>OZ017742.1:294459487-295659487 GCA_963969285.1 Odontomyia ornata
AGAACGTTGTTAATCGTAGTCCTTGTCATTTCACTTTGTTCACATTTGTATGAACGTTTTTGGGAGATGCAGCAACATGAAATTACAGAAGAGAAAAAAACAAATGAATCGGATAGCAGGACATCGTCCTTACCCAGCGACTTGACCGTAGATGATTTGGAATGTGCGATTGAACATGTTTCGAAATTGAGTAATTGTGATAAGAACTCTTTGACAAAAGTTAACATGCATCATTCAGCTGAATGCATGACCATCAATAATATGAATAATAATAGTCACGTCAATTTGGTAAAAGTGAAGAAAGTGAAAACCAGAAACTCAGCTACAATCAGTCTGGATATCATAGCTGGCAATTGTGAATTTGGTAAGTTGCATGAATGAAAATATTAATAAGTATCTAATGTATTTTATAACATTCTAGCTAAGACAACGAAACAGTTTCAAATACCAACCCATGGTAGTCCTTTTGCCAAATTGTTGGTCTCATATTCGTGGCGAATGAATCTCAATGATTTCAAAGGTCGCACACGCAGTGAATATGAAATATCACCCATACGAGGACTACAAGTTGTCTGCACAATTTTGATTATATGTTCATATACTTGCTCTATGATGGATTATCTATCAAATAATCGATATATGGTTTCGCTTTTCATCCGGAAGCTACTACATTTTGCAACAAGAAACTCAACATATTTGATAGATATGTTTTTCTTTCTGAGGTTTGGTATATTAAATGATTTTAAAACCTATGAAAAAATCAAAGATTTATTTTTTTCAGTGGAGCAAACCTTACCCATCTTTATTTCAAGACAAGTTGTCAAGGGAAGTGTCGAGTATTGGAGCAAATAATACATTTTATTGCAATGATCGCCTATAAAATTTGCTGGTAAGCTTAAAAGTTTATAATGTTCAATTCAAACTGCAACTATTATTTTTTCAATTAAGATTTTTTATGTTCAGCGAACTTAAATATATTTTCTTTTAAACCTACATAAAGGATAACCATGCGCTTTAGAGGCGGACGGTTTTCTAACGTCTCTATTTCATACTAATAATTAATTTTTGTGTAAATAATCTAGTAATTTTAAAGCATCTACTTACTTAATGAAGTAAAATGCATATTGATTTTAAGTAGTTGAAAAAATAGACCACAAGATTTCTTATGAAAAATTATCAAACATCAACAGTGCTTGCTGAAAGAGGAAGTATAGCGTTCACTACACTAAAAAAATCCACAACCCCACCATCGGATAAATAGAGACATTCCTGCCCTTCCCGCCATACGAGAGAGAGAGAGAGAGAGAAAAAGATTCTGACAGTTCTCGTTTTAACTCGACGCGCTGCAGTACGCCCGGTCGGATTTATTCTCGAATAAAAGATTGTTCAAATTCACTCGCTACTTAACATTCGCCTTTTTTTTGTGGTGGGGAGGTGAAGGCATTTACGCCCGCCGAGTCTGGCAGTGTGGGACTCCCATGGAGGATACCCTTGGACTACCCACTAAACACCTCCCCTGTCAATCTGAGAACCTAGCCTGGAACCCTTTGACACATTACTTCGGGCTAAGCCTCATTTCTCTACGCGTTTAGGCGCCACCGGGCTATAGGGATCCCTTTTCCAACGGAAGGAGGGGAAGGGAGAGGGATTTCTAGAAAAGAGACCCCTTCGCTCATCTATTTTCCTTTTTATCTTAAGGACTGCCCGAGCGTAATGTGCCACACAGTTCCATTTGTCAACGGATGTGAGCATCTCTCCAGTGAGTTCATCCGGAGAGAGATCTCCCATTTTTTCAATGAGGTCACCGCGCTGCCTTTCCCACCTCTTGCATACAACAAATGTGTGGTTGGCATCATCGACCTCTCCAGCACAGAATATGCAGTCAGGAGACCGTGACTTAATCGCCAAATTCGTGACAACGACGCAATCTGAGCTCGCAGTGCGCAAAATGAGGAATATTAAATAACATAGCGGGCAAAAAACAGCTAAGTGCCGCTAACAATGGCGAACGAAAACGAAGCGCGGGATACTAATGGGCACGGAAACCCAGCCACGGTCAGTGCCCTACAGAGTGCAGCGACAGTGAAATTATCGGAGTTCACGCCTGGAAATTCGATACAATCGATCAAGATAATGAGAAACTGTAATTGTCTCTATGCGAAGGCCGAAAGTTAGTTTTTGTTTTTCAATCACTTTCTGCAGAAAAAAAATGATTTCACTTGACTTGAAGATTATTTCAAATTTTTACCGTCGTTGCGTGTGGACGTGTTTTTCATTCACTCCGTTAAAATCGTGCTCAAGTAATCAAGACCTTATTAAGTATTTAGCCATTAGATGTATACAAGGTGTTTTGTTTTTATTCATGACCCACTTAGTAAAGTGCTTTAAGTGTCTTACTCATGACCTACTTACAAAAGTGCTATATTTTATTCTTTGAAATTAAAAAGCACCTCAGGGCGTGAACTCTTATAAAATTGTAGAACTCATATAAAACGACTTGCATTTCTATTTGCGGAAAGTAATTTTTTGTTTTGGAATAAGCCCATAATGTGTTTACCTCGTTCTTGTCTTGACCTACTTACTAAATTGCTGTAAGTGGATTTTATTCACTGACATTAAAAAAAACCTCAGTGCGCAAACTACTATAAAAACAATTTGCAGATCCCATAGAAAAATGACTTGCATTCTTATTTGATAAACGAAATTTTTTGCTAAGTTCACAATCTGTTTATTTTGTTCTTATTCATAACCTTCCTATTAAGCTGCTGTAAATGTGTTTTTATCCACTGATATTAAAATAGCCTCTTTGCACGTACTCATATTAAAACGATTTGTTTAACTGATAAAAACGATTTAAAACGGTTGTATTACAATGAGTATAAAATGCCGCCTCCAGAATCGCATCGCATTCAACAATTCTTTCAAATTTGTCACCTGCAGAGCCTTCTGTAATAGAAAGCTTCACGGAGCATGCATGGATGCGCCTATAGATTGGTGCCATCCGTACATGGACAATCACTTCATATGCTCGGATTGCCAAGATTTCGATGTTACCCTACAAAACATGTTCAACAGACTGATAGGCTACATTGATAAACTCAACGATAAAAAAGACCGCCTTATTTCACGACAGCAGACGCAGTCTCGAGCTAATGACGACAGTTTTGTAGAAATGGCTTCCAGCTTTGACGAATTATCTGCCAAAATTATGGAGAGCAATAAAAAAGTGTGTAGATCGCTCGATATGCTTGGTTCACAGCTCAGTTCAATCAAAGAGACTTTCTCGTGCTATTCCCCGAAGGAAAGTGATTGCTGCAGAGGTTCTTCGTCTCTACAAAATATAGTTGAGAAAAAGCTAGAAAAACATCATAACAGCCTCGAAAAAATGACTTCATCACTGATCAAACCTAAAGACCAAGAAGATTTGCCTCAGCTGCTATCGAAACTAAATAATGTCGAAAAAATGTGCAGCAACCTCCTGCAAGATCAATAAAATCGTCTCACTAGGCCAACGATCTCTCACCCGTTGGTTACACACTATAGTAATACACCGCCCTCTTCTCCACGTAATCCACAACCCATCTACAAATTTAGCAATTTCTGGTCCGATGCAGAGTGGGATAGCAGAATACAGAAACTTTCAGACTCAAAACAGCAAGCTGACTACAACATATTTTTTGTTAAGGGTTCAAGAAAATTCGACAACGCAATCTCAGTTCAGAAGTTGTTAGTATATGTCCTCCTTATCAATGGATGTAAGATTGCGGAACTTCCTTTCCGGCATCAGCGACGACGTGAGTTTAAGGTATCTATTCCCACAAGACACGCCTGGCTATTTAAGAACTTCAAGAAGAAAAATGATGCCTGTTCTTGCATTGGCTTGCTTTTCAAACAATGGAACGAATACACTACTGGCCCAGAATCCAAAGATAGTGGTAATATAAGTAGCCTTAAGCATAATTGTAAAATCTTAGATAGTAACTACAACCCATAAATCAATAATCACATCAACCCCAGCTCTGAAACCACTTCTCCTTCGCCTAAACAATCGAATATTAATCGCACTTCTTCGGCCGACTCAACATTGCACTCCATTTGTGTACGTGCTGGCGAATCTGAAACAGCTTCAGATTCTGTGGGTTCTTATGCCCAAGAGTTGGATGCTGGTCCCTGCTTGGTACCTAGATCCACTGATCAGGATAGACACAGGAATTTTATCCGTGGAGAGAACTTGATTCCTGTTTTGTCTGGGTCTATTACGCAACCGATATCACCTGCCTCAAACTTAACCCAGTCTTCTTAGATCCTCTTCTGCCTCCGTCAGTCAAGGCCACTATGGTGTCAGGGGCTAACCTGGAAAAAAGATACCTTGTTTCTCGACTCCGAGATAACAAAATCTACACATCCGTTCGTCTATATCTTTCTTATATGTACAGGGCCTCATACACAACCTGCATAGACGGTAAAACAAAAACTAGCCTGAAAATTTCAATTTGAAGGGAAGGTCTTCCAATCGATCTTGAGGCTCTTAGGCTCGTATATTTCTCATTCCATGAGGAGTTAGGTGTAACTCTAAATCAGGCTAAAAAAGATCTTGAAATATATGCATCTCATGTAAGCTCTAACATATTTCTTCACTACAAAGAACCAGGAAACATCACAATAAATTTTTTCGCCTCCTATAATCAGCAAAGCCTCAAATAATTTTACTACAACTGTTGAGGTATGCGCAGTTAATTAAATAAGTTTTTCCTTGACGCAAAATTGTGCCATTTTAATGCTATCACCCTTTCTGAAACATGGTTGACGGATTCTCATATTAATGAAGAAATTCTGGGTAGTAACTGGAGGATTCACAGAGATGACAGAGATCCGATCAGTACTAGCCAGTCGCGAGGAGGCGGTGTATTGATTGCCATATATAACTCTTTCATGAGCGAGCCAGTTAACTGCACGCCGCATAATTTATTCCAGCATAAAGTGGTCAAACTAAAAATGTAAAAATCTAATATGTTTATTGGCCTGTTTTATGTCCCCCCTAAATCGAACGATACTGTCTACGACAATGTCTGTAAAATTATAAGTGATATCACTGCAATGACAAATGAAGACGATAAAATTATCATTACTGGTGATTTTAGTAGACCGAATATAAAATTTGTGATCGACAAAGATGACGGTCCACTCCTTCCGGCGAATCTCTTTATTTGTAACGATTTCAACTTAATGAGCACCTTCTATAGTAACGAATTGCAGCAGATAGCTCCTGCCCCCAACCAGAACAGTATATGGCTAGACCTTATTTTTTCTAATGCATACGACGAAGCAGTGGCTATTGTAACTGATGGCAATGAGAATCTGTTTTCTAACACGAGTCACCACTCAGCTTTTTCTGTTGATTTGTCCACTCCTGATACTCTCAATTCTATATCGTACAATAGAACTATTGTATATGACTTCCGCAATGGCGATTATAGAAACATAAACGGTATTCTATCCAGTGTCGACTGGAACGGTACTCTGTCAACGTTAGGTTTGGATACGGCTCTATCCACCTCTTATCGTATAATGTTTGACGCCGTTGAATCTTTCGTACCGAAAATGAAGAAAAATGATGAGATTTCAGAACCATGGCTGGGTAGTGATCCAAGACATCTACGTAACCAGAGAAACAAACTATACAGGTTCCTCAGAAAAGATAAATATGTAAGCGATGAGACTTAGAGCAAGTATAATGAACTTGCACTTGATTTCAAAATTGAATCACAAGAGGCCTATCAAACTTACGTTAACGTCATAGCAGAGGAAACTATTTTCAATCCCGAAAAATTCTCCAACACTGTTAACGTTACGCGCAAAACATCTGGTTATCCTTCTTTAATGTCATACAATGACTCTGTCTCATCCTGTACCGAGCAGATCTGTGAATTCTTTGCTGATAATTTTCAGCATGTTTACTCTAATTCAGTCACTTTGCGTCATTTAGAGTCATTGGAAATAGTCAAAAAGGCCTTAATTGGAAACATTACCATTCTGAAGATGAAATTCTTCGGGCTTTTGAAGATCTTGTTCCACTTAAAGGACCCGGACTTGACCTTATTCCTCATTGTTTTCTGTCTCTCTGCAAAGATGAATTGGTTAGACCTCTCTTCCTTATTTTTAATAAATCATTAACATCTGATATATTCCCCAAACTATGGAAACCATCATTTATAACACGAATTCACAAAAAAGGCGATAAGCGGCACGTGGAGAGCTATAGAGGTGTTGCTATCCTTTCTACTATGCCAAAACTGTTCGAAAAAATTATCTGCAGTAAAATTTCCCCGTTATCGAACCATATATGAATGAACAGCAACATGGCTTCCGTAAAAATGAGTCTACCACCACTAATCTAATTACCTTGACGTCGGATATTCTTTGTAGAATGGAGCAAGGCTACCAGATAGATGCTATATACACAGATTTCAGTAAAGCGTTCGATCAAGTGAACCATGAGATATTAGTGAATAAGCTTCGCATTTTCGGCATCTACAGTTCACTGCTCAACTGGATTCAGTCATATTTGAAAGACAGCACACAATACGTTAAGTTCAAAGGTCGGTTGTCTCGTGAGTTCAGAGTCACCTCTGGAGTATCTCAAGGCAGTCATCTTGGCCCACTCCTCTTTAATGTTTTCATCGCTGATCTTTCTACAGTACTGTTTGATATTCCACACCTGTTTTACGCCAACGACCTCAAACTTTATCACTGCATACAATCCTTATCCGATGTATCTTTCCTCCGATCCAAATTAGCTGCTCTCTTTTAGTGGTACGATAGAAACCAGCTTGCTCTCGATATAGAAAAATGCCAGATAATAAGTTTTGTCACAAAAAAGAACGTCATCTTACATGATTATGACATTAACAACACACAATTAAAAAGAGCCGAGAGAGTTGTTGACCTTGGCGTAGTCTTAGACATGAAACTCCCCTTAAACCTCCATGATGATGAAATCCTGAGCAAAGCTTACAAAATGCTAGGTTTCATTAAACGTAGAGAAAAAGAGTTCAGAAATATCTGAGCTACTAAATCTTTGTACACCTCACTTGTCCGTTCACTTCTTGAATACGGCTGCACAGTCTGGGACCCCATATTCAACATTCATAGCCGTAGATTAGAGGAAACAAAAATAGTTTTTGCTCTTCGCCCTTAGCTCCTTGTATGATCCTACCTCTTTCCACTATCTTCCTTCTTATGAGGCTCAACTTCGACTAATCAGCCTGACTATACTGGCTTTCAGGAGAGTTGCATTGTCTGCCTGCGTGCCTTTTGATGTTTGAAGAGGTAACACTCAAACTTCATCCTTGTCAGACAAGATTCACTTGAATGATCCTATAAGAGCCACAAGATACACACCAACGCTAACCTTGCGTATGCACCACACCACCAAGGATTGGATGCCATTTTGGAACTGATTTCCCAAAATGGATAAGGACACACAAATCAAGGAGAGCAATAAACTTTCGTATTTGGTACAGTCTACCGTTTCAGGGAGTCAGGCTTGCCAGTTTGTAGAGAGTTTCCCAGTTTTGTCAAGGAAAATTACAGTAGCATTATCCAGACTTACAATCGTGACGAAAAGACCTTTTAATTGAGGTGTACATCAGAACCTTTTTGGAGTTCGTGTAATAGAGCCAAAGATAATGTGGATATAGCCACCTGATACGCCTAGTTGGAGGCACACATGAGGGCTCTAGACACATTGGGAGTCATGGTGGATAAGTGTGCAGTGATGTTGCTCCCATTGGTGGAGTCATGTCTTCCGTGAGACTTGCTTAGGATTTTCTTCTAGTACGGAGGACCTCGTGAAAAACGGTTGAATCATTTAATGAGGTTCTGAAAATTTCACAGGATACGGCCGCGGCGTTGCTGAGTTCAAATTAAGTGTCAATATTGTTTGTTCACAATCGCGCGCTATGGCGCACTACCCATAGAGAGCAAAGAACTTATGGAGGGTTTAAACATTTAAAGGAAAAACGTGCCACAGGAAGGCTGAAAGTGATCAGGTGCTTATTAAATACTCGGGTACTCCGATGTTCTTGCAAACTTTGATTGTCCAAGTGAGGGACCGTAAATCATCTAAGATGGTGTGAGTTTTGTTGGATACAGGGTCATACATATTGGCATCGACAGCAGAAGTTCTAGGCTATGAAATGGTTCGTGAAGAAGACATTCTACATTGCCTATTTGGTGGAGTGTGCTCGGATAAATAGCGACACAACGTTTATAATGTACATCTGTATAACGATGACCATACGTGAAAAAGGGAGGCACTCGATCAGTCAAATATTTGCAACGATATTCCACCTATCATTGAAGGATCGTAGGCGAGAGAACTTCGAGACTTGAGCATGTACTACAATGCCTTTGAAGACATGGGAAGAAAAGGGATTCTTTCAGCGGTCGACATTGTTGGCCAATTGTGTATCCGAAGGAAACGCACACTGAAGTGTGAAGTGATGACCATTGTAACTTGGCTTGACTGGACACTGATGAGGAAGGTGCGATGCAACGAGGTGCATAAAAGCTCGGCTATGGCAGTCATCTCACTACTTGTAATGGACATGCCCATCAAAAGGTTATGGAAATTAGATATCCATGGAATAGCTGAGCCATGTTATAAAAAGTCGAGAGGTCAACGGGCGGAGGCCTTGGAATTTTTTAGAGGTTTGTCACCAACTACAAAGCTGATAGGGACGTTGTGTGACTACCATGAATCGACGATCATCTAAGTCTGCTCAACAATTACACTTTCGCTAAGAAGAGGATGGACACAGTGTAGACAGGAAACTACACAATAAAGGACTTTGGCAGGCATATGATAAGGTGCTACAATAGTGGGAGCAAGAAAAAGTCATTGGGGAGGTGAAGGAGGAGATAGATATAGCAGGGCATTATCTGCCGCATCCGCCTGTGATTAAGGTATATAGCATCACTACAAAAATTGCAGGCGTGATACCTGTCGGGCTCCTTTATAGAGAGCGCCGCTCTATTTACCTGCGTCAAAACGAGGATGCGAGGGAGATGGTTATCCGTGAAGAGAAACAGCGCTCGCTCAACGATTGGCAGCAGTCTTCAGTCAATTGCACGAAGGGAAGGTGGACTGCGCACCTCATCCCGGATGTAAGACCGTGGCCAAATCGAAGGCATGGTGAGACTGACTTCCATCTGACCCAGCTTTTGAGCGGGCATGGGCGTTTTCAGTCTTACCTGCACAAGACTGGTAAGGCATGGTCCCCCGATTGTTGGTTTTGCCCAGGAGAGGAAGACAATACCTGTCACACATTTTTTTGCGAGCATAAAATGGGACAGGCTGCGAAGAGCTCTCTACAGGGAGACGAAAGAGCTCAACCCGGATAATATAGTCGCGGTGGTGCTCGAATCGGTTAATAAATGGAACTAGGTGGCACATTATGTTCGGGTAATCCTAAAAGATAAAAGGGGCTCACAGCAGCCGGGGGTGTTGGAGCTGGGGGATCGCTTGTCTGGCACTTCCTCTTCCCCTCTCTCCTCCCGCTAGAAGAATGATCCCCCAGCTTGAAGGTGCCTCACGGCGTAACCAAACGAGACCTGGCCCAAAGTAATGTGTCAAACGGTTCCAGGCTAGGTTCTCAGGTTCACAGGGAAGGTGTTTAGAGGGTAGTCCGGTCCGTAGCCTTTGCGCGAACATGGAAGTCCCACACTCTGTGCGTAAATGGGAATTCACCTCCTTCCACAAAAAAAAAATCACTACAAAAGTACAAGCGTTGTTCGACGAAGCGGTGCAGTAGGAGAACAAACTTACGTTGAACGATTGTTTGGAATGAATTATGTGGAGTTAATTCCGTCCATGTTGACTGAGTTCCGGCAAATCAAGAAAAGTGTTGTTGCTGATATTGGTTGAGCGTTTTTTCAGATAGAGATTCACAAGGGCCATCGTGATTTTCTACTGTTTCTGTGGTTGGACAGGTCAGAGAATGAAAAGGTATTTCGAAATCGAAGGGTAGCATTTGGGATAAATAGTAGTCCAGTCCAGCAGTAATTGACCTTCATATGGAGAAGTTGGGCCAGCGCGAAACTTTTTGTAGGTAGCGGAATAGCTTTGACGTGAACAACGTTGTGACGAGTTTGGAAGACGATAGTTATATTCTTCAACTCAAAAGGGTTTTAAGGGTGGGAGTTAACTGTTATGGATGGGATTGATGGCTGTGACGTTCCAGTACTGGGCTTTATGTGGAAGACATATCGAGATGCGCTATCTTCAAATCGTGGTAATATTCTTGATATTGCTGACTCAGAGGATAGTAACAAGCATTTGATTCTATAGGATTCACATATCCTGTATCCACGTGCCTTAAAATACTCGTACGAAGTACTTGGGAGTTGGATCTTAAGTGCAATGAGCCAGGTGGTGCAGCGATAGTAAGAGTAGTCGATTATTTTCTTTTTATGATATCCGCATGCCAATTCTCTTCTTTTTTAAGCCGTCGGGCCTTGCTTTTTTGTGTGAGCAGACGCATTTTGACTTCTTTGAATCATCTTTAGTGTCCAAAGGATGTCTTGAAGGGAATGACTTTATATAGTCGCAAGGAGGGTTTAGCAGGTAGTACTAAATTAGGCCAGGTAGAGGGATATTAGGTTTTTGTTTTTAGATTGTTGGATATCCGTTGTTCTGTTTCATTTTGTTTCCGTTTTTGTCATAGAGTGATAGTGGAATCCATCGAATGGGAATACCCGAAATCGGCGCAGAATTTAAATGGGGCCGAATTCTGGTTGGTGACTGATGGTTACAACCAATCGCCCCTAGCACAGGCTTAAAAGCGGATGCATGACATAACAATACGACCAATTGAACAGCTATTGACAGTTCTAATAGTGACGTCATGTAGGTTAATTGTTTACATTTCGGGCCTGAGTAAGCAGGCGTTATTACAACATATCAGAACTGGTAGTTAGCGGTAGACCGTTGCACGAAAATTGATTTAAGTCTGAGAAACAAAGGTATGTGATCGATTTTTCTGATGAACCTTTGAGCGAGTGGTAGCAATGTTCTGATTGGACTTTGTCAGCGAAGTTTTGGGGCGTTATGCAGATGTATTGGCTTGAATAAGGGAGAGCAATTTTTTGATTGAATTTCGTCGGTCAAGTTTTCGGATTGTAGGAGTCAAGCGAAGAAATTGAATTGGGGAAGTTCTCTGCAACGTCCTGGAGTGTTAAATTTTGGAGCTGTTTTGGTGGATGTAGTCCAGGGGCCTCTACATTGAAAATTTGAAGCTAATCTTATTTGCAAGTAGAGTGACAAGTTATATCTTGTTTTTTTATAAAACTCTGAGTGAAATATAGTGGAGAAATTGCGAGCGTACAAAGGGTTTTCCTTGATTTTGAAAACTATTCTAGTTCAGAGTGGAGTTGCTAAGTTCGGCTCAGAAGAGGACACATTTTTTTCGGGGGGAACGGTCAGTTTCGCGATTTGCAGTTATGTGGTGGGGAAACATTTCGTTGCGCACAGTGCCAATTCTTTGGTCAAGAGGGTGCCTCAGTCAATTTTGTTGCCGTGGTGAGAACTAGGTCTTCCCGGCAAGGATAGGGGTAACGGGTCTCCTAGGGAATCATCAGGTGAATTTTGGTATTCTTCGGAAAGTGTTTGATAGGAATTTTTCTGTGCGTAAGGAATTGTTTTTAATGTGCCAGGAAAACCTTTGGTTCCTCGAGGAAAAGGAGTTTCATTTCCGGCTCTGGTGAGTCGAGTTCTCGCTTGATGGCTTACTTGGGGTCAGTGGACAAGCAAATGGCGTCTCATGACGGTCATCGACGGGTAAACTGGGTCCGCAGCACCAGCGTATCTCCTCGGTGAAGAAGGTGACAACTGGAATGAGGAACACATCATCCATTTGAAAATTTATTTCCATTACGATTGCGTTATGGTCACTGTCGTTAGGAAGCACCTGAAGTTTTCGTTGAGGACTATCAAAGTGAATTCAAGCCTTGTGGCAGCGATGCAGTATGATTTTTCCGGTGGTAAATTGGGAACTTCAACCAATGAAGATAGCATCTGTATTCAATTCGGTTCTCTCATATCCACAATTTCAGGACAACATCTCTTGGATTATTGTTGGCGTTCCGCCATGATGTATGCCACGAACTCAGGTTCCTAGCAAGAATATAATAATTATGCAGCCTGTTCAATTAAAGTATTTCAAACAAGGACCGTTTCGACCAGTTGCATGGGCAAAAATAACGAAGAGGTTGTCCCCATCAGGCAATAAAATTTTTATACGGGACATTTCAAGAAATGCAAAGTTTTTGAATTTGAGTCGGTCAATACTTTGAAAAAAAAAAAGTCCTCTAACCAATATTCTGATGCCACCTCTACCATCTCCATTTACCCTATTGTTTCTCTCGAATTCAAAATTCTTGAGTGTCATGGAGTGCCATTAGTTGAGGTGAGCTGCAGTGAGAAGCATGATTTCAGGCTTTTGCTTGACGATGAATTTCAGGAGATAGTCACATCGATGTAGGATAGCGATGGAGCTGGCGTTGAAAGAATCCATTGGGATGTGACTGGATGTCAAGTTATTTTGAGACATTTGGAAGAGTTAATTTTTGTTGATTCTCTCTGATAAAGAATTAAGTTGCTGGTAAATTTAAGAAGCATGTAAATAATATAAGAAGCAACATTTCCTTACATTATTTACAGTACTTACAGCATTGTCTGCTGGTCCTCTAGCGGTGAGTGCAAATGATACCCCGGGCCTGACGTAGTCGGAATCAATTTAGCATTCGCATCTTGATATGGATGACCAAATACACCGCAGCTGACGCAGCACAATTTCGTTTTAGACTCCGTCTGAGCCAATTTGCACTCACCGGGGGACATGAATTTCTTTGTATTTTACGCTACAATAGTGCATAGCGCAGTTGGTACCCGATTTATAAATCAATAACACTGGTAACACTGGTTGACTTCTCTTTTCTGAGGGCACACCCACCTCACCACACTTACACTTACGTACCCTACCTGTCCAAGGGCACATGGTCTGCTTTTATTGAAAATTCGTACCAGATAAAGCGATATATTCATCTTTGAGATTGTCGATATCCTAATTGCAAAGGTTTTGACAGAAATAAATTCAATTTCTGGTGGAGATTCGTTGAGCACCAAAAGAAGAACGACCGTATCCTTTCCGCAATCTAGGCGCTTCAAAAGAAATGTCTGTTTTTTTTTTGCTTTTTGGGGTATATGCTAGGTGATGTGTGGAACCCCCCTAGAGTTCAGTGCATTGTTATGTAAGTTAAATTTACATATAAAGGGATCTTTGCACGACTTTACGCAATCAGCCGCGAAGAAACGCAGACCCACGAGCAGTAAGCGCAAAGTAACGTACACCAAAAATGTCTTAAATATTATGAATTTGTATCTTGTAAACTCAACATATGCAAAGGAAAGCGTAAAGTAACCTACACGAAAATGTATTAGGCATTACGAATTTGTACTAGGTGAGCTCAACAAATTCTTAGAGTGGCTGACCCGAGCCATGGCCATACGGAGTGTCATGTTGGCGGAGTTCGGACCCACACACCAGGTATAAGTTGGATGAAGAGACATTTGCAAAATTGTGACGGACCCTTACCCAGAAATGCAGAACTTCATATAGAAACTCGTCCGAATATAATGGACTTGCAACGCACATCGAACCCAAACCGTGATAGACTAAGCCCACAACATCATCATAATAATAATAAAAGCAGCAACAACAACAACAACTGACGAACCTTAAAAACCAACAACAACTAGCAGGCAGGCAAGTGGTTGGGGAATGTGACAAGCAAAATGGGGTCACAGCCAAATGGCGAAACCAACATTCTTAACTACTTGACCCGCAGGAGTCCCCAAACAGTAATCGGTTCCAATGGTCGGGTAAATGCAATCAGTACGGAGATAAATGGGAAAGCAGCTGTGGCAACGTCACCTGCTGCAGGACAAGCAGCTGGGGCTGTGAGCGAGAATGGCTCGGACAAGAAAACTTTTGACGAGGAGAGTCAGAAGGGGCACTTTTGCTGGGTGACCTTCGGAAAGATTTTCATCCCTTACATTATTCGTAAGAATGAGAAGCACTGCACCGTCCGGATGGTGGAGATGAAGCTACTAAACAAATATTTGAGCTACTTGCATCTCGATATCACCAGTAGTTTTACCTGCGTGTGGAGCTACTACATCACGGAGGCGGAAAGTCGGCTCTTGAATTAGATCAATCATAAGCACTTTAATGCCCAGTTTGGGTGGGAAATGTTCACGTTGAAGGGCCTTGTGGTGCGATTGAGTGACGCAAACAAATTCTACCTATTTTGGAAATATGCTACAGAAAGCTGGTAACAGGCAGTAAAAGCCCCTTGGAAAAATGTGGATTCATAAAGATAAACAAGGAGTCGGTCGTACCATATACGGTACGAGGGAACGAGCAAGTTGTCCCACTCTTCTACTTTGAGGGTGAGACTGAAAACCTGAGGCAAAAGTCAGAAATTTTGTCAGGATGAGATCTAGCCTACCTGATATTTATTTGTAAGGTTCAAGGCATTCGTAATGTATTGTTCTCCAGTGCTTCTGTAGCTGTGATTAGTTTGACTGATATCAAAAGCTACTTTCCCACCGGAATAGAATTCGAGGACTATTGGCCCAGCAAGGTCATTGATTCAAACCTGCTGACAGCGTCTAAGAATATCAATAATTCGGTTCGTTGGACGAGACAACCAAAAATTTTGAACACTGTTCCAAAAGGCGACCAGCAGCAGCAACAACAGCTACAAGACTGCTTATCAGATAGGGATGCAAAATAATGTCCAAAGAATGCATCAAATAGCAGCTGCCACTTCCATGGCTTTTCTTCAGAGCTCTCTAACACCAACAGCTGTTCAGACTTGGTCTCTAGCATATGTACGAGGAGCCATGAGAGCTGGTGAAACGATTGCACAAAACGATGCTCAACAGAAAGTCCTCCGAACTATCAGTAAATTGTCTTACTGACGTTTCTCCAAACTCGTTTAGTAGGAGTGAGATTCTATGAACGGAAAACTACATAACCGACCACACGTAGTGGGATTTTTATGGTCCTCCACCTACCCGAATGAGTTGTAAGCCGAGAATCCAATAAAAGTGGGACGGAAGGATGTCTCATTTTTCTTTCTAGCAGAAAAAATCATCTGAGGTAGAGTGCGAGTGGAGACAGAAATCTAACGGAGACACGCGATCAAGGAAATTGGCAGTGGGATCTGAAAATGAATCAATCAGTGAAAAAAGCATAGAGGTATACACTGGAGACGGCGAGCTTTCATTTCCCATATAAAATATTGAAGTCTCTTAATACATGCTCAATACGAACAAACATTTCATGTCCGTATACTCCAATTTTCGAAAGCTTTTGGACTTTCACGAATGAGCTTACGTATGATTGTCCAAACTCTATCATTGTTCGAAATTAATTTCGAAATAGCTAAAAAAGTTCATTATTTTTAGTTTTCTCTTTAATGATCATACAGCATTTACAATTGTAAACAATGCCTCCAAATATTGTTCAACAAACTTCTTTCCTTTCCATAAAATATACTAACAAACTACGAAGTGCGCCACATTCAAATCGTTTTCGTTCGAAATCAACAATTGTGACACCCCTGATTTCGGAAATGATGTTTCAGCTGATAGAAAACCGGAAGTTGACAATTCCTGCGAAAATTCCATCAGATATCGTAATTTTTAAAAATTTTCAATGAAAACGCTTGTTTCGGTCGGATTCTATAAGTGATTTCGAAAATAAAGTGTTCAATGTGTAAACGTGAGCAAAAATGTGAACGCGTCATCGAGTATTTTTCATTATTTAGGTAAGTAAAGTGCAGTCAAGGAAACAATTATGTGTCCGGGTAAAATTTACGTGATGTTTTCTGTGTCCGTCCAGGTTTTCGGTGTGATTCGTGAATTAAAACATAATTTCGAATGTTGTGTGAATCGTGCCTGCTAGAAACGGTATATGGGAGACGCGAGTTTAAAGATTTTCTCGGTTGAAACAGATTTGACGCCGGTCATAGAATTCCGATAACATGCAACTGAAACTCGCTTGCATTTTAAGAATTTACGCGCTTTTTTTTCTGATTTTTATTCCTACGGATTTAAATGGGCTTAAGTTATCTTTAAAGCTTCGTGTTGAAGTAATTAATTGTGTTTTTAAGTCAAAGTTCGTAATTATCAAAGAGCAAATTGCAAGTGAAATAGATGTTGTGCGCAAATGTTGAAGTTTTGTTGGCTGCGTCCATAATGGTGTTAAGGTTAAATTGTTGAAAATAATTCGTTTTGTTATTGCGAAGATGCTTGTAAAAGTTTCATGTATCGGAGTAAACATTTTAATTGAAAAACTTTGAAGGTTTTCTAAAATACGTGATCTCGTACCAGTGCAGTGCACGTACAATATGGGAGCTGTTTTATGAATTTCGAAAACTGGTCGGTTGAATTTAAAAATGTTTTTCTAGGTTTCTGGAGTTGTGGTGATGGGACTGAAATTGTTGTTGAAAATAGAACCAATTAATGTCGAAATGCATGCATGGTGGTTTAATTTGAAAATATTTGTTTCTTTACCGGAAAACGAAGAAAACCGACTTCAAAGTGCCCTACAAAGGATGAAATAAGTTTTATGAAGGTGATATTAAAGCACCATGCAATATAGCACCTCTTTTAAAAAATTTTATTCATCTTTCTTACTTTGGAGTCGGTTTTTAGGTAAATTTCTCGAGAGAAATTTACCTTTTGCGGAGGGCATCATATATATATATATATATATATATATATATATATATATATATATATATATATATATATATATATATATATATATATATATATATATATATATATATATATATATATATGGGATATAACGAAATTTGTGACCACGCTAGAGGTTGCAATTTTGCTTCGATTTTCACCAAATTTTCAGGAAAGGTGTATTGGGTAATTATCTCGGTTAAGTTCGTGAACCAGCTATATCGACCGGGAAAAAACAAAATGGCGGCCATTTTAGACGAAAAATCGTGATTTCTGTTCTGACCAAAGTATAGCTCCGATTTGGATGAAATTTGGCACAAAGGTTTATTGATGTATGTGATGAATCTCACGATAAAAAATTCAAAGTCGGTACGGCAGAAACAAAATGGCGGCCACTCAAAGGTCTAAAAACGTGCAAAATATTGTTGTTGTAATAGTGGTCAAAACTTTCAACTGATTTTCACGAAATTCGGTGGTTTGATAGAAATTATAAATATCTAAAGAATTGCTTAAAAAATTTGGAGGTCAGGTTGCAAAAAACAAAATGGCGGCCAGTTGAATGTCAAAATTTCAAAGGCTTCTAAAAGTCGCAATTTTGATTCGATATATATGAAACTTGGTTCCCAGATAGAGATTACTTAGTCCTACAGCCTTTGCTATTTTGGTGATCATGCATGAGCAAATTTCAAAATGGCGGCCATTTAAATATGCGTTTTTTTCATGTTTTTGTGGCCCTCTAGTGGTCACATTTTCCAACGGATTTTGATGAAACTTGAGATTATGAATCTCTGTACTATGTTCTTGTATTTTGCAGGAAATTATTAAAATTGAATGAAAAATGAAAAAGTCGAAAATTTAAAGCCTAATATTTTTAGCTGCCATTTTCTATAAAAATTGAATTATTTTGCCCTGTCTAGAGTGAAACTCCTATTTGAACGAGATAGTACATTGGTTGATGAGGTCCTGGCATACAAAAATTTAAAATAATCCAAAATAAAATGCATGCATTCAAAATGGCGGCCCCAAAGGTCTGAAGGCAAGCGCAATCCGCTATTTTAGTGCCAACTGAATTAATGAATATTTTTCATGGAAACGTTTTAAATGACTTTACTTGAAAGAATTTATAAACCAGATCATTTTTAAGATATTGTAAAATATTTTTAACAATACCCTAGAAAATTATAAAATCGCGACTTGTCTGTCTGTCCTGTTTTCTCGCAAACCACATGAGCTAGAATGATGAAATTTTCTACGTAGGTCAAAATTGGTGCCTCTTGTAATTTGCAGTGCAAGAAAATATTTTAAGGTATTTAAGGGGGGTCTCCCCATACAAGCGGGTCTCCCCATACAGGGGGTGGCATACAATTTTTTTTATTTCTGTAGCCCTCTAGCAGCCAAGATTCTCAACAGATTCCGTTGAAACTTGAAATTATAAGTTATTAAGGCAAGTTAATTTAATTTAATTATGCAAATCGAATGACAAATTAAAAAGTCGAAAATTTACAGCTTAATATTTTTTGCAGCCGATTTCAATAAAAATCAAAATGACGGCCCTGATAGTTCAGAAAAAAATTGAAAATGTATATATTAATGGCAACGCAAGTGCTGATTAAACTTTTATGGAAATCTTTTGAAATTAACCATTCGAGCTATTTAAGCCATTGTGTGGTTACCACTGTGAACTGTGTAAACAGCAAATGCGAGAAGGGCAAAACCGGTATTTGTATGTTTACAACAATTTATTATCCGCCTATTTTCAATATGTAATCCATACGTGTGCAACTCAATTTAATTAGCAAAATATTTGCGTCCCGATAAAAGGTCTCTATGAACGAACGTGGCCAGCTTTTTTTTAAGTTAATAGATACCCATATGGTACTACGAAAATTGCAGAAAGAAGTTTAGTAGTAGGCAAGCCAAATTCTTTTTCGAAACTTTACGCTACATACGAGAAATTTACCTTTCCGGCTGGTGCTGCCAACGGGAATTTTTTTTTTTTTTTTTTAGGTGAATTTCTCAAGAGATATTTACCTATTGCGTATATATATATATATATATGATTTATATATGATATAACGAAAATCGTGACTATGCTAGAGGTCACAATTTCGCTCCAATTTTCACAATATTTTTAGGAAAGGCGTATTGCGTGAATATCTCAGTTAAGTTGTTTAACCAGCAAAATCGATCGAGGGAAAACAAAATGGCGGCCATTTTAGACAAACATTCGTGAGTTCATTTCTGACCAAACCGTGGCTCCTATTTGGATGAAATTTGATACAGAGGTTTATTGAGGTATGCGATGAATTTCACAATAAAAAATCCAAAGTCGAACCGTTTGAAACAAAATGGTGGCCGCTCAGACGGTGAAAAGCGTGTAAGCATTGGATGTTGTAGTTGTGACCAAACTTTTCAACCGATGTTAATGAAATTCGGTTCTTCGGTAATTACTGTAAATGCCTAAAGAATCATGTTAAAGAACTAGAGATCAGGTCTCCAAACACAAAATGGCGGCTAGTTGAAGCTAGAAATTTCAAAGGCTTCTGAAAGACCCAATTTTGATTCGATGTGAATGAAATTTATTTCCAAGATAGAAAACAATTAGATCTAAACATTTTGCTATTTTGGTGCACAGACATGCTCAAGTTTCAAAATGGCGGCGATTCAAATATGCGAATTTTTCAGATTTTTGTGGCCCTCTAGTGGCCAAATTTTCCAATGGATTTTAATAAAACTTGAGATTATGGATAATTGTACAAAGTCCTTGTACTAAAAAAAATCGGATGAAAAATAAAGAAGTCGAAAATATAAAACCTAATATTTTTCGCTGCCATTTTCATTAAAAATTTAATACTTTTGCCCTGTCTAGAGGAAACTGATTTGACTGAGATTGGACAAATTGACTGATGAGACTCTAAGATTGAAATATTTTTAAAAATCCAAAATCAAATGCATGCATTCAAAATGGCGGCCCACAAAGGTCAGAAGGTAAGTGCAATTCGCTATTTTAGTAGCAACTGAAGTAATGAATGCTTATCATGGAAACATTTTTAATGGCGTAACTTGCAAGTATTTATACAACAGACCACTTTAGGGGATTGTAAAATATTTTTACAATCCCCTATTGAAATCACGATCTGTCTTTTCGTCCACCTGTCCATCCGTCCGTGCGTCACATCAAATTTTCTCGCAAACCACATACTTGAATGATGAAATTTACTACGTAGGTCAAAAGTGGTACCCTCTCAAGCGTTTGCAAGAAAATTCCACCAGAATAATAATATCAGCACATATGATAATTTTTTGGCTTTCTTTTTTGTTGTAAACAATTAATTTTCAACCGCTGCATTCTCATAAAGTTTATCGTCAAGAGTATGATACACCATATCATATGATGAACAAAATTTCGACCCCAATTTCGAAATTGGCTTCGAGCCTATGCGAGTTATCACAATAGCAAAGGCAAAAGCTCGTGGCTTCATGAATTTGATCTTTCGCCGTCTCCTGTATATACCTCTATGGAAAAAAGCAAAAACCAATTATCTGGAGGGATCTGGAAACAAGTCAATCAGTGGAGAAGGCAAAAACCAATTATTTGGGGATCCCCTCATCAGTGGCAGCGGAATCACCGTCGTAAGTGTTGGCCACCCGTTTTCTTTTTTTCTCAATATTCTATTGTATGTTTTCTGGTGAAATTTTAAAGTTTAAAGTTAAAGATTAACTGTAGTGAATTTTTTCTTGGTTTTTTCTTTTACTGTTTTTGTTTCTGATTTAGCTACTCCTATTGTAAACTTTCTGCTCGTGAGCGGGAAGATATCTTTTTTTCCCAAGAAGAGAATTGCCAAGCGCTCGTTGTGGTCAGGTTGAGCTTAAAGTTTCTTCCTGGCTTTTCAAACGTTTTATTCAGGTATTGTAGGGGATTACGATTTGGTAGAATAGGATTTGAGGTAGGTAGGCTTCTACTCATTGTTGTCCGGGGAGCCGTAATCTCGTTCGGCAGCTCCAATAGACGGGTGGCGTCTGCGCCATCCACAACGGAGCTATCCGGGGCCAAAAAGCGTCTAACCGGAGTGCCCCCTGTAAAACGGTAATAGCATCTTAGCTTACTTGAAGTCAACCATTGATTTCGTTTGAAAAGCTTATTTTTCAGTATTTAATCTTTTGACTTAAAAATTGACTAATTTAGTTTCGGCTACCGGTTGCCGAATCATATCTCTTCAACTTCGTCCGAAAACCTTTATTGACGGAAATTTTTCTGCCTTGTCACTGGCGTTTTTATTTTATAAATACTGAATAAAATGTATAATAGTATCTTTGTCAGAATTTCTTTCAACACATTCTTCAACTTCCATTTCTTCTGTAAACCTGTCCAGCTCTGCAAAATAGTGTTGATTATCATTAGTGCCGTCAGCACTTAGAATTTCTTCCGGGGCAAACTCGGTCTACTTGAGACACAGTTCAAAAACTTTGAAACTGTTCAGTGCCAACTCGAGGTTTTAGACGCAGAAGAGCCATCATCTGGGAAACGGGACTTATATGAAGACAGTTGTTGCCAACTCAAGGCTAATTTGCTATCAATTATCGAGAAGCTTCGCCCAAGGCAATCAGTCGATGTATCCGCCATTTGGAATTCGACCGCTGCCTCTGAAACCTCATCAACCAGACTTCACTTGCAGAAACTGAATTTGACCAAGTTTTCGGGTTTGTACAGTGAGTGGTTAGGTTTTCTTGGGATGTTCGAGAAATTGATCGACTCCAATACCCACTTATCGCCTTTGGAAAAATTCCAATACTGAGCTTACCGAAGAAAATTATTCTAAGGCAAAGGAGCTTTTAAAAAGGAGATTCGACAACAAGCCATACATTTTCGCTTCGCATATCAACGACTTGCTTCAAGTGCAATCTATTCGTCATCCGTCTACTAAAGAATTGCGTCAGATGACTGATGCTATAAACAAGCATATGCACTGTTTGCTGAGTCTTGGTACAAAGGAAAATATCGCAGATGGATTCTTGTTGCACATTCTCGTATCAAAGCTTGATGCTGAGACCCAGCTCAAACGGCAAGAATTAATTACCAGCTGTTCTCTATCATCCATAGACTCTAGCGCTTGATTTCCAACTTGGGAAAAGTTCACTGATTTCTTGAATCTACGATGCGTAGAAGAAACAAAATCCAACAACAAACCTCTTTCAATCGTCAATATTGTTTTATTGCTAGTAAAAGTGATACGAGAGCGAAGTGCAATTTTTGTGATTCACGCAGCGGACACACATTATTCGACTGCAATGGGTTAAAGAGCATGCCACCCGACCAAATTTACCAAAGAGGTAAGCACTTGAATTTGTGTTACAATTGCCTTCGCAAGGGGCATTCATTGAAAAGTTGTCTATCGAGCAAGTGTCGTACATGTAACCGCAGCCATCATACTCTACTCCACGGTAACGTAAAGAATTCAGGCATCTCTCAAAGATCTCATCAGTCGACTGAAATTGAAACTCCAACAACCGTCGAACATTCGTCGCTGATCGGTCAAACGAGATCTAGACATCAATTGTCCCGCCTGGAAGAAGATGCTCAACCCAACAACGTTATTTTGGGTACTGCTATTATCAGACCCAAATCACCTGATGGAGCTTCAATCGAATGCCGAGCGATATTGGACAGTGGTTCCCAGTTCCATTTCATGACAGAGAGACTCGCCCAGCAACTTCGTTTACGACGAGAAAAAACTGATGTGGCTATGAGTGGAATTTGTATGACGACATCCCGATGTATTTCGAAAACCATTGCCACCGTGCAATCACTACAAAACGATTTCAGTTCATTGCTAGAGATCCAAATTTCGTCGGATTGCAGCCATTGCAATGGATCAATACATCAGACTGGAATATTCCTAAGAACACTCCACTAGCGGACCCTCAATTCGTCATACCTCGGAAAGCTGATATTTTGATTGGTGCTGCCTTGTTTTTCAAATTACTTGCTATTCGGCAGATTGATTTAGGTGTTAATCGGCCTATCGTGCAGAAAACTCTTTTCGGCTGGGTGGTTTCGGGGCCATCCAGTACTTCATACAACTCACTCAGTGTAAACATTAGTGCCGACAGTAACAGTGAACCGTGCGAACAAAATTTAAATAATATCGTCGCTAAGTTTTGGGAGCTAGACCACTGTAATAGTGAAATAGACAAAAGGTCAGTTGAGGGGATTGCTTGTGAAGAACACTTTCGTGTCAATGCAATTCGTGATGCAAACGGTCGGTTCGTTGTGAGATTTTCCCTAAGGCAAGATGCGTCAGTGCTTGGTGACACATACGAAATCGCATTAAAATGAAAGAAAACTTGAGAAATATCGTGAATTACGCGTCAGTTACTACGATTTTATGAATCAATATTTATCGTTGGGACATATGGAGGAAATCATTGATTCACAGTGTGTGCCACACAAACCTCATTATGTTCTCCCCCATCATTGTGTTGTAAAGAATTATGGCAGCAGCACTAAATTACGCGTAGTCTTTGATGGTTCTGCGAAATCCTCCAGTGGTGTATCCTTAAACGATATTCTAATTGTAGGACCCACAATTCAAGATGACCGATTTTCGATCTTACTTCGATTTCGTTTCCATCTTTATGTAATATCAGCTGACATAGAAAAAATGTATCGGCAAGTCATAGTGCATCCCAGTGATAGAGACCTACAACTAAAAGTTTTTCGTAATTCAAGTCATGATCAAGTGAAGCTCTATCGATTAAAAACAGTTACTTATGGCACGGGGTCTGCTCAATATCACGCAGTAGAATCTATTCGTCAAGCGGCAGAAGATGCTAGGAGTAAGTTTCCAGTAGGAGCATTGATTATCAAGCGAGATGCATATGTCGATAGCTTATTGACTGGAAGTGATGACTTGGATGAAGCTGCAAAGATCAGAAACGAAGTTACCGATATTTTACTATCAGGCAGCTTCCCCCTTAAAAATGGGCATCAAATAAACCATCGTTACTAGAAAAAATCGATGAAAATGACAAGGAAGTAATGACTCGACTAGATGACAAGGATTTCATCAAAACTCTTGGCCTAGCCTGGAACCCAACTGACGATGAGTTTCTGATTACATATCACTCGCCAGAAATACGAAGTTCTGTGACCAAAAGAATAGTGTTGTCGGATACTGCTCGATTCCCCGATCCATTAGGATTACTCAGCCGAGTGATTGTTACCGCCAAACTCTTTCTACAGGAGTTGTGGAAGCTTAATATTGATTGGGACCATTACCCATCGAGATGCAAACAAGATGGCAGTCTTTTCGCTCGGATACGGCCAAGGTCAACAACTTTAGTATCCCACGACATGTTTGTTTGTCGAATTCCAGCCTTCAAATCCATGGATTCGCTGATGCCAGTCTACGCGCTTATGGAGCTTGTGTATATATTCGAAGTGAAACTCCTGATAAGAAGGTATCGACGAACCTGCTTTGTTCGAAATCCCGTATAGCTCCATGGAAAACTACTATGATACCGCGTCTAGAGCTCTGTGCAGCCCTCATACTTTGCGAGCTCATAGAACGTGCTACGAAGATTATCCCCCGTGACCTCACGGATGTCGTGTGTTGGAGTGACTCACAAATCGTGTTAGCCTGGCTAAGTGCACCTTCGTACAAATGGTCCACATTTGTAGCCAATCGTGTGTCCAAAATTCAAGCTGTTACATGCGTTACATGGCGCTATGTTCCAACGCAGCATAACCCGGCAGATTTGATCACGCGAGGTGCTAAATGAGAAAGTCTACAAGGGTCCAACTTATGGCTGCATGGTCCAAGCTTTTTATCTGCATCGTCATCACAATGGCCATATCATGAAAAGGTTCCAGATCAAATCGATGTTCCAGAATATCGCAAGCTGAACTTCACAGTCTTGTCGTCTTATGCAGTGGAAGACCTAGTTAAGGACACAAAATATATCAACTCATACTGGAAAACTCTTCGAGTATTTCGATACGTTAATCGATACCTCAAATCATTGCGGTTGCGAGCACGTAGTTCAACGAAACCTAGCTTTGCGTTACGAAGCTTTACAGTGTTAGAGTTAGAAGAAGCAGTCACGGTTATCGTTCGTTGCATACAATGAGTATATTTTAATCGTGACTATACTGACCTCCTTAAGGGTGCATCCGTAAATGCGAGAAGTCGAATTTTACCTCTACGTATTTTCCTTGATGGAAATGGAGTTATTCAAGTTGGTGGACGTATTACGAAATCTGATCTACCCTTTGATGCGCGCCATCAAATGCTTCTTCCGCAAGCGCATCCCTTTACAAACGCATTGTCAACCTTCTTGCATGTTAACAACTCACATGCTGGCTGCCATACCTTGGTAAACATTTTTCGGTAAAGGTTTTGGTTGATCAACGTAAAGTCGGAGGCTAAACGAGTTATTCATCAGCGCACGATATGCTTTCGAGCGAAGTCTCGCTTCTTTCAGGAAATAATGGGAAACCTCCCATCGGATAGGCTGAAAGTATCACATCCCTTTGCGGTTACCGGTGTAGATTTTTGTGGACCGTTTTTCATGCGAGCTCAACTACAAGGAAGATCTCTAATCAAAGGCTACTTATCGGTTTTTATATGTTTCGCTACCAAGGCTGTACATTTTGAACTCGTTTCAGATTTATCGACAGCAGCATTCATTTTATGCCTTAAACGATTCTTCGCTCGCAAGAGAAAATGCAACAAGCTATACTCGGACAACGCTACTAATTTTATCGGTGCCAATAACCAGTTGCGAGAGTTAAGAAAACTTTTCTCAACTGAATCACATATTGACCAAGTCCAGCAAGCTTGCCTTCTGGAAGGCATTGGATGGTGTTTCATCCCACCGCGCTCCCCACATTTTGGTGGCTTGTGGGAGGCGGCGGTGAAGAAGGCAAAATTTTACCTTACCAGAGCAGTCACCAATGCATCGCTGACCCACGAACAAATGCTTACGGTTACCTATCAAGCGGAGGCAATCGTTAATTCTCGACCCATCACGGAGATGTCATCAGATCCGACTGATTTGGAAGCCCTCACACCCGGACATTTCTTGATTGGACGACCAATTACATGCTTACCCGAACCAATCATCACACAACTTAAATTCGATTCCTTGGACAACTTTCGAAAAATATCCTTCATCCAGCAATCCTTTTGGACTCGATGGCGCAACGAGTATCTTCACCTATTGCAGTCGCGATCTAAGTGGACCTCAGTCAATAGCAATGCCAAGGTTAACCAACTTGTATTAATGAAAGATGAAAATCTTCCCCCTATGAAGTGGCCTCTCGCCAGAATTATCGATGTGACACGCGGCGAAGATGATAAGGTTCGACTTGCTACAGTACGTACAGCTTCGGGAATCTTCAACCGGGCCATCTTGAAGCTATGTCCATTGCCTATCGAATAATTGGATGAAAACAGAAGTTTGCATGGTGGGGAAGATGTTCAGTCTTCTCATGACAAAGCAGCGGCGAGCAATACTATTATAGTTCCAGCCTCATACACATACACACATACATACAATTTTGCATCATGTACAAGCTACTCTCAGTACTGGCATCACCCCGGTACATACTTACGAAAACAGTAAATCTTTTTCCTATCGGGAGTGATGCTAATACTGCGATTAGTCTTCCCTCTGTTCAAATTTGTCGTTATCATAGTGCGGACATTTGCAATTTACCCTTTTCGTTTGTAGCCCTTTTCTCGGCCTTTGTTCCACTTGCATTATCGATTCAACTTTAAATAAATTCTCGAAACAAATTTCAAAAATGCTTGAAATTTCCACACATATCTTTCAACGCTTATTTCATTAATTTATATGTTTTTTTTTTGTTACATTAACTTACAAGCAATAACATTACATTAACTTACGAGTAATATCTATGATCGTGATGGATGTGGTATAGGAATGAAATTGAATGGAGTTCCAAGAAAAAGAAAAAAATTGAGCAGCTGAAATGATTCATTACTCCTCTTTGATCACTCTTTTCACGTGAAATTGATCCGTAACAAATCTTGTCATTTTATTTTTTGCAAGACTGTAAAAAGGACTAAATCGTAAAAACAAAAATGACAAATTAAATACAATCTACAATTTTATCTGCATAATTTTCAATGCACTATTTTGTTACACGTTTCAGTATCATTCTTCCTTATTTGATGGTCTTATTTTGTGTCGAGCTTTCAGCGAAGTATCTTTACTCTAATTCAGCATTAGATCTACCGTCCTACGATCATTTAACATGTGCACATGATAAATGGCTTAACGTACTCTATATTGAAAATTTCTTCCCGATCGCAGAGCGAGTAAGTACATTTTCTTGAATTTTATTAATTTAATCGTGACTGTCGCACATTCCACTTTGACAACCAAACTTTGATTTAAAACTCAAAAATAACCGATTATAATAACATTTTGATTGCAGTGCATGCTATGGACATGGTTTATTTCTTTGGAAGTTCATTTCTTCATTATGGCTTGCCTAGTTTTACTGCTGGCTCAAATTCATCCAAAATATGCTGGAGCTATATCAATTGGAATCTTTATAACTTCAATACTAGCAACAACCGTAGTTGAAGTTGATTATATGCCCGCAGCAAAGTATGCAATTTAAGTCTCTGAATTTTCATAATTTATAGCTTTAAGCTTTATACTTGTGTTAACTCTCCAAACTTAATATCTATCCACATTTATTTCCTCAAGACAACACTCCGATCACAACTTGATGACTTTCTATCTGATTTTCGATAAAATCTGGGTACGAATTCCACCGTATCTACTTGGTATGTGTCTTGGCTACACGCTGTACAAAACACGAGGGAAATTCGAAATGAATATATTCGTAATTGTTTTCGGTGAGTATGCTCGTAAAAAGGGAAATTTGAGCTTTTTTCATTATTTTCAATTTTTCCTAAACCATCTTCTTTGCAACGGATAATTTTTTCTTGTCTAATTTATTTCAGGTTGGATTGCTTGTGTACTCATTTTAGTTGGTTTTGGCTATGGATTTCATACAGTCGAGTTTCGTGTTAACCCATGGGTACGCGCAATTATAAGCACGTTGGGTCATACAATTTGGAGTATGGTATTGTTTTGGGTTGTGCTGGCGAGTATATCGCAATATGGTGGTAAGTTGATTACATTTGGTATAGTTTTCGGTTGAAATGCAATTAGGGCTATTTTGATATCATCATTATGATCGTATTACCTGTCTGATATAATTAGTCTGGTAGCCACATAAATACTTTGCGTAATTGTTAGTTAAAATGCACGAAAATATGCATAACTGATGGCTGTGCAGCATATCAGTTGCGTAACAGAAATTAGACTGAAAAAATATATTGAAAATTGATCTTGAATTTGACATGAATTGAAAAAGGTCTGAAGATGAATTAGCTGAAAGGTTATATATAAGACGTTAGTTTATTTACACTTTCAATTGCATTCTGAATAATTTCTAACTGTTAAACTATCAAAAATTTCAAAGATTTTTATACTCGTATTTTCATTTAATGCCAGTTTTAATTTGAATATTTTCTTGCAGAGAAGGTTTCAATATTAAATGAAGTTTAAAGAAATAATCAATTTTTCTCAATGAATTTCATTAAATATTGGAAAAAAATTTGGATTGAGCCTTTCCTCAGCAGCAGAATTTTCAAATATATTTAAGCAAATCTTAAAAATTTGTTTTCTCCTTTCCATTGGGTTTAAATTATTTAAGAAGTATTCGAAAATTCAAATTAATTATGGAGATCAAGTTATTTGGCCAATTTGTGCTTAACATTTTTTGCTTGAAAATCACGTCGAAATCAATGTGCATGTTTATTGTATATGGGTTGTCCTACGTCTTGAAATAAAAAATAATCAAAGTGAAAAAAAAATTCATACTATATGCATTATGGAGGTAAACACTTAGGATATTCTTCTACATCATTTTCATTTAAATTAATACATTTATAATAACGTAGTACAAGATTTTCAATAAACTCTCTGTAGAAGCCTGTCGCCAGCGAGTTTAACCACTGGTTAAATGTTCAGCATCAGTATCAAACGTTGCGTAGCTAGCCACGCCTTCATCGCTGGGAACAGGTAGTAGTCGAAATTCAGCCTGTACGATGGTTAATTGAAAAGTTCCTATCCAAAACTATCTAAGAGCTATTGGGTACGATTGGCCTTATGTGGACGAGTATTGTCATGGAGTAACAAAACGTTCTTGCTGACAAAAACCTTTTCCCAGCTCGCACTACAAAACTAGCTTGATTTTCAATCACAGCGCTCATTTGAACGCTCCACTGTTTACAAAGTACCATAGGCATGATGCACGAGCTACCACGGCTGGTTACGTACTGAGTGTAGAAACGCTCTGACACCAAGATGGTGGTGCTAACCCCACCCACTGCCACGCCTGGCAAAAACATCTGTTACTTTCTGGACAATATGCTCAGTAGCTACCAATCTTTTTAAGGTGTTTATATAATGAAAAAAAAAATTCTAGATTACTTTTGAAAAGATAGGATAAGGGCATAAATAAACGATTCAATGCGCTGAAGGGCTGGAAAAATAATGATTCAAAATATAGTAGTTTAAGGCAATTATAGCGGCAATATAAGAGCAGCCGAAAAATAGAGAAGGCGTACAAACTATTGAACGAATCCCTGATTGGAATAGATCAGCCCTATATCAAATCTTGCATAATGTGTGAAGTTCCGAGAATTCACTCTAGGGAGAAGAAAAACATATGTACTGAATATAAAAGCCGATTTTGGCAGTGTGATATGATGAAATTCGTAGATGATTTTGATGACGCTATCAGATTGCGAACTAATTAAAAAAGAAACAAAACATCCATCGTTATCACGAACAAAAATGATTTATGCATCATTTTTCACGGATACATCAATTGGCGGTGTCACCGTTATGTCTAGAATCTGCTAGCCTAGGATGCATACTGTCAATTTCAATGGATCATTTCATATCTCAAAGTTTTGACTGCATCAATTAAATTGGTATGAATAGTGTCAGTTTCACTGCAGTTCAGCCTGCAGCAGATTTGTGATCATCCAACTCTGTAGAGGAATTCTGGCAATTAATATAATAATCCCCAAATTCTTCTTCTTCTTCTTGATAGCACTATAGCCCTTCTTCGGCTTTTGGTTCCTGCAACAGGCATCTCCAACTGTGCCGTTCCATTGACCGCGCATGTCAACTTTGAAATCTGACCAGTAATGAACTTTTCCTGTGTTTTCTCGGTTTCCCCATCGACCTCCACCCTTCAGTTTTCCCGACGAATACGCTTTTGGGTATCCGTTGTTCATCCATACGATTCATATGATCACCTTATTGCAATCGTTGAGACCTCCGGCTCGTCAAAAATTTCATACAGCTAATGGTTGTATCGAATTCGTCATTAGCCCCATTTTAAGTGTCGCTCCGATTATCTACCTCAAGACCCGTCACTCAAAGGCGTTCAATATATTTGCGGATGCTTTGGTTAGGATCCATGCTTTATACCTATATCATAGCACAGGTTTCATCACAGATTTGTATACTTGAAGCCTTGTTTTCTTCTGTATGAAAATGGTCTTCAAGATCGTCAAAACTGAATGAAAAATTTTATTTGCGAACTGAATTCTTCAGCGTATTTTGTCTCTTTCATTAACTGACATAACCTCTAGAGCATCACGAATCGCTGGTTTTGTACTACGATGCTCTCATAGAACATACAGTATTCATACCTGTGTTCGCCTTTTCATCCTGTTGATCCGCTCCATTCTCGAGGATGCCTGTTAAGTATGGTCGCCCCGTTTCATTTATCCATCGGAAGCTGTCGAATCAATCCAGCGCAAGTTCACACGCACTCTCTTATATAAATATAACCTTTCGTATCGCTCCTACAGTGAACGTCTAAATTTCCTTCATATCGCACCTCTCGACATTAGGAGACAATTTTTAGATTTATGCTTCCTTTTTAAGCTCTCCAGAGGCCCCTTAGCATCAGACCTATGCAATGCATTACATGCACGTGCGCCATTAAGGACACGATCATCCGATCACTTTATCTTTCCATTTGCAAAAACCAACACGTATCTGTACTCGCCTCTGGTGCGATCTATAAGAGCCTACAATAATCTTCAGCTTGGTCCTCCACCGCATTCTTTGCGAGTTTTTAAATCAACAGTATGGAATGCTCTCAATATTAATGGTTAACGTAGCCTTCTTTTTTAATTTTGTTTTTGTTTTTTCTTTATTTTCGCCTATTTTGTAATTGGATTAAGTAAATCTGTAAATAGGATTTTCTAAATAAATAAATAAATTAACGGTTCTCATTATTTTGTCATTTTCAATACTGTATTCGCTAAGTGAGATATTTTGTGCATTTGGGGCATTTTTCCTTGACTGCGTCATAGCTTTGTTTTAGTACTAGTTTTCCTAGACTGCCACGTTTCAGAAAAATTCTTTGTGACAAACTGATGATGTCATCCGTATAGGCTGTCACTTGGCTTGACTTGTATAGTAACGTGCCTCTTTTATCGAAATTGAATAGCAATGTGGCCAGCCCATCTTTCTACTTTTTTATTGTTTTGGTGGTTTGGTGTGAGACTCGCATGCTCGTAAAAAAGCGACTGCACTATCTACTAAACACCACCCCTACCAACTCGGGAACCCAGCCTGGAACCGATTGGAACATGACTTCGGGCCAGGTTTCGTTTTGTTCCACCGTGAGGCATCTTCAAGCTGGGGGAGAGTGTAAGAGGAAGTGCCAGACAAGCGATTCCCCAGCCCCAAAGTGAACATAATGTGCCACCTGGTTCCATTTATCAACCAAATTACCCATCACCGTGACTATATTACCCGGGGTGAGCTCTCCTGTCTTCCTGTACAGGCCATTTCGCAGCCTACCCCATTCCATGCACGCAAAAAATATGTGCTAGGCATTGTACTCCTCTCCTAGGCAAAACCGACAATCGGGAGACCGTGACTTACCAATCTTGTGCAGGTAAGACAGAAAACAGTCAGGCCCTCTCAAAAGCTGGGTCAGATAGAAGTCAACCTGGACGTCGGAAGACAACATCGCTGATCTCAAGCAGAATGCCCTGATGATCACTGGCTAAGTAGTCCTCTAATGCTCTCCAGTTGTGTATTCTCTATACTTAGGACTCCAAGGCAAATGTCACGTCTGGTATGGTTTCTTCATAGCCAATACGGCGAAAATTTGGCATGTTTCCAGTGTTTAGTAGGACGAGCGCTGTCTTGGCCACCATAGGATTTATTTCCCCGCGAATCTGTTTGAGGCATGCCCCATTCAATTGCTTTAGTGTTGAACTCTCCCTCAACGAGCATGGCTTTCATGTCCCTCTCAAACTGCTGAAGCAGATTTTGCCTTGGCTAGGCTTCCTGCAAAACCCGGCATTTTCCTGATTCCAAGACGTGTCCAAAATCCTTGCAAAGAATACAGCGCATTTGCGTAGGATTGGCCATCTTTGGGCTTCACGAGCAGTGCCCACTGCCGAAGTCTTCTTTGGGGCTTCTTTCTCTCCTATTTCGATTCAGGTCTTTTTTCTTGTGGGGCGTCCGTGCGAACTTTGTTTTCCGGGACTTTTCGAAGGAATTTTTTGCGACTTTCTTCGCTCCTTTTGTCACTACTATCTGAGCTCCATGATCAGGTGTTCCACGCCCATCAAGCGCCTCTTCCTTCCTTCTTTTATTCTGATCTCCTTGAATTGGGCTAGATGCCATTCTTTCATTGATTTTTGATGGTGGCCCCCAGCGCATCTTTTGCCTTCTGCTCTTCTTTGGCCTTCTGGTTCTGTTCGACCTTTCACCAGCTCCACAGATAATGCTCTATGTGGTCTAGGAGCTTCTCTAGTTCAAGGAGCCCAATCTAGTTCAAGGAGCCAATCATGCATGCAGATTGTATTTTTTTTGGAACATTTCCCGCTTTTTAGAATAGTCTTTCTTCTTCATGTCGCTGGGCGGCAATTGTGCTTTGTGGCCATCGTTCTTGGGAGAGATTATCGGCTTCTATTCCCAAATACAGTGCTAACGCCAAATTTCCGACGTTAGCGATTAAATCACACAACGTTACTTTATTTGTGTGGTTAATTTTCTCCTTTTCTGACGTGATCTCCTCGTGGACTTCAGAATGATTCGTTATTATATCGGAACTCACGACCTTTGCTTCAGTCGCTTCAGTCGCCTCGGTAGCGATTGCAGATGTGACCATCGAGTTTACGATGCTCTTTATATTTTCTCGACCACTCAACGATCTGACACGTTCTGCAGAGTTCCCCGCTTTTCCTTTTTAAGGACGTTCTGGCGTTCGCATCATTTTTTTTTTCTGCGCCTGAACGCCGCACGAATTTCAGTCTGGACAAGACTGTCTGTTAATCTCCGCTTTTTGTCCATCTTCACTGTCATTGCATTCATCGTCCTTTTTGTCATCGTTGGTACCACTCCCTATGTGCTGTTAATTAACATCGTGGCTGCAGCCGCTGGTTGCGTCGTTATTATTGTTATTTTTGCTTTTTTGATGTTTTTTATGGTTTTGGTTGCTTCAGTCTTATTGGGTCCCCCTCAGAGCCACTTTCTCCGTTCTTGTGTATAGTCGCCTTTTTGGTCCTATGGTTATCTTTGTAGAGCAGGGAGGCCATGCGAGGATTGGCACAAGCCCTTATGGGGACAAGTGCTCAGAGCCAGACTTGCGCTAATTGGGAGTCCGTCTCAACTGAACCTACACCACCCACTCCATGGTGCAAACTACGAACGTACTCTGGGGCCTGCCAAGGTTTAACCGGGACGGAGATGGTGTGATGGTTGAATTGGAGCCGTTCACACACGAGTGTCACCTCGTTGCTAGCGTGCAAAGCAACTAGGTTGACACCATCACATACGCCAGCCCAAAGCATCAATTCCAGTCCTTATCCACAGCGTAGTCCAGATTCAGTCAGGATCGTTACCTTTCGTCCCAAGAGGGAACCTAACGGCACCCCCCCTCCCATATCCTCAGGTCCGTGAAGGTGGCGTTCCTCAAAGATTACTAGCCTCCAAGAGTACTCTCGTCAATCGGCACTCCTCCTGCGGGAATTTCCTCGGGCACGTTGGGGCGGAACTCCCCAAAAATGCTAGCCTCCAAGAGTATTTCTTGCGTCCAGCATTCCCACTAGAGGTGGCGATTTCACGTAGATTTTCAAAAAATTTTGAGAGAAGTGTATTGGGTAAAAAATTTCAAAAAAGTTCGTTAGTCCGTCAAATCAGCCAAGCGAAGCCAAATGACAGCCATTTCAGACAAAAACCCGTGATTCCTGTTCTGACCAAAGAATTGCTCTGACTTGGATGAAATTACAATCGATGTTAATGAAACTTAGTAACATGAATGATCTTAAGGTATATAGAGGACAATGAAAAAATGTGAGATCAGATCTCAAATTTCAAAATGGCAACTAGTCAAATTTCAAATTTCAATGGCTTTAAAAGTGACAATTTCAATGCCTTCTAAAAGTCACAATTTCGATTTGCATGGAACTTTATATTACAATAGACAATAATGATTTCTAAAGATTTTGTAATTTTAGTCATCATGCATAAGCTAGATTCAAAGTGACCGCGGTTCAAATATATCAATTTTTCAAAGGTTTTCGTGGCCGTCTAGCGGCCATGTTATTCAACGGATTGCAATGAATCTAGAAATAATAGGCGTTTGTAACATATCAATTATTTTGTTTATTTAGTATCCGTAGGCCAATTCTCTTTTTTCTTTAAAAGTCATCGGGCCTTGCTTTGTAGTATGAGCAGACACGTTTCGACTACTTTGAGTCATCTTCAATGTCTAAAGGATGTGTTGAAGGGAATGGCGTTGTATAGACATAGCATGGGTTAAGCAGGTAGTACTAAATTCGGTCACGTACAAAATTAGGTAAGTTAACAAATTAGGCCAGGTATAGAAATATTTGGTTTTTGTTTTTTTGATTATCAGATGTCGGTTCATACAGTTTCATCTCGTTTCTGTCTAAGAGTGTGGTCTAGTCATGAGAAACTTGCGCCGGAATTTATAAAAACCTGTTCGTTGATAATGTAACCATCTGTTTTTCTATGTTTATATATTTCAAGCTTCTCTAGGATGTCAAACCTGGGTCCTTTGCTTTGTTTGTATACCGATGTCATAGAGTTTGTCATTGCGTTAGGCTAATGTGCGTGGTTTTGTACGTGCGTAGCATGATTGGAGTCTGCCTTGTTGTATAAGCGTGTGTTTAAAGAAATTTACTTTAGATCATTAAAAGGTAATTAAAGAAATTTGCTTAAGCTAATAAAAGGTAAGAAAGGTAATTTACAAAAAGAGTAGTTATAAAATTCAGAAAAGATATTATTATTTAATTAGTTCGAATGGAATAATTTGCAGTTTCAGTCATCCTGATTCATCAACTTTTTCCTTTCCCGGGTCATTGCCAGGCTTCCCATCACATCCAATTCACGTATGTCTCTAGCTTCCTTGATGACTACTGCGTCCTCAATTGTTATCTCGTGTTCCTTTGTGATAATATATTCGGCTACCGCCAACTTGAAATTCGAAGTTCTTTCTTTCTTGCTGCTGCTTCACCTAGATGCTCCTTGATTCGCGTACCATTGAGTCTCCTCGTTTGACCTATGCACACTTTTTCACAAGTGGGACATTCGATGCGATAGATACCAGATTTTCCGTGTGGTTCCCGTGGGTCCTTCGTTGATCCAAGAACGTTTGTGAGCTGGTTCTTGCTGCTTGATTCGATTAATCGTACAGAATTGAGCTGATTTATTTGCCTCTTGATTCGATTGCTGATGCCTTCGTGATAAGTTATAGCCTTCCAGTACGTTTTTTCGATATTCGCATTTGATAATGTTGATCGCTCCTGTCGCTGTCTAGGTATCTGGATCTTCTGTGCTATTCTCCTAATTGTCGAGCCCTTAAAGCCGTTTAGTCTTGCTGTCTCAACAATGTACCTCATCTCCTTTTCCTTAGCTTCCTTGCTTAGCGGCAAATCAAGCATCTGTATCTAGGAATGATAGTTTGCCGTCTTCTCTTCCTCCATCGTGAATATTATATTCTTATGGTCTCCATTCAGGTCAGCAAGCACCTTCTCCACGTCACTCCTTTTCACATACGCAAACACATCGTTCACATATCGAACCCAATGTTTTGGTAACTGGCCTTTCTCCTGCAGTCCCTCTTCTAATTTTGTTATAAATATCTCGCCGAAGAATGGTGAAAGTCGATTTTCCATCGCTACTCCGCCTTTAATCTTATAAAATTTCCCCCTAAAGGTGAAATAATTTTTGGTCATGCAAAGTTGGATATACTGTCTAGTTTTTATTTTCCAAGATAATGAGTTTTCTTGGTGAGAAAGCCATTTTTCTATGTATCCCATTGTCTCCATCACCGGAATACTCGTGAGTAGAGCTTTCACGTCGAAAGACACCATAATTTTGTCTTCCGCTGGTGGGCCAAACTTTAGAATTTTCTCAGAGAATTTTTTGCTGTTTTGTACCGATCTACTATTCATTTGAGTCATCCCCTTAAATTCATTCACCAACTATCTTGCCAGTTTCTGGGTCGGTGCATTCACGGCCAAAATAACCTCACGCATTTCGTTCCCCTCTTTGTGTATATTTGGCAAACACTTTATCCTAGGCTAAGTAGGGTTGCTCACTCCAACCTTCGTCAATTCGCCAATTAATGACTCACAACTTTAAATTGTCCTTTCGAATCTTTTCATGGATTCCTCTAACGAGCTCCGGCGTATAACCGCCTCATCATACTTGCTTCACTACCACTGTTTTACCTCTATCTGCCTTGACAAAGGGAACAAGTTTCTTCTTCAATTCAACAACTACGCTCGCCTCTTCACTGCTTAGTACCTTTTTCGCTCCCCGTATCGCCTCGGCTATATCATGCCTTGCCATCGTTTTCTGTGCTTCCGGTAATCTACTCATTGCTGCTTCCGTTTCTACGATGATCTCCTCTATTGGTATTTTTGATGGTTTTATAGCGTAATTTAATCCCATGTTGAGTAATCGCATTTCCTTTTCATTAAAAACTACACTCAATTTGTTGCCAACCAGTCCGGAGATATCTTGGACTTCTACGAATTCGTTCACTGGTTTGGCTGCTTCTTCCAATCAATTCAACTTTTTCCGATGTATTTCCCTTTCCCTTTGTTTATTTCTACTAAAAGTTGGAGTATTTTGTGAAGGCCAAAATGAATTTGATTACAAATATGTAACTGCTCTTTGTATCTAATCGTTAGTTTCCGTATTGTCCATCCTATATATACCATGCCACAGTCCTTGCATTACAGTTTGTATATGTCACTGTTCCCTCATATTGATATGTGTATTTAAAAATTTTAAACCAAAACGTTTAAAAACCGAATTATATTTGTTGACACCCTTTCTCTGTTTCCACCATTTAGTACTATAACCTTCCCTTGAGAGTAAGTTTTATATCAATTGTCACCAATTGGTACTAGTGGAGCTTACCTTACAAGCATCCTCCTCCCTGTACCCTACCTTAAGCTCAGAAAAAGATGCAGCAGGTCGAAAATAATTCTTTTAACCACGATTGTATAGCCTTCTGTCAGACCTCGAAATCTAACAAAAAAAAAACATTGGAAAACAAGGCCCTTAGGGAATCATCAGAACCCTCTGGTACATTAGGAGCATTGACATTCACAAAGAGCTTAAAACTGGGCACAATTGATAAAGAAATTCTCGATCGTGCACTAAAACCCTGAATCCTTTAAGATCAAGTAATTACAAGGGGAGACTCACTACCCGAGCCTCAGATCAGTTACTTTGTAACTAATCGGGCTGACAGAAACTAGTCGATTATAAGCCGATATCCACCCTGTCATGAAAGAAGTGGACTTAAAATGTCTGTAAAGGACTGCAGCGATGGTCTACTGCCTCGGCGGGCGAGGATGTTGGTGCTCGCCAGGATTGGCCTTATCTGAGGATGTATGGGTACGCTGGCAGGCTAGCGTTGCGGTGTCATGGGGCGGGTTCTTTTCCGCAGGACAAGGGCCCTATACAAAAAATTTCGGATTCACGAATTTTGAGCTAAAATTTGCATCGACAGGTGTCGAGGCCGAGGTAATCTATATTACTAAATAGAAAGGTTGGCAAAGCAAACAACTAACTGAGCTTGGTGAAAACGAACGAGATTTGAGAATATCTCGTCTTTGCCGGCAATACCTCGCATCACCACCCCCATTCAGATCAAGATCCGTTGTAGACATGGCCAGATGTTTTCTTTTTGAGTGAAAAGCTCATACAAACATAATTCGTATGAACTTTTCCCTCAATTGAAAAACATCAACGTTTCAGAACGCAAGAATAAGGGGTGAGCTCACCCAGTGGCTAACTCATGAGTGGAGGTGCCAGCCAATGTGGCGGACCCCATAACCGGTCCTGGTTTCAAATGAAAAGACCGAATTTTAAATGGAATTAGCAAAACACTATTATTTCTTCATGTTCATTATTTATAAAAAAAATATATATATTTTTCAATCTCAATAAAAATTTCATGCCGCATGATTAACTAGCATTTATGCAATGGTCGTAAAACGACCATGAGCGTTGGTGCCTGCGGACATTTTAGTATTTACACATTGCCCGAAAAGATTGCAACAATTGAAGTCAACATAGTGCCATCATATTATTTTATTGATTACAATGCTTCCGATACTTGGGTGCTCCCCAGTCAGGGAGTTAATGGCCACTAGTATATTTACAATGACCTTATATTTAATTCAAGATCGTGTCCGCAATATCATAAGACCTGGGTAACTCACTACCATGCGTGCGCCCAGCCACCACTTCGACCTTTAGCCACACAATATTGCTGATTTTCGGTCTTGGCACCACATTGACTTTATGCTGGCACAAACAACCTGTCAGCGGCACAACCGCAACACATTTTAAAGTTTACTCTTTCGCTGGATATTTTGATACATTAATGTCTCATAGAACAAAACATTTAAATCTTTATCGTTCACTGATTCAATATAATTGTCAATAACAACACTCAAAGTCAAAGTCAAAAGCGCTTTATTTAATACTAATCGCTATAAATTTTAAAAGAATATAAAGCAAAATCCAAACAATAACAATAAAAAACTTAATGGCCCAAATGGCTCTCTAAATTTGTACGTTATCATTAAACACATTTAAAAAAAAACTCTAGCAAATTCAAATCAATGAAGATTGTTACATATTTTTAAAATTCAATTGGAAAAAGGAGAAAAAACCAACCAACACTATTCTAAAATTATTTATCATCTTAACACTACAGTGAACTTTGATCCTACACCTAATATGTTTTAACTTAATTCTAACAAATGCAATCAAAAACTTTATCTTATACTAAAAAAATCTATAACTATGTTCCTAACCTAAGCGTTTTACCTTATCTCTAACCTAATAAAATAAACATAATATAAACCTAATCTATCCCTTATTTTTAACAAAAATAAACAATAACACTAAATGTAGCAATAATGAGCTGAAACTCAAAAACTAAATAACGAAAAACACCAAAACTGAAAATACACACGAATAATTTAGACATTGTCATTCAGCCACCAATACCTAGATTGCCCCGTCTCAACTCGATCAGCCTCAACGAATCTAGCAAATGAGTATCTCCATTGGAACTGTTGGTCTCGTGAACTCAAATTCGGAGGATATTTTATCTTCTTATCGGTGGCCCGTCGATATATGTGATATATGACTGGGACGCCGTCAGAATCAAAAACATATCGATTCATGTCCAAATACACGAATGCTTCTGGAGGAATGAAGCCAGTAGCGAGGCAAGTCGCAATATACCCGTCTGTAGGGTGGAACGGCTGTGAAATCCAAGGGTTTTCACTCACAGTCACAGATCTTGCGATATGTTTCCGAAGAAGCTTCAATATGAAGATATCGACCCTCGTCACTTCAGCAGTTTGATAAATTCTTCTATTCGATATATAATGTTTCCAATCCGTCTCAGGCTTTCTGTACAAACCAGTACATGTACGAAGACATTTCCTTTCGAAAACTCTTAATTTTTTCATAGTACTAGCACTCTGGTTGTACCAGATCTGACATCCATATGTAAAAATTGGTCTAACCAGGGTCTTGTAACAGATAATTTTGACCTTTTGATCAATGTATTTGGAATGAAAGAGCTTTCGTAGGGCCATGACTATTTTAAGTGCCTTACTGAGCATGATTTTCACATGTTCAGTATAGTACAGATACTGATCGAGATAAACACCGAGGTATCGAATACAGGATTTATGTGGAGCTCGTTCTGAACTACTCTCACCAGCCATGATGTGGAAATCTTTCCAATTACGTTTCAGATCTTGACTGACCCCCTGCAGCGTTGTCCGAAACAAGATTGTTTCACACTTCTGCGCATTGATTTTCATTCGCCAATTGTCAGTGTACAGCTGTACATCATTGAACATTTTTTGGAGATTGCTCTGAACTACTGTAGCTTTTCGGTCTGCCGTATAGATGATCAGATCATCAGCAAACGCTACCAATGATCGCGTTGGCGAGACGTTAAAATCAAAGCCGTTCAATAGCTTGCGAATGAAGATTGAAAAGAGCAGAGGCGCAGTAACTGTTCCCTGCTGTAGACCATTCAAGACCTTGAACTCGCGCATTGTTGTCAGATTTCCATCGGTTACAACAAACGATTTCCCGTATAACATATTACACATCATGGCGACAAGGTGTCTGGGGAACTTGTCCTGAAGGAGTTTAAAAATAAGTCCATCTAACCATACCGTATCAAAGGCTTTCTCCATATCAATGAGACATGCTCCGACACATTGTCTATCACTTAGTTTCCAACAGATGTCTGAGGTTACTTTCGTTATTGCATGTGTGGTCGAATGCCTGGCACGAAAACCAAATTGGCAATTTGGCATCAACTCATATTCCTCAATGTGGGCGTTTAATGCTCTGTTGAGTATCACTTCAAACACCTTGCTGATGTTAGGCAGCAAGCTGATTGGGCGATAGCTTTTGGGGCATGAAGATTCTTTTCCTTTCTTCAAGATCGGAAATACCTTAGCCTTTTTCCACTCATTTGGGAAATATGAATTGCTCAACATGTTGTTGAACAATATGCAATAATTCCTAATAGCAACCTCAGGCAAATGTCGGAGAACTACATTTGGAATACCATTAGTACCACATGATTTCTTGTTGTTTATCTTGCGAAATATGAAACACAAGTCTTCACAGCTGACAAAATAATCAATAAGATTCAAGCTCGGTATGAGGTCAGATGTTAATGTTTCATTGAAATGAAGAATTGATTGGCCGTTCAGGCTTGATTTGAAGTCGGAAACTTTTGCTTCAACGACCTCTGAAAAAATTTCGTTCCCTCTCTCAGGGTTTGGTAGATGAACCAATTCAAAATGTGTTCCAATCAGGGCAAGTTTATCCAATCCTTCACAAATAATCCTGTTTCCATTTCTATCCGGAGTCGTACTATCAATTTCGATACCAGCCCTATCGAGAAGATTTATCTCATCACTAGTGACTTCAAGATTCGATACCTTCACTCGAGACTTCTTGCGGAATATGCTATTCACTTTCGCAAACACGCCGTCTGGGTCCTGTGGGCTAATACCCCTCAATTTTTCCGCCCATTGATTGCTGACCTCACTCCTGAAGTATGACCGAATTAAGTTCGGGACATTCTTCAGATGTAATTTCAACAAAGACAACGAGGGATGGTTGTAGTCCAAAAATCGTCGATAAATATTGTTGACGCGTGTGAGAAGAAGGCTTTTCAATCTTTTCAACCTTGCGATGGTTGGTGTTTCATATCCTTCCATATTGTTTCAAAGTTTAATCTTGGGAACTACTTTCTCAATCGTTTACAACGTCAGCTTCTCTAACTTCGACAAATAGGCATCTATTTCATCGTCAGTTAGATTCCTGTCATCAGGAACCATTGAGCAAGAGTTGCCACCATCAGAAGGGGGACATTGCTACTGGTACTCCCGATTAAACTTCTTTTGAAACTTTCCCCAGTCTGTTTTTTTGAAATTCAACCGATGATTTTCATGTTGAACTGGAATGAGGAAGAAATCATCCCTGTGATGATTGATTTCCATTACGATTGCGTTATGGTCGCTATCATAAGGAAGCACCTGCAGTTTCCGTTGAGGACTATTAAAGTTGAATTCGAGTCTTGCGTCAGCAATGCAAAGGTCCAAATATGAATTTGTCCTAGGGTATGTTGGGAACTCCGACCCATATAGATTGCACCTGTATTCAATTTGGTTCTCTGTTATCCATGATTTCAGGAATACACCTCTTGGATTATTGGTGGCGTTCAGTCATGATGTATGCTTGGCGTTCAGGTCACCAGCAAGAATATAGTAGTTATGAAGCCTGTTCAATTCGAGTATTTCAAACAAGGAATTGAGTTCCTCCTTGAGCTTGAGAACAGTTCCACCAGTTGCATAGGCAGAGATAACGAAGAGGTTATCCCCACCTGGCAGTGAGATTTTGATAACGGACACTTCAAGAGATTCAAAGCTTTTGAATTCGACTTTTTCAATATTTTGGAAACGATAGGGTCTTCAAACCAATATCCCGGTGCCACCTCCCCCATCACCTACTACCCTATCGTTTCTTGCGAATTGAAAATCCCTGAATGTCATGGAGTGCCATGAATTGAGGTGGGTTTCGGTTAGAAGCAGGATGTCAGGCTTTTGTCTGGCAATGAATTCAAGGAGATAATCACGCTGATGTAAAGTAACAATGGAGTTGACGTTGATTGAGATGAGACGAATCCTATCCATGGGAATGTGGCTGGATGACAACTTATTTTGAGGCATTTGAAAGTCCTAAACGCTGAAAAACAATGTTAATTTTCGAATCTTGTTTATCGATTCACTCTGATAAGGAATTTAATTGCTGTAAAATTTTGAGAAGCAGCTCATTATTTCCACTTACATTATTTACACTATTTTCCGCATTTTCTGCTGGTCCTCTAGCGGCTTGTGCAAATGATACTCCGGGCTTGACGAAGTTCAGAGCTAAGAAACTGCAGTGTATTTGTGTTTGCCTTGGGGCAGATTTCAATCTTGCATCCTGATATCGGGAGCATTCTCGATATGATGCCGGGTGACCAAAAACACCGCAGTTCACACAATATAATTTCTCTTTTGGCTCCGTCTGAGCCAATTTGCACTCACCGGGAGCATGCACGTCTTTGCATTTAACGCATCGGTAATGCATGGCGCAGTTGGCAGCCGAATGCCCAAATCATTGGCAGCGATAGCACTGGTTGATTTCTCGTTTCTGGAGGCGTTCCCACCTCACCACTCGAAAATTTAAATATCTTATTTGCTGAAGAGCGCTTGGACTGCTCTTATTTGTTATTTGTACCAAATAAAGTGGTTAAATTTTTTTTTCTACCGTCGACCTTCTCGTCGCGAATGTTTTAACTGAGATAAACTCGATTTGTGGTGCTGTTTCCTTGAGAACCTGAAGAAGATCGACGGTATCTTCTCCGCAGTCCAAGCCCTTCAGCAAAAACGTCTGGTTCTTCTCGCTTTTGGGGGTATAGGTGAAGTGCGGAACCTCCCCAGAATTCAAAGCATCTTTCGCTGATTTGAAATCAACCAGTGATTTCGTTCTAATTGACAGCTTGTCGGAATTTATTCGTTTGATTTCGAAATTTGTCAACTTGTTTTCGGCTGCCAACTGGCGAACCATGTCCTTTCCGCTTTGACCGAAGACATTTATTGGCGGAACTTTCTCGGTATTCTTGGCTACTTTTTGAGGAGGACCAGCAGAACTACGGGCTGGTTTCTTCTCCTTATTTCTACTTTCATTATTTTTATTTTTTAAATATAAGATAAAATTATCATCTTTATTACCTTCGTCTACCTCCATATCTTGTTGGAGTCCATCCAGCGCCGCAAAGTAGTTCTGGCTTTCGTTGGTGCCACCAGCACTTAATACCTCTTCAGTGATTATTTGATTTGCAGCTTTCTTCTGTTTTTCGATTTTTCGTATCGGATCACTCTCTTGAACATTTTTTGCCGTCTTGAACATTTCTTCGTACGTTTGAATTCTTGCCTTTAGCTCTTCGATTTCACTTCGAAGGCGACACACCTCCTGTCTATCCTCGAGCACTTGTGTTTTACGACCGGCATCTGCGGTATCCTGGGTGCTCGTGTGTCACCGCTTGTTGACACTTGCCAATTTCACACCGTCACTCTCCCCGGGGCCGCCCAACGGAGGGAAGCCGTCGGGCTCCTCCATACAGCAGTCCCGAGTTGTCTTTGGTTTGGCCTTTTCTTGGTTTATGGATACGGTTGGTCGATGCCTTCGACGATAAATTCTTCCCCAATAAAATCAAAACTTGCTTTTGACTGGCTCGTAAAAAATTATTTCAATATTTTGAAACTGACTTTTGTGAAAAATTTATTAATTTTTAAAATTAATGACAGGAGCGATTAATAACACGTCTACACGCAACGAGTGCTAGACGTAGAATATAACCTTGATTCGTCCGATCATCACATTTCGACGATGATCTGGAGAGGAGTCTCGAAATGGAAATAGGGCAAGATAGGATTAGTAGAACGAAAAATCGTTCGGGCTTGCACAGGCCTATACAGACGGTCTTATCCCAATGAGAAGCTGTACCAGGAGGCAGAAATGGAGCCAAATTTTGCGCAGATTATCTTTCCCGAGATAATCGCAGAAAATTCAAATTGCTTTAAATAAAGACGCACCTTATAGAATATAAGGACCTTATTTTAAAGTACCTTGACTCTAAATTGCATAGAATTTAATGGAATCTATGTGATATCAAAAAATATGCAAATTTTACAAATCATACTCTTATTAACAAAGTTGAGAATTAGTATCATATTTTTTCATATTTTTCCTGATTTTTCGGGCCACAGGACGGAGGAAGACTCTTATTTTTCATACTCCTTCTGATGCAAATACATGTTTTTAATAATTATTTAGACGAGTCTACATGTATCATAAAACTCTGTAATAACCGAGGAGCTATAGCTCTAAAAGCCAGCGCTGCCACAGGCACACAGCACAAACTCAATTTAACAAGGAGTTACCATTCAGTTACCTTCCCCATCGCAACACTTGCTCTGTTTTCGCATGAAAAATACGTCAAGAAAATTTCTTTTGTACTTAACTCCCGGGAAACAAAATTCTAAAACTGTTTAATATTTTTAATGTGTAGTGATTTTATTACAATATCTTTTGAATATAATTTAACGAATTGCGGTGTAACGCGGTATACAAATGCTTAGAACGAAACGGTTAACCCCTTTAATTATATGAACGCTAAAATCATTGTATCATTTAAACCCCTTAAAATTTGTCAAATTTTACCGATTTCAACCATAATATTAATTAAAAATTGTTTTGTTTGTCGGTAACTAACGTGTGCCTGTCTAATCCTTTCGATTTTTCCCACTTAATTACGCCTAATCATTATATACGAATTTTGCTTTCAATTGATAACGTAATCGAATCTACAAAAGACGACGTAAATTTTAAAAACAACCGAAACGAGTGTGCATTATCACCATCGGGGAAGAACCGACGAGTGACTTATGTACCTACGATAAATTTTGCTAAATGTTGGCGACGAGCGGTGCCAAACAATATAGTTTCAAAATTTCCAGCTAGACCATTGCCCGCCACGCACATACGACCATGAGGAAAACATGGGGGAAACGAGAAAATATGTACTACAAGCCCTTCTACAAACAGAAGACTAAAATGACGTTGTTGGCTATTTTCATTCTGGCTATTATCTTCTTTTCATACCAGATTTTTTTGTATCAGTCAGTTACCAAATACAAGTACACCACTATCTTTAGAAAGTACATTTCTCCCAAAGGAGACAAAAGCCAAAATAACTGCAAAAGATGAGAGTGCTGATTTAAGTCTCAAAATTCTCAGAGGCATAAGACTGCGAGACTAAGATGCGTACAAGCGAAGTTATGATGGAAAATTTCGCTGTTTGAGTAGCGATCCCGCTATAGGAATTGCATTTCACAAAGTCAAGGAGAATTACGGTGATTGTTTGGCAGGAGGGTCGACTGACAGCCGCGAGGCGAGAAAGACGGGTTGGGCACGGGACCGCGGTGCAAAATACGTGCGGTGTGAAAAGTGTGGTAAAAGTGCCGTCAAGATCATTTAAAGACCGGGTATTAAATTCAAAAGTATAAATTGAAAACCATTTCCGCCCATTCACCCTTTTTAACTCCAATACATTACCATTCCGCTGCGGAATAGTTGTCCCAAAGAAAATTGCATGTGTTTGGACGGGAGATCGTGAAGAATCACTGACGAATTGGCGGAATTTGTTCGATGGAACGCTTTTGCAATTCGATACATTTTGTGGGCATTTGATTCGGTGCTGTGTGATGTGGATTAACATCACGTCTTAGTGAATATTTTTTCCTACGAACGAATTAATATTGAGGTTTCATAAAGGCAACTGCAGTGCGGTGAATTGTACGGTTTCAAGTCACAGAAACGACCAACGTTTCCCGAATGCGTCCACGCAAGTGTGTGTAAATGTTGACTGTCGTCAATTCGGAAGTGTGTACTTACGTATGTGTGACGGTGCCCGAATAGATCTATTTTGAACTGAAACTTAGTGGCGTTAAGACCACGGATTGCGAACATTTACGAGTATATTCCAAATTGGTAAACGTTAACTCTCAGGCAGTGAATCGATAATTAAACATTCAAATTTTATTTGTGTTTCTGTTGGTCTACCACGGCACGAGAGGATGGAAGGAGCTAAATGCTAAATTATATAGAAATCAAAAAGAAACCAGCAAAGGTATTATTAAAAAGCATCCTGCACCGTGTGGAAATTCTTGCTCAAGCTTCCATAGAAACTTGAGTTCGTACTTTTTCTATAAAAATCATCCGTGCTCGAACCTGCGCTACAATCACTTTTTGCCAACGACATTTCATTTGGCAGGACTAAAAGCGAAGAAGTTGGAGGTCCCTGCAGCGAATTCAAGAACAACTTCAATTAAATCCTTTGAAACAAGCGCTCAAAATGAAGCAGAGGCTCAGGTCAACCATTTCCATTTAACACTACTCCGAAACATGTGTCACGGCTTAGAGTGTTTATCAACATTGAAGGAGATTGTTCAGTTGCTGGTTAGATATGACATAAATTTGTTCTTTTCTTTTTTATTACCGCAAAGAGTAATTTAGTGCGGTTTCGTTGGATAGAAATATTTCTCATATGACTGCGATTTGGCGACCGAAAAAAAAAATATTTTCTTGAATGATTTCTGAATGTAGCGGTAAGTCAGAAAATAGCTTAAATTGTAATGTTAAACGATATTTACTAGTTTGCGTGGTTGTATTGAAAATAGATTTCAGATTTTTTTTTGCAAATAATCGTTAAATCAAGTTAAAAGATCAAGTCCCCACTCATCATCCGGTGCAAACATACCGTTATATGACTGCAGCAAAAATACAGTCGCATTAAAGACTCCATTTATTAGATTCATTTTCTCTCCCTCCTTTTCAATACACTCTTCTAACAGGAAATAGTCGAAATACTTTGTAAACTTTTAATAGGACATAAGAAGATAAATATTGAACGTTATAAACTCATTTAAAATATATTCGATATTTGACCTGATCGCTTAAAAATACGCTTAGGATGCAGGGACACAAGAAAGAATAATATGGTTTTTTAAATTTTTAAACTGTATCTTTTTCATAGTAGTTAAAATTAAAATGACATTAGCTATTAATGTAAAAATTTGTAAACTGTTGGGAAAGTGTGTTTGAGTGTGGAGCGTGAAGCGTGAAGATAATAAACGCATATGAAACGACATTATAAAAAAAAATCTAAGGGTATCGTTACGAGGAGGGAAAATTTAGATTTGACTTACCAAAATTCCATTATCTTTGAATTTATATTAGGTTAGACTGCTTTAGAAGGGAGAATATGATCTGTTGGTCGCAAATAGTTAAATAAATGAACTCCCAAACTTTAAAACTGGGTCTTTTCATTCCGCTTCTTTTGAACCGGGTATAGGACCCGGTACGGTGGCAGGCTTCCACCTCAAAACATGAGCCAGCCACCGGGTACAAACTAATTCCTTTTTCTGTTTCAGGTGACGTTTTGGGTTGAGTGGCCCAAGCAGAGTGCCTCTTTATGGCATAGAGTTATGCAATCAAATTGTATAATTCTATGGCATAAATTGGTCACTGGGGTACTCCCCTTCTGATGGGAAAGTTCATACAATTCAAGTTGTATAAGTTTTCCACTCAGAAGAGGAATACCTGGCCACTTCAACAAGATATCTATGGATTTATTCCGGTTGGGTGGGTACGAAGGGGCTCCACCACCACCCGTTTGCCCCTCTTTCATTTGTGGGCCATGAACTTCGTCGGGTAAAGACGAGGTCACCCCAAGTTCGCCTTTCTTTTCAGGTTCCCCTTGTTCTCATGACAAGCTCTAATTCCCTCGGTGTAGTTATCTACACTTTTTGCGACTTTGGTCGCCTCTTGATCTGAAATCAAATTCGTGAATGCGAAATATTTTTGTAGTGGGTCCTCGTGTTGGGGAAAATGAACCCGCCCCACGACACCGCAATGCTAGCCTGCCAGCGCATTCACGCGTCTCCAGATGAAGGCATTCTCGGCAGATATTGTCATCTTCTTCTGCCGAGGCAGCAGAACATCGCTGCAGTCCTTTACGGACCTTATGAAAACATATTATTCACTACAACTCCAGAAAAAGATCAAGAAAAGACGTTATTCCTATTAAAGCGAATATATTACAGAAACAATCTAAAGTAGTAAAACAATCTCATTTTTAGTTCATCTTAGAAAATCACAATACCATTTACATCACTTGAATTCACTCAGTTAGTATTTCGAATAACTTCACTTCCATCTTCTTCGGTACAACGAAGTTTAGTACAGCATTCCGGGAACGGTTTAGTTAAATCTTCATGTATAGTCGTACACTTAGCTGGTGTTGTGAATCTCGAGCAACTAAATAATTAATTTTACAAATGCTGTAATAATTGGTAAATATCAAAATCTTACCCATTAACTCGTATAACAAAGTCATCTTGGCAAGTAAATTTGTTACAAACTCCCACAGGAGTAGATGAAGCACCGAATTCAATATATTCGTCAGTTTTCTTCAGATAACACTTGTCAGAAACATCTGTGACCAAAAAAAATGAGTGAATAACACATAATTTCAGATTCTCTTAAAATATTTCATAAAACAAAAGAAATTACGCTTTTTTTGTCCAATATAATGGAAGTAATTATATGACAAAAAATATTATTCAAATACAAATACACAGAATAAAAATAAATAAAGAACATAAATATGTAAACGACATACCTGGATGCTTAGAATTTGGCATATACCTTTCATAGGCAATTGTTATTACAATTAAATTTAAAACTACTACACAAAACAATTTCATTTTTCACGGATTCACTTTCAAAATTAAACTTAACTAACAGATACTTTAATTGCAACTCTGGTTATCTGCTGAGAACACCTCACTTATATGTGAAATTCAACCCCAAATTTTACGTAGCTTTTTTATGTCCTAAAGCTCTCAATTATTTTCAAAATCACAGTCACCTTCAATAGTTGTCTTGGCAAATCTTGTTTGTAAGATTGAATTCTAAAGATTTTTATATAATATAGAAGCTTTTGTTAATTTAATTTAAGCAAGTTGCGTTGGTGGTTTGTTTGGACCTGTTCTTTTGATGGTTCCACAATAATTACAAAGAATACCGTTTTTTTTTTCAATTGTAATTGATACGATGAAGGGGGTGGGAAGTAATCATTGAATTTAAATTTGCATATCAAAATTTGATAGAATAAAGAGGATTGTTGCATAGTTACTATAAATGAAACACTTATGTGAAAAAAGTAATAGTAAATTTGCAAATCAAAAGCTCACTTGTATTTCTTTATTATTATATCTAAGTAAACATTTTTGTGGTACTTATTCCATTTTTAGGCAATAAACCAATTATAAGGGAAATGTGGACTCTAATCAGAGTAAATTGATGACCCCTGGGTGACCTTAAATAAAGAAATTTAATTAAATAAAACAGATTAACAATTCCTGAAAAAACGATCACTCAGATAAGCAGGTGTATTGGTTTTTTTCTTCGGCTATAAATTAAACAGTTTATTTGAAATTAAACTGGAATTTTAGCTTTATCGCATTTATTTTATTTATTCAATCGATTTACTTATTTAGCCTGAACTTACAGAACAATCATTTAATTTAGTCAATATGAAAATAGTCAGATGCCTACTGTTGCTGAAAAAATTGGGAATAAAATATACTTAAAAGTATACATTTAAATTTATTAATGTTTTTTAATATACCTTAATTGCTTATCTGGCAGCTTTCTTAGCTATTCCACTTTTCATTATCTACTACAGTTCTTTACCATATTAACAGACTGAAGATGAAAAACTATTATTTTCCGATTTCCTTTTAAACTTTGGTGAGATTTGCCTACTACTGGCTCCCCAATGATGTAACACTAAATGCCGAGAAATGCTAATAACTGTAAATACATCTACAGCTCTGCTATTAAATCCTACTTACACCTCCTTTGGGAGGACATAAGAGGGTGAAGCCGAATCTTTCGCGCCTCATAACGGAATCGACGTAATAACCATGCAACCGGAATGGAGTTTGGGCGACGGGCTAACTCCCCGTCCCTGGAAAGCCTTTAAATGTTTCAAAACCTGCAGATAGGCCTCGGAATGGATTGGAATCACGGCAACGACCTCGCAAATGAAAAAAGGACTATGGCATTGGATCCTGGAATGTCAGATTACTCATTACCCTGGCGCTGTTAGGGCCCTTCTACAACAGGTCAGTCAATATCAATTAAAAATACTGGCAGTCCAAGAAACGAATTGGACTGGAAACGACATTCAAGACATGAGATCGCATGCAATATTCAAAAGTGGGAAGCCTATTGGAAAAAGAGAATTCGGAGTGGCCTTAATTGTGGGTTGGGAGTTCAAATCGCACGTTATTGATTTTAAGGCAGTCAATGAACGGTTGTGTGCGATCCGTATAAAAGCGAAATTCTTCAAAATCTGATTGATTAATGTTCACGCCCCGACCGAAGAAAAGGACGAAGAAACGAAGGAAACGTGCAACAATCACCTGAAAAGACTGGTCGACTCGTTGCCCACAAACAACACAAAACTATAAAATATACTCCACGATGAAACAAATGACAACGGGCAGCGCCTGATTGACTTTACATGTAGCAGAAATCTAGTCATACGTTCGACTTGCTTCCCACATCGACGCATTCATAAAATGACCTGGGTATCACCGGATGGCAACACACAAAACCAGATCGATCATGTTCTGATCCAACAATGTTGGGCCTCGAGCATACTTGACGTCCGTACATACCGAGGAGCCAATTGTAACTGAGATCATTACTTGATCAAACTAACCTATCGATACCGTATGTCAAAGGCATATTCGGCGAAGACCAGCCCGTTACAAAAATTTGATATCAAAAGACTCCAAACGGCGTCTGTGGCCAAAAATTTCACGGAGCCTCTCGACTACCAGCTGGCTCCCATCTTATCAGATGCATCGTTAAAGACGAGCAACGAGCTCTGGATGGAAGTGGAGGCGGCTATCAGGAACGTGGCAGAACAGACGATCGTACATCAAGCCCGGCGCAAGAGGAATGATTGGTTCGATGATGAGTGCCAGAATGCGTTAGATCAAAAGAATCAGATGTACAAAGAATATGTAGGTAGAAAAACCAGGACGAAGCGAATTAGATAATTAGGATTAAGAAAAGAAAATACCATGACGACCCATTGAGAAGTATAGATAATAAATAAAACGGGTAATGGAATTCACTGGTATTGTGATTCCTGTAGGAGATATTCTCTGTCTGCGTATGTCTCCAGTCTTCAATAAGCTGGGAAGACTATCAAATCTCTAGTGGATGAATTGAATCGTCTCCAATTTAAATGTTCAAGTGCATGCTTGGAGATTGAGACCCTTTTGAAATTTACTGAGAATGCGTCACCTAAAACTTTGGCATCAGTGACTATGACCGATCTTAATAATCAAGCGCAACTTTTATCGCCGACCATACAGCCCGAATGTAATAGCGGTATAAATACTCCTGTACAAAGGCCTTTCATCGTTACTAGGAGTAAAGCTTTGGCTAAGTTATCATCTTTTAAAACACCGTATCGTGCATCTGGATCAAGTTCGAAACCAACGCGTCCAATATCTCCTGTGGCTTCAGCAGCACCTCTACATATTGATGGTAATGAGTCACCTTTGATATTTCCAAGCTCTCCGGGACCTAGCCGCGGGGCGATCCCAAAAACTAAAGGCAAACCTTCAATTATACTTCCATCTTTATCTGGTATCGACACATCGGCTGCAGCTTCCCTGAATTCGCATGATGAAATCCCTGCTCTTGACGTTGTGGCTCCTCCAAAGGAGATTTTCATTTCGCGTCTAAGTTACCAGACATCTGCCGACTACTTAAAAAACTATGTTCTCAAAAAATTTGGTCCGTCAGTTAAAGTCATCAGCTGCCATAAACTCACAAAGGACAATCTGGAGGATAGAGTGGTAGCTTCTTTCAAACTTACAGTACCTGCAACTTGTGACACTATTTTGAATCCTGAAGCTTGGCCACCCGGAGTACTTGTAAAACCATTCAGCTCACGAAGAAGGAAGTCCTTTCGCGCACCGGGTAAACTGCAGTCTGCGAACTAGTGTAAACTTTTTTGACCCTAACTTAATTTCTAACGTATCAATTTACTACCAAAATGTTAGAGGATTAAGGACCAAGCTGGATAAGCTCTTTTTATCGCTTCAACTTTGTGAGGACTCGTTTATTTGTCTTACAGAAACCTGGTTGAATGATAACATACTAAATTCGGAAATCTCACTTGATTTTCATATTCATCGTTGTGACCGTGATTTGACTTCTACAAATTAACAAGATGGTGGTGGTGTCCTAGTAGCTGTTAATAATACCATACGCAGCTCTCCCTGTACTGACTTCTGTTTTTCGCGTATAGTGGATTGTGTCATTGTCAAGATCTTCCTTCCTAATAATACATCTTTATTAGTTTCCTCTGTTTATATACCTAGTAACTCTCCTTTATATGTTTATGAGACATTCTTTGACGAGTTTTCCAAATATGTTTTCTTACGTCACCCACAATCTTTAATATTAGTCTGCGGTGACTTTAATTTGGGAGCAGTTCAATGGACGGAGTGCCCTCCTTACTATGTATCATCGACTGATGCATCTTCTCTATCTCTTTCTTCGTTTCTCTCACTCTGTTCTTTCTCGCAATTTAATAACATCCCTAATACTAACGGCCGGCTACTCAATCTTGTGCTGTCTAATATTCCAATTCACTGTCTGTCTGTTTCCCTAGCATTAGAACCCCTTGTCCGCATCGATAACCACCACCCGCCGTTATCGATTGACCTCTCGGTTGCGCTTTTGAAACATCGTACATTTACACCTGCTCCTAAATTCAACTTCTTCAGAGCGAATTACGAATCTATTACCTGCTCACTAATATCCGTTGATTGGCAGGCATTTTTCGGAAATTTGCCGTGTGAGGCAGCTCTAAGAAAATTTTATAAATATCTGTTTGATTTGATCAAGCATTTTACACCATTACAAACTCCACGCAAAGCAAAGCAGAAACCTTGGGTCACTAAGCAAGTACTTTGTGCCTTGAAAGCCAAAATTAAAGCTCACCGTTGCTTTAAACTTTGTGGTTCTACTGAATCCAGGGACCGTTTTTGTGTCTTACGTACTGCAGCGAAACAAGTTATCAAGAATGCTATGAAAAATTACTTCAGCAGTTTGGAGTGTTCGCTAATGTCAAATAACACTTAGCCCTTCTGGTCTTACATAAGATCGTTCAAGTCCTCTTCTTCTTTTCCTCCCTCTGTCCACTGGAACAATATTAGAAGCTCTTCTCCTCAAGACATTTCAAACTTGTTCTCTAAATTCTTTTCGTCTACTTTTACTCCTCCTTCCTACGTTTCCTACCCAGTAAATACATTTATGTCCCATTCCATTGACATTTCTTTACTCTGCACAGATTATATTGAAGTTGAAACCCTCATCAATTCCCTTAATCCTAATATATCCCCAGGTCCGGATGGCTTGCCGAATATATTTGTTAAGTCATTAGCGTCATCGCTTTGCATTCCCCTGGCTTTCCTCTTTAACCTTAGTTTGCGTACTGGTGCGTTCCCGGCTTGCTGGAAAAGAGCAAATGTTGTTCCTATTCTTAAAAGTGGTGATCCTACTTCTGTGTCCAATTATCGTCCTATATCCCTAATCTCCTGTTTTCCGAAATTACTTGAGCGTCTTGTTCATAACCGGCTTTCAGTTTTATTGGCACCTATCTTGTCAAAGGAACAACATGGCTTTCTTAAGTGTCGCTCTACGACCTCCAACCTAATTGAATTTACTGACTACATCGCGAAGGCCCTGGACAATCGTTTGCAGGTTGATGTGATCTTCACTGACTTCTCTAAGGCTTTTGACACTGTCAACCATCAACTACTCTGTCACAAACTTAAAGCCTTTGGAGTGGCTGGCCCTCTTTTATCATGGATGGATTCATATCTGTCTTCTCGCGCTTGTTGTGTTAGTTACTGTGGAGCAACCTCTATACCATTTCATCCAACGTCCGGCGTTCCTCAAGGTTCCATTCTAGGCCCTCTAATCTTCCTATTATTTATAAATGACCTTCCATCAGTCATTGCTTCTAATTGTCTATTGTATGCAGACGATTTCAAAGTCTTTCGAGCTATCAGATCGATACAAGATTGTCAATATATTCAGATGGATCTGATTGCTCTTAATAATTGGTGTTTGACTAACTACCTTTGTCTAAATGTTGCTAAATGCCATAAAGTGACGTTTAATCTAAAGCAATCTCCCATTTTCTTTACCTATACGTTAAATGATATTCCACTGGCTGCTGTGTGCTCTGCTAAAGACCTTGGTGTTATTTTCGATCCTTGCCTCAATTTTGATGCTCACATCTTAAATGTGACTGCCAGGGCATCAAAAATAATGGGGCTTATTTTTAGGCACACATACAAGTTCACCAACATATCCACTCCTATCCGCTTGTTTACTTGTCTTGTCCGTCCTATCCTAGAATATTGTTCTGTAGTTTGGTCCCCCCGATACTCCTACCTCACGAACTCGTTAGAGAATGTACAGCGTAAATTTAGTCGAGTTTTGTTCTACAAACTCAAACCCCCATATCAATCCTATGAATGCCCCTTATCCTTTTTATGTCTTCCGACTTTGTTGTCCCGTCGCATCTACTTGGATCAGTGTTTTCTGTATCAACTTTGTTACAATCAAATCTCTCCAATATTATATGCTGACTTACACTTCCGTCAATCAACGCGTCCTTCTCGATTAAACACTTTGTTCGAGGTGCCCTTTGCCCGTACGAATTTATACTTTCATTCTCCCGTTGTGCAAATGTTAAGGAAACATAATAAACTTGAGCTTGGTCCTTTTTCTGATTCCTATTTTGTATTCAAAATAAGACTAAGAAACCTCGTCCTTACAACTCATTTTGAATAGTTCGACTTGTTGTTTTTTTTTCTTTTCTTTTTTTTGCGCTTTAACTTCATTTTTAAGCCTGCTAATGTCATTTTCATAGTTTAATAGACAATAATGCCTAATTTTTCAATATTAATATTATTTAATCTTCCTAATTTTTCTTTGCTTAATTTAAGTTTTCATTCTTACTTGTTTCTGCTTGTCGTTTTTCCATTTTGTAATTGGATTTATTTTAATCTGTTAAATGGAATTGTAAATAAATAAATAAATAGATGTAATTTTAGCGAGCAACAGAACAAGACAAGCATACAAAGTAGTGAAAAGCCTGAATCGTGGTTATCAGCACAAAACCACGCTCTGTCGTGATGACATCGGCAATATAATCGCCGATGAAACGAAGACTAAGGAAATATGGGCATCATATTTCAAGAACCTCCTTAATCCTCCGCACAGCTCCAGAACATTGGAGCCTATAGATGTCTGCAGAGAGCTCCCATTGGCCTCACCAACTCCGGATAAAATTTATTCCATCATCAAACCCCAAAAGAACAATAAAGCGCCGGGCATTGATGAGATTTCAGTGGAGCTCATCAAATATGGTGGCAGTAGTGTTCATCAAGCTATTCACAAAGTCATCCAGTATATTTGGCAACAAGAACATATGCCGAAGAAGTGGAGTCAATCAATTATATTCCATATCCATTAAAAAGGTGACAAGCTACAGTGCGAAAATTATAGAGGAATATCACTACTTTGTACTGCGTGAAAAATATTTTCTAAAATCTTATAAAATAAAATCGGATCATACGCCAACAGTATTTTTGGGGAGTATCAAGGTGGTTTTAGGGCAGGTGAATCGTATGGACGAACAACGGATACCCAAGAAGGTATTCGTTGGGAGAACTGAAGGCCGTAGGCCAGTGGGGAAACCGAGGAAACGCTGGTCTGACTCGGTCAACGAAGACAGTTCATCGCTGCTCGGATTTCGGAATTGGAGGGCGTGGTCTATGGACCAAGACAGTTGAAGGCGCTGTTTGCAGAAAGCGAAGGCACGAGGGGGCTGTAGTGCTAAGAAGAAGAAGATATGTGCCTATGTCCGCTGCATTACCATATTCTGTAAATGTCAAGGGTGCTGTTTTCTTTGTTTTTGTGGCACTCATTATGTTTTCTGTTCGATTAAGTTTAGCCTTAAAATCAGTATTCAAATTGAAGTGTGCATTGTGATAATTTTACGAGATTAAGTAACGAGTGCGTTTTCTAATCACGTCTGGCACGGTTTTTCATTATTTCGGATGTCCACTATAAGAACGAAAAGGTTGGAACCGTAATTTGTCGTCATTAACACTTGGTTGGATTACCGGCATATTGAAATCTGTAATCATGACTCAATATCGAATCGCTGAAGTTCTGGATATTTTCCATTGTTCTGCGAAGAAAATCAAACCATGGCCCTCATATATGTTGCCCGCCACATTTAAATTTTTTCATAGTGACGTCATTTTGATGTACCAAAAAAAACTGAAAATAATCTGTGTAAAACTCTGTCAATGGTTTGCCTTCTTCGGAGCTGGTTCCCCATCACAACCTGCTGTATTGACTATTGTTTAGTCTCCGAAGTATGGTTTGAACTCGGCCACCCAATGTTTCACGGGTGTAAATGAGGGTGACGATTCACCGTACCCGGAGTTTCACTCTTCTTTCACTTCCCGAGTTTTTCCCCCTTTCAAATAGAGGTACTTTATCACCGCGCGATACTCGTCACCTGTCAACTTTGAAAGGGTACAATGCGTTTTGTGCTGATCAAAATGACTTGAAATTTTTATGGCATTGTAGCGTCTTAACAAAAACAACGTGTATTTAACATTGCACAAAACGTACATTAAAATCATTTAAAATGAATGAAATACGGATCACGCTGATGAAGAAATCTGCCCGTTTGAACTTACTAGGTGCACTGGCGTCGCTGTATGGTCCCTACAGCCTGCATATCTAAAGGCCATCTATTGGCTAGCAAGAGAACTTGAATGTACCACGACTTTTTGCCGGTAAGACCGGAAACTTTTCAAACAAACCTCGTAGCTTAGTCAAAGTCAAAGTCAAAAGCGCTTTATTTAATACTAATCGTTATAAATTTTAAAAGAATATAAAGCAAAATCCAAACAATAACAATAGAAAACTTAATGGCCCAAATGGCTCTCTAAATTTGTACGTTATCATTAAACACATTTAAGAAAACAAAACTATAGCAAATTCAAATCAATGACGATTGTTACATATTTTTAAAATTGAATTGGAAAAAGGAGAAAAAACCAACCAACACTATTCTAAAATTATTTATCATCTTAACACTACAGTGAACTTTGATCCTACACCTAATATGTTTTAACTTAATTCTAATAAATGCAATCAAAAACTTTATCTTATACTAAAAAATTCTATAACTATGTTCCTAACCTAAGCGTTTTACCTTATCTCTAACCTAATATAATAAACATAATATAAACCTAACTTATCCCTTATTTTTAACAAAAATAAACAATAACACTAAATGTAGCAATAATGAGCTGATACTCAAAAACTAAATAACGAAAAAACACCAAAACTGAAAAATAAACACGAATAATTTAGACATTGTCATTCAGCCACCAATACCTATATTGCCCCGTCTCAACTCGATCAGCCTCAACGAATCTAGCAAATGAGTATCTCCATTGGAACTGTTGGTCTCCTGAACTCAAATTAGGAGGATATTTTATCTTCTTATCGGTGGCCCGTCGATATATGTGATATATGACTGGGACGCCGTCAGAATCAAAAACATATCGATTCATGTCCAAATACACGAATGCTTCTGGAGGAATGAAGCCAGTAGCGAGGCAAGTCGCTATATACCCGTCTGTAGGGTGGAACGGCTGTGAAATCCAAGGGTTTTCACTCACAGTCACAGATCTTGCGATATGATTCCGAAGAAGTTTCAATATGAAAATATCGACTCTAGTCACTTCAGCAGTTTGATAAATTCTTCTGTTCGATATATAATGTTTCCAGTCCGTCTCAGGCTTTCTGTACAAACCAGTACATGCACGAAGACATTTCCTTTCGAAAACTCTTAATTTTTCCATATTACTAGCGCTCTGGTTATACCAGATCTGACATCCATATGTCAAAACTGGTCTAACCAGTGCCTTGTAACAGATAATTTTGACCTTTTGATCAATGTATCTGGAATGAAAGAGCTTTCGAAGGGCCATGACTATTTTAAGTGCCTTACTGAGCATGATTTTCACTTGCTCAGTATAGTACAGATACTGATCGAGATAAACACCGAGGTATCGAACACAGGATTTATGTGGAACCCGTTCTAGACTACTCTCACCAGCCATGATGTGGAAATCTTTCCAATTACGTTTCAGGTCTTGACTGACCCCCTGCAGCGTTGTCCGAAACAAGATTGTTTCACACTTTTGCGCATTGATTTTCATTCGCCAATTGTCAGTGTACAGCTGTACATCATTGAACATTTTTTGGAGATTGCTCTGAACTATTGTAGCTTTTCGGTCTGCCGTATAGATGATCAGATCATCAGCAAACGCTACCAATGATCGCGTTGGCAAGACGTTAAAATCAAAGCCGTTCAATAGCTTGCGAATGAAGATTGAGAAGAGCAGAGGCGCAGTAACTGTTCCCTGCTGTAGACCATTCAAGACCTTGAACTCGCGCATTGTTGTCAGATTTCCATCGGTTACAACAAACGATTTCCCGTATAACATATTACACATCATGGCGACAAGGTGTCTGGGGAACCTGTCCTGAAGGAGTTTAAAAATCAGTCCATCTAACCATACCGTATCAAAGGCTTTCTCCATATCAATGAGACATGCTCCAACACATTGTCTATCATTTAGTTTCCAACAGATGTCTGAGGTTACTTTCGTTATTGCATGTGTGGTCGAATGCCTGGCACGAAAACCAAATTGGCAATTCGGCATCAACTCATTTTCCTCAATGTGGGCGTTTAATGCTCTGTTGAGTATCACTTCAAACACCTTGCTGATGTTAGGCAGCAAGCTGATTGGGCGATAGCTTTTGGGGCATGAAGATTCTTTTCCTTTCTTCAAGATCGGCAATACCTTAGCCTTTTTCCACTCATTTGGGAAATATGAATTGCTCAACATGTTGTTGAACAATATGCAATAGTTCCTAATAGCAACCTCAGGCAAATGTCGGAGAACTACATTTGGAATACCATCAGTACCACATGATTTCTTGTTGTTTATCTTGCGAAATATGAAACACAAGTCTTCATAGCTGACAAAATAATCAATAAGATTCAAGCTCGGTTTGAGGTCAGATGTTAATGTTTCATTGAAATGAAGAATTGATTGGCCGTTCAGGCTTGATTTGAAGTTGGAAACTTTTGCTTCAACGACCTCTGAAAATATTTCGTTCCCTCTCTCAGGGTTTGGTAGATGAACCAATTCAAAATGTGTTCCAATCAGGGCAAGTTTATCCAATCCTTCACAAATAATCCTGTTTCCATTTCTATCCGGAGTCGTACTATTAATTTCGATACCAGCCCTATCGAGAAGATTTATCTCATCACTAGTGACTTCAAGTTTCGATACCTTCACTCGAGACTTCTTGCGGAATATTCACTTTCGCGAACACACCGTCTGGGTCCTGTGGGCTAATACCCCTCAATTTTTCCGCCCATTGATTGCTGACCTCACTCCTGAAGTATGACCGGATTAAGTTCCGGACATTCTTCAGATGTAATTTCAACAAAGACAACGAGGGATGGTTGTAGTCCAAAAATCGTCGATAAATATTGTTGACGCGTGTGAGAAGAAGGCTTTTCAATCTTTTCAACCTTGCGATGGTTGGTTTTTCATATCATTCCATATTGTTTCGAAGTTTAATCTTGGGAACTACTTTCTCAATCGTTTCCATCGTCAGCTTCTCTAACTTTGACAAATAGAGATCTATTTCATCGTCAGTTAGATTCCTGTCATTAGGAACCATTGAGCAAGAGTTGCCACTATCAGAAGGGGGACATTGCTTCTGGTACTCCCGATTAAACTTCTTTTGAAACTTTCCCCAGTATGTGTTTTTGAAATTCAACCGATGATTTTCATGTTGAACTGGAATGAGGAAGAAATCATCCCTGTGATGATTGATTTCCATTACGATTGCGTTATGGTCGCTATCATAAGGAAGCACCTGCAGTTTCCGTTGAGGACTACTAAAGCTGAATTCGAGTCTTGCGTCAGCAATGCAAAGGTCCAAATATGAATTTGTCCTAGGGTATGTTGGGAACTCCGACCCATATAGAGTGCACCTGTATTCAATTTGGTTCTCTGTTATCCATGATTTCAGGAATACACCTCTTGGATTATTGGTGGTGTTCAGCCATGATGTATGCTTGGCGTTCAGGTCACCAGCAAGAATATAGTAGTTATGCAGCCTGTTCAATTCGAGTATTTCAAACAAGGAATTGAGCTCCTCCTTGAGCTTGAGAACAGTTCCACCAGTTGCATAGGCAGAGATAACGAAGAGGTTATCCCCACCTGGCAGTGAGCTTTTGAATTCGACTTTTTCAATATTTTGGAAACGATAGGGTCTTCGAACCAATATCCCGGTGCCACCTCCCCCATCACCAGTTACCCTATCGTTTCTTACGAACTCAAAATCCTTGAATCTCATGGAGTGCCATGAGCTGAGGTGGGTTTCGGTGAGAAGCACGATGTCAGGCTTTTGTCTGGCAATGAATTCAAGGAGATAATCACGCCGATGTAAAGTAACAATGGAGTTGACGTTGATCGAGATGAGACGAATCCTATCCGTGGGAATGTGGCTGGATGACAACTTATTTTGAGGCATTTGAAAGCCCTAAACGCTGAAAAACAATGTTAATTTTCGAATCTTGTTTATCGATTCGCTCCGATAAGGAATTTAATTGCTGTAAAATTTTGAGAAGCAGCGCATTATTGCCACTTACATTATTTACACTATTTTCCGCATTTTCTGCTGGTCCTCTAGCGGCTTGTGCAAATGATACTCCGGGCTTGACGAAGTTCGGAGCTAAGACACTGCGGTGTATTTGTGTTTGCTTTGGGGCAGATTTCAATCTTGCATCCTGATATCGGGAGCATCCTCGATATGATGCCGGGTGTCCAAAAACACCGCAGTTCACACAATATAATTTCTCTTTCGGCTCCGTCTGAGCCAATTTGCACTCACCGGGAGCATGCACGTCTTTGTATTTAACGCAGCGGTAATGCATGACACAGTTGGCAGCTGAATGCCCAAATCGTTGGCAGCGAAAGCACTGGTTGATTTCTCGTTTCTGGAGGCGTTCCCACCTCACCACTCGAAAATTTAAATATCTTATTTGCTGAAGAGCGCTTGGACTGCTCTTATTTGTTATTTGTACCAAATAAAGTGGTAAATTTTTTGTTTCTACCGTCGACCTTCTTGTCGCGAATGTTTTAACTGAGATAAACTCGATTTGTGGTGCTGTTTCCTTGAGGACCTGAAGAAGATCGACGGTATCTTCTCCGCAGTCCAAGCCCTTCAGCAAGAACGTCTGGTTCTTCTCGCTTTTGGGGGTATAAGTGAAGTGCGGAACCTCCCCAGAATTCAAAGCATCTTTCGCTGATTTGAAATCAACCAGTGATTTCATTCTAATTGACAGCTTCTCGGAATTTATTCGTTTGATTTCGAAATTTGTCAACTTGTTTTCGGCTGCCAACAGCCGAACCATGTCTTTTCCGCATTGACCGAAGACATTAATTGGCGGAACTTTCTCGGTATTCTTGGCTACTTTTTGAGGAGGACCAGCAGAACTACGGGCTGGTTTCTTCTCCTTATTTCTACGTTCATTATTTTTATTTTTTAAATATAAGATAAAATTATCGTCTTTATTACCTTCGTCTACCTCCATGTCCTGTTGGAGTCCATCCAGCGCCGCAAAGTAGTTCTGGCTTTTGTTGGTGCCACCAGCACTTAATACCTCTTCAGTTATTATTGGAGTTGCAGCTTTCTTCTGTTTTTCGATTTTTCGTATCGGACCACTCTCTTGAACTTTTTTTGCCGTCTTGAACATTTCTTCGTACGTTTGAATTCTTGCCTTTAGCTCTTCGATTTCACTTCGAAGGCGACACACTTCCTGTCTATCTTCGAGCACTTGTGTTTTGCGACCGGCATCTGCGGTATCTTGGGTGCTCGTGTGTCTCCGCTTGTTGACACTTGCCAATTTCACACCGTCACTCTCCCCGGGGCCCCTCAACGGAGGGAAGCCGTCGGGCTCCTCCATACAGCAGTCCCGAGTTGTCTTTGGTTTGTTGCTTTTCTTGATTTATTGGTATGGTTGGTCGATGCCTTCGACGATTAATTCTTCCCCAATAAAATCAAAACTTGCTTTTGACTGACTCGTACAAAATTAATTCAATTATTTGAAACTAACTTTTGTGAAAAATTAATTAATTTTTAAAATTAATGACAGGAGCGATTAAAAACACGTCTACACGCAACGAGTGCTAGACGTAGAATATTAAAAACACGTCTACACGCAACGAGTGCTAGACGTAGAATTTCAATAACAACACTCTCTCTCTCGTTGAATTTGTCTTCATTATCGGGCCTGAAAAATTCATGACTTTTATCAGCAGTTGTTGCCTGCCGACGATATTCTCCCAAATTAAAACTCTTGCATTGATGCCAATCCAGTTGAGATAACGCGATAGTTTTTGGAATTTATAAGTTTTCCCTTGAGCGAGCAGTCCAACCATCGCGGTGGCAAGTGGTGCCGTAACTTCATTTTACGTTCGCTCACCTTATCGAAAAGTTTAACCAGTCATTATTTCCTGCATAATTCATCAAATTCACTTGACCCTCGCAAGAGCCCAACACATATCAAAACATTTAATTTTTTGAGCTATAAGCACTATTCTAACAAACTTTCCCCGTACAGAGAACAATTTGATACGAGTTAATCAAAATTAAATTTTCATTTCTTAATTCTTCTCGAAAATCTCGTACACAGCCACTCGACACCTCCTCGTGTGTACCACAAAAAACATTCCCACTAACACTTTGACGATTTTGAATTCCATTTCAGCATTTCGTCACTTTTCTTTATAAATTTATTTTTTTAACGAAAGAACAAATGGATATTAACTTGGATTTGTACGGTAGCCTTCGATCACAATCAGACTTCCCATGTCACAACGGTGATTTCTTCGTTGTTTGCCTTGCGGAACAATGCAATTCATGCTGATAAATTGCGTTGTGAAGGGGTCGCCGTGATCAAATTTGAATTTTAAATATAAATATTTTTATTTTTAAATTTACACCTAAAATTGGATCATGTATAATCATGTGTCATGTATTCGAGCAGTTTGCCTAAGTGACTGTTCGATTACTACAACCTAAAGAAATGGAGCAAAAGTACTAATTTGCACTAGCTCTACGTAACCACACACCTCAAGCTGTTGAGTCCTCATTTTTAACAAGTTTTTGTATGGGAATGCGTAGTTTCACCGATCTAATTTACGAGAAATGTGTTTAATTTTGATGATGATCCTTATTTAGCCTTTCTTTTTGCATTCCAATGATAACCTTTTATTTTATCGTATTAAAAAAATCATTTTCTGTTCAAACGTAATATAATAATTATTTTAATGACTTTCATCTTTCACTTAAAACAGCAACTTCTAAACTTTAAACCTGTTGCAAAAAGTATCAAAAATTACAAAAAGATTGCACGCAATTGCAATATCTACATTAATATCATTTCGCATCGTCCATTAAACAGAAACTTCAAGCATACAAAATTTTTTTCTTAAGTAACTTTCCTTTTCATCAGATACTTGCGAACAGCGAGTAAACCGTTGACGTGCAAGACTCGTACTTGTATGTACATAGAAAATAACGTGAATTGCCTAATGCCGGCAGTAACAAACAAATCATAAACGAAATTCGGGTGTCTGATAATAAAATACCTTAAAAATGTTATTTCTCTGGGCTTACGACCATGCACAATCTTTCAATCTTTCATCTCCAATAATGGTAATTTATGAAGGCCATCCGCGAACCGTTAAAGAAGCTGAAAAAATTCCCCCCGAGTCTAACTAGCCTAATTACAATGGTCGCTCACTGGCGGAAAACTTCCCTCACCAGAAATTGGGTTTCGATCTTTCCAACATTCGTCGAAAGTTGGTGATGTACATAATAATTCATTTCTGCCAAAAAAGATACAAAAAGCTGAAGAAGGAAAAAAATGTTACTCGTATAAGCCTCACTTGCTCTTAAAGACTTTTCAGCAAATATTACAACATTGGAATGTTTTTTTATGATGTTTGTTTGTCTGTTCGGCGTAAGCGGCAAACAAAGATGCGAAATGAAATGAAGAAGCTTCGACTGATAGCAAAACAAGAAACTGAATAAAACAGGAGATGGAGAAAAGATACATAAACTTTGCAGCTTAAAAATCTAACGCAATGGATTTAGAGTTAACATACTCGTACGAGCATCTTTTCCTGATTCATTTTAACACTCTCTTGTACAATATTGCGAATGAGTTAAGCATCTATGGCCAAAGAAGTAGCGTTTAAAATTAGTTACGAGCTTGTGATGCAAAATTGAAATTATAAAAAAATGTTTGGTTCATAATACGCTTCTTTCTTGTGTGTCGCAATGTTATCGTATGAGGTTTACGCAGTACTGCAAGTGAAATTTTATCATTAATTATTATTGTAACTTTAATTATTGCTAATGGCTGTTGAGTGTGTACTATATATGCAATAGTTTGGTAGTTTGGTCAGGTGTCGAAGTAGAGTTTTTCGTTTTTTTGGGGGTCATGCATGCATATTAAAAAGTGTCATCACGACGAAGAATAGATAAAAAATATAAAACGAAATTAAAATTGCACAATGTCAATGCTAGATCGTATCGTTAATGCGGGGATGAAGATTGTTGCATAATTAGAGTGAAAAATTACGATTCACCGTTGTGACGGCGATGTGGTCTTTTTTGCAGCAAAAAAGAAGTGAAGGTGGGTATGGTGGAAATACATATATGCAAATGTCAAGTTTAATAATTCCAAATAATTGATCATGCGTGGGTATACTTTTTTTTAATAACAGCTTAACTTCTGTTCGTCAGAAAGATATGTCACTTATTGAGCATATCTTACATTGTTTATGAATGTTATTATGATTAGACACTTTTATTTTGATTAGACAATAGCCAAATAAAATCTGTTGACTTCAAAATTTCCTGAGGAAGCTGAAAAAACTTTTATGGAACCAGTTCCAAATCAGTATTTCCTCTGATTTTTTTAGATTGAATATATTTTACTACAATAAAATAAACAGTTACTTTGAGACCGATTCAGCATTTTCTTCAGTTTCCTATCTAATGAGATCCAAGTAAATGAAAGTTTTCTTTTGAAAAAACTTTCATATCATACATTTTTCCGTTCTTATAAAAAAATCAAACTACAAAAAGATAGCCAGTATAGATAATATTTCGAAAAATAAAGTCTCTTTATTTGTTAACATGATACTGTCGCGTGTTACGGTTCGATAATTTTGATGCTCTGGGAAAGTGAAGACGCACTGTCTTTTAAATTAAGTTAAAATTGTTTATTTACTAAGAATGCACAATCATTAATTACTATTTTACAAATAATAAAATGTTATTATTTTTCACTCGTCTATAAATTTATATTCCAGCTATCTGTATCACGCAAATCACTTCATTATTAATTAATCCCGCCTTTAATTTGCGCTCCACTCTTATTGTAGTTTTTACTATTGCGGTTTCACCCTATTCATTCAACTCGGCTTTATATAGGGTCTCTAGTCATTCAATCCATTTCCCGTACATTGGCAAATGTTCTGACGAGAACTACCTGACTTATTCGAGCAATTATGAATGCCCACAGTGACATCACTTTCAGATGTTGATCATGGATCTACTTGGTCGATTCGTGTGCTTTCGAGTACATTCGTTTATTGATCATGATTTTATTAATAGTTGCGACAGCAATAACGACAGTAACTCGCAGAATTGTTTAGACATATAACACTGCCCCCACCTTAGTTCTTTTCACCCCGAAAAGATGTGTCACCAGTTGTAGTCAAGTCTCTCTGGATGTAATATAGGGCAAGACGGTCCAGGTGCAAGATTTTCAGTTTGGCTCTCGGCTTACGGTATTCCCGTGTACGATATACGACGCCATTGATTCGTTTTGTAACCGAGTATGGTCCCTCCCAATTATGCTGCAACTTCGGAGACCTACCCTTTCGCCATTGTAGGTTGTGTAGCCACACCAAGTCATCTTGCTGGAAGCCAGTTGAATTTGCCTTTAGATCATACCTGATCTTCATGCGTTCAGTAGCCGATTCGAGGTGTTTTCGCACTGTCCGATGTATCTGGTTCAACCGTTGCCTTAGCTCATTTGCGTACTCTTAAGATTCTTTGGGGTTTCTCAGGAGGTGTTGTTACGGGGAATTTGAGAAGTTAGCCGACTTAAACACCACTACCGGGAAACAGGGTACGAAGGATGCATCCTCGAGCCAAACTGGGATAGCACTTTACTATGTATTGTATATACTTCTAGTGAAGTTAGAAATAGGAATAAATTCTAATGTTGATGGCTACAGTAAAGTAGACTTTAAGTTCCTCAAGTTAAATGAATGCAGCTCAACTTAGATTAGTTAGGCTCGACGAAGTTCACAATATCATTCCCGTATGTGCACGGTTACTCCACAACGACAGCACCTGTAATCAGCAACCACGGAAAGAACGAGTTAAAAGGATAAGTGAGGAAGAAATCTTCGTAGGAAACAACAAGATGAAGAAATTCATCGCGGGCAACAGGAAAACACTTTGATCATGCAAATAAACCTAATAATCCCGGTGGCAACATGAATCGTATCTTTCAAGGCGGCGGCGGAGGTGGACCAAACCAACGTGTTCATGGTGGAAGAACCGGTGGTGAACATGATTCCCAAAACAATAAACACAAATTTATGGTACAAAGTCTTGTTGTTGCTGAGGGTGCTGCAAGCTTCGATAAATTGTGGAAGGAAGTGCAACCGGAAGAGTTAATGGATTCAAAACTCAAATGCATATTCGAAACTCTAGTCGAAACTTCAACCGGTGAAATATCAGGAATGTCGTAAGAAGATAATACCGATTCAATGTATACTGGTTGTAGTAATGATAAGCCTGTCAAATATAGCGACGAAGTCAAGCAGTTAAGAATGGAGGAAAGTGCATTGCGACATGAACATTTGTAATTGAAAGTCCATTTACTAAGCCCATAACAACCCATATGAAACTTTCAAATCCAACAGAACATACAATTTTATACAAAATCAAGACGACTGTTCGTAGGAAATATTGCGTCTGGCCGAATTTTGATACACCTTCATCTAAAGAATCAACGGAAATAGCAATTGCGTTGCAAGGATTTGTTTTAACTTACTCCAGGTTGTGCTCCACATCGAATTAGTTGCGCTTGTATACTTTGACAACTCCTTATAGCCAAGAATAGCAATTTTTGGCTCAAACAACGACTGGATGCCTAGAAAAGAAAAAATCCCCGTTGGCAGCACCAGCCGGAAAGGTAAATTTCTCGTATGTAGCGTAAAGTTTCGAAAAAGAATTTCGCTTGCCTACTACTAAACTTCTTTCTGCAATTTTCGTAGTACCACATGGGTATTTATTAACATAAAAAAAATCTGGCTACGTTCGTTTTTAGAGACCTTTTGTCGGGGTGCAAATATTTTGCTAATTAAATTGAGTTGCACGCGTATGGATTACATATTGAAAATCAGCGGATCATAAATTGTTGTAAACATATAAATACCGGTTTCGCCCTTCTCGCATTTGCTGTTTACACAGTTCACAGTGGTAACCACACAAAGGCTTAAATAGCTCGAATAGTTAATTTCAAAAGATTTCCATAAAAGTTTAATCAGCACTTGCGTTGCCATTAATATATACATTTTCAATTTTTTTCTGAACTATGAGGGCCGTCATTTCAATTTTTATTGAAATCGGCTGCTAAAAATATTAAGCTGTTAATTTTCGACTTTTTCATTTGTCATTCGATTTGCATAATTAAATTAAATTAACTTGCGTTAATAACTTATAATTTCAAGTTTCAACGGAATCTGTTGAGAATCTTGGCTGCTACAGAAATAAAAAAAATTGTATGCCACCCCCCTGTATGGGGAGACCCCCCTTAAAATACCTTAAAATATTTTCTTGCACTGCAAATTTCAAGAGGCACCACTTTTGACCTACGTAGAAAATTTCCTCATTCTAGCTCATGTGGTTTGCGAGAAAACTTGTTTTGACGCACGAACAAACGGACGGACAGACAGACAAGTCGCGATTTTATAATTTTTTTAGGGGATTGTTAAAAAGATTTTACAATACCTTAAAAATGGTCTGGTTTATAAATTCTATCAAGTAAAGTCATTTAAAACGTTATCATGAAAAATATTCATTATTTCAGTTGGCACTAAAATAGCGAATTGCGCTTGCCTTCTGACCTTTGGGGGCCGACATTTTGAATGCATGCATTTTATTTTGGATTATTTTAAATCTTTGTATGCTAGGAACTCATCAATCAATGTACTATCTCGTTCAAATAGAAGTTTCACTCTAGACAGGGCAAAATAATTCAATTTTTAAAGAAAATGGCAGCTAAAAATATTAGGCTTTATATTTTCGACTTTTTTATTTTTCATTCAATTTTAATAATTTCCTGCATAATACAAGAACATAGTACAGAGATCCATAATCTCAAGTTTCATCAAAATCCGCTGGAAAATGTGACCGCTAGAGGGCCACAAAAACCTGAAAAAAACGCATATTTAAACGGCCGCCATTTTGAAAGTTGCTCATACATGATCACCAAAATATCAAAGATTGTAGGCCTAAATAATGTCTATCTTGAAACCGAATTTCGTATATGTCGGATCAAAATTGCGACTTTAAAAAGCCTTTGAAATTTTGCCCTTTAACTGGCCGCCATTTTGTTTTTTGCAACCTGACCTCCAATTTTTTCACGTAATTCTTTAGATACCTATAATTTCTATCAAGTTATCAAATTTCATGAAAATCTGTTGAAAGCTTTGACCACTATTACAACAATAAAATTTTGCACGTTTTTCGACTTTTGAGCGGCCGCCATTTTGTTTCTGCCGTACCGACTTTGAATTTTTTATTGTGAGATTCATCACATACAGCAATGAACCCTTGTACCAAATTTCATCCAAATCGGAGCTATACTTTGGTCAGAACAGAAATCACGATTTTTCGTCTAAAATGGCCGCCATTTTGTTTTTGCCCGGCCGATATAGCTGGTTCACGAACTTAACCGAGATAATTACCCAATACACCTTTCCTGAAAATTTGATGAAAATCGAAGCAAAATTGCAACCTCTATCGTGGTCACAAATTTCGTTATATCCCATATATATATATATATATATATATATATATATATATATATATATATATATATATATATATATGATGCTCTCCGCAATAGGTAAATTTCTCTCGAGAAATTTACCTAAAAAGGAGGAAAAAGGGGGGGAAAACAGCATTAGGAAAATTCTTGTCTGCGTCAATCACCACAGGGAGAAGGCAAGGTTGCATGTAAGGATAACTACCATCAATTGGCACCTGCACGAGTCCGACCCGGGAAGAGCGCATGGAATCAGCGTAGGATCTTTTTCGCCGTGCTGTTGACGACGGGAGTTCTACTAGGAGGCCTCCGTATTAGCTATGTTAGGTGACAGAGGTTAGTCAGAAAAATTGTTAAGATTTGTTTTTTTTTTTTTGTTTTTGGCTGATAAACTTTGTTTCCGAAATTGTATGGAAAATTTGCTTCTTTTGTTTATGATTTCCATGAGTTCAAGTAAATCCCTTTCATATCAAGGAAACTGATATTATTTTTTAATCAATTTTCTTGGAAAATATAAATTTTGTTTTTCTTTTAGGAAGTGTAACGGGTAGGCTCGGGGAAATATCGCGCGCGGGTGTACGTTAGTGAGGTTGATTCTTAGGTGGTGTTTGAGTGGCGAAGCGTTGGTTGGAGGAGATAGGGTCCACCCCGAGTAGTGATGTTTAGTACGTTTTCTAAGTGGAAGATGTGTTCGCGGAACGAGCTTCGGCAAACCGCCTTACTCGCTGGGCGGTCAAGTGTGGGGTCTAAGCCTAGACAGTGAGTTGGCGCCTACACCCGTTTGCGGTGAGCAAAGTCGGGACCGCAGGCCCCTGTTGCCGACGCAGCCCAGTGGTTATTAGTGACAGTGTTCCGAACTTTACTTCAGCCGGCAGACGAAAAGTCTTCCCAACAATGGCTTTGTCAGGGGCTTGGCCCATTAATGCGTGTTTGGCAGCCCTATACGCCATCGAGAATAATGAGATGTGCTGGTTTCAGTCTCTTTGGTCCTCGTCAACCATCTTGGCCAGGTGTTTACTGAGTGTGCCGTTGAGACGTTCGCACATTCCATCGGATTGGGAATGCAGTGGTGTTGTCCTCGTTTTCTGTATTCCCAGCAGCTCGTACATTTCGCCAGAAACCAGTGACTCAAAGTCTCGGCCTTGATCCGAATGTAGTTCACAACGTACGCTGTATCTACTTACCCAATTTAACACTAGCTGTTCGGCTACAGTAGTTGCTTCCTGGTTGGGAATGGGGTGGACCTCGGGCCACTTGCTGAAATAATCGACTACAGCCAGCGTGTATCGATTTCCCTATTTGGATTCAAGAAAGGGTCCTGCGTTGTCAACAGCAATCCTTTCAAATGGTACTCCCACGTTATAGGTTTGCGTTTGCCCTCTCAGTCATCGCTTTGGACCTTTGACTTAAGCGCAAATTGTGCATCTGCAACACCAGCCCTCCATGTCTTCTCGAGCGTGGAGCCAGTAGAACCTTTCCCGCAATTTTGTTAAGGTTTTGTTGGCACCAAGGTGGCCTCCTAAGTATCCTTTGTGTATGGGTATCACCTTAACCACTTTGTGGATTCGGCTTTAGGGAAGTATAGTTTGCATCCTATAGGAGCTGCCATGTGCCGTTTCCCATTTCCGCTTGAGTACGCCACCCTCCACCTGAAGGGAGTTCCATTGTGTCAGATAACTTTTCAGGGTGGCGCCATGCATCGAAACGTCCTTCCACTTAGGTCGCGTAGTTTTCTTCTTCCATACGAGCAATGGTCCAATGTCTTCATCGGCTAGCTGGGCGTTTCGAGTCTCCTCCAATGACCAACCTTCATCGGATTCGGCCGTTATCACTCGCAGATCAACGGTCGGCTCCTTTCCCTCAACCCATTGACAATGCTTGCAGTTAGAAGGACATGGACGTCGAGATAGGGCGTCAGCATTTCCATGAACTCCGCCTTCCCGATGAACAATGTTGTAATTGTCCGACTGCAATCTTACGATCCATCTCACAACTTGTCCCTCGGGGTTTTTGAAGTTAAGCAGCCATCTCAACGATGCATGATCTGTACGAAGAACAAATTTCTGGCCATATAGGTACTTGTGGAACTGTTTTGTTGCCTCTATTATAGCCAATAGCTCCTGCCTAGTCACGAAGTAGTTCCTCTCACTTTTTGAGAGAACTCGATTGTAATACGAAAGGACTCTATCTTCGCCATCGATCTACTGGGAGAGTACAGCTCTAATCCCGCCGTTGCTTGCAGTTGTGTCAACTACAAAAATTTTTCCGGGTTTTGGATATGCAAGCACGAGTGATTCACACAGCTTCTCTTTCCAGGTCTCAAAGGCTGCCTGTTATTGTTCATTCCAGACAAACGGATGATTTCTCTTGGTAAGCTGATAGGGTCACTTAGCTATTTTGGCAAAGCCTTTGACGAAACTGGGCTAGACCCAGAAAACTTCGTAGTTGGCGCTTGTTATTTGGTGCTGGCCAGCTTTTCACGGCTTCAATTTTCTCAGTGTCTGTTTTGACCCCTTTTGCTGGTACAACGTGTCCCAGGTATTTTACTTCAGCTACAAAAAGAGTACACTTGTTGGGACTAAGTTTAAAATTCGCCAGTCGCAATCGGGAGAATATCTCTTCTAAGCTCGGCTTATGCTCTTCGAACGTTCTTCCGATAACAATGATATCATGTAGGTAGACCATGGTCTTCCAGGTTGGGCCTCGTAGCACGTATTCCATCAGGCATTTGAAAGTGGCTGGAGCATCGCAAAGCCCAAATGGCATCACCACAAATTGCCACACTCCGGTCTCAACTGAAAATGCGGTCTTCTCTCGGTCCTTCTTGTCGATTTTTACCTGCCACTCTTGAGATCGAGTGTAGAAAACTATTTTGCATTGGCTAAAGTGTCCATGATGTTAACGATGCGTGTGACTATCTTTCTTGACGTCGTTAAGCTGCATATAGTCGACACGAAAACGAGTGCCACCATCCTTTTTCTTTACTAGAACTACTTGCGCGACCCATAGACTGACCGAAGGTTCGATAATACCTTATTTTTCAATGTGCTAGACCAGTGCGCCCACTTTTCCTTGTTTGGCTATAGGAAGACGTCTTGGTGCTTTTCGAATCTATGACGTGAGTTACCATACACGTTCGGCCTTGTTCACCCGGGCTTGTTGAGAAGATGTCACTGTACTTGGTCACCAGATCAGAGGCTTGCTTGAATAGCTGCTCTGGCAATTTGACCTGCTTCAATACTGCAGACGTGAGTGCCCGGAGTTTGTCTGTGTCTTGCCTCTTTTTCCAATGATAGTCGTGAGTAGCTTCCAAGGAGGTGATGGTGGAAATTAGCTGGCTGTTGCCGATGACTTCTCCCGCTTTGATGCTCGTGGTTTAGTCTCCGGTGTTAAGGAGTCTAACCGGCATGTATCCGTTCCTTATAGATCTCACAAGGCTTCGTCCTACAATCAAACTGCGCAATGCTGACGTCTTCGTTGGCTCTATCAGATAAGATCGGTAGTATCCAGAATCAGCATCAAGCTTGGCCCATACAATGCTCTCGGAAGATTTTGGTACATCAGTGTCGGCACATACAGGGTTATCCATTTCGTGGTAGGAAAGTATAACCCTGCCATTTGACATATGTCAGAATTAAATGGCATTCAAAGCGTGTTTTTCAGTTAAAGGTTTGCCATTTAGAAATATGGATCGTTTAATAGTCGAAGAACGCGTCAAAATTATTAAATTTTATTATAAAAATGGTGATTCTGCTATATCAACATTTAAGGCGTTACGAGCCGATTACGGTCGACATAATCAACCTATACAGGAAACAATTTCGAACACAGTGAGAAAATTTGAAGGGACTATTGATATTACAAGGCCTGTGCATCATCGTAACCTTCGTTCTGCTGAAAATATCACTGTCGTTGCTCAAAGTGTGGAGGAAGACCCGAATTTGTCGATTCCTTGACGTGCTCAACATTTGGGCTTTTCTTATGGCTCATTGTGGTGGATTTTGCATTCGAATTTGCATCTCCATCCGTACAAAATCCAACTCACTCAAGAACTCAAGCCTCAAGACCATACACAACGCAGAATGTATGCGAATTGGGTGATTGAACAACAAGCCATTGATAACGATTTTTCGAACAAAATTTTCTTTAGTGATGAGGCTCATTTTTCGCTCAGTGGTTACGGAAATAAACAGAATTGCCAAATATGGGGCTCTCAAAATCCTCAGGTGATTGCAGAAAGGCCTTTGCATCTGGAAAAAGTGACCGTTTGGCGTGCATTATGGTCTAGTGGTGTTATTGGCCCGTATTTTTTTGAAAACGATCAAGGAAGAGCTATTACAGGTAATTCTGACCGCTATGGACGGATATTAACCGATTATTTTTGGAGAGAAATGGACGATTATGATCTGGAGAACATGTGGTTCCAACAGGACGGAGCCACAAGCCACGCAACACTGGCCAATCGAGCACTTTTGCAAGAGAAATTTCCAGGACGCGTAATTTCGAGATTGAGTGATGTCAATTGGCCCGCAAGATCCTTTGACCTAACACCTTTGGATTTCTTTTTATGGGTCTATGCAAAAAATCGTTAACGCAAACAATCCTCAAAATCTTGAGCGATTGAAAACCAATGTTCGTGAAGTTATGGCCGAGATAGTGCCGGAAATGTGGCGAAAAGTCATTGAAAATGACCTCAAAAAGATTGAGGTCTGTAAGAGATCCCGTGGAAGACATTTAAATGATTTTGTGTTTCACGTATAATGGCAAGGTTTAATCTTTACATTTAGTAAAAAGTTTTGTTTCCACCTGAATATTTTATGTGTTTTCTTTAGCTTTACTTTCCCAAGCGTAAAATGGATTACCCGATACTACCACATTCATCCTGGGAATTTGGACGCTGGGATCCTCCATCAATACTTCAACATTCCACCATTTCCATACACGTTTGCCCAAATCCAACGTGATTCCGTGTGGTTGCAGAAAATCCATTCCGAGAATGCAGTCATCCATAATGTTCGCGACTAGGAAATTGTGTCGGAACCCAAGGTCTACCAACTGTATCTGGAGGTTGACCTCTCCATGAATATGTGCAGTTTCTCCAGTAGCTGTCCAGAGTGAGGAAATCCTGCCCTTGGGAAATAGTTGTTGCCGCACTAGGTCTGGTCGGATAATCAATCGGGTTGCACCAGTGTCGATTGTTATCGTGCAATGTTCCCCGTCAACTTGACCCGAAAGGCATAAGTCTGCTTCTCCCCGATGTAGTCTTGACACGGTGATGGTGGTGCTGGGGACGTCGATCCTCCTAGCCGACCTCTGCCCCACGAAGTTGGCTCTCCTCCTAGCTGCACACCCTAGAGCTTTGCCAAAATGGCAATAACGTCGACGACCTCCCAAGTCCGCATCAATAACGAGCTCACCGATGCCTTTGATACAAATATCGGATTGAAGCAGATCTCAGAGCCTGAGATCCTAGCGATTATTAGACTGCGGAAACTTCAATGGACTGGACACATAAATCGTATGGATGAACAACGGATACCCAAAAAGGTATTCGTTGGGAAAAGTGAAGGTCGGAGACCAGTGCAGAAACCAAGAAAACGCTGATCTAACTCGGCCGACGAAGACAGCTCATCGCTGCTCGGATTTCGAATTGGAGGACGCGGTCAATGAATAGAGATAGCTGGAGGTGCTTTTTACAGGAACTGAAGGCCCGAGAGGGGCTGTAGTGCTACGAAGAAGAAGAAAAGGAAAACAAGGAACAAAGTAGAGACTGCGTTACAACGATGAGTTGTATGAAATTTTTGGCGATCCACCTGTTTCCTCTTGCGTAAAGTTACGTAAATTGCAATGGGCGGGCCATGTAGAAAAAGTGAAAAAAAAAACCGGCTAGCCAAAAGAACATTTGCGTATACAGCATAAGGTAAACGTCCAGTGGGAAGACCAAGGACTCAATGAGAAGACACAATAGAAGCAGGCAGCAGATCCTTATTGGGAGTAAAAAACTAGCGGACAACGTCGCGGAACCATGTTGATCGGAGGAAATTAATCCTGAAGGCCAAAGCTCAGCTTGAGCTGTCGCGCCATAGACGATGGTGAAATGAGAAGATCGCCTGGCATCAGATGGAATGGACACTTCAGGGAAACAATTAATAAATTGATAAAAACAAGGAAGTGAGGAACTTCAACTCAAAAGTAAAAACAATAACAAACGCATGGAAACTGCTGAAAGCATCGAATTATTTAATTGCAGGAGGTAGAATATTTGGTACGGTGGCCCAGGTAACTGATAAACTTGGCTTTTTAAGGTTATCAAGTAAAGGTTAGGTAATTCAGATGCAATCAACAATTTTTTCAGAAATTAAAAAAACGTCTCGAAAGCTATGTGGGATTAAGATAGGTTTAAAGTTCATTAGAGATCAAATAAAGGCTTTTAGGTTAACCAGCAAGCCTTATGCAAAAATTAATGAAAAAATAGGAGTTTAATATTGAAGCAAGGAAAATGAAGGCGGTTTGCAAGTCTCCTGAGAGACAGATAAACGGGCGAGTGGACAGACAGATGCATGGATGAAAAGAAAGACAGTAAACGGAGGTGAGTTTTTAGAAAAGCAGCAGTCAAGCTGCCCGAAGGTGATTCACAGTGCCCGATTCCGCTCGTTTTCCGGGGAAAAATTTTTGTTACAAAAGGGACAGTTACACGTCAAGTTTCCGTAATTTATGTTGAGACGATTGGTTCACTTTAGCCACTTTTAACATTCTGGGGTTTGACACTATTTTTTCTTTCTCTTTTCCTCCTGCAATGCAATGATCTTCGTTGGAGATGGAGCAGAGTTTTGATGTTTGCATTCATCTCAAATTTTTGTGTCCGAAATTTTCCATATTTGATGAGCAGTTTGATTAACACTCAATAAAATAATTCAAAGATAATAGAAACTTATCGGGATGCCTAGTAACGTAAAATATGGGAAATAAATGTATTCTAGTGTAGCTTCATGATGCAACGAAACCCGTTTCGTTTTTTGTCTTCTGGATAGTAAGGTTCATAGTATCTTCTGAAATTCTTTGTTCGTGGTATATAAGGCTCCTGAATATGCTAATTATGTTATAAAACATTTAATCCTTGAATATTGCCAAAAGACAGTTTGAAGTTATGGTGTCTGGAATTTTCTAACACACTGCTAAGAATTGCGTGGCTGGGAGCTTATCTAGTGGCTGAGAGTGATAAAATCCACATAATCAATTAGTTTTGAATGACACCGGTTTTGTTTTTAAGATTGGTTTGTCCCTGTATTCTTCAACAGTACGCTCATATACGGTTGAAGAATACAGAGACTTGTATTCTAAAATTACAACGACCAGCTCTTTGACGCTGAATATCAAAACCCTTCAGTCTCTTCATGACTGTACCGGCATCATAGATGCTACCTTCTCATGAGCCTCCTAACCGATCGATCAACTGACAGACAGACGCGCAGAAAAAAATAAAGGCATTAAACGGAGGTAAACTTAAAAAAGCAATAGTCAAGCTGCCCCGAGGTGATTGACAGTGGTAGGTTCTGCCGAAGAAGAAACCGGTTATCTCGTTCAAAACTTATTGCTTTGAGAAAAAAATTGAAGTTAGAATAGAGACAGTTACACGTCAGGTTTCTGTAATCTAGGCAGAGATGAGTGGTTCAGTTTGGCCATTTTTGAAATCTTTAGATTTGACAGCATATGTGCTCTTGCCTTAACTCTGTAAAGCAATGAAGGTTTTTATATTTTATTTAATGTTTACGTTTCTTTTAAGCTTCCGTGTCTGCTAACATTGGTGAGGCAGAAGTTGCACATACTTATAGTGCACCTTAATTACCACTCCATAAATGAAAATTTTAATCGATCGGAATGTCTAGCAACGTAGTGTACACGTAATGAATGCTTAGTAGTGTAGCTTTGTGGCACGAAAAGAACCTACCCCATGCGATTCCGCAAATAGCTAGCCAATAAGCCTACATACACAGTCTTAACGCAAAGCTAGCCAACTTAGCTTGTCTTCTGTATAGCCCGCTGACCTCTATGCCAGAATATCGACAACCATATCCTGCACGGACTTAAATACTCTAACTCATTACAGGCGGTACCAAAAAGAACTAAGTTGATTTGAGGAAACCAAACAATATATCTGAATGCTAATATATATTAATATGGCTGGAACATCATGTAAAGCATTCTGTATTACAAATGTAAAGATTATGAGTCCATTACATTTTTGAAAAATTGTTATGTGTCATCAGAAGAATTAGATTAAATTCAATAGAATTACTGTTTACATAAATTTTACTAAATAAACCCTTACTGAGTTAAATATGCTATAAAGCTTATATTTTTCTTACAGGAACCATTTCCAAAATCTTAAAATCAAAATTTTGCAACTCAATAGGAAAGTTAACAAATTGCTGTTTACTTACTGGACCTCTTATAATACGAACAATGCTGCAATCAAATGAAACGGGCATCAATATAACTCTTGGACAATTGGTAATTTAGGTTTTTTTTATAATTTTCATCAATTGTTTGTACCATATGATTGAGAAAACTGAAAATATCTTTTGACTATTGCATAATAGTAATAGTTTTAAACTACATTTAATTGAACTAAGTTTTTAATATTTATTTCTAGTTCATCAATTTCACGGCATTCTTGATGGCATCGTATACTCTCGCATTTTTTCTTCACATGTTATTCGAAGCACCAATTCTAATACTTATGAAAATGATTTATAAATTATTAAAGAAAACAGTAATGTAGTAGATTTTTGCTTCTCTTTTCTATAAAAATATTTTTAACTAACTTATTTATCTATTTTTAAATGCCTATTTATATTAAATTTAATTGTTGAAATAAATTGTCAAAATAGAAAGAATGAATTTCAATGCAACCCTTTTTTGTAAAAACCCTATAAAATGTGCAAATTAGATGTTATAAAGTTAAACGTGCCAAACTAATGATATTGAATAATAATTGAGAAACTTAATTAACGCACATTCGTCATGCAAGAAAAAAATATTTCACTATCATTCAACACTTAACCAATTCCAATTCACACATTTGGCAAAACAAAAGACTTAAGCCAGAAACCTACTTTAGTAATACAGATGGCATGAAATAATTGATTTGATGCTAAATTTCAATCACGATTTTTTTGTAAATTAAGAAACATAGGGTGCGAATAAGAGTAATTAAATAATTAACAGGCTTGTATTCCACGTTTTGATTGATATAGCTACATAATTAGCAGGTTCGTTACGTAGCAGTGAGACCGTTTTTCCATGTACGAATAAAGAAGATAGAGCTCTTATTTTTATTATTTTATTTTTTCAGTGAATATCGATCATTATTCAAATATCTTCTCACTGCATCAATGATAACCAAACACAGGACACTAAGCATTTCCGCTTAATAAATACGAGAATTCGTAACATCACTTCATACTCGTATTACGCAATCCAATTACAACAGAAGAGAAAGTACAAGTATTTTACATTATTTGTAATTTTTTTATTTATCCTCAAAAAACACAAAAAAATAAGAAGAATCCCAAACCAAGCTTCAAACTTTATATTTTGTTTTTAAGCCGTTAATTTCCAACAAACTTTCACTCTCTTCTATTCAAAATCAAAAGCACTAAAAGCAATTAGAAACAATTGAAACTAACTAACATTAAAAGTGATAAAATAAGAAGGTTTTTGTCACTGATCCCCAGCTTTATGTCTTTTGTTTTATTGTTTTTATATTTTACATTTTTACCTATTCATCTTTCACATTTTTATCCATTGTTCCAAAGAAGAAAAACAAGTAGCTGTAACTGATTAATCTGTAATAAAACGCACAAGACTATTATATCTAATTAAACATCTGTGTAATTTTATTAGCGCAATATTTAAGAATTACATGTTTTGCACATAATTCATTTACGCATTCATGCTGTTACGCATGGCATATTTTGAATTTCCTGGAAAGCTATGCTCCGCTTAGATACTCGTATATGCATATACGCTGTGCAATAATATGATATTGTTTGAGGTGAGCTTTTGTATAATTGTTTATGTTACAATGAAGTTGTTTGATGAAATGTAATGATAGATTGTTTAATTATAGAGAAGTGGTAAAACGTTTCATATGACGAATAAATTGAATTAAATGATTTAAAGTTTGATGAATTGCTACCACAACGAAAAATAATTACTGCAACCATTCTACTATCTGCTGTATGGATGAAAAACCTGGCCTTTTACAAATGTATCCGAAAATGGCCTGGACGTATTCAAACGCGAAGTGTTCCGGAGGATATATGGCCCACCAAAGCATGGAGTAGAGTGGAGACTTCATTACAACGCCTAATTTCAAAATTTTTACCATGAACCACCTATATCCGCGTACGCGAAGCTATGCAGAGAGCTTTTCCCGGATACTATATTCGAGAGATGCTTAAATAGATTCGCAAATGGAACCGTGTTATACATTATGTTCGGGCAGACCTAAAAGATTAAAAGGCCTTGCAGTAGCCAAGGACGTTGAGACTTTTTTTTTTGCCATCTCTCTTCCATCTTTCTCTCCTGCTAGAAGAGGGATCCTCTAGCTTGGAGGGGCGTAAAACGAGGTCTATCCCCAAGCTATGTGTCGAATAGTTCCCTGCTAGGTTCTCTGGATAACAGAGGAGGTTTTAAGTGGGTAATCCAAATGTCTCGCACATTTGGGAGTTCCACACTTATGGCAAAAATAGCCCTCACCTTTTAACCATACAAAAAAGCTACACAAACTGCAATGGGCAGGATAATGCTAACTCGTGGAGACAGGGTAGATTCGCAGCCCTCGGCAATCCTTGAGATGCCCCTAGGAGCCAATTAGCGAGATTGAGGCTCCATGGAAGAACTGTAGACGCACTGACACCAATCGTACAAGTTTTACTTAAGAGCTAGAACCCACGATCACTAACGAGCTAGAACTCTTAAGGCATTGTTTTTTACACCCAAACTAAATAGTGCACCTAATTCTAAATCTTTGAAACACAATGTAAACGGCACTTCAATTCGTTCCTACTCAGATTATTGTGGGAGTCAACTCAAATAAACTACTGGAAGGATTCCTTTTTATAACTTGTCCTGAAAAATATAATGCCTTATCGGTAACCACTCCACGAGTGATTACAATGGCAGAAATCAAAATTTGTATCCAAAATAATATGCGGCTATTTTGATAATCAATTAAAATTTGGGATTTAAACGTTTTACAAAATCTTATAAATTCTTTTTAAGCTACTTTAGAAAAATCTACGGTGGGGTACCCTTCGTTGATTTACACTGCCAAACGCCGATAAATTTGCCGCTGAACCATTCACCACCAAATATTCCTGCGTAGCCATTTGTTAGGAATGCAGATGTGGGGAAGGTGGCAGCATGTAATTGATAACACAAATCGGAAAGGCATCAAGTATGCAAAGAAACACTTTATTAATTCAAGTTGTTCAGTTTAATCTTATTTAATCGAGAAACACTATTATTAATATTACAAATTTTAAGATAAAAGACACGGCGAGCCGACATGGAATATTTATTAATTCGATACGGTGCGGTGGATATTGACCACTTGCCCACCATCATGGAGTCGGCATCGTTGGCTCGTTGGATGGTGCTGCCAGATTACCTGACTCTGAATCGTCCTCAATCAGGAAGCAGTCGTCCTCAGAGTCCTCGTCAACTTCTGGTGGAGTAGCACACTACGCTCGTATTTTATTGGACGCAAAAATGGAGCAAAATAGTTTGGTAGATATCGGTAGGCCTTAGATGTCATCAATGACGTATCTTTTATCTGCATTGTATCAATCTAATCGTCACTACCAACCGAAATTGGAAAGACTAAACTGGCTACATCAGGTTCTCGGGGTGATGAATCAGGGGCACGACTAAGTGCGTCAACGTGCGTGAGGCATCTACCAGCATCGTGGTCGATATCAAAGTCATATTCCATTAATCGTAGCATCTATGTATCTCACAATGCGTGGCTTCAATTCAGCTTTTGATTTGAACTGAGTAATATCAGAACAGTCAGTGACTATACAATCCTGCCTACCCAAGGCATAAACTCGGAATCGATCTAAGATTTCAACGACTGAGAGCAATTCCTGCTCATAGCTGTGGTGCACGCTTTCGGCTGCTGTACAGTAATGACTTTGAAGAAAACTGGCCTCCCGTTCTTCCCGTCGACTGATTGTAGGAGGACTCCGGCAGAACCAATAGTGCTGACATCCGTATGGATTTCATGTTGCATCTGAATGGTTAATAATGTTAATACTGGCTCGTTACACAGCATATGTTTAAGTCGCTTGAATGAATGCTGCTGTTTGTCGCCCCATAAAAACACTTTGCTTTCCTTTGCGGACTTGCAAACCAACTGAGTCAGCGGCTTCGCTATGAGAGCATAGTCCTCGACAAATTTCTGAAAGAATCCGATGCTCTAACAAGGTGATGTTCGATGGGTGCTTAAAATTTGCGATAGGAGAAACTTTCTCAGTTCAAAATCGGATACCACCTACATTAACGATATGACCCAGGTAGTTGATATCTTTGGCCAAGAATTTACATTTCTCTAAACGCAGTCAGCCAGTAGGTTTCCAATACTTGCAAAAATTTTTCAAGCGATATCGATTCACTGTCAACTTTTCGGCTTGGTAAAATAATGTCGTTAAGGTTTGTTATCGGGTATGGTTCCCATATAACCCCGGCGGGAGTAAATAGGGATGTTTCCAGTGCTTAGGATAACAAATGCTGCTCTGACCACCATTTTGAGGACCTGCTTGCCCCTGCAGTCAGTTTGAAGCAAGCCTATTCAACGGCTCTAGAATTGAAGCCCCCCTCAATAAACACCTGGCATTCTGTGTTGAAGGCAGCATCCTTCAAGGCATTGAGTTTGGCCTGAAAGGATGGCATCGGTTTATTTAGCGTTAGATAAACAACAAAAAATGTTGTTCCTGAACACCTCACCCACAAAATAACATCTCGTTGTCCATGGCCTGCACCTGTTGGTAGGTGCTATCTCAAACCCAGTTGGTGGAGGTGTCATATTTGTGATGTTCCACCCAAGTTTTCTTCTCTGACGCTGAATTCCTCTACAAGTAGATTATCCAATTCCATATTTTGTTTGGTAGACAGGCTCCTTAACGGTTGCAGGTATCTGTATGGCATTTCTTCTGGTAACGCTGTGCAGTCCCACTAGTGGCAGGTTAGATCTAACACTATGACATACTTTTCAATGAAATCTATACCCAAGATTAATGTCTGTGGCATCAGCCTGAAAGGCAAGCACATCGAACTCTCCACTGTATAGCTCTCCCTACCTGCTGTTCGTGCGTTTTCTAACAGAATACCCATTTGTAGTAATTGAAGAGGTCAAGAATGTGATAGCTTTAAATACATTTCTATTTCAAAGATTGTTCCTCAATTTTCTTTATAATTGTAATGACTTCTATGAATTTGAGCTTTTTCGTTTCGTGCTACTATCTTGAAATTTTGTTTTTTTTATATTTATCATAATGAAAGGTAATACTCTATTCGCTTCCAAAATAATAAAAAACAAATGCATATCGGTCCATTATAATGAACTTTTTTAAACACAACTTCTAATGCACTCGAGACAAACAATAATTTTAACACACCAGTTTAAATTGGAAGTGAGCGTAAATAAACGGTTAAATACTAATTGAAACTGATGTAACGATAAATTGGGAAGAAAGAAAGAAAGAGTTTTAGGAATTTGAAAGGTACCGCAAGAGCCTGCCTTGCGCGATATTGAATTGGGAATAAATTAAACGAATGCAACATTTTCCTTCTGCACTTCAGAGCAGTAAATCAAGTCAAGTCAAGATTTCAAAGAGCAGTTACTGGAACTTGAAGAGAAATTTTCTGAATTGAATCTCAGCTCAAAGTCTACGAAACAAACGGAAAAAGTAGAGGAAGATGATACTGAAGCTGTGCATGAGTTACAGAAAAAATGACATTGTATTTCAATTGGATTATCCCGTTGATGCTGTAAAATATGGAGAGAAAATCCCTGAAACAGTATTACAGGAGGGTTTAGAAGATGCTAACTGGATTGGTGTTTTTATTGCAGAGGTTCATAATCCTTTTAAATTCTGGTTTCATGTGTACAAAGATAATCACGAGTTGGATATATTGATACAACACATTGAAAATATATATACAAAATTACCTCCGAATGACTTGCCATTGCATAAATCATGTTATAAACCTGGACAAGTATGTTGCGCTATGTATATGGGATTATGGCATCGAGCTCAGATATTAGAGATTCATGAGAAGAAGAGTGTCAAAGTATTTTTCGTCGATTACGGTACTGTATCAAATGTAGCGCTCTAAGAAGTTAAATACTTACGATCAGATTTCTCTTGATTACCGTGTCAGGCGCTGAGAGGTTCCTTAGCTGAGATGAAACCGGTTGGGGTTGCTGGTGCTGTCGCGAAGAGATGGGGGGAGTCGAGTTGCAACTGCGAACGTGCGTGGACGCGAGGAGGGCGAGTTGAGCAGTCATTGAAGTCGGTCGGGTTTTGGTTCCGCCTAAGATTGGGCATAACTTGGATTTTGATATCCGTCGGAGTTGTCGCCAAGTAACGGGGCATCATTTTAAGTGCTTGAATGTTCGCGGTAAATTCTTTTTTATGGAATGAGATATTGGCAAGCGACGTGGAAATTACTTTGATTAATAGCCCGAGAGCAATGATAGTGATTCGAATAATAAAAAGTGATTTGAGTTCAATTTTGAATGTTTCTAAATAAAACAAGTGTTGACCGTTGTCATCGAGATTTCTTGTGACGGTTTAATATAACAGTGTGCCACTCCGGTTGATATTTACCTTAACCCAAAAATTAAACGTTTCCCTTCCTCGCCTGTTCAATGTTTGTGGGAAATTCGCAATACCTTTGGGAAGTTTTGAAAATTGATGACACCGCGGGGAACCGGATCCCATGGCTGGTATACGGAATTTATTCCCCAATTTCAGTAATGCTTATACGAATCGCAGTGCGATCGTCAAACGCTAACCGCCAGGATCTATAGAACGGAACTGTCAAAACTACATCCTTCCGCTACAACAGCGGTAATTAATAGTTGAACAATTTATTCGATTGACATCGGCTTTTTTCATTTGATCAGAATAAACCATAAGGGGCTGAGAGTTGAGTTACGGTGTTTTGAAGTGGATTTTACGCGTGGGAAATTGCCATTTTTAAGTGTTTAAACATCAATCAGCGACACAGTGCAATAATTTACACGGCCCTAAATTTTAACTGATTGAAAATTTGTGACTTTCCCAGCATTTCGGCTAATTAATTTTCCCGTGAACCTAAACTATTTAAACGCAATTTTGTAACAAATTTTTTTCACTTATTCGTGTATTGTGCAGCACGTTTACTATTTCACACGCGGTTGTGCATTTTGATCGGCGCCAAAAGATTTTCCGACTTTCCTACACTCGAATTTCGAAGTGTTCATGTTTCGTGTGGGTGCAAGGATAGAGCAAGTGCATCTTATTGGATTTGATACTAACCCGGCGTGTCCGAGAGAAAGGAGGATATTTTTTTTTCTTTTTTGCGTAGTTTTTGAAAACAACCTAAATAAATTTTGAATTAAAAAAGTATTAAGGAACGTTTCAGTGGACCTCCCCGCATTTGTCATCGAGCGCTCGAAGGACCATGTGGGGTAAGTACCCTTTTATTAATTTAATTTTTTCTTGTATTTATATTTCAAATTTTGAGTACGTATATAATTTAAATCTTATTACGTTAATTTTTTTTATAATTTAAATCTTATTACGTTAATTTTTTTTTGTAATTTAAATCTTATTACGTTAATTTTTTTTTGTAATTTAAATCTTATTACGTTAATTTTTTTTGTATGTATATTTCAAATTTATCGGACTTATATAATTTAAATTTTGTTGCGTAAATATAATGGAGTGCTAAAGTCAACGCTAAATCGGTCTTTTCTTTCCTTCCCCTCTGACCGGGTATAGGACCCGGTACGGTGGTAGGCTCCCCTCATAAAATATGAGCCAGCCGCCGGGTACAGGTTAATCCCATGTAATCTTTCTGTTTCAGGTGACGTCGTGGGTTGAGTGGCCCAAGCAGAGTTCCTCTTTATGGCATAGAGCTATGCAATCAAATCGTATAATTCTATGACATAAATTGGTCACCGGGGTAGTCCCCTTCTGATGGGAAAGTTCATGCAATTCAAGTTGTATGAGTTTTCCACTCAGAAGAGGAATACCTGGCCACTTTAACAAGATATACATGGATTTATTCCGGTTGGGTGGGTGCGAAGGGGCTCCACCATCACCCGTTTGCCCCTCTTTCATTTGTGAGCCATGAACTTCGTCGGGTAATGACGAGGTTGCCCCAAGTTCGCCTTTCTTTTCAGGTTCCCCTTGTTCTCATGACAAGCTCTAATTCCCTCTGTGTAGTTATCTACACTTTTTGCGACTTCGGTCGCCTCTTGATTTCCAGCAGTCCAATTCGTGAATGCGAAATATTTTTGTAGTGGGTCCTCGTGCTGGGGAATGAACCCGCCCCACGACACCGCAATGCTAGCCTGCCAGCGCATTCACGCGTCTCCAGACGAGGGCATTCTCGGAAGATACCGACACCTTCTTCTGCCGAGGCAGCAGACCATCGCTGCAGTCCTTCACGGACATATTGAAACTCTTTTTATTAACACTACACATTTGAGCAAAAGATAGTTCTGCTTGCCTCAGAACCCTCCAGGTTTAACATTGTATACCGCGTCCGTATCAACTTTTTGGCTATCGAAACTACCTTACCAAATGCTTCAACTCCCACAGTGACTCGGATTCCCACGCTGAGGACCTGTACTTTTTGGTGGTGTCTTCTTTATATATACTACATCCTGCTCTAACCAACGCTTGGCTTGGAGAGTCCCCGATGACAAAAATGCTTCTACAGCCTGACGAATCTCCTTCAATTTTCATCCCAAACTAACCAGTTCTTTGAGAATCTCGATCACCTTCAAACTCTGCTGAGTGTAGTCGTAGCTATGTTCTTCCGAATAGTTTAAGTTTTTCTTTGTCGAAATTTGAATCTGACAAATGCTCAAAATAGCAATAATAATAAGTTACTTCTTCTAGGTGATCGTCGTTATCAAGTGACAAAAATTCTATCCTTATTGCCTACCAACTGCCGGTGAGCTCAAAAGCTTGTTAGAGCTTTCTTTTCAAAGAACTCTGCTAGTGACCTAAATAAATGATCTTTTGTCATTCTTTGAGCCTCCTTTAACAATTCTTCCGTTTTCAAAAAGGTACTCAGAGTTCAAACAATGCACTTTATTTAGTCATGAATTGGTATTTCAGATCTCCAGTGATGAGTCTGAGCACTGAACTCACAAGGACTTAAAACCAACCTCCTTTTGGATTCTGGATAACGTGCGTCTATCCTCTCTTCCCCCAATGCCATGATTTATCGTTGGCACAATTTATCAACTTCATGCTGTGATGCCTTCAATAACTGAACCATGTTGCGTAACCTTTGCAGTCCAAACTCCATCTTTACTCGTATTTTAAGGCACCTTTTTGACATCTTCTCAATCCATCGAGAAGCTACAAATCAAAATGTGCTGCTATTCATCATCTCAATCTCTTGGAGAAACGACTAAATCGAGATGATAAATTTGCCATGGCCTGCTCCAAAGATATCCAGAAACTTATTGCCAAAGGATATGCGAAGCTGACAAATGAAGCTGAATTAGAACGAGCAAACACCATACGGTTTTTTGACATTTTGCAGTTCGGAACCCGAATAAAGTGCGAGTCGTATTCGACGCTGCCACAAAAGTGGATGAAAAATGTCTCAAAAATGTCAAAACCCGATTATGTTACGTCACTTTTTGGAATTTTGAACATGTTTCGGCAAAATCTAATTGCTTTCGTTACCGATATAAAAGAAATGTTCAATTGAGTTGGCATCACGGATGCCGAAAACTTTGCGCAGTGTTTTGTATGGAGGAATCTACAAACCGACAGGCCACTCCAACTGTTTAGAATGAAAGCCATATTGTTTGGAAGAAAGTCATCTCCATTTCTGGCGCAATGCAGAGCAACATCAAAATCGATTTCCAGACGTATGTCGTGCAATTATTGACAAACATCGCGTTGACGACTATTTAAACGGAGCCGATAACGTTTCGGAAGCAGTTAAGAAAATCAAAGAAGTCATTTGGGTTCACTGACAAGAGGATTTTGAGCTGACAAACTTTGTACGTAATTCACCTGAAATATTAAGAGGAACTCTGAGCCACTGGTTGCGAAGACACCTTGTTCAGAGTTTGGCATAAAGGAAACAGAGATTCAACGTGTGTTGGGTATGACATGGAACTCCAACAGTGACACATTCCCTTTGACATTGAGGTTTCATAAAATCGACCAAAACATCACCAATGGATCAAAAGAACTGACGAAATGTCAAGTACTAAAAACAGCAATGTCAGTTTTTGATCCAATTGGTTTGCTCAGTCTAGTGTCGAGCAAGATACGCATTCTGCTGCAGCAAATATGGCGATGCAAAATAGGCTGGGACGATTATATTGGCGAAGATAAATATCATCAATGGAAGCTATGGTTACGAGAATTGTAGACAGCAAAGGAAATTAGCATTCCACGATATACTCGTACGTTATCCTCAATAATAAAACAGTGAAGCTTCACTTATTCAATGATTCAAGTGAAGAAGCGTATGCTACGTGGGTATATTTGCGAGTTAAACAAAACGGTCAGTATCGAGTCGACCTCATCGCTGCATAAGGATGAGTTGCACCACTAAAAACAGTGACTATTCCAATGTTGGGATTACTAGCAGCTGTGATGGGATGCAGACTCACAAATGAAGCACAGCAATACTGGAATGTGCCTAAACGTAATCATTTCTATTGGACGGACTCCAAAACAGTATTGAAATGGATTCAAACTGAAAAGAAGGTGCAATCGTTTGTCGCATCAAGGATTGGATAAATCTTACAATTGACCCAAGCTGAACAGTGGATTTGGGTATCATCGAGATGTAGCTGACATATGTACGAGGACAAAGCTGCTAACTAATTTTGCTTTGAGCACCGTATGGTTTAATGGTTCAGACATCCCCTACAATGAACTTGATGTATGGCCGAACTTTGCGAATGAAATGAATGAAGATGAAGTATTTTGCTTAGCTGATTTGGAGCCCAAGCATTCACCATGAAACGTCTTACCAAATATAAAAGGTATGCATACATTCAGCATAATGCTTCGAATCACAACCTGAATTGGAATTTTTATTGTCAATGCAAGGAAACGTCAAAACGAGAGAAATCAGGGCACATTAATGACGGAAGAACTACATTGGAGCGAGATTCAATGGTGGAAAGTAATTCAAGCGAGATGTATTCCGATCGATATTTGTAATGCCTAGGCAAATCAGCCAAAAAAGTCCGGGAGACTCAGCAAAATCAGTCTGAATTTGGATCAAAATGGTATTCTACGAGTGGACAGCCGAATAAAAAATATCGAGAAACTCGAAATGATCGTAACTGAGCTGGATGTCCTAGATGAGAAAGAACCTTATGTGCGCTTGGAGATTGAACATCTTCAACGAAAATTCGGACATCAAGGAATGCAGACTGTCATAAACGAATTGAAGCGCAAATATTACATTCCGAAGCTACGCAACATTGTGAAGAATGTGATAAACGACTGTTTGAAACGTAAGAAACGGTCGTCCAAAGCTGTCACACATAAAATGGGATTATTGCCTAGAAAGCACTTTTGCGTGTTACGTTAAACATGGCCCGTGTTACGTTAAACATGACCGAAAATTTGACAAACGATAAAGAGTCTTATTTTGCTGTATAACAATTCGAGCAATCCACATTGAAATAACACATTCATTGAGCACGGATTCCTGCATCATGGCAGTTAAAAGATTTGTAGCCAAACGAGCTTACGTCAAAACTTTTTGGTCAGATAATTGATCTAACCTTCAAGGAGCGAGTCGGGAGCTGCTTGTGGCTTTTGAAGAAATTGATAAGCAGAAAATCAAAAATTAGTGTGCTTAAAACAGAATAAATTGGAAGTTTATTCCTCCTCTTTCGCCACACATGGGAGCAGCATAGGAACGGCTCATAGGCTGTTTCAAGCGAGCTCTTTACATCTTTATGAAAGCTCGACATAAAATGGATGAGGTTCTATTGACGGTATTTGCAGAAGCGGAATATATTATCAACAGTAGACCTTTGACAAACAGGGTCTGTATAATAAGTAACCGGACTGAGCCTGCCCCATGCCGTCAAAGCGTCTGCTAACCGGTATCTGGTGCTGGAGTGGTGGTGGGGTTCTAGGTAAAGGGAACTGCACTGCAGCAGTTGCCTCCAAGTGCTTGGAGGGATAGCATCGAGCGAGAGCGGACTGCGTGTTCAGTTACGTCGTCGAAGTGAAAATGGAGCGTACGATCGAGCAACGTGCTAGCATCAAATTTTGTGTCAAACTCAACGAAACGGCCACGAAAACTCTTCAAATGATTCAAGAGGCTTATGGTGAGGATACTCTGTCCAGAACTCAAGTGTTTCAGTGGCGCAGAAATTTCCGGGAGGGCCGCGATGACGTCGGTGACAAACAGCGCGTCGGTCCTCCATCAACGAATCACACGGAAACAAATGTGCAAAAAGTGCGTGATGTGTTGAACAATGATCGTCGTCTGAGCATTCGGGCTATTGCAGATGAGGTTGGAATTAATAAGATGACCATTCACAACATTATTAAGAACGATCTGGTCATGAGGAAGATCTGCGCGAAGCTGGTACCCAAACACCTGACTGATGAGCAAAAGGAGCTTCGTGTTGCTGTCGCTTTGGAAATCCTTAATCGACTGCAAACTGAACCAGAGTTTTTACAGCCCGGATATGGCACCAGCGGACTTCTTTCTGTTCCCCAAGCTCAAGAGACAACTTAAGGGGACGTGGTTTGGGACTCTGGAAACCGTTCAACGTGCTACGACGAGGGCTCTAGACAGCATCGAGGTTGCCGACTTCCAGGGATTGGAAAATCCGGTATCTGCATGTTATTGACACCGATGGGGACTACTTTGAAGATTTCTAAAGAAAAATTGTACATATTTCGCCAATAAAAAATTTCCTGAGGTCCGTCCGGTTACTTATTATGCGGATCCTGTACGTATCAAATCATCCTGAGAATTTATGTAGCATTCACCTAACGATATTCTCAAGTTGGATCAACAAATATCGCTATACCTGGGAATTTCACTGAACGTGATACGCTGCTGAAGCGACACTGGTGTACGGTGCAACACTTGGTGAATATGTTCTAGCGGAGATGGCTCCGCAAATACGTCCCTACGTCGACTCACCGCTCAAAATGGAAGGAGACTGGCATTAATCTTCAACCTGGCGAATTAGTAGTGCTGAACGAACAACCACTGCCCAGTAGACAATATCCAATTGTGATCATCACACAGACCTATTCAGGTCGGGACAATGAAGTGAAACGTTGACATCATAATCGGAACCGAAATTTATTGACGAACAGTGAACAAAATTCATCGCCTTGATCTTCATACTGACGATGGAGTTAGTACCAGGGGGGTAGTATATGGATGAGGAAATTGCCGCTCAACATTTCCTCTAAATGCCATTCATTATTATCTTCACCTATATTTTCTTTTTTTCTTTTACTTGCTGGCACCATTGACAAGACAGTTTGGTGTCAACTATACACAAGAATAAAAGCATAAAACGCGATTTAGTATTTTTTTAATCATATTCAGTTTCATTTGAAAAGTACAAGGCCCGTTTCCAAAACAAACCGAAACATCACTTTTGATAATTGGTTTACCAACTTTGAACTGGTGAATCACTTACTCGAGGAACAGGTGCCAACAGCATGTTTAAAGGCACGACTAAAAGACATATATTTATCGACATTTGGCTTTCAGAAAAATCTTACGGTAGTATCTCATATTCCAAATAAAAACAAACTAGTTTTGCATATGTCAAGTTTACATCACGACAAAAGGATTGATGAATCGACCGGTGAAAAAAGAAAGCCTGAGATAAACATGGTTTATAAAGTGGCTGAACGTGGGGTAGATATTGTTGACGAACTTTCTTCAACTTATAGTGTAGCTCGTAATTCTAAAAAATGGTCATTGACCAATTTTTATGGTATTCTGCATATGTTTGGAATTAATGCGCATATAAAAATAATAATAATACTAATAATAGTAGCATAAAACGGCGTAAATTTTTTGAAAATTTGGGGCTTGCTCTTGTTCAGGAGCATTTGCACAGCCGTAAAGATGTCGCCCAATTGCCAAGACTGACTCGAAAAGAAATAAAAGATTTCTTGGGAGAAGCTGTTGAGGGGCCACCTGCAAAGGTTTCCAATTTTAAAAAAAGATATTAAGACTGTCCTGCTAAAAAAGATATGAATACTAGTCATACATGTCAGAGCTGCAATAAATATATATGTTATTAGTATGCAATTTGGTACTGCAACGATTGTGCAGATGGACAGTCTGAAAGTGAGAACTTGTCAGTTCAAAAATACATATTTGTTATTGCTACTTATTAAAAGGATTTTTTTATGTGGTAGGGAGGTGAATACTATTTATGCACAGAGTGTGGGACTCCAATACTCGAAAGTAGGTGACTTGACTACCCACTAAACACCTCCCCAGTCAACCTGAGAATCCAGCCTGGAACCATTTGACATATTACTTCGGGACAGGTCTCGTTTCGTTACGCCGTGAGGTGCCTTCAAGCTGGGAGATCCCTTTCCTAGCGGGATAGGAGAGGGGAAGAGGAGGTACCAGAAAAGCAATCCCCCAGCTCAAATGCCTGCGGCTGCTGTGAGTCCCTTTTATATTTTAGGACTGCCCGAGCATGATGTGCCGCCTAGTTCCATTTGTCAACCGATTTAAGCATCACTGCAGACTACGTTATCCGGGGTGGGTTCTCCCATCTCTCTATAGAGGTTCCTCCGCAGCCGGGCCCATTCTTTGCTCGCAAAAAATGTGTCACAGGCATAGTCCTCCTCTCCTGGGCAAAACCGACAATGGGGGGACCGTGACTTGCCGATCTTGTGCAGGTAAGACTGAAAATACCTATGCCCGCTCAAAAGCTGCATCAGATAGAAGTCAGTATCACTGCTGAATCAGAGACTGTCGAATACGAAGATGCGATTCTCAGTGCTCCTCTTCTCTGTACCTATGCCAAGTGTTTTCGGTATACCTCCTTGCTAAGAGCATCGCCTCATACTTCTGCATCGCCCCACACCTCTGCTCCGTACAGTAGCACTGACCGCACTCATCAAGAGGCATCTTCTTGATGGGCTGGGTCCACCTATGTTGGCCATAAGTCGACTCAGAGTCGCTAATACCGAAGCAGCTTTCTCAGCCGTTGCCTTGATTTGTTCTGAAAAACTCATCTTCGAGTTGATCAGTAGCCCCAGGTACTTCACCAATGGCTTCGATTCATTTCGTATATCCCCAATACTGATCATCCTTACTCTAGGGGTTCTCTTTTTTGTCAAGATGAACACCTCGGTTTTCTCCAGTGCTAGGCTGAACCCGCGAGCAGTCATCTAGTCCCTCACTCGGCACATTAGCATACCTAGCCTAAGATGAGCTTGTTTAACGGTGCGTCCAGCGACCAGGGCCGCAACATCATCCGCATAGCCGACCAAATGCGAGTCATCTGGCATCCCAAGACTCAGTAGCCCATCGTAAAACACGTTCCACTGATCCGAACCAAGGGTAGATCCATCCTTCGTTGGCCCTGTGTGTTGTCGTAGAGCAGGCTTCGGCCCTTTAGGTAGTCCCTCAAAAGCTGCATCAGATATTCTGGAACTTGAAAACGGTTTTCTAGCGTATCCAGAATATCCACCCATCTAAGGCTTACATTTTGAGGTGTTACACTGAGTTAAATTTTTTTAAAGATTTAATTTTTGTTAACATTTTCTTGCCATAAAACAAAATTTATCTATTTTGCTATCATTGATTTGAATAAAATTAAATCACAAATTAATTCGTATATAGTCACAATCCTTCAATGCATTGGCCATTTAATCAAATTACAGGTATAGCTTTTTAAGATTTCTTTATATTAAAAGTAAACTCAGTTTTGATATGGGTCTTATAGTCTCAACGCGGCACTCGGTGTTACTTTTTTCACTGTACCCACGCCGCGTTAAGGCCCCAGTTTGCCCTTCAAAAAAATTAATTTCCTTAAAATAAATTTGAAAAAGTAACCAGTCAAATAAGGACGAAAAGTTTATTTTGGTAGATTCAAAATACTACTGAGTTTGAGTGGCCCAAGCAATTTGCAATTAACCTATTCAAATTCATTTCAATTATTCAAACAAGATCAAAATTAGATTCATCAGAAATGCCATGTCTACCTACTGCACACTTAAATGTCTTACTTACCTGCCTGCAGTCGATAAAGGCATTCGACAAAAGTCTTCTTGCGCCATCGAAGGTCACACATCACAAGTCACCCAACTAGCATTAACTCAAAGAAATGACTGTTGGACCATCAAGACCTGTTTCGCACCCATTTATTGCCGCAAAGCCTCCCAATCCAATCATTTGACCACGACAAACACCAACATCGACAACATCGTGATGCGTTCGATGGATGACTCTGGTCTGGAGCACTTTCACTTCCCTAAATATGATCATGGTAAACTCGCATGGTTTTAACGGTCGAAGAGATTTAACATATCGATATAGGTGGTAGGTTCATATGTTAACCAGTTTTTTTATCCCTGCTAAAAAAGTGGGTGGAAAAAGAAGTTGAAATTGGTGAGGCACATAGGAAAGTGGTGACGGTTAAATGGTTTATTTTTCTGCTATGTTTTGTCTTTATTAAAGTTATCCCATGGAACTAGATGTTGAATTGTGCGCCTAGAGCATAGATTGAACTTATCTAATCTTGATCAAGTATGCGTTTTAGATGATTTTTTTGTTTTGGTCCACATCTATATTAAGTTAAAGTAGAGGAAAGTTGCTAAGTGCTGATGGCCGATAATACGATAGATAGTGATATTTTTTTGAGAACCGAATTATTTTTTTACCTTAAAAATTTTACCCTCTGGCTACAATAGCTTTAGCCTGACTACTGTACTGTGATTGATCTATTGCATTTTATTTAAAATACCTCCAAAGTTCTTTTATGTTGCTCCCTCACATTTCTTAAGTTAACCTGAATATATTTCATTTCAGCAAACGTAATGATTACTTCTTCGTGAAATTCATTTGGTACTTAGCAATGACTTCCGCTAATGAATTACATCTAAGTCCAAATGTAAGAGTTATGTGCATCATGGTAACGTAAGAGACGTCTAGAGTACGAGTACATCAACTTCAATTGTTACGACACGGAATGGCATTAGAAAGGTTTTTAATGCTAATAAGATTTTTATATTAGATTGCAAATTTTGGAGTAACTCGTTGGTCATTAATTAGTTTTATTATTTTTGGATTAACGTGATTGCCGCAATTTGATTCCTCTCGAAAAAATAGTTGTAATACAATTTATGTGAAATAAGCGCTAGTTTACGGTTTTATACTTCTTCAAATAGTATGAAAGTATCTTTTACCTAAATTGTTATTGCAAAAACAAAGTGCACAGTCACTATGTCATATCAAACATGTTTAATTACACCCCAGTATGGTTTTGAATGTCACTAGGAGATATAAAGATGATTTGAATAAATGTTTATATTTTTTGACTTCAGTAATTCAAGGAGTGGAATGACAAGGACGCACTCACCTCTATTGCAATAAGCCTCACATTGGGGAGAGTGACAGTTTGTTTTGATAGTTTTACCCGCATGACTATAGATGGGAAGGAGCATTGTCCTACCTTCAAAAATACTATCAACATTGATCATGTCCCGGTGGAAAAAATTTAAATAATCAATATATAAAATCATCAACTTTTCTTATTATACATGATTTTATATATATTTTTCTTGAACAGCCGTCGGTTCTGTATTAAGAGACTAAAAATGACTCAAAGGACTCAATACGCGACACCCAACAAAGCTAGGTGCGACAGCTTTTCAAGAAAAAAAGAGAATTGGCCTACGGATATCAAATAAACAAAATTATTGAATTTACGAGCATATACTATAAATTAGCATTCGGTTTAGGTGTTGTGGTGCTTAAAGCACTCGTAAGCCGAAGGCCCTTGGTTCGAATCCAGTTGATGACAATTAGATATGTTTTGAGCGATTCTTCGGATGGGCTGTAAACTCGTTCAGTTATGATGTAGTGAATAAGGTAAGTTCAAATGTCCGTAAAGGAATGCAGCGATGGTCTGCTGCCTCAGCAGAGGAAGGTGTCAATATCTGCTGAGAATGCCCTTGTCTGGGGACGCGTGAATGCGCTGGCAGGCTAGCATTGCTGTGTCGTGAGGCGGGCTCATTCCCCCCAGCACAAGGACCCACTGCAAAGAATTTCGCATTCACGAATTTCTGGGGTCGAATAAAAGCAAGGCGACCGAAATCGCAAAAAGTATAGGCAACTATACCAGGGCAACTGACTTGTTCATGGAACAAGAGAAACAAATAAAAAAAAAATGAAAGAAAGTATATACCCTTTAATTCTACTATTTATTTTAAATTTAGTATACAATTGTTTCGTTCTCTACTTGAGAACTTCCTCAGTACTACTATTCCCTAAACTATAAGTGTCCTAATATTTATACTAAACTCATTAACGTATTAATATGAATCTCTAATTACATCTAATCCCTCAAAGTACTTTTACTTAATCTCTAATTACCTGATCCTTTACCATTCGAAAATTTGTTTATCCTTAATTACTACTTAACTACCTTAATTATTTTGTAAGCTTGAATAGCCAGGTGTATCCGTTACCTGGGTCGCCGTTCCAAATGTCCTGCGTCTTCCGATTGAATATCTCCAAGCTTTCTGCTACATCAAGCTTCCATCCGTTTGTAACCGTTTTCAGCATGCTTACGTTGTCCGCAGTGATGTCATGTTTTTCAAGGACTATATGCTCCGCTACTTTTGATTTGAAGTTTTTTGCATCCTGCTTTTTGTTTTTGTTGACTGCTTCCCTTAAGTGTTCATTCCATCTGACACCTAGTGATCTCCTCGTTTGTCCAATGTAACATCCATTACATTTCGTACACGATACCTTGTAGACTCCACTCCGCTCCATTTTGGGAATGGGGTCCTTGGTTGATCCAAGCAAGTTCTGTATTTTTGTGGCCCGGCTCGTATAAACTAGGTCGATGTCTACGTTCTTCATAGCCCTCTTCATTGTTTCCGTCCTTGAGTCAAACGTTACCACCAATCTCTTCCGTTGCTCGACTTCCGCAGTTAGCGTTGTGAACTTTTTATTGAAGATCTCCTTCGTTCGTTTGGCTATCAATTTGGCTACTTCATCCGTAGGGTATCCATTCCACTCGGCTAGCTTATAAATGTGGGACGTTTCTTTTTTCAGGCCTTCCTTATTCAATAGAAGCGTGAGCATTCGATTCACCATTCGATTCACAAGCCAGCTAAATGTCGCCCATTTTTGCTGTTGGCAATGGTTTGAAGTGAAAGGAATTATCCGCATGGTGTCCGTTGGTTTGCGGTATATTTCGAATTCCAATCCATAAGCTCCTCTACATACCATTACGTCAAGGAATGGTAGCCGCCCCTCCGACTCCAGCTCGTGGGTGAAACTGATGTTGTTGTGTATTGAGTTGATCGCCGTGAGAGTTTGCTGGACCTGATCCTCTTTGATGATCGTGAAGATATCGTCTGCATAACGCACCCATCGATGTGGCAGTTTACCTTCTTGTGCTAACTTCTCCTCCAAAAATGCCATAAAAACTTCGCTTAGAAACGGGGAAAGAGGGTTTCCCATTGGAGCACCACGTGTTTGCTTAAAAAATTCTCCCCTGAAGGTGAAATAGCTTTCACCCATGCAGAGTCTAGCCAGTTTCAAATACATTTTGGCTCGTGCTTTCCAATGTTTCTCCTGATCCTTGTATCAGAATCCACTCCTCAAGTAACGTAAGTGCTTCTTTGACCGGAATACTGGGAAAAAGTGCCTTAACGTCAAATGACACCATCGTATCCCCATCTTCCAAAGGTCCCCAGGACAAAAGATTTGAAGTAAATTCTGCCGAATTTGCTACTGATCTGGTAACAAATTTTTTGTCCATGTTATTGAATTCTTTGACTAACCACTTCGCAATTTTCTGAGTGGGAGCGTTTTCTGCTGACACAATTTCACGCATTTCATGGCCTGGCTTGTGAATCTTCGGAAGTCCTATGATCCTTGGCAGCGATGGGTTGGTTACTTTTAAGAATTTCTTGATTTCCTGAATCCATGGTTCACATTCTTTCAGCACTTTTTCCACTCTTTTAATTGACTCAGGAAGCGGATTATTTCGTAGACTGAAGTTTGGTCCCGTATTTATTTTTTCCCGCATTCTATTGTCGTAATCGGCCTTGTCCATGATCACTAAGGCATTCCCTTTATCCGCTTTCATGTAGTAAACCGGTAGATTTTTGAGCTCCTTGATGATCGTATTCTCGTCCTGCTTTCCGACCCATCTAGTTTCTTTTCTCAGTGTATCTGCAGTGCTGGCTCTTATCTTTTGTTTTTCCTCTGCCGTCAGTCCATGCATGCTCGAAAGTCTATTGATCCCGGCTTCGATTTCTATGACGATATCTTCAGGTTTGGCTTTCGCGTTAATGGAGTATTTCAGCCCCATGTTCAGCAGATTCAGTTGAGCTTGCGTAAATACCTGGGACGATTGATTGATGACTATGTTTTCGATTGTTCGCACCTTGATTTGTTGGGACACTGTCACTTGTTCTCGTCTTAATTGATGAAACTTCTTTTCTAGTAATAATTTCTTCCGCTCGCTTTCACACTTTTCCGCTTCTTTCACTTTTGTTAGAAACAACGGGAAACCCAACTGCATTTCCAGATACTTGATCATAGTACCTTTCTTGAACGGGATACTCGTCTTGAGTTTAACGGTGTGGCTTTTCGGGGTGATGTTATTGTGCTTGCATTTTTTTAAAAACTTAAACCCCTTCTTAGTGATGCGACAGACTTCCTTAAACTGATAAACTAATACTAGAAAAGAAGTTTAATCAATTAAGACGAGAACAAGTGACAGTGTCCCAACAAATCAAGGTGCGTACAATCGAAAACATAGTCATCAATCAATCGTCCCAGGTATTTACGCAAGCTCAACTGAATCTGCTGAACATGGGGCTGAAATACTCCATTAACGCGAAAGCCAAACCTGAAGATATCGTCATAGAAATCGAAGCCGGGATCAATAGACTTTCGAGCATGCATGGACTGACGGCAGAGGAAAAACAAAAGATAAGAGCCAGCACTGCAGATACACTGAGAAAAGAAACTAGATGGGTCGGAAAGCAGGACGAGAATACGATCATCAAGGAGCTCAAAAATCTACCGGTTTACTACATGAAAGCGGATAAAGGGAATGCCGTAGTGATCATGGACAAGGCCGATTACGACAATAGAATGCGGGAAAAAATAAATACGGGACCAAACTTCAGTCTACGAAATAATCCGCTTCCTGAGTCAATTAAAAGAGTGGAAAAAGTGCTGAAAGAATGTGAACCATGGATTCAGGAAATCAAGAAATTCTTAAAAGTAACCAACCCATCGCTGCCAAGGATCATAGGACTTCCGAAGATTCACAAGCCAGGCCATGAAATGCGTGAAATTGTGTCAGCAGAAAACGCTCCCACTCAGAAAATTGCGAAGTGGTTAGTCAAAGAATTCAATAATATGGACAAAAAATTTGTTACCAGATCAGTAGCAAATTCGGCAGAATTTACTTCAAAGGTTTTGTCCTGGGGACCTTTGGAAGATGGGGATACGATGGTGTCATTTGACGTTAAGGCACTTTTTCCCAGTATTCCGGTCAAAGAAGCACTTACGTTACTTGAGGAGTGGATTCTGATACAAGGATCAGGAGAAACATTGGAAAGCACGAGCCAAAATGTATTTGAAACTGGCTAGACTCTGCATGGGTGAAAGCTATTTCACCTTCAGGGGAGAATTTTTTAAGCAAACACGTGGTGCTCCAATGGGAAACCCTCTTTCCCCGTTTCTAAGCGAAGTTTTTATGGCATTTTTGGAGGAGAAGTTAGCACAAGAAGGTAAACTGCCACATTGATGGGTGCGTTATGTAGACGATATCTTCACGATCATCAAAGAGGATCAGGTCCAGCAAACTCTCACGGCGATCAACTCAATACACAACAACATCAGTTTCACCCACGAGCTGGAGTCGGAGGGGCGGCTACCATTCCTTGACGTAATGGTATGTAGAGGAGCTAATGGATTGGAATTCGAAATATACCGCAAACCAACGGACACCATGCGGATAATTCCTTTCACTTCAAACCATTGCCAACAGCAAAAATGGGCGACATTTAGCTGGCTTGTGAATCGAATGGTGAATCGAATGCTCACGCTTCCATTGAATAAGGAAGGCCTGAAAAAAGAAACGTCCCACATTTATAAGCTAGCCGAGTGGAATGGATACCCTACGGATGAAGTCACCAAATTGATAGCCAAACGAACGAAGATCTTCAATAAAAAGTTCACAACGCTAACTGCGGAAGTCGAGCAACGGAAGAGATTGGTTGTAACGTTTGACTCAAGGACGGAAACAATGAAGAGGGCTATGAAGAACGTAGACATCGACCTAGTTTATACGAGCCGGGCCACAAAAATACAGAACTTGCTTGGATCAACCAAGGACCCCATTCCCAAAATGGAGCGGAGTGGAGTCTACAAGGTATCGTGTACGAAATGTAATGGATGTTACATTGGACAAACGAGGAGATCACTAGGTGTCAGATGGAATGAACACTTAAGGGTAGCAGTCAACAAAAACAAAAGGCAGGATGCAAAAAAATTCAAATCAAAAGTAGCGGAGCATATAGTCCTTGAAAAACATGACATCACTGCGGACAACGTAAGCATGCTGAAAACGGTTACAAACGGATGGAAGCTTGATGCAGCAGAAAGCTTGGAGATATTCAATCGGAAGACGCAGGACATTTGGAACGGCGACCCAGGTAACGGATACACCTGGCTATTCAAGCTTACAAAATAATTAAGGTAGTTAAGTAGTAATTAAGGATAAACAAATTTTCGAATGGTAAAGGATCAGGTAATTAGAGATTAAGTAAAAGTACTTTGAGGGATGAGATGTAATTAGAGATTCATATTAATACGTTAATGAGTTTAGTATAAATATTAGGACACTTATAGTTTAGGGAATAGTAGTACTGAGGAAGTTCTCAAGTAGAGAACGAAACAATTGTATACTAAATTTAAAATAAATAGTAGAATTAAAGGGTATATACTTTCTTTCATTTTTTTTTTTTTTTTTATTTGAAAGTTCTACTAAAGGCGGAATATTTTTAACTTATAAGAGAAACAAGTAAAAAGAAGCGGAAGCAGGATAACCTCGTCCTTACCCGGAGAGGCTCATGGCCCACAAATGCGCAGGGGACAAATGGCGCCCAACGTGGGGCTCCAAAATGCCCGGCTGTATCATCAGTCGTGAGCACGAGACAGTCCATCGTCTCTAGGTGTCCCTACAAGGTGTCCAAATTATTGGCGGGTAGGTAACTACTGAGGGCTTTTGCACTAATCGTGCCCCAGCAATTTAATAACTTTTGGACGTGTGTTGTATGACTAGTAAGGCCAAATGATATTAGAGCCCCTATTTGTATTCGGAAGTTATTATTTCAACATCCATTTTGCGGAGGATTCTGATCCGCTCCCCAAACCAAGCGGTGCCTGAGTGTCTTACACTACATGGATTTTGACTTTATGTGATTGGCTGAGTAGCTAGTCCATGACTATCCATGACAAGACACGCCCTGCTTGTGGGTCAGAATTCAACCCTGGGCTGACAAGTTGTGACTTGTAAAAATTTGCGAATGAGGGAGCACCTCTGAACCCTGATTCTCATGGTGCCGCAAGTGAGTAGTCCCTGAGACGCTACAGGAGGAATATGCCGTTGGTGTCCGTACTCGGGAAGAGGGACGGAATGGAAAGACCGATTATTTTTTTTTTTTTTGATAACGTAAATTTTAATAAGTAATTAAACCTTTTCTTTCATACCTTTGGTTTTTTTTTTGAGGAGTTGTTATAGTTCGCCACTTTCGGCCACTTGTGATTGTTTTGTCTTGATAATAATCAAACTTATTCATAGCATCATTTTAGCATCTAATTAACCTATTTCTATTATTTCATTCATTATTTATTGGAGTCCAAATTTTAGGTTTCTCTACAATGAACTTTCAAAGCGCATGTAGACTTTGCCTACAGAGCAGCGCAGAACTGTATCCACTGGGTGATAGTTTGGTCGACGAAGTGAATATTGCCCACCAGATCAAATCTGTGGTGATTGTTACACTGAAGTGGAACGTATATATTCCTGCATACGTCGCTGCAAAGACACCGAGACAGCCCTACAACGACTCAGATCAGCACGACGTCCTCAGGAACCAGCCATAACCCAGCCAACCATGTTTCGGAGAACTGATTACCATCCGTCTGAGGACCCGGATCCACCATCTCGATACCAGCCTTGGAACTCCTGGGATCTTCCGCCACGACTCAACCAAATACCACCAGCGACTCTAGGTCCAGTGGCTCCGCAGGAGCAACCCTATATGCTGAAGCCGAAGCATATTCCCAGCATCGTCCAGGGTTGGAATCTACATTTTAGCGGGGAGCCAAACGACCTTAACGTGGAAGTTTTCATTGGTCGCGTGGAGTCCTTAGTCGGAGAGATGTTGGCCGGCGATTACACGGTGCTGGCAATATACTTACCGATGCTTTTTAGGGGAGCAGCCCTCGAGACCTACTGGCGGATTCAATCGACTACACCATCTATACGCTGGTCGCAGCTGAAGGAGGTACTCCGCATGGAATACCCGACGGTCAACATGGATGAGAGGGTCCTGGACAAGATCCATGCCAGATGGCAACGTCCGGACGAGCCCTTTCACCAATGCCGGGCCGACATCCTTCGGCTGAACGACCAGCTGTCAGAGCCGATGTCATCCACTCAACTGCTGCGGGTGTTGAAACGGAATCTAAAGCCGGAACTTCGTCGCCACGTCGCAAACTCAGACCCGCAGAACATGGAATCGTTCCTACCAGCTTACGTTCGACTAAATAACGAATGCTGGCATTAAAGAGATGATGACTTCATTGCGACATACATTCTTTAATGTAATCGCGTTCCGTCTTATTTGTGAAACGCTAGAAATGCAATAAAATCAACTTTCGTCAAGAAGAATAAAACCATTGAGTGAAAAGTTTAACTCAGGAGTGCACCGCGAAAACCTCCCAAAAGAGTTTATGGCTGCACAGAATTCACGCAGCAAACGCAAAACAACAAAAACTATACTCGGGAGTTTGCCGTGCGTCTTCAGCTGAAGTGGCATTTGCTTGTGTTGCGGGGGCTGTTGCCGCGGGGATTGTCGCGAGTAGTGCACGAGACAAGAAATTTCAACGGTGGCAAAAGATTGAATTCGGAACGAGCGACATTGTTGATTGGCGGGAGACGATTTTAAAATATTGTTTGTGAAGTTTAATTTGTTGAGTTTCGGAATCCTAGAAAGTTTGTGATTTTTATTCCAAATAATGGAAAGGTTCCGGGATCGCGCGTTTTTCACTCACTTAGCGTCGGGAGAACAAACTGAGGGGGGCGGTAATTAACTACCGGGAAATAAAAATCGAGATTCGACTGGCTTTCTTACTTGCATGCATTTTTATGACGAATTTAATTATAAAGATTGAGTGCGAGAACGAAACGTTCTGTGCATCATTGTACTAATTGTGCACGATGGACATTATACGATGGATAAAAGTGGGAAAAATGTGATTCGGAGCAGAGACGGGAGTCAAAAACGAGAATCGAATTGGATGAGAAAACGTTCAAAGGAAGTCGCGCGAGGAAATCCACGGCGATCGCGACGACGACAAAACGAATACGGAGTTGCTTCGAAAGCGCCGGCACGGGCATGGCTTACTTGTATGCAATATTGTTCTTTTAAACTCAAACTCTACTGGACGATAAATTATTGAAATAAATTATAGGTCATTCACATGATTACACGATTTTTGTGGCCTTGGAATATTATTGTTTTTCGAATAGAATCATTTTACACTATGTTTTTTTTTTGTAACGTTCAGATGAGCGGTGTTTATAGATAACTTCTGAACATTTGAAAATGAAACGAAGTGAGACTAGTTAGACCACATTACGCAGGTTGATTCCATGGAATTACAGGCCTTATCTACCAGATCAACGAGCGCTCGTCGTCGGACAAGGCTTGTAAGTACCTTTTTTTGTATTCTTTGCTATTTTTCCAAATTTGTCTTTTGTTTTATATTAATATTTTTTTTCTAGTTTTAAAGAAAAATTTTTTATTAAAATATTAGCATATTAATATAAAAATATTATTTTTGATTTAATTATATTATATTGAAAAAATGATAAAAAATTATTTCAATGATAAATTATATAACGCAAATAAGGTGAATTAATGCCCCGTACTCTTCGGTCTTTCCATTACGTTGGATTTGACCGGGTATAGGACCCAGTACGGTGGCAGGCTATCACCCCAAAACATGAGCCAGCCGCCGGGTACACACTAACCTCTTTTTTGTTTCAGGGTACTTCGCGGGTTGAGTGGCCCAAGCAAAGTGCCTCTTTATGACATGGGGTTATGTAATCGACTTGCATAATTCTATGGCAAGTTAAGTTGTATGATTTTTCCACTCAGAAGAGATATACCAGGCCACTGCAACAATTATGGATTTTAATCCGGTTGGGTGGGTGCGCAGGGGCTCCATCACCACCCGGTTGCCCCTCTCTCATTTGTGGGTCACGAGCTTCGTCGGATAGCGACGAAGTTACTCTAAGTCTGCCCCTTTTTTCATGTTTCACTTGTTCTCGGGACAAGTCCTTTTTCTCTCGGTATAGTTTCCTACACTTTTTGCGACTTCGGTCGCCTTGCTTTTGTTCGACCCCAGAAATTCGTGAATGCGAAATTCTTTGTAGTGGGTCCTTGTGCTGGGGGAATGAACCCACCCCACGACACCGCAATGCTAGCCTGCCAGTGCATTCACGCGTCCCCAAACAAGGGCATTCTCAGCAGATAATGACACCTTCCTCTGCCGAGGCAGCAGACCATCGCTGCAGTCCTTTACGGACATTCTGATTTACCTTCTTCACTACAATGATATGTGCCATTTACGCACTGAGTGTGGAATTCCGATGCCCACACACAACTGGACTACCTACTAAACACCTCCTCTATCAACCTGAGAACCTAGCCTGAAACCGTTTTACATATTAGTTCGGGCCAGGCCTCATTTTGCGATGTCATGAGGTGCCTTCAAGCTGGTGATCCTTTCTTAAGCGGAAGGGGAAGAAAAAAGAGGAATTGCTAGATAAGTGATCCCTCTGCCTGACGTTTCTGGTTGCTGTGAGCCCAAAAACATAATGTACCACATGGTTCCATGTTACCCCTAAACAGAGAGTACTCCGGCGGGGCCAGCACTTTCCACATTAACTAAGTGGACGATATAGTGCAATGCCAGCGAATGAATCCTACTGGTTAAGTCGAATGATGTCCTTTTGACCTTTAAGTTACCAAGAAACATCTTCAGCATAAGGGAAATTAAACTCGATCCGTTTTCTTTAGATTTACAAAAAAAGTTGTTCATACGCGATCTAAGTTAGATTAATACATTTCACTTTATCTCAATGCCAAATTTAGTGATAGTAGGTTGATTAATGCCCGTTTAGGACTGCAGCAATAGTCTGCCACCTCAGCGGAAGAGGATGTTGGAATCCGCTGAGATTGGTTGGCGTTGCGGTGTCGTGGGGCGGGTTCTTTCCCCCTGCACAAGGACCCACTACCAAAAGAATTTCGCATCCACGAGTTCCGGGGTCAAATAAAAGCTGACCGAAGTCGAAAAAGGAGGTAACCAACTAAGGATTGAGAATTGCTGACGAAAAAGGACAAACTGGACACAGGGAAGACAGACGGACTTAGGAGGACTTCATCGTTCCCCGACGATTCTTATGGCCCACAAATAAGAATGGGGCGTCCAGATGGAGGTGGTGCCCCCTTGCACCCTCCCAACCGGATCAAGATCCAAACGTAGACGTGGCCATATATTTCCCATTTGAGAAGAAAACTCATGCAAACATAATTTGCATGAGCATTCGCATTAAATGAGAAATATAGACGTGACCAATTTATGTTATAGAACTATATACTTGAATCACATAACTCTATACCATAAAAGGGCACGTGAGCGGAAGGACACTCTACCTGGCAAGACCCCTGTTGAACAACAAAAAACGGAGGAGCGCGCCCAATGGCTAGCCCATACTTGCGGAGGAGCCTACCACCGTTGCGGGTCCTATACCCGGACAGTTAGAACGAAATGGAAAGGCCGCTTTTTTCATGTTTAACAATTCATTGTTTTATTGTTGCACACGTAGCAAACATCCACGTACAATTTCCTTTTTAATATAAAAACCGCGAAGGCAAACTATGTTTGGTTGTAACAATTTCGCGACTGAATATCGCTTCCGTACCCTCTAGTGGAGCTCCTGACTGGGGCCCTCGGACCCGGTTAGCCCAATGGAGAGGGGCCGTGCGCCACTCGCTTTGCCAATAGGCCCAACAGGAGTCACCAAGCGAGAATCACGACTCGCCAAAAGGTTCGCACCGACACTGTTCGCGACACGACGCGCAATGCGCTCATGCACCGCCTATCCTCCCTAACCGCGACCACAACGAAGGCGGGGGAACCTAAAACAAGGGATGAGCCCTGAAGAACCTCGGAGTCACACCACGTGGCGGCGAAGCGCCCTCGAGCCTTCCACACACGGGGCGTCGCTCGTACGGGAATGCCACCTCGCTTCCCGAGCCAACTTCACAATTTCTGATTCACTACTTCACCCAAATGTTTTTCTTTCTTTTTCTGAATCACAACACAATTTAATTTCACGGTTTAATAATAAACAAAGGATATTTAAAAAAGAAGTATATGTAAAATTATACCAAGCTTGCACCCTTCAACCGGCTTGTTCGACTCGGGGGGCCCCCAATCTTGCTGCCACCAACTTCTGCTGTCGATTTACCTCGGTCGTAGAAAAACGCACTCCTTGCTGATCCGAAAGCCTCCTTGATTCCCCCAATCAATCCTCGAATTCGTTATAACCTCAAAAACTCCGCCCAAAATTCATGCTCCCTCTTGGGAAAATGCCAAGTGAAAAAAAGACTTCCCAAGCCACTTCCACATCCTCTGGTGGCCACGCTTTCATACAAGGGAGCTTTTCGATGTTCCACCAGTTCATCGCATTTACTGCATTACCCGCGTGTCGTGTCAGCTGGCATCTTGCGAGCTTTAAATGCCATAATATGGTGATGGAACGATGAAACATTTGATGAGCTATGACGCGATGATGGTTGATGTTGTTGTTGTTGCTGCTGTTGCTTCGATGCAGATGACAGATTTGATTTATGTTGCTCAACATATGGTATACCTGCTCCCCCACTTCCGCCTACATTTCTACTGCCGTCCTGATATCTGCTGGACACTTTTTCCGATTGTCCTATATTGTGTTCGCGATCGTATCCAAATGTGCTATGTGTTGGCGGATGCTGCTGAATGTGTGGCTGGTTACCTTGGGCTTGCTTCTGCACTTGAATATGCGATTGATTGTAATATTGCTGCGGTTGCATTGCAGCTTGTCGCTGGCGCGTACTTGCATTTTGTTGAGTAGATGCATCCACAGGGTGATAATTATTTATGTTTGCAACATTTCTATGGGATATCACATTCGAAACATGTCCTACACCTGTTGATCCATGTCTCATATCGGATTCCGCTTTACTGTCCATACTTACAGCAAACTGCATATTGCTAGTGTTTTTTGTCGCGGTGATAACTGGATGTTGAGCGCTCAATTGTGCTTTGTGTCTTGTGGTAACCATACTCTTCTGGCCGGAAGGAGGTTGAAATTCATTTTGAATTTGCTGTGGATGTGTCGTACAGCTTCTCGGTTGCCGTTGTTGAGTTGATACAGGAGAATTTGTATTTACTGAATTGTTAATTTGTATCCGTTGGCTAGGAGGAGTATTAAATACGGTAGGCCTAAACGTATAAATGCCTTGCAATAATTCCGGCGACTCATTTATATTTGTGTCAAGTTGATTATAAGCGTATTGTGGCTTTAATTCTATATGATCTGAACTTGTTTATTCTATCGCATTAACTAGTTGCCTTACTAGATTATCATCACGAACCGATAATAGGTTTTTGGATTCATCAGCTACCAATGTATGGAACAGTAACGATTTATTTAGGGACGTTAAACTCGAAATAGAATCCGATACAGGAAGCTCGCTTAGTAAATCTGATAAACTCGTCAGCCCGGCTAAAGTTGTAACCGGTACACTTTCATCAGTATTTGCTGGTCCGATTCGATGAAATTAATTGCACGCTTTCGACATTTCAGCACAATGATTGAATGCATTGTCAGCGAAGTGCTCGTTGATCTGCTTAGAACCTACTTAATTCTAATTTCTAAGTGTGATACAAAATATAAAGCGTTACATACATCGTTAAACCTCGACTTCAGTTGGCTCGGGAAGTTATCCTCGCGGAGAACTTATTATATTTTTTTTTTGTTGTTTCTTTTTTTTCGTTTGTTTGTTTTCTTGTGTGTGTGGAAGGCTCCCGTGACATGGTATCGTTTCAATCAAAAGAAAAAAATTTACCACAACACTTGATGTTTAAATTCTTCTTCTTCTTTGTAGCACTACAGCCTGTAATGAATCATGCGACGCCGCTTGTGACCACCACCAACACACTTTGCTGCTATGTGGCTTGTCATTTTGCGTTGGCTGCGACCAGTGCACATCCCACGTCTATTTTATCGTGGGATACCAACAGAATTTGACAGCCACATGGAATTGAAGTGTGTAGGTAGTGGCCGCCACCCACGAGGTAGTCCCGGAGTGTGAAAATTGAAACGAAAAGTACAAGACTTGATTCCACGGCGATTATAGTGCATGGTGGCGATGTCGTAACGTCGATAAGAAATTGCGATACGAAGGAGAAACGACGCGAACGAAGTTTTCAGTGCAAACAATGTGTGAAAACATTCAAACGCTCAAGTACATTATCGACTCACTTACTTATACAGAGTGATACACGGCCATATCCTTGTCAATATTGCGGAAAGCGTTTCCATCAAAAGTCTGATTGCAGGAATTGGGAAAAAGAAGAAGAATACGAGTATGGCCAACCGGAAAGGTATGTAAGGCATTTGTAATGATTTTAAGTCTACGTGCGAACGCGGAACCGATCTCTCATCGGTTCTTGACGTTAAGTCTGAGTAGTGCCAATGGATGGTACAAACCGGTCACCCAATCCGTGCACCATAACCCATTCACGCGGTGGCTGCTTGTCGGCCAGATAGATCGGAGAGGATTTCGGTCGCGGGTCTCCGAATGGGTTACGCTCATTTACAATATTCAGCCACCAATACATGCCCGTTTTCAAACGCGTCACCAGAACAAAACCATACGGAGAGGAAACCTATTTTACGTTACTCCGTATTTCTTCATCAATCAGTTAAAGAACAAAGTCTGATTTTTACTTCGCGTTCCCGAATTTCCGACGCGGTACCGAAATCCTCTCCGATCTAGCTGGCCGACAAGCAGCCACCGCGTAAATGGGTTACGGTGCACGAATTGGTTGACCGGTTGGTACCATCCGTTGGCACTACTCAGACTTAACGTCAAGAACCGATGAGAGGTCAGTTCCGCGTTCGCACGTAGACTTAAAATCATTACAAGCCCCTCTCGGGCCTTCGCTTAGAGATAGTTAGAGTATCTCATTTTCATGACCGTATTGATTTTTTTGGAAGTTGGCTTGGTCAATACCATGCTCCCTGTGTGTTTACTCAACTATGATATGCTCTGATTGAATCAGTACATATCACCACTGAGTGAACACTCGTAGTCTGTCCGACAAATCCCCTGAACGATTTAGTTCAGGGGACGTGATTTAACGTTGCTCCCAACGAGATTTGAACCTGGGACCTTCAGCTTACGCGTTTATGCTCTAACCACTAGACCATACAGACTACTGTTTGATGATGTTTAAACTACCGTACGATAAAAGTTACTAAGCATTATAGTATCACTATCCTTACTCGGCTTGTTGTTCTACTGTCACTTATTTTGCTTTAATTTTAGAAAACAAAAAAAAAACTACCTTTCATCTATGTTTTGATTTTAAAGTTTATGATTAAAAAATAGAAAAAATCAAGCAAACAGTAAATTTTGTTTAAGGCTTAGAACGTACGAAAGTTCTAAGCCTTAAACAAAATTTACAGTTTGCTTGTCTAATTTAAATTTAGTCATAAAGAACTTATTTCTTATGGGAAAACAATTCTAGGGTTCGATGGAACTTGGAAATATGGTATAAAACTAAAATCAAGAATATATTGATGGCTGTGGATTTCAAGTTGATTTATAAAAAAACCGCTACTACCTAGTGTAAGAAAACTGTAGGGTGAATAGTTGACAAGTTATTGTAAACTAATACCAAAATTATTTAAAGCTTAACAATATGTCTAATTTTGCATGCAGTTTAAACGAAAAATCCAATGGAGGAGCACCGACTGATTCGCGTCATAGAGAAGATATTACTGCATTAGATAGTGGTTTGCTTGAAAAAAGGAACATGATAACAAAAAGGTAAATCTTCTTTATTTCTTACTTCGTACAAAACCCTTTTAAATAAATTTCTATACCTTCATCATCTTAATATTTGGATCTTCTTTCAGTCTTGAAGAAAAGCAATCTAAAAGAATGTCTCATAATTTAAGAAAAGCTTCTTCTGAACAATATAAACCAATCTAGTTTGTGTAAAGTGATGCTGGTGAATGGATCTTTAGCGGCGAGTAAGGTTACACACGTATGGTTGACTAATTCCTTCTCCTGATTATGTTGGCGTGTTAAACGGGTTTCAGTTTCCGCTTCATATTCGATTTCAACCTTAGGTTTATGCAATTTTTTTCGCGGTTTAAATGATTCCTTGCCTTTTGCAAGTCAAGGCTGTTGTCTTAGCATTTGCACTCTGGTATTTTGCACTTTTATCCTTCAGATGCTTTTTCACAGTTCCACCAGCATCCGTCCTGGAAGTGCCAGAACAACGCCGAGCACTTCCGTATATCACGCTCGACATTTGTCACACCCAGCTCACGGTTAGCTACCGGCAATCGTGACCATTGCTTACAAAAATAATTCCCAACCTTGTTTTAGCCCACTCGCAGTTACAATACACATTCGATTGTGAAATCCAAATATCCCGAAACAGAGATGCAAGGGTTATTGGATAATTGGCTATTTCCTTGAAAAATTCGCACCCAAAAGCCTGTCCAATGCGAGCAATCACATAGCATAGGTTCATTTAAATATCATAAAATCCTCCGTAACCAGATCCATATTCGTCCAGTAGGTTCATTTACAGCATTTTTCACCCACGCGCGTGCTTGACTAATTTCTGTCGTTCTCGTCACTCACGCAATTGCAAAACATTTCCATTACATACGTAAATGTCAAATATTTTCTATCTTGTTAAATATATATTTTCTGTCTGTAGTGCATATAATTTTCATTTTTTATTAGCAGTTTATATTTCCTTAATGACGACAGAATTTATGTACGAGCATATTTGCGTGTTTCTCCGCGAATATCAATACAAAGCAAAAGCGTTTTGAAACGCCCCCATATTCACCTACTTGTATACCTTTTTGCTCCAAGCAATGACGCACATCATATTGTATTGATGCCAGAACTCTGCTATCACTTTTCCCTTTAAAACTGTAACACACCCGCACAATATAGAGTTGAAGGCACTCATATTGGCATCAAGATATTAAACTCGTACCGTTCACTTGACGAGTTGCAAATGTGCTAGAGTAGCCAAAGAAATGCAAACGCTATATTAACTTCGCTAATGATACTCGAAAGGTTTAGGGGCGACAGTGCCCCTCACGAATTATACAAAGGATTGCGAGGTACAATTAGATAATTTGGAAAACGATCACTGTGTGAAATGCGCAATCTACTGCATTACGTGTGATTTAACTAGCATTAGTAAAAAAAGTCCCACTGATTTCACTATTTGCGTTCCAACATTCCAAAGAACTATCCAGGAATCCTAATTTTGCAATCACTCCAAATTTTTAAGCGGACACACTAATCCAGAATTTAGCCGATAAATGCGAAAACGGAAAATTGATATGTCCAAAGCTTAGAATTTAATACTAAATTGGGACGATATACCCTAAAAATTTTGACGTCCGACTTGCTTGTGATTTTTCGCGAACCCTTCCACTTGTCGATCCGTCCAAAACTTGTCTTTTCTCTTTTCGTGTAGCAACCGGTAAAAATCCCATCAGCTGAGTGCGATCAGCCTCGTTAGCTTCCTTCGGTTATGTAATACACCGTTGGGATGCACTAAATCAGTGTTTCCCTGTTCAAAATTTAAATGGGCAGATTAAACATTTTTTAGGAAAAATTAACTGAATAAAAGAAAAACGAAAAAATTTCTAAATAGTAATAAAAGTTAAAGCTCATGAAGAATATAATTAAAGGAAAACGTTCAAATTTAATATAGAGGCAAATTGATATAAAGTCACATTTAATAATAATAATAATAATAATAAGAAAGAAAACTATTTAAAAAATGACGATTATGAATGGAAATAAATAATTTTTTTTCTAAATCTGCCATTAAAATTTTGAATAGGAGATAGGAAGGTTTTCGAGCAGTTTACTTGTATGACTGCTCAATTACTACACAAATTTAACATTTTATTCTTTAGACCAGTTTTCAAAAATTAATTTGCATGCGATCGATAATTTAGCCAGCTTACCTACGCTAAAACCTACTCGTTGGGGCGATTTTTTAACAAATGCCGGAAAAAATCACCTTCCATGAGCTGACTAAACTTCGACGTCACGTTTTGTTTCCACACTTTACCTCCTCGCTATCTCTTCTGCCTGTCTCAAGAGAAATCACAGAATAGAAAATGAAAAAGTGCCCAAAAATTTCCAACTTATAATCACTCCGCCTAGCCGCTCCTTCTTTCGCCAGTGAACTACCTTCCCAAGTTGAAACCTTCATGTATTTTCTAATCCCACTCAATTGTTTTAATTTTCCACTCCAAGCCAACTTCATTTTCTGGATGTTTTTACTGATTTTCACCTCAACGACAATTTCACCTGCTCAATCACTTGTGTGGGGAAATTCAACAAACTTCAGGAGAGCAGTTGTCATCGGCCAAAACAAACATTGATTTGTTATGCTAGTTGCAAATTTAAAGTTTATTTTATGTTGTGCGCTGTGATGTAGGAATCTAAAATTGAAGTGATTAAAATTGGAGAACAATAATAATTTAGGTGCAAAACTTGATAGACTGCCGCCAGAACAGCAGAGTGTGTCCATTATCAATTTGATTTAGATTAGAGAAATACATCTAACTTACCAATAGGGAGAATATTCTGAAATCGTGCATATGGTGGAGTGTTCTACTCTAAAGCCATACTGCCGAGGAGATATGTCCCCCGAGCACAAATCACGTCATGTTTCTCTAACATTTTCCAAGCCGTATCTAGCATGCATAACGGGTGTAATGCAGATAGAGATCTGGAATTCCCATTTCCCTTGCTGACCAGGACGAGCTTCGCCACCTTTCATTGTACCGGGAAAACCCCGTCCCGTAGGCAAGCGTTGAATATGTTGAGCAGCAAGTCAGCGCAATAGTGATAGACAAGTTGCAACATTTTATCTGGAAGACCGTCTAGGGCTGGACCCTTCCCAGCTTTCAATGATAAGACTGCCTCTTCCAGTTCTAGCTGGGCACTCAATTGTTATTACACCGTGGACAACGTCAACGTGGACGGGATGGGCAGGATAAAGAGTCCGCACTATCTCACCTATCTTTTCGGTGGCATGTATGAGTATGCAAGGCATCCGTGGGGCATCAAGCTTCAGCATAATTAGCTTGTAGTAAAGGCTCCACGAATCCTTGTTCACATTGTCCACTGAAACTTGCCAGCAGCGAGCGTTGCTGTTGTCAATCGATTTGCGGAGGCAATTTCTAGGCAACCCATTTGCTGCTACCCGGTTGCATGCCTTGCTATGGTTCCGTGCCCGTTGAGCCTCATGCCGAGGCTTGTGACATTCTCTTCGTTTTCCAGCGATTTCAGTTGACAAGTAGCACACTGGAGGCTTTCCGTGCCGGGGTTTTCGACTAGGCATAGACGCGCTGCAAGCAGTCGTGATGGTGCTCATATTTGAGTTCGCTACGTCTTGATATGCCAATTATTTAGTCCCCCGTGAAATATCCTACAGTGGAGCACCCGCTGCAAGCACCTTGATGAACCTCTCGACATACATCCTTCCAATGTTCGACCCAATCGGAGAAAATCGAGACCACAAACATTGGGAGACAGCATCATGGATCTCAAGCAGAATGTACTGATGATCACGGACTTAGTAGTCCACTAGTGCTCTCCAATTTTGTATCCCCTATACTAAGGGCTCCAAGGTGAATGTTACGTCCGGTATGGTTCTTTCACAGTCAATATGGTGGAATGTCAGCGTATTTTCGGTATTCATCATGATGAGTGCCATCCTGGCCGGCATTCCCAGGATTCGTTTTCCTGCGGATCTGTTAAAGAAATGTCCCATTCGATCGCTTTAGTGTTGAAGCCCCCCCAATGAGACGTTGCCATTTGCGTTCAAGATGGTGCTGTCCAAAGCATTAAGCTTGGCTTGGAAAAATTATGTCGGCTCCTTCAACATTCGGTACACACTAAAACAGGTTGCCCCTGAGCACTGAAATGACACCAAACCATCTCCCCGTCCATAGCCCTCCACGTACCAATCACTGTTCCGAACCCAGAAGGTGGCAATACCCGTTTCATCAGGATATCATGATGTAGAACTTTTGTCGTGGTATTACTCACTCAGGCACAGAAAGTCAGCTTTCATATCCCATGCCAACTGCTCAAGCAGGTTTTTGGGCGGTTGAAATTTTGTGTAGGTTTACCTCCAGGATGCAGATTATCAAAGTTCTGATTTTGCCTTGACTGAAGCTTCCTAGAAATCTGAAATTTTCCCGATCCCAAGACGTGCCCAAGAACCAAGATCAGCATCCTCGCGAAGGGTACAGTGTACCTCCTTTGAACACTCTTTTCATTTATGTCCCATTTCACCACATTTGTAACTAAGCGAACTCCTATCGGGCCCCCTGCATAATTATGTGGTGTTATCATAGCCAAGGCATTTGAAGCATCAAAAAGGCACTGCTCGTCACCATACCCAACAGTGACCCACCCATTCTTACTTTCTTCTTCTTCTTAGCACTACACCCCCTGCCTCCAACTGTCTCGGTCCATTGACCGTTCTTCCAATTCCAAAATACGAGCAGCATTGAACTTTCTTCGTGGACCAAGTCAGACCAGCGTTTCCTCGGTTTTCCCACTGGCCTCCGGCCATCAATCCTCCCAACGAATACCTTCTTGGGTATCCGTTGTTCGTCCATACGATTCATGTGGCCAGCCCATTGCAGTTTCCGCAGTCTTAAAATCCTTGAGGCTTCCGGTTCGTCAAAAATTTCATACTGCTCATGGTTGTATCAAATTCCCCATTGGTCCCCATCAAACTTCGCTCTAATGTTGATGTATTTACAGTTATTAGCATTTCTCGACATTTAATGTTATATTATTGGCATTTAATGTTATATTTTAATGCTCTCGGGGTGCAGTAAATCTGAACACCGAGAGCATTTACTACCATTTAATTGCGGGGTTTGGGATGAGGAATCAGGGAAGCTATGAGTTGGGGAACAAGGGGTTTCCTCCTGCTTTCTCAAACGGGCTTCGGACTATCTATAGCGTTCATTCTTACTTTACCCTTATTCAAAAATTGTTTGGCATCCTTTTCTGTCAAGTCAATGATGGCCATGCGTTATCCCCTTTGGTTTTTTTGTGTCAATCTCGCTTTGATCATGCCCACGCAAGAGAACTCCCTTTTGATGGCTTTTTATACTTCGGCCAGGTCCATGACGCAGTCAATGTCTCTCACTTCTATTGTTATTATCGGCTCAAACGTGGCTACAGTTGCGCTTTTGCCGAGGACCTTCTTTACTGCTTCGCAGAATGCTTCTTTGTTGTCGGTATCTGCTCCAAAGTTGATCAGTATGTGGCCCGACCAGGTTGGTAGTAGTGCTTTGATTGCCGTATTGGTGTCTTTGGGCCTTATATTTCTCCTGATATCCCACAACACCTCTGCACAAGATCACACATCTTGGGGTTTTACGAGCAGTGCCTGCTGCCGGGGTCTTCATCGTGGATTTTTACTCTTCTGTTTTGCGTCGGGTCTTTTTTCTTGTTGAGCGCTCGTTCAAGTTCTTGTATCCCGATCTTGTATACGGAAAATCTTGCTTGAGTTTGTGGATGTCACAGCTTTGAGAGGTTAGTTTCAGCCCTTTGACAGTACGCACATTCTTTAACTCGAAGAGATCGCCTTCCTGATTTACTGCTCCAATTTTAGCTGTGACTGTTTCGGATGTACCATCCACTCTGTAGGTATTGCCCGTTCAGTGCCAGCGAAGCGGAAAATGCGGTCCTTCCAATTCGAGTCTGGAGACTAACTCGGAGTCAATAAACGTTGCGGTGCTACCTTCATCGAAGATTCCCTTCACTTTTATCCGTGCTTTCGGCCCCTCTCGCTGAACATTCACTACCTTTAGTATGGCCTTAATTGGATGATCGATGACGGCTAATTGTATTTCAGCAGATGGACTGTATTTGTGGAGCGATTTGTGGTGAAAACGTTGACTATGATCGATTTCACACTGCTTCCTATTACTGCAATTGGCCTTATGGAAATCTAAGCAGCAGTAACATGCGTTGACTATTTGAGCCATTTTCCGCACTTTTGTATTTTTCACATTTGTCAATTCGATGTGTCGCCATTTTCCACAACGTGCCTGTTCATGCAGGTGTGACAATTTGGGAAACTTCAACTGTATTTTCCTGCTCAGAGACTTTATCGTTTGAACAAATGATCGGTATTCAGGATGTCATGGTCGCCATTCGTTGTACCCAATTGGAAAAATCATGTATGGCCTCCGTGTTTCGATCAATATGATTGTTGACAAGATATTCGCCCCTTTGGAAAGACAAATGCGCGGGTAATTTGCTGCACAGAATTGCAATAATTTCTTTCGATTGTACAAATTCGACTAACATTCCGATCGCAGCGGCAACATTAGGGACAATAATGCTAAATTCCATAAATTGCTGACTATTTATCGGATATGGCGCTCTCTTCGCTTTTTCGAATATCTCTTTGTATAAATCGTCGTGATTGCCATATTTTTGATTTAAAATGTCGATAATCACGCCAGCATCCTGAGCTGTCCGAAAGAGGCAAGTCCACGGCTTCTCTTGCCTCACCGGCTAGGCTTATCGTTGATGTACGGTATTCCGACAAAAGAGATGGCCATATAAGTTTTGATGACCCGTCAAAACATTTGAGATTGTTTCCCACTATTTGACGCGAGAGCACTTTTTCAATAGAGTTTAAAAGCTCGACATTGTTGTTATTTTCAACTGGTTTATTTGTCATTTGATTTTAATCGGACATGTTAAGTAATGTTTCTTTAATCGATATACGATTTTCAAGGAGCTTAATTATTTTATTGAGTTTTTGCAGTTTTTGTTTTATTTTGGTCATTGTCTTCTATTTCCAATAGTTCACACTTTTTTGTCAATATTTGTTCCTTTAGGTCGATAATTTCACTTCTGATTTTGAAATTTTAAAATGGAGACCTCGTAGAACTCGCCACGCTCAATGTTTCCATTCCACTTGACATGTTACTTTGCGGATGTGTGCGTGTGTGTAAGCACTTTATTTCAGCGGGCGTGCTTGCTTTTATTCTCGTGCATAGTAGACAACAGACTGCCTTGTCAATGGTGCCAAGAAGTAAAAAAAGAATACATTGATGAAGATAACAATGAATGGCATTTAGAGTAAATGTAGAGCGGCAATTTCCTCATACACATACAGAAAAACTCAGTTTTTTTTAAGTTTACATTTCTCATCTATACATAAATTGTAATTATCGAAGCTTAATTGGTGGACAAAATAATCTCTAACATTAAATCGACAGTAAGCCAGGTGAGTAATAATTCGAAGTATCTTCGTTGATTATGTTAAATTGTGCGTTTTTCATGATGTCTCCGTGGTCGACAAAAGGGTGTTTTCTTCTCAGCTCTTAAGAAAAACGTTTCTTTTGGGAAAATCTGTGGCAAGCTGAGGCAGTGCTGGTTGGAAGTGTGTTTACGGCTTTATGTGTCTTTTACAGGAGGTTTCCGTTATCGACACAAGGGTGCCTTGTGTAGTTCTTCCGGGAATTGTGTCTCCTACAAGAGACTGCGGGTGTTGTTGGTAGATTGCCTATTAGCTTTTTTTGGGGAATTGTTTCCGTGCAAGAGCTTGATATTTGTGAAGAGTTTATGGGAAGACAGTCTGACGAGCCGCGTTTTCGCTTGACGATTTAATTGGGACCCATATGCATGAGCGAGTGGCACCTACACCTGTCTCCGGATAAGCTTTTTGGGTCCGTCGGCCCCAGCCAGGGTAAAACCCGCAGCTGTGAGATAGAAATTGGTAACAAGACGAATAAGTAGGATTGTGCTAGAGGGTGATTTTGGCCTTTGTTTCTGCCTTCTCCAGTCGCACTTTCGGTGATCTGCATTGCATAAGTGGAAGCCCCAACTTGAGCCAGGGTAGTCTGGAGGCTCGTGAGATATTAATTAAGGTAGACAAGTGGTGCCCATACCCCACGGAGAATTCTACATTTGGACGCGAGAGCCAATGGTGATGGATTCAAAATACTGATTAAATGATAAATTAACTGCCTCTGATCAAAAACCAAGCCTCCGTGATACCTATTTTTGTGGTAGGGAGGTGAAGGCATTTACGCCCGTCGAGTCTGGCAGTGTGGGACTCCCATGGAGGATACCCTTGCACTACCCACTAAACACCTCCCCTGTCAACCTGAGAACCTAGCCTGGAACCGTTTGACACATTACTTCGGGCCAGGTCTCGTTTTGTTACGCCATGGGGCGCCTTCTAGCTGGGGAGTCCCTTTCCTAGCGGGAGGGGAGAGGGGAAGAGGAAATGCCAGAAGAGCGATCCCCCAGCCCCAGCGCCTCCGGCTGCTGTGAGTCCCTTTTATATTTTAGGACTGTCCGAGCATAATGTGCCACCTGGTCCCATTTGTCAACCGATTCGAGCATCACCGCAACTATATTATCCGGGGTGAGCTCTCCCGTCTCCCTGAAGAGTTCCCTTCGCAGCCTGACCCATTTTGTACACGCAAAAAATGTGTGACAGGCATTGTCCTCCTCTCCTGGGCAAAACCGACAATCGGGAGAACGTGACTTACCGATCTTGTGCAGGTAAGACTGAAAACACCCGTGCCCGCTCAAAAGCTGGATCAGATAGAAGTCAGTCTCACCATGCCTTCGATTTAGCCACGGTCTCACATCCGGGATGAGGCGCGCAGTCCACCTTCCCTTCGTGCGATTCATCCAAGACTGCTGCCAATCGTTGAGCGAGCGTTGTCTCTCCTCGCGGTCAACCATGTCCCTCGCATCCTCGTTTCGGCGCAGGTAAATAGCGTGGCGCTCTCTAGCAAGGAGGGCGACAGGCATCACGCCTGCAATCACTCTCACCGCCGAGTCGGAGACTGTTGGATACGAAGATGCAATTCTCAGTGCTCCTCTTCTCTGTACCTGTGCCAATCGTTTTCGGTATACCTCCTTGCTGAGAGCGTCGCCCCATAATTCTGCTCCGTACAGTAGCACTGACCCTACAGCACTCATCAAGAGGCGTCTTCTTGATGGACTGGGTCCCCCTACGTTGGCCATAATTCGACTCAGGGCTAATATTCCCGAAGCAGCTTTCTCAGCCGTTGCCCTGATTTGCTCAGAGAAACTCATCTTCGAGTCGATCAGTAGCCCCAGGTACTTCATCGCTGGCTTTGATTCGATTTGTATATCTCCAATACTGATCATCCTTACTCTAAGGATTCTCTTTTTTGTCAAGATGACCACTTCGGTTTTCTCCAGTGCTAAACTGAGCCCGCGAGCAGTCATCCAGTCCCTCACTCGGCGCATTAGCATACCTAGCCCAAGTTGCGCTTGTTCAACTGTGCGTCCGGCGACCAGAACCGCAACATCATCCGCATAGCCAACCAAGCGCGACTCATCTGACATCTCAAGTCTCAGTAGCCCGTCGTAAGACACGTTCCACAGGTCCGGACCAGAATAGATCCCTGGGAAACACCCGATGTAATTTCCATCCTTCGTTGGCCCTGTGTCGTGTCGTAGAGCAGGCTTCGGTCCTTTAGGTAGTTCCTCAAAAGCCGCATAAGATATTCTGGAACTTGAAAAGAGTTTTCCAGCGTGTCCAGAATATCCACCCATCTAGCGGAGTTGAAGGCATTCCTGACATCGAGTGTCACCAACAGGACGAGCCGTCGCTTGGTGCGACTATATGCCTCTGCCTTTTGGACCGCGTTCACCACCTCTGCAATCGCATCAATGGTAGGACGTCCTGCTCTAAAGCCGTACTGCCGAGGAGATAGGTCCCCAGCAGCACGAATCGCGTCAGTGAGTCTTCGCTTGATGAGTTTCTCTAGCACTTTCCCAGCCGTGTCTAGCATGCATAACGGGCGGTATGCAGACGGCAATTCGGGATTTCCCTTCCCCTTGCTGATCAGCACAAGCCTCGCCACCTTCCATCGTACCGGGAAAACCCCGTCCCGTAGGCAAGCGTTGAATGTGCTGAGCAGCAAGTCAGGACAATGGTGATAGACGAGCCGCAACACCTCAGCTGGAACACCATCTGGACCTGGAGCCTTCCTCGCTTTCAAGGAGAGGACTGCCTCCTCCAGTTCCAGCTGTGTGAAGAGTGGGCACTCTACTGCTGTTTCACCATGGACAGCGTCAACACGGACGGGATGGGCGGGGAAGAGTCCCCGCACTATCGCGTCCATCTTTTCCGCGTCATGTATGCAAGGCTTCCGTAGGGCACCAAGTTTCCCCATGACCAGCATGTAGCCAAGGCCCCACGGATCCTTGTTCACATTGTCCACTAGGTCTTGCCAGCAGCGAGCCTTGCTACTGTTGATCAGTTTGCGAAGGCATTTCCTGGCCGACTTATATGCTGCCACCTGGTTGCATGCCTCGTCACGGTTCCGCGCCCGTTGAGCGTCACGCCGAAGCTTGTGACACTCCCTCCGCTTTTCAGCGATTTCAGTAGACCACCAGTACACTGGGTGATACCTTAAAAGTATAACAGATTCACTAATACAGGTTACGCCAAATGGTAAGAAAATCAAAATAACAACACCGATAAAATCCAAATAAGCATATGTAAATCAACATACAACATGCTGACTTGCCTATCAACCAAAACATGATGCAACAAAAGAAAATAATAATAAACATTTTCCTAAACGAATATTTCATCGCATTTAATCGCATTAATAATGTACACATGTGTAGACACAATACAAAAAAAATTCATTGATTATAATTTTTTGCCACTCTTTCACTGAGCAAAGAGAAAACTTCTTTGCACAGCTTACCTTACAGGTGGCTGAGGAATAGGTCACACGCTCAACCTGTCACCCAATATAATCCCCCTGTCGCTAAATCGAACAGAATAAAAAGCTCACACATGCGTTTCTTTTTATGGTGAAAGACTTTCCATTTCAATAATTGCTTCACGTTATGAATAATATTTGTCTGGTTAATAATACTCGCATCTATCTTTCAATAACTTTTTTTTGCAACTCTTCTCTATCTCGTAGAAACATGAGCAAGTGAAGTACTCACCTTATTTTTTGCATCTTAAAGATTCGCAACGAAATATCTACCTCTGAGAAATTGTCGCAATTTTATTTTTCAAAAGTCCGACCTATACCTACGAGTACATATTTATCATACCTGGTTAGCCATTCAACCTCAAAATTGGCTGAGCTTTGCAGTTTTATCAATCCATGGCCTATGCCATTGTGAGTCGCGCCGAGGTGCCATTTTTGCTGATCGACTGTGAAAATGTTTAAAAATCACTCCAACACGATACGTGATAGTTATAGTTGAATTTTTTGAATCCAAAACTAAGACGTCGCGTCGTCCAATGGATGGACGACGGACAGATAACGTAATCGACATACATATATGTTAAGATATGTATGCAACTATTTAGATATCATATGGAATAAATGAACGTGCTAATTTTTTCCAACACATATTATGCAATTCATTAAAGGTGTACCGTTGTCGTGGTCGTTTTACGTCTATGAAATTAAAAATCAGATATTGTTAGTTTTGCTAGAAAAAAAATAAATAAATATGATGGCGACGATGTGTTTATTTTATCAATTTTCACAAATAAAGTGATTGATTAAGGAGAGTAACAAATTCTGATTGACGATATTCTCGCGATTCGAATGTTGACATGTGGTTTTTAATAACTTTTAAAATAGGATTCCGGTAGGTATTCATGCGTGTGTTTCAAGCTCTTTCCGCGATTGGAGCACGTAGATAAACAATTTCGTTAGTAAATCTTAGTTCCTATGCCCAAATCTCTTAGAAAATGAAATTACTTGTGATGGTAGTCAATGGAGGACTCTTGAAAATATTCTGTTCGAATTGAAATTTACATTCAAGAGACATTTCTGTATAAAGGAAGAAAAATCTAAATATTTTTAGTTCACTCACTCAATACCATAGTGCTTTATGGCAAGACATTTAATTGTTTTATAATAATTTTATTTAGATGGATAAGAAATTTGTTTCAAATAGCACTTAGAGCATTTAATTTTTCGAATATGTTATAATAATAAAACTTATGGCATTAAGATATTTTATTGCATCTATACAAGGATTGTATGAATTTCGTCACCTCAGTCCCGACAAGGACACAAAAAGTGCTTAAATGATGGAACAATAACACTCCAAAACTCAATCTGTTCTTGGTACATATTTTTTATGGTTGAGATGTGAAGACTGAATATTTACGTCCTGAGTGTGGGACTACCATGCGCGCAAGACATCTGGACTACCCACAAAAAACCCCCTTTTTTTGTTTGACACATTCATACGCTCATTCTCATTTTGCTACGCCTTGACTTCAAGCTCAAGGAAAAAAGGAAGGAAGAGACATTGCTAGAAAAGTGGTCCCTCAACGCTTACGTCGCCAGCTTTTGTGGGTGCTTTTTATCTTTTGGGACTACTCGAACATAATGTGCCACATGGTCTCATTTGTCGAACAATTCAAGTATCTTCCCGATTAGATCATCCGGAAAAATCTCTCCTGTTTCTTTGTTGAGGTCCTAGTGCAGCCTCTCGCAAAATATGTCTCTCAGTCTGACCATGCATTCGGTTGTGTTGTAATATGAAACCCACCTCAATGTACTAATAAACTAATGTACCAAAATTGTTCTAAAACTTTTGACACGAGAATAAACTTGCTTAGTTTTTCTGCTTCTAGTCCGTCGCCACAACCAGACGTGTTTTATTCATCGTTCCTTGTAAAAGCCTATTTAAATTCCACTTGCTGCGAACCAGAACAACAGGTTATGGGCCCAGGTTTGCGGAATAAATAGAGTAAGGTGCGGCGTATATTTTAGAAGATAAAATTTCCGTGGCCCAGAAAAAGTGCAATAAACCGACATTTGTTGTCGTCGCAAATTACGAGTTTTTCGGTCATCATTATGGAAAGCGAAAAAGGTGATTTCACGAAAGTGGCGAAGCTGACAGGCTAAGATAATTATTTATCGTGGCGTCGGAACGCCAGGCTTGTTTTGGAGTGGCACGATCTCGATGGATTCCTGGAAGAAAACGCGACGGACAGTAAATTAACGGCACCCGCTGCAACGGCGGCGGTGGATGTTGCAGTGGCCGCACTGGCGGCTGATTTGGACAATGCCACACTGCAAGCAGCGGTTAAAAGTGCGCGATATGCAGAAAATGCGGCAATCATTCGTGATGCGATTTCAGTAAGTGACCGTGTGAAGAAATCCAAACAAGCTAAAGCAAGATTAATGATGCTTATAGATCCAAAACTACACGATGAAATTGGTGAACATAATACGGCAGCGGATCTGTGGAAAAAGTGTTCGGAATTGTACCGTAATAACAATTGGCTTAACAAAGCAAAGGTTCTCGGGGACTTCACATCGTTGCGGTTATCAAACTTTGACTCAATGGAGACATTTCTGCGCGAACATACAGCCGCGATGTGCCGTTTACAAGAAGCCGGTTTTGTGATCGATGACGAAATAATGTGCGGGCTTATAATTTATGGTATAACGCCTGAATATGAAGCATTCATCGGTGGACTTGATGGTAGCAATGTCCTCACAAGTGACGGTTCAAGTGGACATCGATTAACATCAGCAACGCTAAAGAGAAGTCTGTTGGAGCATGCGAATTCGAAAGGCGTGTTGAACAGCGAAGGGAATGCCACAGGCGCATTCAAAGCTGCATCCAAACCAGCTACGAGTGAGTCGAAAAGCAAGAAGAAGAAGAAGGGAAGCGGCTCGATCAAGTGCTTCACACGTGGTAAGAAAGGGCACAAGAGCCTCCAGTGCAAAACCAACACACAAAATGATGAAGGCAAAGGCGGAAGCGCGAAACCAGCCTTCTATGCTATGACGGCAACTGGTTCAACGGACGCGTGGTTCATTGACTCGGGTGCGAGTTCTCATCTCACATCGGACAAGAAGATGTTCAAGCAATTCACCAGTAGCAATGAATTCGCTGACATAACAATGGCTGACAACACCCGTTTGAAAGTTGTTGGCACCGGTTCCATCGAGCTAAATGTTGGGGAGCACATAATTCCAGTGAATAACGTATTGCTAGTCCCTGGAATAGCGGCAAATTTGTTGTCAGTATCGAGCATTATGAAAGCTGGGAACAGTGTGCATTGCGACAGCAGTGGTTGTGTCATTCGAAGCAGTGTGGGTGATGTGTTACTGAACACACCATCCAAAAACGGTACATACAAGATCACGAATTCGTCGAAGGCTAGTGGGCTGTTAGCAGGCAAAGACGAAGACAATCTGATGACGTGGCATCGGAGATTAGGTCATTTGTCGCATGGTGAGCTGATCAAACTGAGTGGCATTGTGAATGGAATCAAAGTTGACGGCGATAAACAAGCGTTGGTGAAATGTATTCCGTGTTCGCAAGGCAAACAAAGCCGACGTCCATTCAAGAAAGAAGGTGCCAAAATCAAGACAAGTCAAATACTGGAATTAGTTCACAGCGACGTTTGCGGCCCGATGGATACGCCTTCAGTTGGGGGCGCAAAATACTTCGTAACATTTATCGATGATTTTTTGCGAAAGGTCTTCGTGTATTTTGCCAAACAGAAGAGTCAGATCGGGAGGATTTTCGTTGAGTTCAAGATGCTTGTGGAGAGGCAAACCGGACTACAAATTAAAATGTTCCGTTCCGATAATGGCAGAGAGTATCTCGGCGAGTTCGAAACCGAATGCAAGCGCAGTGGAATCGTGCATCAGACCAGTTGTGTGTACACACCACAACAAAACGGCGTGGCCGAGCGTATGAACAGAACGCTCATAGAACGTGCAAAGTGCATACTGTTCGATGCGGGCTTGGAGAAGCCGCTTTGGGCTGAAGCGGTTAATATGGCTGCGTACGTTACAAATCGTTCACCGAATCGCACGCTCGGGAACAAGGTCCCGGAGCAATTCTGGAGAGAAGGAGCCATCGATCTTTCGTCGATGCAATTATTCGGATCGCTGGTGATGGTGCATGTCACAAAGGAGAAGCGGCAAAAGTTGGATGCGAAATCGAAAAGGATATTTTTCGTTGGATACACCGATACGCAAAAAGGTTTGCGTTGTTTTGATCCTGAGACTCGAATAGTTCATACGAGTCGGGATGTCGTCTTCAAAAGTGCACCAGAACTGAAGGTAAATGATGACGTTCAAATTAACCTTCTTGATGATTTCATTCTAGGGGAAGTCGAAGAGCAAAAGTCGACCGGAGGGCTTGAAAAGCATGAAGTCGAGTCTCCCATGACAGAGTCAGCTGTCGATGGTGCATCAATAATTCGCTCACCAACTTCCCGGAATGAGTCTATTGTGGGCGATGGCGATGAATCATCAACGAATGTCAAAAGTGATTTGTCCTACGGGTTCGACGAAACACTAGCTGAATCGCAGTCTGAATATGGGTCGGACGAGGACTATGTCCCACCCAGTACACTACAAGTTCCAGTTGGGGATGTAAGGCGTTCAACGCGTCCCCCGAAATCAAGGAATGTGGAGGCGAATTTCGTTTTTGTAGCGGAAATCGATGAGCCCGAATCATATCATGAAGCTGTCAAAGGCAACAGGAGCCAACATTGGGAGAAGGCGATGGCGGAAAAATTGGCGTCACACGAAGAGAACCGAAGATGGACTTTGGTTGAGCTACCAGTCAACCGAAAAACAATCAAGACCAAATGGGTCTTCAAGTTGAAGCGTAATCAAGCTGGTGAAGTTGTTCGCCATAAAGCGAGGTTGGTGGCAAAGGGTTGCTCCCAAAAGGCCGGCATAGATTATGAGGAAACTTTCTCGCCTGTTGTACGCTATGGGTCAATTCGCTATCTGCTGGCCATGGCCGCTCAAGAGGGTTACAATGTTGACCAAATGGATGCGGTGACCACATTCCTTCAAGGGGATCTCGACGAGGAGATCTTCACCGACCAACCCGAGGGATTCAATGACGGGACCGGACGGGTCTGCAGGTTGAATCGTGCGATGTATGGCTTGAAGCAAGCGGGCCGTCAATGGAACCTAAAGTTAGATGCAGCTCTCATCGGGATTGGGCTAACCAAATCAAAGCTTGATCCGTGTATCTACCTCTTGCCATCGCTGGAAGTGATTCTGGCAGTGTATGTGGATGATGTTGTGATTATTTGGAAGCAACGCGACAAGATGGAGGCACTGAAGAAGGCTCTTAGTACCGAGTTTAAGATGAAAGACCTTGGTAGAGCGAACAGTATAATTGGCATTTCCATCGAGTACGTCAAGAATGGAATCGCTATACATCAGCGTCATTATATCGAAACCATTCTCGAGCGTTTTGGAATGAGTGACTGCAAGCCAGCGGTTACTCCAAGTGATCCAAGTCAAAGATTGTCAACAGATATGAAGAAGGAGGATGAATCAACGGATAACATTCCATATCAACAAGCGGTCGGTTCGTTGTTATATTTGGTTTAAGGAACGAGACCAGATATTACATTTGCTGTCAACTACGTGAGCAGATTCAACTCATGCTATGGGCGGATTCATTGGACCGCCGTGAAGGGCATAATGCGGTACTTGAAGGGTACTATGCATTATCGTATTGTGTATCGTGCGGGTAACCAACCATTTCATGGTTACTCAGATGCTGATTGGGGTGTCGACATCGATAAGCGACGTTCCTGCTCTGGATACGTGTTTATGTTGGCTGGAGGAGCAATCTCATGGGCCAGTAAGCTTCAGAATACCGTGGCTCTTTCAACAGCTAAATCTGAGTATATGGCCTTATCGTTTGCTACTTGTGAGGCCATATGGTTGCAAATGTTTCGCAATGAATTCAAGAGAACGGAAGATCCTGTGGTGATCAGATGTGACAACATGAGTGCAATAACGATTGCCGAGGTCGATGTGTTCCGAAAGCGTAGCAAACAAATCGATGTAAGATTCCATCACGTCCGTGAGAAGGTGAAGGCTGGAATCATCGATGTAAAATACGTACCATCAAAGAACAACATTGCAGATTGTTTGACGAAGGCCGTCGTCGGACTGATTTTGAACGTGGGTGTTCATGGAATGGGCATCCAGACAAAACAAGAGATGAAATGATGAAGAATGAACTATTGTAAAATCAATGTTGATTATCGTTTGAAGTAATTTGTCAATTTGATCATTTGAGATAACGTAGAATGGAGTTGATTACTTGAATTAACGTTGAATCAGTTTGCATTTATTTTTATCTATTGAATCAAATTGTCTTTTGTCCGAATGAGTTGGGGTGTTGAAATATGAAACCCACCTCAATGTACTAATAAACTAATGTACCGAAATTGTTCTAAAACTTTTGACACGAGAATAAACTTGCTTAGTTTTTCTGCTTCTAGTCCGTCGCCACAACCAGACGTGTTTTATTCATCGCTCCTTGTAATAGCCTATTTAAATTCCACTTGCTGCGAACCAGAACAACAGGTTGAGCCACGGTCTCAGATAAGAGGTGAGGCATACAGTCCATCTTTGTGCTGTTCGTCCAGGACTGTTAGCAATCATTAAGCGAGCATTATTCCTCCTTGTGAGCAACTACGAGTATTTCCCTCATGCGCTCTAGCAAGCAGGTGATGGGTATCACGCCTGCAATGACTGGCATCGCTGAATTAGAGAATGCAGTAAATGAAGATTCAATATCCAGTGCTCCTGTTCTCTGTACCTGTGCCAAGTGTTTTCGGTACTGGTTGTTGCTGAGAGAATCGCCCTCTATTCCTGCTCCGTACAGTAGCACCGAATCTACAAACCTCATCAAAAGTCATTTTCTTGATACGTTGATGACCCCTACATTGGCCGTAAGTCGACTCAAAGCCGATATGCCTGAAGACATTCGATCAACCGTTGCCTTGATTTGCTAAAAGAAACTCATCTTTAAGTGGGCCACCAATCTAAGGTAAATGGTTCCGATTCGGGCAGTAATTCCCCAATACTAATTGGTCTTACTCTGTAGATTCTCTTCCTTGTCAGGATGCTCACTTGGGCTTTCTCCAGTGCTACGCTGATCGTACAAGCTATCATATAGTCTCTCATCCAACGCATTGGCACACTAGGTAGTGCGTCCAGCAACTAGCACCGCAACATCATCCGCATAGCTGACCACGCATAACTCACCCGGCAGCTCTAGTTTCAATAGCTAGCCGTTATATATGATCCACAAGTCTGGGCCAATGATAAATCCTTGAACAATACCTGATTAACCTCCATCGGCCCTACATCATACCGTAAGGCAAGCTTTAGCCCTTCAGTAAGGAATTTCAAAAGGATCTTCAACGACCTATCTCATGGAGTAGAATGCATTCCGAACATTAAGTATTAGCAACATAACTTCCCATTGTTTGATAATGCCATGTGCCTCCACCTTTTGGACCGCACCCATCACCTATGCAATCGCATCAATGGTGGATCTTCCTGCTCTAAAGTCGTGCTACTGAGGAGATAGGGCCCCAGCGACACGAATCACATCCATGAACAAACCCTTGATGAGTATCTATAGTGCTTTTCCAGCCATATTTAGCATGCATAACGGGCGGTACGCAGACAATAGAACGGGATCCCCTTCCCCCTGCTGACTGCTATGTGTCTGACTACTTTCCAGCGTTCTGGGAAAACTCCTTCTCGCAGGCAAGCATCGAATGTACTGAGCAGCAAGTCAGAACAGTGGTGAAACACAAGCTGCAGCATCTCAAATGGGTCCTCGTTTGATCCTGGAGCGCTTCTGAGGTTTAATTGTAGGAGTGCTTGTTTCAGTTTGAGCTGTGTGGGGAAAGGGCATTTGGTTGCTGTTTCGCTGCGGACTGGATGGACGGGGAAAGGGCCCGTGCTATCTCGTTCATCTTCTTTAGCAATATATGCAGGGCATATATTGCCAAGGGCCTACAGATTCCAGCTCACATTGTCCACTAGATCTTGCCAGCAGTGAGCCTTACTGTTGCTAACAATTTTTCGAAGGCATTTTCTGGCCAACTTCAATGCTGTTAACCGATTGCATGCCTCAACCCGATTCCATGAGCGTTAAACTTCATATTGAAGCTTTTTAGTGGTTTCAGCCGGCCACCTGTACACCGGAGGCACTTGATTCCACTCGAATTTCAAAGTAGCGGCCCATCTGCACCTCGACGAACTTCATGACATTCATTTTTCCAATGTTCGACCCGATTTCGAAAGGTCAAAAGTATTGGCATTGAGGGACAGTATGACGGATCTCAAGCAAAATATGCTAAAAATCATTGGCTTAGTAGTTTTCGAAATACTTTTTAATTGAGACCTCCGTACTAGTGACTCTAAGGTGAATGTAACTTCAGGTTTGGTTCCATCACAGCTTATATGGCAGATAGTTGGCATATCGCTGGTGTTTGGCACGACAAGCTCTGTCCTGACAACAATCTCTAGGAATCATTTTTCTTATGGATTAGCTTAAGGTATACCCTATGTAATTGTTCTAGCATTGAAATTTCTCTCAACAAGTACATGGCCACTTGCATTCAAAACAGTGGCCTCCAAAGTATGAAGCTTGGCTTGGAAAGATGATATCGGTTCGTTTGGTGCCGGTTTTCATATCTCTCGCAAACTGCTCAAGCAGGTTTTGAGAACTTGCACTGTAGTTAAATTTACCTGCAGCATGGACCCTATACCAAGCATCTAAAAATATATTAAATGGTCCTGAGGCGAATTATCAGAGCGAAGCTATACGAAGATCAATGGGGAACTTGATGCAACCGTGAGCTGTATGAAATTTGTGAAAACCCGGGGGTCTAAGCGATTGTAAGACTGTGAAGCTTAAACAGTCAGACCACATGCAACACATGGTTCTTGTACCTCTGACATTTTGGTGATAAAAGTTTACGTAATTACTAAAAGCTTAATTATATAGGTTCTCGATTGAGGTCTGCTGGACGGCCGAAAATTTTCCGCGACTGGCGTTCAAAACGTTTTACGAGAATTCCCGGTGGCTGAAAATCAGAGTTAAGCAAAATCTGCATATCTAATGAAACTGTTATTTTAAATAAGGCCACGATACGATTTACTTGATTATCTCGCATTAACTTTTTGCAATGCAAATACCGCGGAGAGCAACCTTGCTAAGTCCCAATGTACTCTGTAATTTCAGATATGGGTGAATCAAAAGCAAGACGCAATGTAAGTATTTGAATGGGAGGTGATGCCACTCTTGACAAGAGACCAGAACGTAAGATTGGTGTAGAATTCGATGAGCAAGGAAGCGTTTGCTCTGCATTTGCTAGCGGAATATTAAGAGCTTGTAGAAGGTTTTCCTTTGAATGGTGGTTGGCACGAAGCAAATTGCGTTGAATAGATGTTTGTTTTTTCCGCTTTGAATAAGGTGGTTTATATCCGGAATGGATTGATTCTTTCCATTTTTGACTGGCTGCTTCGATTTGCTTCTCGTAGTACGTATTGTCGAGGAAGATTGGACACATGCGGCAATTGTTGAGTAACAAAAGTTGCTAAGCTCCTTGAGATTCATATTATTATACGATCTTCATAATGGTAACGGGTTCAAAAGGCTGCAATCGAGAGGCAAAAGTGGCTGTTGTTCCACATCATCGACCGCTAGAGGTTGCGCTATTTCCTCTTTTGCAATTGTTAGCATCACTTTTATTTTTGCAACAGAGGATGAGAGCGTTTCTACAGTTGCTTTCGCTTTTTGAAATCAGGACACGTAGGCAGTTGGGTGTGTATTATACTTGCGACAATTATGACAATACCAATAGACACCAGTATTCTTCTTCATAATAGCGTCAGCAGTGGGGCCCGATAATTCTACTCATTTGGCATGAAATGGCGATTCACAGAAGCCGTAAAAAATGACCAACGTTGTTTTATAATTGTTGTCAATACAGGTATGCGCTTCATAATATAATATATATATAATAATTATTGGCACAATAGTTTTACCCACTTCAGGTATCAAAAGTACATACCCATGGAAGATGATAATGTTTGACCCTGCGATAGAATTCACACCAATACACTCCTGGCAATTCGCACCACTGTCTTCTTTAGCTCCCCGGAAAAACCGTCGGTACACTAGGTTACTTGTCGGAGTTTTCTGGGTTTTATCTGGTCAACATGTTCTCGTGTGTATTATATTTCAACTGTCAAGTGTCAAGATTTTGCGAAGAGATCTGTCATTTAGCGCATGTGCGTTCAATGGCACCTCACCATATTGTGAAGTTAAGCTAGCGACCGGATGGCAGATCGCTTTCACGCAGTCATGGTATTACACTTCCCTGATACTCTCGCATATTACTTTCATAGTATGGCACTTTTTGAGAAGTACATTGTAAATCGATGCCTTTATAATTTTCACACCTTAACTTACACCCCTTTTGTGTACAGGACATATTAAACTTCTTCGCTGATCCTGTGGCAACTGCTGCTCTCACCACATTCAGCATATTATTAGATTAAGAAGTGTTAATTAAAATATTTGATTGTGGCCGTGTTTTTGCAAATAAACAAGATGAAACAAGAAAGTGTTTAAACTCATTAAAATAGTTCTTTACGAAAAACGTTAAGAATACTTAAATTCAACGACTTATGATCAACGCTGTAATAAATCAGCCCTACGCCACTGACAACAATCAGCAGGTTGCTATTGACGTCGACGCTTCGGGAGCGACCCTTTAACTGACACTGAACTGCATGTGACAGTGATCAAGAAAAGGAATTCGGCAACCATGGAAAATATCTTCGGGATTCTCAAAAAGTGCTGGCATTATCAAATTCACCTAAATTGATTAGACGTGTTGAGGCTTCGTTTTCGATAGTTAGGTTGAGTTCAACTTGTAAGTCTTATCCTTGCTTCTATTTGGCTATAGATCTTAAGGTTGTTTATTTTTGATTCAAGGCACAACATAGATCGGAGGTGGATGCATGCTTCTTTTGGGATTATTCTTTTGATGAATAGGCTGCTTTTTAACATTATTTGTCAACATTTTCAATGAAACTATTAGCAGAATAATTATGGCGTTTTCATGTGAACAGTATGGTCAAACGCAACAGTTATAAAGGTGGCCGGGGACCGATTTTAAAATCAAGAACAGTCCCGTTAGCGAGACCCAGAACCATCATTACAAATACCAGCGGGTGCCACAGAGCTCGCGACAGGCACAGGTTTTACGAGGCAATAGCTATCTCTGTTACTGGCGAAATCTCGTCCATGTGATCACCACTATCGAATGTATCAGCAGTGCCGATCCAACACCAAAATCTTGAACAGCATTTGTGAGTATCAGAAGGTGTTTAAACAAAGAAACACTAACTCTTAAAACTCTATTTTAAATGAAACTTTAATGCATTTTCGGTTTTCCGAACATTTATGAGGAACTCTTTACTGAACTCTGGCATAATCAAGTATTGTTGTGGGTTGCAAAGTCTCCCCTAGCAAAAAACTCGGCCTTTTTATTTCAAGTTGACCTTCGTCACGTATAACTTATTGTTCAATGTTATATTTGGAGACGAGTTTATTGATCCCTTTCAGATTTGCCAATCGATAAAATGAATTTGAGCACTTGCGCGGTTCAACACTAAGGCTAACAATGAGATATCTCATTGGGCAACGACTGGAGGATATAGTCTCCACAATGAAACAAATGACAACGGCCAGCGCCTGATTGATTTAGAATGTAGCAGAAATCTGGGCATACGTTCGACTTGCTTAACAGAATGACCTGGGTTTCACTGAATGGCAACACACAAAACCAGATCGATCATATTCTGATCCAACAACGATAGGCCTCGAGTATACTTGACATCCGCACATACCGAGGAGCCAATTCTTACGCAGATCACTACTTGATCAAATTAACCTATCGATGTCGTATGTCAAAGGCATATTCGGCGAAGACCATCCGCTGCAAAATCTTGACATCGAAAGGCTTCAAACGGCGTCTGATGCCAAAAATTTCACGGAGACCCTCGACAACCAGCTGCCTCCTTTCTTATCAGACGCATCGTTAAAAACAAGCTACGAGCTCTGGATGGAAGTGAAAGCGGCTATCACGACCATGGCAGAACAGACGGTCAGGCATCAAGCCCGGCACAAGAGGAATGATTGGTTCGATGATGAGTGCCTGAATGCGTTCCACAAAAGGAATCAGGCGTACAAAGGATACGTAGGTAGGAAAACCAGGACGAAGAGAGAACACTATGACAATCTCAGAAGAGAAGCGAATAAGATAATTAGGATTAAGAAAAGAAAATACTATGACGACCAATTGAGAAGTATAAATGTAAGTTTAGCGGGCAACAACACAAGACAAGCATACAAAGTAGTGGAAAGCCTGAAACGTCGTTACCAGTCCAAAACCACGCACTGCTGTGATGACATCGGCAATATCATCGCTGATGAAACCAAGATTAAGGAAAAATGGGCATCATATTTCAAGATCCTCCTTAATTCATTCTCCGCACAGCTCCAGAACATCGGAGCCTAAAGATATCTGCGGAGAGCGTCCATCGGCCCCACCAACTCTGGATGAAGTTTGTTCCGCCATCAAAGTCCAAAAGACTAATGAAGCCCCGGGAATCGATTAGATTTCAGTGGAGCTCATCAAATATGGTGGAAAAAGTGTTCATCAAGCTATTCACAAAGTCATCCAGCACATTTGGCAACAAAAACATATGCCGAAAGAGTGGAGACAATCAATTTTATTCCCTATCCACAAGAAAGGTGACAAGCTACAGTGCGAAAATTATAGAGGCATATCACTACCTTGTACAGCATACAAAATATTTTCAAAGATCTTAGAAAATAAAATCGGATCATACAACAACAGTATTATTGGAGAGTATCAAGGTGGTTTTAGAGTAGGCGGATCGACGAGCGACCAATTGTTCACAATCAAGCAGGTACTTGAAAAGTGCTGGGAGTTCAACATAGACGTTCACCAAATTTCCGTTGACTTTAAGCCACATCAATAACCAACTCACCGATGCCTTTGACACAAATATCGGACTAAAGCAGGGAGATGGGCTCGCCTCACTGCTATTCAATTTGGCTCGGATTTTGGAATTGGAAGACGAGGTCAATGGACCGAGACAGGTGGAGGCGCTGTTTACAGGAAGTGAAGGCCCGAAAGGAGCTGTAGTGCTAAGAAGAAGAAGCAAAAGATTTGGATCTCCTTCGGGCTATGGGATTATCAATCGTTTTGAAGACATTTGAAGAGAGTCTCATTGATCTGAGTCCATTCTTGTAGACTTCATTGACCTCGCGTCTTATCTGAATGTTAATCTCTCTAGAAATGATGGAGATATGCTAGTTAAGTTCTATATACTCGTCATTGATCCGATTATAATGACGATGGAAGATAAGTTTTAGTGTTTGGAGCGTCTTCTTACGAGTTTTCACCATTTGGAGTGTTTCTTGCGTTAGCCATCTATAGAGGGAGCAGCGAGGCTTTTTGAAGGGAACGTGTTAATTCATGCACTCTATTAAAACTGTTGTTAGAGCGTTGACGTGTTGGTCTATCTCGGCATTTGATAAAATTCTATTAACTGCGGGGAGCTCTGGAAGTAGCTTTTTAATGTCTCTCTTAAAATTTTTACCTTCTACTGCCTCATATGCACGACAAAGGTGTGAGCATACTGATGCTGGGATGTGGGTTGTTGGGTTTAAATTTAGAATAAGTCCATGGTGGTCTGACCGTCATGGGATTGTGTGACATATATATGGGGTTGTGTGGCCTGAAAAAAATTATCAAGAAAGGGGATTCCTCTTGGGAAGGTTGGGACTTCCACATTTATTATGGAAGCTGTAAGATAAGCCTCAGAGCTAAGCCATTGGTATAGAGCATTTCGGTTGGTGTTCAGTGTGGAGTCTCTCCATGCTTCGTGTCTGGCATTCAGGTCACCTCCTATTAGAAAAGAGTCGTGAGCTGAAGCTATGGAAAGGATTTAATTTAATTGCAAGGGAATTGGGTGGCCTTGGTTACAGGGGAGATATATGGATCCTGTTAATATATTTGCCGGAACCCCACTTGGGCGTTTATTCCTAAGAGTTGCAAACGTGATATACTTGTAGAATGGCGGTGCCCCGGCCGTTAGCATTTCTGGATACGTTGTAATTATCTATTCGTATTTTTTGAACAGGTTTCAGGATGGTCTCATTAAACAGCACTATATCAGGATTCCAATGTTTTACCATGTCTGCGATGAAAAGTCTCTTTTCATGCGAGATTAAAGAATGTACATTAAGTGATATTATTCTTATTTTATTTGTACTTAAAGGATCAAAGTAGAATTTCACAATTGCGAGTCCTTTGTTTGAGTCTAGAATGATATGCAAGGTGGGGAAGAAATTTTCTATTTTCCACAGCAGGTCTTTCATTGATATTCCGAGTCATTGAGACGTAGCTTGTTCCAGCATTGCAAAGGGGTTATTTGGGGTGGGCGTGGGTGAAGTTTTTTAAGCTGCTCTGCCCTATGATATTTCGTATCTTCCTAGGTTGGTAGAGGGGTAGAAAATGATTCAGTAGCTCTGCTTGATTACGGGAAAAACTTGGCATTGGTGGAAAAGATACTGGGATGGTAGAACTTTTGGACCTCTTCTCTACTGCCCTTTCTATAAGCCTTTTCCTTTCTGCACATCCAGAAAAATTTGCTGGGTGACCTTTCCTTTGGTAAAAGATGCAAAATGGGTCCACATCAGCACCTCCCGGATTTTTACGCGGGCAGTCTTTAGAGGCATGAGATTTTCCGCATGCAACGTAGCGAGCGATGAATCCGTAATTGCATGATGTGTGGCCAAATCTTTGACACTGGTAGCATTGAAGGAATTCGCTCCACCTTAGGCGCTCCCATATTGCTCTTTAATTGAGCACATATCTGATTTTTAGGGTTTTGTACTAAAATACAAAACCCTATTGCAATCACGACCTGTGTCCGTCTGTCCGTCTGTCCATCCGTCCGTCCGTCCGTCCGTCCGTCCGTCCGTCTGTATGTCACAGCAGTTTTTCTCCGAAACTATAGAGGCTACAGCCATGAAACTTTGTAGAAAGGTCAGAAGTGGTGAACTCTTGAAAGTTTAAGGGTGGAAAAATTTTTCAAAGGGGTTTAAGGGGGGTCTCCCCATACAGGGAGGTGACCCCTCAAAAAAAAATTTTCACCATTGGTAGTCGAGTAGGGTGTCATTGGAAAGGTCTTAATAGGATCTTTTCAAAACAAGTCTTAAAATTGCCCTATAAGTAACAAGGGGAGCAGGGGAAGGGGAAATGTAGGAACTTTTCGCGTACTCCCCCCTCGCGATTGGACACCTTCCATCCGAAAAATCTGAAAAAAATCATGAATGTAGGCCTTTATGAGTACAACAACAACAAATACATGAGAAGTCAAAATTCACTCAACTTTGTTAGTAATAGTATGATTTATCGATTTTCTGTTTTCTTGAATAAAATCTAAACGGTACCTTCAAACTCAATAAAACGAACAGATGACTACTTATAAGATTGATCATTTCTGAAAGTTTCATAAAGATCGAATAGTATTTACCGAAGTTATAGCGATTTGAGTTTTCCTGTATTACTATGGAGCAATATGCCCTGTGTTACTATGGAAACATATGGCTATGGAGCCATATGTGCTTTTTACCGACTTAGACACTACAGCTTTGCTAGAATTTGCATGAACATTTCAGGAATGATAGGTATCATGAAGATGAGTATATACAATTGAAACGAGTGAAGAGGCAGGAGAGAGCTCCTAGCAAAAGGGCTTTGTAACCATTCTAGGATTCGAAAAAACCGGCCATGAATCGATGATTACAGTACAGAGGAGTGGCCCCTGAAAATAAATTTCATGATGGGTAGCCGAAATTAGTATCTATGAGAGCTTTTCAAAACAATTCTTAAACTGACAGTTTTTGCTTCAGTGGGAGCACAGGGGGAGGGAATACATGAATAATGTGTTTCCTCCCTCGCGAATTGACACCCGTGATCTAAAAAAGCTGAAAAAATTATCAAAGGAGATATTTATGGGTATAACTATAACAAACACCTCAGAAGTCAATATTTGTTCAATTTTGTTAATAATAGTATGATAATAGTATGATGACAAGTGAAGTGTCAAAGTTGCCAAGTGTAAAGTGATCGCTCGCAATAAAAAATTTTTCTTTAGAAGTGATTAAGGAAATCGATCAGCTGTTTTCTTGACTTTGAGAGTTGCTAAGAAATATTAGCTTCTGTAGCAAATCAAAGGAAAATCAGCTAAGTGGAAATTTTTGAACAATTTTCTCATTTTAATTTTCTAATTGCCGTTAACGGTATAAAATTATATCAACTGAACTCTTTTGTTCATTAGTGCGATTCTCGTGCTCATGCGAGAATAATTTCTTAATAATTTTAATAATTTTATAAATTTTAAATTCAAACTTATTAAACTCTCTCTTTTTTGCATATATATCTTCTAAACCCATAGTTTTGTTTTTTAAAGACACTTGTTTTAATAACTTTCATTTTAAATCCATTCTCTTTTAAATAAATTCATTTAATACCATATAACTAAGCGAATAGAGATAAATAATAAATCATGGCATCACAAGCAGCCGACAAATGTGGAAAATGTAGGAAGCAAGCGGAGGAGAACCATAAAGGAATGGGCTGCGGAGGCATTTGCAACAAGTGGTTCCACCTAAAGTGTATCAAAATGTGTGAGGAGAGATATTTGAAGATCATGGACATTTCCGAGGATGTGATATGGATGTGTCCTTCGTGTAAGTCACAACACCAAAAGACTAAAGAAGATCGTCTCTTCAACCAAATGAAAGAAATGGAAAACCATCTAATAGAACTGAAAACCACCGTGGCCACCTTAATTGATAAAAGTTCATCCACGCGAAAACCTTCGTATGCGGATATGACGAAAAGTATTTCCACTTTTCTACCCGAACGCCGTACAAATACTACCTCGCAAAAAGGAATCATAATTAAGCCCAAGAAGCATTCATCCTCTGAAAAAACACTCATCGACTTCAAGTCGAAAATAAAGCCTTCAAAATGCAAAATTCCTCTCCAACTGATGCGTCCTCTTCGTAATGGTGGTGCCATCATAAAAACTTCCACAAATGACAATACAACCTCGCTCTACAACATTGCAAAGGATACCCTGAAGGATGAATATGATGTCATGGAGACAAAATCTCGTCAACCCAGGCTAGTAATTAATGGACTAGAAAAACAATTTTCGTATGAGGAGTTAACCCTAATATTGGAGAAAATGATAAACTGGAATTGGTTCATGCCAGACGAACAAAAAATGGTAAATGGTTGCATATTCTGCAGGTAAATGGGAGTATGTACCAAAGACTGGTGAATAGGTACATCAATATTGTTTATGGGTCTTACCTTGTGAAGGAAGACTACAATATAACGAGGTGTTATAAGTGCCAGAAATACAACCACAAGACATCAAAATGTGAAGGAGAGCAAACATGTGCTAAGTGTGGAGGAAAGCACGAAACGAAGGATTGCAAGAGCTCGTGCGAGAAATGCTGTAACTGTGCAGGAAATAGTAAGAACGTAGATTATTCCCACAGAGCAGACTCTACGGAGTGCGCAGAATACCAGCGAAGGATCACAATTGCTAGGAGGAGTATTGACTACGAGTTCAAATGATTTTTAACAACGCAAATCGATTAATTGGGACGAAATTAACGCTCTTATATGCCAATATAAGAAGTTTACGGCACAAACTAAATGACATGCAGATTTATTTGAAGCAAAATCCTGAGATAGATGTGGTGATACTGAACGAAGTATGGATTTATCCTGAGGAATCGAAATATTTTAATATTGAGGGTTATAACTCGGTATTCTCCTGCAGACCTGGAAGAGGTGGTGGGACAGCTATTTTTGTAAAAGATAAAATAAACTTCATCATTAAACGCGATACACCTGATAAATATAATATTATAATAATCGAATTAAACCTCGTAGGCAAAAAAATTAAAATCGGTACCTTCTATAACCCGAACCGTCTGAATGCGCAAGATCTCTGCTCGGTACTCGACAACCTATATTCCTCAGAAAATAATTTATTTACAGTAGCTGACACAAACATTGATGTCATTACCGATTCCTCAGAAGCAAGGCTTTACAAGGATGTACTGGATACTATTGGTGCTGTTATCATCAACAACGAAACAATTACTCGTCCTGTTTTGCATACGTGCCTCGATCATATCGTTACAAACGATAAGTCAACTGCGGGAAAAATCAATTTCATATTTGAGGATTGGCCAGAGCTGGATCATCGTGTCTTCAAAATAAGCATCCGAGGCATAAGCGCACAAAAACAAAAACCTGTATACAAAACATTCCAACACTTGAACAAAGAACTCTTCAAATCACATCTGCAAAGGTCATTAGAAGTCCGGAGTCCCCTAAACCTAATGGAACTTACGAATATGATCACAGAGTCCAAACGTTACTCCATCGTCGAGAAAAAGCTTAGATGCCGCCAGCAGACATGGATAACAAAGCGAGTAATCGAAGCCAGTATTAAAAAGAGAAAGGCGTACATAAGCTTTAGAAGGAACATGGAAGATCGTGTGCTAAAAAACATGTACATACAAGCGAAAAAGGAATCAAAACGTCTTGTGAAGGAAGCTAAATTCTCTTACTTCGCTAAAAGGTTGGAGACAGCGGCAGATAACAATCATGAAATATGGAAGATAATAAATGAAGTAAAAGACAACTCTCCCCCCCGAATTTTAATACCGGATTCGCAGTTTTCTCCAGGGACCCCTAATATTTTATCACAACCAGATGGAGCAGCAACTTTCTTGAACAACTTTTTCTCAACTGTGGGCGAAAAAATTACAAAAGAGCTTGGTGATGTCCCAACAAGTAGGCTAGATCACGCTAACATCTCACCCGATTCCATGTTTCATATTCATCCAACCAATAAAAACGAAGTTCTTAAGACTATTGAGGCAATGAAGAAAAATGCGGCTCCAGGTATTGATCAGATCACGATGGAGGAAATTGCGCTTGTAAAAAATGAAATAGCAGAACTCGTGGCTAATTATTTAAATGAGCATATCAGAAACGGAACGTTTCCTGAAGAGGGGAAGCTTGCAAAAATTGTACCTATATTCAAAGGAGGAGATCGATCGGACCCAAATAATTATCGCCCAATTGCACTCTTGACCGGATTTAGTAAGATATTTGAAAAAGTAATTAACTCTCGCTTAACATCCTTCATATTAGATAACTCTATCCTAAACTCCCGCCAATATGGCTTTCAGAAAAACAAGGGAACGTTTGACGCTCTACTCTCGGTAACGCGATTCATCAACGAGAGACTTGGTGTTGGGGATTATGTTGTTGCCATTTTTGTGGATCTAAGGAAAGCGTTTGATACGGTCGATCATGACCTCTTACTTCGAAAACTAGAAGCATATGGTATTCAAGGCACAGCAAATAAACTATTTCAAAATTACCTAGAAGGCAGACTGCAGAAAACAGCATTTAATAATGTTCTGAGTGACCCGGCACCAATGAAATCAGGTGTTCCACAAGGCTCAATACTTGGCCCAACCTTGTTCCTGCTATACACTAATAATTTAAATACATGCAGGCTAAGTGGTAATTACTTTTTATATGCTGATGATACAGTGCTTCTTTACTCGGGACGCGATAAAAATGACATCGGAGACGCTATCAACGAGGATCTAAATTCATATAATTTATGGTTGAAAGAGAATAAACTAGCGTTGAATATTTCAAAGACAAAATATATTATCTTTAAGCAAAAGAACAGGGAAGACATAGATGTTGATATAAAAATTAATGGTGAAAAGCTGCAAAGAGTGCTCGAACTTAAATATCTTGGCCTTACTATCGATCACCGTCTGACCTGGCTCCCGCACATAAATAACTTAAGGAGGCAATTAGCACCAATAATTGGACTGTTACGAAGATATGAGGAATTTCCAAAAAACATCAAGCATCTTGTTCTGAATGCCTTCGTACTGTCAAAAGCACATTACGGAGTGGTAATTTGGAGTCAGTCCTCAAAGCAACACCTAAATATAATTTCCAGGATATTAACCAAGGCGTATAAAAATATACATAATCTCCCAAGGCTCACACCAACAAACATAGTGTATCAATCATGTAACGCATTAACTTTTAACCAAATCATTAAAATGGAGAAAGCCAAGTTTATCTTCAAAAGTTTAAATCTCAGCTTGTCGTCACAAACACCATTTATTAAAGTCTCACAAAAGAATCAATACAGTACTAGGAACGCAAACCAATTTGTAATTCCTTTTGCAAGGACAGATCGCCTGAAGAACGATGCTACAAATGACGCCCTTCGTATATACAACTATCTTCCAGAATCAGTTAAAGAAGCGAATTATCTTATGGTTTTCAAGAAAAGACTTAGGAACTATTTAATGAATAACGATTGAATCTCAGTGCAGAAACTTTCAACATAGCATCTTAGGTCAATTATTGATCCTATCTTTGAGATGCCTCGAGAAACACCTACTATTATTATAATATCAGTCCAGTAATTTCAACATAGCATCTTAGGGCATTGTTGACCCTATCGTCGAGATGCTTGAAGAGACAGCTATTCTTTTAACTCAGAGTTTTTTTTTACTGCGTCGAATTTATAATTTTTTTTTATCTCTGAGAGCTGATCACGATATGGACAAGACAAGATTAACCGGAGGACTTCACATATTTTTGTGTGCCCCCTTATACCGATGTGTTATACATTGCCTGGGTGGCACACTTGAGGAAACGACGAAATGTGAAGTGCAGATCGCACGAGCGTAGTGCGACGAAGAAAGTGTGATGGAGAGAGTGGAAGGGAATGGAGGTAAAAAAAAAAAAAATCCTAAAATTGCACATTTTCTCCAATAAAATCGTCTTTGACATGTTTCTTGATTTTATTCGTTGCTGGTTACTGCATTTTGTAAGATGAGTACAAAACCCTTCTGACATGAGCATAGGTCTGTCTACCCAACTTGTTATAATTGCATTTCGGCTTTCTTCAGAGAGGATAGTTATCCTGTAGGGGTCTAAATCCATTTCATTTTCCCTCGACCATGATGTCGTTAGATGATTCCTGATTCTATTTATACTTCCGGATTAGATTCTTTAATGTATTTTAGGGCCACATCTGCACCACCTTTAGAGCTAGTGAATTTAGGATCACTACGAATTTTTTAACGTCCTTTAGGCGTAAATACTTACCCCAAAGCATTTGAAGCTTTTATTTAGTTCATCAGATAGTCAAGGACCGATAATCTGTAGACAGTTACTTTTAGTCTTGTGGCTGACAGTCTCATTATTTGATACGATATGTTACAGTTATTTTCCGTATTGTATTTGTTCACAGTTTGTTTTAGGAGCTTGGCTTGTAGGTTTTCTATAAAGATTGAAGGGTACCGGGTTTTTTCGGGACGATTTTTTCGCTCACTCAGCAATTTGTATTTGGGTTTTTTTCGTTTGAGAGCATGTTGAATAGGTTCACACACGGGGTTATATTAAGGGCTTTCTTAACCGGGGTTTTTCGTTTAGCAACCAAACGGCCGTTAGCAACTTAAAAATTTACAAGTGAGCCTCTGCGTCGGTCTCCATGTTTTTTGCGTCAGGAATTTCCTTCCTCGCTGCCTTCGTTTTTGGTTGAGTCGTCATGTCTTCAATTGAGTAGTCGATCCATTTTAATTCAGATAATGCTTGGTAGACTCCTATTGCAGGCTTTATGATTATGACATTTCGCAAATGAACTAGAATACAAAAAGAAAGTGTGGAGCCTCATTGAAATAGTTCGCAATGGCCAGCGTTAAAAATACTTATATTCATCGGCCTATAATCGAAATTTTGTGGGAATATATATTTATGAGTTTTTAATAAAAGTGAAACTTCTTGCGAATAATTTTTAACCATATACATATTAAGTCAGTAGATTATTATCTCAGATCTGAGGAATTTATTTTAAAATCATCTCAGCAGAAGCAACTTGAATCTATTGAGGGTGCTGAGTTTTAAAGTTTAAAAATGTAAAATACTATAATTAGCCTTCCATACATTTAAATATTTAATAGCATTCCAAAGTTTTAGGTCACATATTTAACATCTTTTCATATCCCCATAACAATATTTAAAACTACCGCAGAAATAGGTAACAACTACCTACAAACTCTGACCAATTTTCCGTGCACCTCTACCATCATTCATACCATCTCCCATTCAAGAAACTCTTTAATAATTCGGGGCTGACCAAACAGCCGTTGAGCCAAAAGAAAGGCTTTTCAGTTCACTTTCGTTTAGTATAGACTTGTCTGGTGTGAGACTGGGTCTTGCACTTGGTACCAAACCTCCAGTTAACCAGTGTTATAGTCGATATCGAGTCGTTGATAAGTTCACTGAAATTTCTCGTACTTCCCTCATATGTAACTGCACTTGCACCGCGTTCAAATTGTACTCTAGTAAGTTCGAGCCGTTAAGTGTGGATAGTGCGCGTAAGACACCAATTCTGTACTTTTGAACCCAGTGTGTAATTCGCTATTACAAAAGCCACCGTTTAGACTGAGTACTACCAAACCACAATCTTTTAGTGGATGTTCCGTTTAATCTATCTCGGAAAGTAGTGTCGCAGTCCCAGATCGTGCATCTTACCTATTCGTAGTCATTCATCATTCACCTGTCTGTCCATCACCAAGTTAAGTGTTCGCATTTAAGCCCGCAAATAGCTCCGCCATCAACCAGCTTCAAGTCTTGGACGCCCGTGGTTGCTGCATATCTGCACGGGTCGTTTCCGTATTCGGGTTTTGCTTTTATTGCGTTCGCGATTACGTTACGTTCGAGTCCAAACTGTTGGAAGAAAGTGAAAAGTTGAATAACAATATTTCAGTTGATTTTTTTTTTTTCATTGGTTGCATCGAGTTACTTCATTTTGTATGTACTATTGAAAATTTGGTGCTTGCAGTGATTAATTTTAAGCAATCTCCATGAATTCAAGTGGATTGAATCGGTAGGGAAAATCCTTTTCCATCCTAGTGAAAATGTTGACCTTTAACGTAACGACATAAGATTCGATAACAGACAAAATTCAAATTCCCTAAAATCGACAATTCCAAATCAGACACACAGTGAAGTAGTTCCGAAATTTTTCTTGTTTTATATTTAAGAAAATTAGTCCAAAATGTATACCAAAATGTCATCGAAAAAATCGAGATCACTCCACTCATCAACATCATCGAAACTGATCACATTGATTGGAATCTGCTTAATCGTTACAATTTATATTTCACCACAACAATGTCGTGGTGAAATAACGAACGGTGATGCGATGATATCGCGACAATTGCACTCGTCCAATTTGAGTGCATTTCTTGCGCAATTGGATGCATCTCGGCTGGTGTTGGGCGACAATGGCGAAGGAAGTGGCGGAAATGGGAGCAACAATGACGAGATCGAACATATTTTCAATGCGAATTCAACGAAATTAGTGCGAATCAGTAATCTATTGGATATTTTCAATATTGAACAATTAGCCGCACTTTGGAATGCGGTGGATGTTGAAATTAGCGAACAATGTTCTAATGATATGGTGGATTATATGAACGGTTTGAAAAGCGCTAAATTGTGGGCCATTAAAAGTGAGTATTTTGTTTTATTTTTTGTAGAATTTTTTTTATAGCGTCCAGAAGGCTGAATATTACCAATTGTTAATACTTCATGTCACTTGTGGCATTCATAACTAATATGGAGGATATATATCTTGACTATTTAATGACCACAGTTGTTGACAATCTTCTCACTTTTATGGGTCATCTTAAAATATTGCCCAGTTGCATCTTCAATTATAGAAAGATTTACATAACATTTGACCCTATACAAGGCTTCAAAACTACTTAAGCTTTAACTGCAATTTTTATGTCATGAGGCATAATCAGATACAAACGTTTTTTGTGCTTGTTAAGCAGATGTAAGTGGTCGATAATTCTTTAGTCTGAACTAAGAACTGCTTGGTAAGCTTTGCCAACTATTTTTATTTATTTTAAAAAAGAAGTTGATATTCTGTTTCCATTTAATTAATTCTTTTTCCCAAATTGAATCAACTTCCAACAAGATCTCGTACATAGCATGTGTAGGTAATATAGTTGCGAGGATAGTTAGCTTTCCAAAACTTAATTTCCAGAACAATAACGTGTATCAGTCCAAAATAAACGTTACCTTTGAAATTTCTCCAAAAATATTATTTCTTGACCTAACAATACTCCAGAAGGAATTTTGCTCCATAACACGCTTTACTGTGTAATCATTATAGGATCTACATTTAGTGCCTGTTCTGTGTGGGTAGTTTAATCATAGAAACAACTTCATTGCTACCAATGCGCAAGAGCTCAGCATTCTAACCATTACAACACTTGAACCTCAAAGACTCAATCTTTGAATTCTCTCAAATTGTGGGCACCGTTGAGGTTCAGTCTTACTTTAAAAAAAATAAGCATTTTGAGGACGTTTTCTGCCAATTTTTTTAAGCATACTAATGCTTACAAGTCTAAAATATTCACAATACAATTAATTTTGAGTATTGTATTTAGAGCCGATTTCTCTTAAAAAATTCATCATAGTTTTTGCACCCTATCAGAGCTTGATAGCGTTTAGAATCAGTATCGGTAAGAACTTTTTCTTCTTTGTAGTACTGCAGCTCTTTTCAGGCCTCCATTTCGTTCAAAAAGTACATCCTTCTATCTGTTTCGATTCTCGTTATTATGACGCTTCAACACACAAGTCTACCCACATTTTTGATTCCCTAAAAGTGGTATTTTGGGTATTTGAGATATTTTTTTTTTTTGACTGCGTTGTGTGTTTTATTTTATTCTCACTGATTAGTAGCTCTACTAGTCATTTCCCGATGCTGTTAAGTTTCAAGAAAAGTTTTTTAAGAATTAGATCTAGCAATTTAAATAGATTTATCAAAAAAAAAAAATACCGAAGAATATGTTACGGGTGAATTTCGGATCAGGTTAGGCACGCTGTCCTAACATACACTGCACTACTATGGGAGAATATTCTGGATACCCTGAGAATCCCTTTTCAAGTCCCAGAATATTTTATGCAGCTTTTGAGGGATTACCTGAAGGACCGGAGCATGCTTTGTGAATCGAAGGATGGAAGTTACATCAAGTGTTACCCCAGGATCTATCCGTGGTTCAGACCTGTGGAACATTTTGAAATATACTGCGATTAAAGCTACCGGATGGAATAGGCACAACTTAGACTAGGTATGCTAATGCATCAGGGGTAAGACCCGATAACTCCTCGTGGGCTTACTCTAGCACTAGAGAAAGCTGAAATAATCATTCTGCCAAAGAAGGGAATCTCCAGAGTAAGGACGATCACTATTGGGAAAGCACTGGTTTAATCAAAATCATCAGTAAAGTGCCTTTTTTAATTACCTTCACTCCCTACCACTCTCTTCATAACTCCTTCATCGTCGGACAACGCTCGTGTGATCTGCACCTCACACCTCGTCTATTCCTAAGTGTGGCTCCCAAAAACTGTTGAAATATTAATAATATAAGGGGGCACACATAACGCTACGAAGTACTTTGAACAGCTCTCAGAAATAAAAAAAAAGATATTATGAGACGAAGCAGTGAAAAAAACTCTGAGTTTGTAAAAAATATCTGTTTTTGAAGATCTCGACGATAGGATCTAAATTCCCTCAGATACTTGTAGTGTTTACATGATGTTCAAATGGTCCGTAATGGACTGCAGCAATAGTCTGCTGCCTCAGAAAGCGAAAATATTAGTGCTCGTTAGAATTGGCCTTGTGTGGGCATGCGTGAATGCGCTTGCAGGCTAACGTCGCGATGTCGTGGGGCGGGTTCTTTTTCTCCAGCACAAGGGCCCACTACAAAATTTTTTGCATTCAAGAATTGTACGACAACTAGTAAATCCTCGATCAAACCGATGAAAGGTGTCGACGGCTAAGGCAGCCCACAGAAGGGATGAATTATAAAATCGACGCCGATGCTCGAATAACGCGCGCGGGACACGAAACGATTTCGTCCTTACTCTGAAAACTTACGAGTTCCAAACAAGATTGGGGCATCCATGTGGAAGTAGTACCCCTCGGTCCATGTTTCACACCCATGGCATGACACAGATCTTATAACAAATTTATGCACATGGTCCTTTGTTTTTCTATGCATGCAGCTGGTCTTCAAGATTGTCAAAACTGAGCTGTATTCTTCGCCGTATTTCGTCTATTTCATTACTCGTTCTCATTATTTTGGTGCCCAAATACACAAATTAGCTCACATTTTCGATATTCCATTCACTAAGTGTGGTATTTTGTGTACTTGAGGTATTCTTCCTCGACGGCGTCAAGAGTTTTGTTTTATTTTCATTGATTTGTAGCCCTACTAGTTTTGCTTCGCTGTCGAATTACAGGAAGAGCTCTTTGGCAGTTGTTAATGACCGTGACAAAATGTTGATGTCATCCGCATATGCTACTACTTGGCTCGACTTGCATAGTAATGTACCTCGTGTATCGACAGGTAGCTTCCCTGTGACATACTCCAGAGCCAAATTCAATAGCAAAGGGGCCCATCCCCCTGCTTTAGTCCGAGATTTGTGTCAAAGGCATCGGTGAGTTGGTTATTGATGTGGACATGGGGTCGTTTTGGTAAAACGGACTAATTTGGTTGGAATGCCAAAGCCAAGCATTATTTGGTACAGTACGTTACGATCAATATTCTGGTTTGCTTGCTTAGAGCCAACAAAAATTTGGTGTACGTCTATGTTGTACTCCCAACATTTTTCAAGTACCAGCTTGATAGTAAGCAATTGGTCTATTGTCGATCTGCATGCTCTAAAACCACCTTGATACTCCCCAATAAACCTGTTGGCATATGATCCGATTTTATTTTCTATGATCTTAAAAAATATTTTGTACGCCATACAAAGTAGTGATATGCCTCTATAATTTTCGCACTATAGCTTGTCACCATTTTTGTGGATAGGGAATATAATTGATTCTTCTTCTTCTTCGTAGCCCTACAGCCCGTTTCGGGCCTTTGCTTAGAGATAGTTAGAGTATCTCATTATCATGATCTAATGTATCGGCACTCCACAAGGTGATATGATCATTATCACGCTATGACCGTGTGTCCGTCCACCCAGCTGCAATTTGTTCTGAATTTTAAACCAGCACGTATCATAACTGAACAAGCTTATGATCCGTCTAAAGAACCACTTGAACTAAATCTCGTTGGCGCCAACGAAACTTGAACCAGAGACCTTCAGCTTACGGGTTTAGTCCTCTAACCACTAAGCCACGCGGACTACTAATATAATTGATTGGCTTAACTCTTTCGGCATGTGTTTTTGTTGCCAAATGTGCTGGATGACTTTGTGAATAGCTTGATGAACACTACTGCCACCATATTTCATGAGCTCCGCTGGAATCTCATCGACGCCGGCCGCTTTTTTATTCTTTTGGGCTTTGATGGTGGAACAAATTTCACCCAGAGTTTGTGGGACCAATGGAAACTCTCCACAGATATCTATAGACTCCAATGTTCTGGAGCTGTGTGGAGGATTAAGGAGGTTCTTAAAATATGACACCCATTTTTCCTTAATCTTCGTTTCATCAGCGATGATATTGCCGATATCATCACGACAGAGCGTGGTTTTGGGCTGAAAACCACGTTTCAAGCTTTTCATTAGTTTGTATGCTTCTCTTGTGTTGTTGCTCACTAAAGTTGCAACTATACTTCTCATTTTATCGTCGTAGTATTTTCTTTTCTGAATTCTAACTATCTTATTCGCTACCCTTCTGAGATTTTCATGGTGTCCTCTCTTCGCCCTGGTTTTCCTGCCTATGTATTCTCTGTATCAAACGCATTCTCGCGCGCATCATCAAACCAATCATTCCTCTTATGCCTGGCTTGATGTCCGATCATCTATTCTGCCACGATCTTAATAACCGCTTTCACTTCCATCCAGAGCTCGTTGCTCATCTTTAACGGTGCGTCTGATAACATGGAAGCCAGCTGGTTTTCGAGGGTCTCCGTAAAATTTTTGGCCACAGACACCGTTTGAAGCCTTTCGATGTCAAATTTTTGTAGTGGGCTGGTCTTTGCCGAGTATGCCTTTGACATACGACACCGATAGGTTAATTTGATCAAGTAATGATCTGAGCTACAATTGGCTCCTCCTTATGTACGGACGTCAAGTATGCTCAAGACCAAACGTTGTTAGATAACATGATCGATCTGGTTTTGTGTATTGCCATCCGCTCAAATCCAGGTCATTTTATGAATGCGTCGATCTGGGAAGCAGGTCAAACGTATTACTAGATTTCTGCCACATGCAAAGTCGATCAGGCGCTGGCCATTGTCATTTTTTTCATCTTCGTTCCCCAATGAGATATCTCATTGCCAACCTTAGCGTTGAAATCACCCAGACTTATTTTTGTTTTGTTTATAGGCAGTGAGTCGACCAGTCTTTCCAGGTGATTGTCAAACGTTTCCTTCGCCACTTCGTCTTTTTTTCGGTCGGCGCATGAAGATTGATCAGCCAGATTTTGAAGAATTTTGCTTTTATGTGGGTCGCACACAATCGTTCATTGGCTGCCTTAAAATCAATAATGTACGATTTGAACTCTCTATCTGCAATGAAGGCCACTCCGAACTCTCATTTTCCTGTAGGCTTCCCACTTTTGAGTATTGTGTGCGATCTCATGTCTTGCATGTCATTTTTGGATTAACAGTGCCTAAAATAAATGAAAGATTAAAATGTTCCTAAACAAGCACTTTTTTGTTTTTCTTTTCTGCCACATACTCATATTTTGGGGACTAATTGTCTTCTTCCTCAGTTGCAATATTCTGAAGCTATATCCTGGCTTTTATGGCGGAAGTCACGTGATTTTATGTTTTTGTTCAATCATATGCCTCGCTACCGCAGATCTTGTTGTTTCCGTTGAACCTCGTTTTGCAATTTGTTCCGCTGTTTTGATGTGTTCCTGCCACCTGGTTTTCGCATATTGTTTGCCCGATATAAATAATGTCGCACTCCGGGCAAATGATCTAATAGATACCTCCTTTTGCTTTTTTGTTGCTCGTATCCTTTGCTGGTTCTAACGCTGCTTCTAGGCTTTATCTTCTGTTGTTGTAGGCTGAACTGTTTATCGCCTTTCCTATTATCCGTCCAAGCTTTTTCGAGATTGCTGTATGCGTAAAGAAAATCCTTGTTGCCTGTTGTTCCGGTTTGAACCATGTTGTCAGCTAGTTTTTAAGTTGCTCTTGCTCCTTTTTCTGTATTCTTACTCCAAATGTAATCGCTCGTTCGTAATTGGTACCGTTACTATCCGGTGAATCATCGTATCATAGGCTGCCATTTTATGTCCATACGTGTGGTTTGACTCAATTGGTATCGACATTTGCGTAGTCGTTTCCTTCATATGTATGTCGAATTCAAGTTTTCCCGAGCCTTTAATTATTTTGATGTCCAGGAAAGGTAATTAGCCGTTCTTCTCCTTTTCCATTGTAAAGCCTATCCGTCTTCATCTTTTTTTATTACCGTACTGATGACCTCCACGTACCTGATCCAAATAGTTGGCATTATCTCCTTGTTTTCAAACTTCGTCTCGAGCCAGCCCATGCAGATGTCGCTTTATATAGGGGAGAGAGGCCTACCCATTGCTGTTCCTGCTGTTGCTTTGTAGTATCTCCCTCTAAACGCGAAATAATTTTCGCTCATGCATAAGGTGGCTAGTTTTGTATTGCATCATTTCGGGGCTTCATCGTGCTTAAGCAACCAGTTTTCAAAGTATGCTAGGGCTTACTTAACAGGTAGGCTCGGAAACAAAGACTTAACGTCATATGAAACCATTATTCTATATCTTCCTCTGCTATTTCCACGGTTCCAAAAATGATTGTTAACTCTCCCCTATTTTTCACGGAGCGCTTTTGTAGGGGAGTTTGTCACATTTACCAAGCACACACTTGGCGATTTCCGTTGTTGGAGCGTTTGTCACCGTAATTATTTCCCTTGTTTCATCACCTTTTTTATGGACTTTTGGCGCAAATTTGATTCGTGGCAGACATGCTCTCAATATCCTTAATGTTTTGATGTTCCCAATCACTCCTTTGTATTCTTTCAACGTTTTTTCTACTCTCTTTATTGAATCTGGAAGTGGATCTATTCGTAGCTCGTGGTAGTCTCCGTTATTAAGCTTTTCCTTCACAAGTTGATCATAGTGGTTTTTGTCCATTATCGCGATCGAATTGCCCTTATCCGCCCTCAGATAATAAATTGGTTTAATTTTTAGTTCTCTGACTACTTTCCATTCTGCATTGTTTTTCTTTTTCTCCCGGTTTGCTTTGATCACGCCCACGGCTTGTTGCCTAATTATTTGTTTTGTTTCACCATCCATGAATCTGATGCCTACTTCCACGTCCAAAACGATCTCCTCTACGGGAGGTGTTTTGCTACTCAGTGCATATTTGAGGCCTTTATTGAAAAGATTCAGTTGCTCCTGTGTAAAGGTTTCACTGGATTTATTCATGATGAAATTTGCTATCGATTACCCTTAATAACCCTTAAAATAACCATTACTAAGAAAGTCCTTCAATTACTTTATGTAGACCTGAATATAAATTTTGCTATACAAGCCAATATAAAAAGGATATAGCCCCAGAATATTGCCACTGAGAAATAGACAATTAGTCCCCGAAATATCGGTACATGGTAGAAAAGAAAAATAAAAAGTAAACAAATGTTTATCTCATAACCCGAAGTACGTTATTTTTTGTCTCCACTTCAGGACGACAAGATTTTGGCATCTCATTGATTTTTTTTTTTGCTTTAGCACTACAGCCCAATTTGGATGTTTGCTTAGAGATAGTTAGGGTATCTCATTACCTTGATCGAATATATTGGCACCCGAGAAGATGATATGGTCAGTACTACCATCCTATTGATGAAAGGTGTTTTTTAGAGGTATAGAACTTTGAAATGATATAAAATATGGATAAATTGTTTTGATTACCATAAAATTGGTTTTATTGGATGGATAATTCTTTGCCATTTTTATTTAAATATGACTTTGGGTATGTGAGCACCACGACCAGATGCAGAGGAAGTCTAAACGTGAGGTCCAATTGTCGACCACTCTAACGAATTATTGGGGCCGTATCTCGCCAATAACGCGGCAAATGTTGTCTTTCAAAGGTCAAGCGTTTCAGGTTTGTATACGTAGATGAGTGATATGACATATTCCTACAAGAAATAGTCCAGCAGTATTAAATCATCCAATCCAGTTCCCAGGTCAAAAATAAGAAATTATGCGCTCTATGATTGCACGAGGTGCTTGACATGTCACGCCATCCCGTTGAAACCAACGGTCCTTTGAGTTACAGTGAGTCAATTTTGAAACGAGATAATGACTTTCTTCGGATGTAAAGGTGTTTGGATAACCGCCTGTAGTTGTTCATCACTCCAAATGTGGCAATTTTGTTAGTTGACGCACCCATTCAATCAGAAATGAGCCTCATCGCAAAAAAAAATTTTCTTATGAAATTCGGCACCTGCAGCAATTTTTTCTTGGGCTCAAACACTGAGTTTACGCCGTGTTGATTATCTTTAGGCTTCAATTCATGCACAGTTGGATTTTGAAATTCTACAAACCAAGATATTTCCCTAAAATCTTCCATAAAGTGGATGGGCACAGGTTTAATTGTTGAGCACGATATCAAATGGACTCACTAGTATCTTCATCGATACTTCGCTCAACAGCTACTATGGTTTCTTCATTATGCACTGTACGACATCTGGATGGATGCGTATTATCAGTGAGAGCAAGCATGGTGCGAAATCGATCCATGGTTAATCGATTTAATTGTTCTGAAGGACGATTGTGTCAGCCATAAAATTGACTATACCTCCTATACCTCCAAACAGGTTAGGTAGAAAGCGCTACATTCATGCCAGAAGGGTTCTGTCTCAGTCCACGATATGCAGACACCAATCATGAATAAATTTAAGAAAAACATTAACAACATCTACAACAAATGCATACTCGTTTTAAAAAAGAAACCATTACTATACCATTTTAACTTGCTGCCATTTTGTTGCAATATCACTAATAACCATTGACTGAATAAAATCTCAAAGGTATTTTTGATCCTTCATTTTATCTGAAAATTGGAAGATTCCATTCAAAATGAAGTGTCTGGTTCGATTGAAAACCAAAATGGGAGAAAACCCGTGGATCTTTTGTTGTACTCGGAGAGCTTTCAAATTGCCATTACGTTCGTGGAGCATGCGATTTAATTTTATTGAAACCTTTAGACTATAAGGACCTTTCCTTGAACTACTTTAATTTCAAGGTACCCGTATGCATTCACATTGTTGTACTGATGAAAACCTACCACCTTATATTTTCCACCTTTAAAATGTTTGTTTCGGCCATGAGTTAACAGCCTGTATTTTCAATGCTGAAGTTGAGGCAAAATAATACAAGTTTACTCAAAAGTCTCATTTAAAACAGCTGCCGTCGCTCGTCAAAGATGTGCATGATATACTATATATCCTTCATTGATTGCCAGTATGTTTAATTTACATTCACTAGTCTGTTGTAAAAGGACTTGAACAGCGCCATGGCAGTTCCGTGATCTGATATTCCAGGATCCAGTGCCTTAGTCCGTTTTTTCATTGCAAGGTCGTTGCCGAAGATCTTATCTATTCTGAGGCTCTGTTACAGGTTTCGAAACAATGTAGGGGTTTTCAGATACGGGGAGTTAGCCCAACCTCCATTCAGGTGGCATGGTTATTACTTTTAATTCTGTTATCAGAGTCGCCTTCACAGTCTTCTTCTTAGCACTACAGCCTCTCTCGGGCCTTCGCCTCCTACAAATAGTGCTTGCAACTATCTCGGTCAATTGACCGTGTCCTCCAACTTCGAGATCCGAGTAGCAATGAACTGTCTTCGTCAACCGAGTCAAACCAGCGTTTTCTCGATTTCGCCACTGGTCTCTACACTTCAGTTCTCACAACGAATACCTTTTTGGGTATCCGTTATTCATCCATACGATTCATCTGTTCAGCCAATTGCAGCTTCCGCAGTCTTATAATTGTTGAGACCTTCGGCCCGTCAAAAATTTTATACAGCTCATGGTTGTATCGAATTCACCATTGGTCCCCGTCTAGCTTTGCTCCGATTATTTGCCTCAGGACCCGTCACTCAAAGGCGTTAAATATGTCTGCAGATGCTTGGGTTAGGGTCCAGGTTTCACGCGCGTAGCACAACACAGGTCGCTTATCGACAGGTAGCTCCTTATGACGTACTCTAGAGCCAAATTGAATAGCAATAGAGCCAGCCCGTCTCCCTGCTTTAGTCCGATATTTGTGTCAAAGGCATCGGTGAGTTGGTTATTGATGCGGACTTGGAAGGTCGTCGACGTCATTGTCATTTTGGTAAGACGGACCAATTTGGCTGGGATGCAAAAGCAAAGCAGTATTTAGTACAGTACAGTATGATCAATACTGTCGTATGCTTGCTTAAAGTCAACGAAAATTTGGTGTACGTCGATGTCAAACTCCCAACATTTTTCAAGTCCCTGCTTGACGGTGAACAATTGGTATATCGTCGATCTACCTGCTCTAAAACCACTTTTATACTCTCCAATAATACTGTTTTTCTTAAATATCTTAAAAAATATAGCTCGGTTTGTGTTTCCGGTTTTTTTCTGTAGATTTCCGTGGATTGCAAGTTGATCCAATAATCACAAGAGCTTTAGCCTTTATACAACAAATTTTGCACGATTTTTCTCTATGAAAGATGAATCTTGCTCTCATTGCTATAATATCTTCTATGAATCATAAATGAGGCTTGAAAATTTTTTAACTTTTATTTATAATATCCATTGTCCAACCTTTTACTAATGCAGTGATATAAATTTCATTTCTTCTTGATTATTAAGAGTATGCATAAAAGTCAATTAAAAATAATCTCACGGTGGTCGCAGCATGTCACTTTCTTTGCTGGTTAAATTTGATATGTTTTCACTATTCATAAAGTTATACAATTGTAATTGCCAGAAAAACTTTCAAAACTCCCATAATAAGCGTTTATTTGAACTTTTGCAACTACACATTCTCAACTAAGTATGTTATATTCAACCAAATATGAAAAATTTTTCCATCAATTTAGTCTTTAGGAAATTTTTAACCATGACTGTTTGGAGCGTTAATTTAAATGAATTGTTTACATACACTATGAATAGTACTTATCATTTTAGCAGTTCACATCATTATTGCACGAGAAGTTACTTTTGTTTTTGTTTTCGGTTCAAATGTCTTCTTTCACCAAAGAAGTGCAACAGACGTGCTTTCATCAAGATTTCAATAATGTGCCTCCGGAAATTAAACAAAGAATATTCACCGTGAAATATTTTACGATTATTTTTTTTTTTTAATATATTTTAGCGTTTGAGAAAATACGAGGTTGATTTAATATTAAAGTATTCATAGGTCAGATTTTTATAGCAGTTATTATACAAGATGGTTCAACGTGACAATTTATGAAATAAATATGAATTTTTCCATTAATGCAATGTAAAGATGTTAAAATATTTAATTAAGGTTTCCATACGGAAAACGTATTTAATGTTTACTTCATATGAACGTTGAATAATTTATTTTCTTTCTAATCATGAATGTTAAATGTGTTATTTAAACGATTCTGCATGATTTACATGCATATGCCGCCTTGAAAAAATATTTGATAATACTTGTAATTGCGTCAATTAGCAGTTGGTGTTGTAATAAGTGAATACTTTAGGAGGATAGATTTAAGTGGCAGTAAATCATTGGGAGCAATCTTATCCTTGGATCCGTAATTTTTATCGACTCATGAAATATTTGGGACTTAACAAATAAATTAAAGGAAGAAATATTTGGGTTGTTAATATTCATATTTCGGAGAGAACTGCCCTTTTTGAACTTTAATCTTTTTGGGGAGATAAAAATGCAAATCTTGAGCCCAGTAGGCTAGTTTCAAGTCATGTTGCTGGCCGTGCCTCAGGCTCTTAAATTACAATATATACGAATTATGCAATGCCACATTAATATTTAAAACTCTCTTCTTTGAGCTTGAATGATTTGAATCAGTAATCTTCAGTCATATCATTTGAAAGTTCAGAAATTACACTTATGTAATGAGATATGATTTCTTCGTGGCAACAATAAATAATAAAGAAACATAAAAATTCAAAATACTTTCTGGTACACTAATTTTCTAAAATATTCAGCAATAGATGAAGTTGTATGAAGATTATTACCAGAGGCGTATGAACTAACAAGCGAGTTCACTAGAACAAATTCCCAACCTAATGGTACTCAACCTTCAAAGATCAATTTAAGTATGTATAAGCGTTCGCAAACGCTTTCATGGGGTAACGTAAGAAAGAAATTGAATCGGAAAATATTGCCCAGCATAGGCGCTTGATCAGATGGGCAAAAGATTATCCCTTTCATTAAATTTACGTACATGCAAACACAACAGCAAATCGATTTTCTGGATGAAAGCTTAGTCCCAAGAAGATAGCGCTTTCACGTTTTACCTCAAATGAAAACGAATGACGATAAACGCGCTCTCTATCTTGTGCAAGTTTATCGCTTGATTTTCCGTCTCTTTTAATTTGGGCGATCAGCTGGTGAACTTGTTTCTTAGTCTATATGCTCTGGTATTACCCTACATCCAAGTAGAAATGTCCTGGTTGGGGCTTTGTATTCTCAGTAAGCATGTCCGGAGATGGGCGCGGGAGCCAACTACTCTCTACTAAGCTCTAAAGTCGCCGAGCAAGACTGCCACTAGCCAGATACCTTTTCCTTCTACACAGAAGGCACCACAGTAGTAATGATGACACTTTCTATACAAAACCTATTGAAGACGGACAGGGGATCGATAGTGTCATGGTTTAAAAGGCCATCCTCCCATACAATTTGATGGTAAAGTGTCAAAGGTTCAATTTAACTTTGTTCTTCGTTTTGTCTTCACGAGAACGCCAAATACATTTGTGTTTTATTGGCGAGGTCGCCATGCATCTGATTTCCATTGAATTGTTTTGTAAGCTATTTTAGTAAATGAGTCTTCAATTCATATGTAAGATATATGTTTTCGATGGGACATATTCGGGGTCGGAGAATACATGTTATCAATTGGCCAGTAGTTACTTTATGTTTGGATTTAGACGTAGAAGTGTCCCTGCTGTCGGAATTTCAATTGCACTATCGATCTCCTGTCCCTATCGATCTTCAATAGGTTTTATATAGAAAGTGTCATCATTACTACTAAACACTTAATAATTGAGATGAGGGTTGCATATCCGGAATATTTCCTATCACTAAAGGCACTCCAAATTAAACTCACTATCCGCACTTCAAAAGCAAAAGGAAAAATCACCTGAGCAAAGTTTATAAACCACTACAAGTCCTTATAATTATGCAAGGACAATGCTGTGATCAATCATCTATTTCGACGCATATTTTGATAGTACCGTGGTGGTATTTTGAATAAGAAAATTGGGGGTATCTTATGAAAGATTTTAATGCCAGAAATATATATCTGATCCTAGAAATTAAATGACATTTATAATCAATGAAGTTTTTATTCAATGGTACCATACGCACAACAGTGCAATGAATGCTCTAATCTAGAAGAGATCGCAAAAGTTTGTAAAATTGAAGCAGTTTTGTCGCCCTTAGGTTACGGGCTGCACTTTCTATTTTGACTAGAGCGATTGGTCTGGGTTTTATAGGCAAACTATAAAAAAAAGAAACTTATTTGTTTGAAAGAAAACAAATATTTTCAGTAATGGATACCATTGTAAGCAAAGATTAGCTGGGTTTACCTTCATCTTCGCGTAACAATGATGCCAAATTGTTGACCAATCATTGCAGGAGGCATATATAACTAAGAGATTCTTCAACCCTTAAGGCTTGAGACATCCGCCAGCAGTGGTCAACAGGACACTCCACTGATCGGATACTAAACTTTCCAAAACGCTGAAAAAAGCAGCGAAGCGGATGCCAGAACCCGGAATGAAACACTACGCACGCGACACGGGATATTATTCACCATTTTTGGGAGGGGATTGTTTCAATTCCGAAGAGGGCCGTTCGGATTACCCGATGCACCAGCAACGTGGAAGGTGTTAGCGCTGGCTCTGGAACCTTAAGTATTCACCCGTATTCACCTACTTAAATAATATCATTATCATCACTCCATCCTTCTCCAAACATTTGCCGGTATTGCAAGAAGTGCTTCAACTGGTGAGGGACGTAGAGCTGAAGCTGTCAAGAGACATGCTTCATTTTTTTCGGTCTCAGCTGCGTTATCTGGGTTTCATTGGAGACAAGATGGGGCTAAGTGGAGATCCGGAGAAGTTAGAAAGCATGATGAGTATACCAAGGCCCCGATTGGTGAAGCAGATCCAGCAAGTCCTATGAATGGTATCCAAGCACCACCGTTTCATCCCTGATTATGTACCTCTGGTTGCTCCGCTCACCCACCTGCTGCGGAAAAACAATCGCTTTGATTGGACCCCCGCATGTCAGGACTTGAGGCCATATTGAGTCAGACCTTTCCGAAGGGGGAAAAACTTTTTTGCTGCTTAAGTCAGTCTCAATAAAGCTGAAGGGAAGTAAAAAGAGTATCTGGCAGTACTGTGGGTAGTGGACAAGCCAAAACCTTACATTGAGGGATCGCAGCTCAAAGTGATAATTAATCACCACTGATAGGCCTCACTCAAAAAATCAAAAGAGCAAACCAGCCGGCTTGCATGCTGGGCGGTTTGATTGCAGCAGTATAAATACGAGGTCATTCATTGGAAGAGGAACAAGCGCCAAGCACCTGGTGCTAGATGCACTGTCCCTTTGCCTCCCTTTTGCAATAGCAGACATCGGGGAGAAAGCCTGAAATACCTGGTTTGAGCACATTAAGGTACGCTTGATCAAAAAGGGGGATCAATACCCTGAATCACGGATCAAAGAGTAGGTATTGTGAAGGCGTGTATCACCCCATCACTAGATTTGAATGTAGGTCACTCATGGAGGCAAGTGCTTCCAAGTGGGAGAGAAAATGAGTATTGCAACGTTACCATGATGATCCTACCGGAGGACATATGTGTATAAGTGATCTGTGAGTCGGCTTGCTCGGGATTTCTATTGGCCCAAAATGTAGCAGATATCAAGGCATAAGTTAAAAAATGCAAGGTGTTTCAGGCAGTTAAGGACTTATGCTGTCACAATGTGGAGAAGCCAGTAGGCCCTGGAAAATGCTTTAGATTGATTTGGAAGGTCCCCTCTCTTGGTTAAAATATGGCAAGACTTTTATTCTCACTCTCACTCTTCTGTTCTCTTTGAGAAAGACTTTAGTGGCAAAGATATGCCAATTGCTTGAAGAGCAAATTTTCCTCACTTTTGGAGTACGTAAATGGTTGGTATATAAATTTCATTATTGAAAAAAAAAACAGACGGACAACTCAACTATATGGATCTAACCGTGACACGTGAACAAATACGATTAGACTACAAAATATACAGAAAACCAACCACAACTGATCATACCATACACGAAATATCTAACTTCCCCGCACAACATAAGCTAGCAGCGTACAGATCAATGATGCAGAGGCTTCGCTCCATCCCCATGAGCTAATAATAATGGATACAAAAAATGAGACATTGACAAACTTGTTAGCCAATCGACTGAAACTCATAAGAACAACCAACAGTGGATTTCGTTAATGTACGTAGGCAAAGGGACATACAAACTATCAAACTTCCTCAGGAAATATAAACTGCAAACTGCATTCAAAACGAACAACAACATTAGACACAAGCTGAAACTAAAACTGAATGACACATCAATATACGAAAATAGCGGCATATACAAACTGACATGCAAGGATTGCGACATGGTATATATAGGAAGGACAACACGAAAACTAACGACAAGATACAAAGAGCACTTACGATCTTTCTTACACAACAAGGCAGACTCCAACTATTCGACGCACCTACAAAGCCACGCACATGAGCCTGACGCTATGACAAACTCTATAAAATTGCTACACAAACAGAGCAAAGGACTGAGACTTGACATCCTAAAAAGGCTTGAAATATGTAAACATAGAAAAACAGAGTAACATTTTCAACGAACAACTTGTAACGAATTCCGACGAAATTTTCTCAGTACTAGACCACACTCTCAGACGAAAACGGAAACGAAATGAAACAGAACAAACGGGCAACCAACAAGCAAAACAACAAAAACCTAATATCCCTCTACCTGGCCTAATTTAGTACTTCACGTAATTTACTACCTGACCTAATTACCCATCCGCTCAACCCATCCTACGACCATATAAAGTCATTCCCTTCAACACATCCTTTAGACACTGAAGATGACTCGAAGTAGTCAAAATGCATCTGCTCACACAACAAAGCAAGGCCCGACGGCTTTTAAAGAAAAAAAAATGCGTTTTACGAAAAAAACAACGGGGAAATGCTTTTGCATTGGTAATCCAGCTAAGAAGAAAGGGTACATTTATTGAAGCTCTATTTATAACATACAATACATTTTGTAGTGTTGATTTTTTACAAAGTATATACGAATTGACAATAGACAAGATCATAGCGGTTGTTTTGGACCTGTTCTGTGGTTCTTACGTTGTCATTCAGGTTTTCTATTTCCATGTTGTTAATTAATTTTTCATTTGTGTTAATTGCAGTGGTTGTTCTCATATTTTTGATCGGGTTTTTCCTTCAGGATGTCATCAAAGCGTTTTCTTTCACCATTACTGGGAACTCGCTGGTGACTTGCCACTGTCCTTCTTCTTTTCTTTTAATTTTCAACTTTTCGTTATTTGGTTGGTTTACCATTGATGTTGTAACCTCACGATAAATGCAGGAGAGTTTTCAAAAAATATTGTACAAACATTCTATTCTTTCCTTTGACATGTGCGACACTTTTTGTCGTACATCATACACCTTGAATGTAGCCAATTTTCGCATTTTACGCAGCACAGCCAATCAACACATTTTGTTGTCTTTGAGTACTGCTCATAGCACTCTACACAAAGACAAGCACGTTCATTGTCTTCATTATTCAAGACTAAAGATTAATCGTCACTATCGCTCCTGTTTTCCTCACTTAATTTTACAACCGTTTTATATGTTTTATCGTTTTTTATTCAATGCTTCCCATTTTTGTCCCATCCTTGATGGTTTCTTTCTTATTTTTCTATTATCATATTTGAGGTGAATTCAAGACAGTAGCTCCTTGCTTCGATCTTTTCCATAAGTATGTCGACATAACGGGAATGGATGATACTTCATGCAAATATTTACTGGGACTAATCTCTGACTGCAGTGCGTGAGCTCTCTGTGAATTCTCAATTGTCACATTGTTTGCACATAAATATCTTGGCTCTGCATTAAGAACAAGCTGCACTGGAGTTATCGAGCTCACGGAAGCTAAAACTGCAGAAACAACATCCCCATTTGTTGAGACAATACGTTCAGCTTCCAGCGATTTTGTTTCAACAATTCAAGGTTTCGACATTGAGAATAAATGACCTGGTATCGCATTCAGGTCAAATGGATAAGTACCTGTAGCTTATAATCCACTCACAGCATTTCCAACGCAAGCGGCTTTAAGCCATGCTTTGCCAATGACTTTACCAGCTTGACATCTAGTAAAATTTCGGTTGCTATGATTCCGCATCCACGTTTGTGCTTCTTCATTAGGGTAGGCTTTAAGTTGCTGAAAAAACTCCTGTCTAAAGGCTGAAGAGTATGTGTGCAAAAGCTTGGTAGACACATAAGAATAATGTCATTATCGTCAGCAAATTGCAGTATTTCTACATCGGAGCAATGAGAGGTATGGCCATCTCAGATTAGTAAACACTTTTCAATTGGTTCATGTGGTATGAACTGCTCTTTCAACCAACAGAGAAAAAAGTCTGAATTGATGAATGATGATTTTTGATCATATATACGTGAGGTCCTGCTGATAAAACATCAGAAATTTCCGGCTTTCTGTTTACACCTTTAAAAATCAACATAGGTGGAAAGAAGCTACCATTTGCACTACAGCACGCAACTACGCTAACATTCTCCCCTTGTCCTTTCGTAGTTAGTAAATGAAAGTCCTTATTTCCTTTTCCTTTTCCAGGTTTATTTAGAAGCTGCACACCCATTTCATCCATATTAAATATACGAGGGGGTTTTCTAAGAGACCATATTCCGCCATCACTTTTGCCAGCAAGTCAAAAAAGTCTTTGACATCATCAATATTCATTCCACTGGCTCTGGAGAGCGAAAGCCTTTTCGCCTGCCAAAGTGATAATTCAGGATTCTTCTTAAAAAAAAAACTGCAATCAAGCGACTCCGGCCATTGCTGTGTGTTCACAAAAATTGTGTCGAATATTTAATCTTTCGGCAAATTTGAAGGCAATGGCTCTGAGAGTTTTTCTGTCTGCAGCAAATCCAGATTCTGATAGCTGTTTAATATGTTCCACTAATCGTTTTTCATTTGCTTGACCTAATATACCTGCAAAGTATTTCATTTTGAAATTAAGATAAGTTGGAAATTCATGAAAAATAAATTTTATATCAATTCCAATAAAAACAATTAAATTTGCCTTGAGGCCCAAGATTGCCTTTCTCCATGTTACCTGATATCATTCTGTGGTTTAATGTTCGAGTTAGTACATGAAAGCACCGTTGAGCTTCTCTTTAACTAATTTTACCCGATTTAACTTTAAGGACCGCCTAATTATCCTTTAAGGACCGCCTCACGGAGTTGATCTTCAGTCCAAATTGCTCTGCTTATTGTGCTTGATGATCTTTTACATACACGGGGCGTTCTTTTAAATGATTCAGACTTAATACCTCTGAACAAAATGAAAAAAAAAATTATTGGCTCATACGTCAATACGTTCCGTCCAATTTGAAGCGAGAGACGCCCCATATGCGGCATCTATACCTGTTCAGTTGGTATAGATGCCGTATGGGTTTTCAAATAGAACAAAATATGTAATAGATTCAAATCTAGGGTTTTCAAATAGAACAAAATATGTAATAGATTCACGAAGAAAACAGACACATAAACAGCATTCAAGGGCCGATTTTAGATACGCAGAACTAGAATGGCATTTCCCGATTCACCAATTGCACTGGCTAAATGCTTAACACACGACTGCACTGAGATAGTGACGCTTGCATACTATTTGGAGTTTATGGCGCTGAAGATGATTTGGGTGAGATTTTAGAGCACGTGCGGCATCCATCTAGGTGCGGCATCTCACCCGCATTTACGCTACTAACTTCTACAAGGCCAGGTAAAAAATCTTTCCACTTTCCCTGCTCCGTTATGGCGTATGAAAGCATTGTTAATTTTTCATTGTTTTCACTTGACACCAACCACTTAATTAATTTAGGGGTACCCTCCTGTTTATGTAAAGTGATTCAAAGCAAACACCGACTATTCACATTAAATGAATTTTCCCTTTAGCATGACAAAAAGTCAAAAATGGCGGAAAAAGTGTTCCTGAATTACTAATGAAAATTGTTTGTATAAAGCTACATTAATAATTTTTCTGAAAAATTGTCAGGTCAGAAAAATGTCAGACGGTGGTTTCAACGTGTGTACTAAGTCTTATCAGGCCATCATACTTTAGACACATACGTGTGATGGCGACCGCCATATTTAGGTGAGAGAATTATTCTAATTTATTCTACTTATGCGAACCTAATATAATTTTGTAACTACGAATTATGTTCTCCTTAATTTTCTCCCGTAAGCCTTGTCTGTGCTAAACTTTTTTATTGATCATTTAGCCCTTTGCCATCAATTTAATGTAGTGGTCGCCATCGCCCGGGTGTGTCTAAAGGGTGATGGCCTAGTGAGGCTTAGTAAGCACGTCGAAACCACCTTCTAACATTTTTCTTCTCTAATAATTTATCAGGAAAATCATTAATGCAATTCAATTAAATTATCCACACACAATAAATTTTCATAAATAATTTGAAGTTATCAGAGCCATCCGAAAAACGATGTCGATTCCCGTGCAATACAAAAAGCTCAGTATAGAACACGTTAATGTATAGATTTACATTAAATTGATGTAAGAAGGGCTGAATGGTCAATAAAAAGTTTAGTACAGTGTTCCCAAAGATGAATCAAATTAGGTCACTGAAGAGGGATGCAGCGTCTAGGGTGATTAAGGAAAGGAATGATGTATTTTTGTGCTTCCATAATTTCGCAAAACGTGACATGTCAATTTCACTTAAATGTCACTTGGGAGGGAGAACTATGCCGACGCGACTTCAATTTCGCTGCTGACTTGATCGTTGGTGTGACATCCGCCAGGGTGGCAAGCTGATTTGGTGGATATGAAGATTTTGTAATCTCTCCCTTGATTTAGATAGCGTTATGTATGGATGTAACACATCGTTCAATAAATCACGTGACTAACAACGAAAACAACATTTTTTTTTTCAAAAATAATTTTTACTCATCAATACAATCTCCTTTTAGGTTGATACAAACTTTCCAACGCCTTTCCAACATTTCTTTACCATGTTTATAGAAGGATTTATCCTTTGCTTCAAAATAGGCTTCAGTTTCGGCAATGACCTCCTCATTCGAGCCAAATTTTTTCCCTGGAGCATTTTTTGAGATCAGCAAAGAGCCAGTAGTCGCTTGTGGCAAAATCTGGCGAATCTGGGGGGTGGAGAAGCAAATCAAAGCCCAATTCGTTCAATTTTGCCATTGTTTTCATGAACTTGTGGCATGGTGCATTGCCTTGGTGAAAAAGGATTTTTTCTTCTTCATGTGCGGTCGTGTTGCTGCGATCTCCTCCTTCAAACGTACCAACAAGTCAATATAATAATCACTGTTGATCAATTTACCTTTTTCCAGGTAGTCAATGAAAATCACGCCATGTGTATCCCAAAAAACAGACGCCATGACTTTGCCAGCAGCGAAACTCGCTTTTTTCCATTTTTGAAACAAATAACAAAGTGACTTTACTCTAACTTCGATAACTCTGTTGTCTGTGATCCGATCGACGCGAAATTTTTACACGTTTCATGTAAAGGTTCGAACTCTATGGAAACGTGGCCAGTTTGGTACTACTAGCGCCATCTCTGGGTTAGTCTCAGGATTTATTGAACGATGTGATATGTCCACAGCTTCGCTGATCTTACTAATGCATAGTATTGTATTTTTGTTGCCCAGCATTGCATTTGTTGACTTACCCATACTCTAAAGTTCCTCTTGATGAGTCCTGTAGGTTCAATGCTACTGTACGGAGTAGAAATATAGAGCAACGCTCTCAGTAAGGAGGTATACCGAAAACGCAAATATAGGATTATCTATTTTACGCTTGGGAAAGTAAAGCTAAACAAAACACATCAAATATTCAGATGGAAACGAATTTTTTTTATTCAATTCAATGACTTTTCGCCACATTTCCGGCAATATCTCGGCCATAACTTCACGAATATTGATTTTCAATTGCTCAAAATTTTGAGGATTGTTCGCATAAACACGATCTCTCGCATAGCCCCATAAAAAGAAATCCAAAGGTGTTAGGTCGCAGGATCTTGCGGGCCAATTGACATCATGTTACGGATAAAACCGAAGGGCACCAGGATTACCTCACCCCGAACACCATCGTAACATTCGCGTGACTATGTATAGTCAGAAAGCTAAGCCGCACTCGACTAGAGTTGTTTGCCAGTCCAAATTGTAATCATATTAGTAGTTTAAATACGATTATTGGTAGTCTTAAGCAAACAACAACAACCAACTACATATGCGAAACGTAAAGACAATACAGAGCATTCAAACCCGTGTTCATATTCGTGGACGATACTTAGAGCAGCAACTGTAAAGTTGATTCAGCAGAAAATGCAAGAATTCATCAGCGGTAGCTGGAGTTGAATTACAGGAATTGCCTGTTGCCAGCCCTTTAGCACACGGAATTTTGCGAATATTGTCACAGTGGCTGGTAATGCTCTTGGAAGAACTATATGTGAAAGGCCCGGCACCACCTAATTATATTCCAGGATGTTTTACTGAATCAGACGCTAAAGGTCCGGCCATACATAAATATCGTTCACTTCTCGGAAGACATAATACACCATTCTTGAGTGGGTCATCAGCTGGTCCAGCACGACGACTATGGAATTATCTTGTGAGACAAGAATCAGTTCAAGATATATTCATTCGTGCAGTTTTTGGCAAAAAGTGTCAGTTGCCTTCCGACCTGAATTCTAATACCTCATCAGATCCACATGGAGCCGAAGACTTAACTCTATTTGAAAATGGAGAACATACATCAGTCCATAGTAACCCGGATCCAATTCGAATTATTCATAAGGAACAAGAATCAAGATCTGCATTCTGTATTAATAATGTTTCGCCCGGATTAATAGCGATAGCGACACCTAGGGAAATTCAAGAAATGGATATATCACTTTTATTAGAATCCCCGCATTGGTATGAAGATGAATGTGACTATGACATTTTGAATTTGTCTAAAGATTCAGACACATTACCAACAAGTAGTTTTCTAGTCATACAAACGTCCACTGATAAACATATATTAAATCAAATCAGCTCAAACGCGCAAAACTATAATCCGTCAGTTACACCTCAATCGGGATTAGGAAGTCAATCGGGTCGTGGAACATCCGTGGTCCTCAAACACAGGGTGGATAATGTCAAACGAATGTGTGCACATCCACTCATGCCAGTTTATATTACGGGCGGTCAAGACGGCTCAGTTCAACTATGGGAATGGACATCAGCAAGTTGTTTGCACTCCTCGTCCACCCGGTACTTTTGCAAAGGTGACAAGGTGCCGGTTCTCACAACATGGAAATAAATTTGGCATCGCTGATGGAGATGGAAACTTGAGTTTATGGCAAGCAAGCATAACGTCACAAAGCAATAGGTCATTTTTCACTTACCAATGTCATAACAAAGGAATTGCGGATTTCGTTTTCTTAGGCTCGTGCAGTCTTGTCGCAACAGCGGGGCACAGTTCGGAAAATAAAAATGTAGGCATTTGGGATACATTGCTACCGCAAAAGAAATCTTTAGTAGCATCATTTACTTGCCATGATCAGGGTGCATATAGTTTAATCTATGCTCCGCAACATCAAGTGTTAATCTCTGCTGGAAAGAAAGGAGATGTTTGTATATTTGACGTTAAGCAACGAACATTACGGCAACGATTACAAGCACACGAAAGCTCTGTGAAATGCTTAGCCATAGATCCGCATGAAGAAATATTTGTTACCGGATCAGCTGATGGCGATATTAAGATTTGGAGCCTAACAAATAGTTATCGTCCAATCCATTCTTACATGGGTGAACATGCACGAAGCAGTTTCGTCAAGCATATAGGACAGGGCGTAAGTCAACTGCATATTGATTCGCATGGAAAATTGTTCTCTTGTGGGTCTGATGGTTCCATGAAAGTTCGACAACTTTCCGAGATGATAGTGCAAACGCTTTAGAAGAACTAAGAATGTTGAATAAATAAATTAATTAATTAATTGAAAACACATAAAGTTCAAGAAGGCGACTTAGAAACGCTTACGTCGAAATTCCATTTCGTTGATTTGGCCGGATCAGAACGATTGAAGCGAACAGGAGTGACAGACCAAACTGTCAGTAAATTACGTTCAGCTGATTCAGCCAAATTTGGAGTGCTCGCCACCAGAGGGGAGCGGCGACCAAGTGGCGGCAAGAAGGAATTACCCCGCTGAAGAGGTGGATGACCGACGAGCGGAACCATAGCCGTTAGGAGGAGGCTATATAAGCACGCGAGGAATGACGCGCCTCCTCTTTGATCTTTTTTATCGTGAGCGACGACGGCAGCGGAACCAGAGCAACCAGCGAGAGATAGTTCGAAGCGCAGCGGAATCTTCAAGTGGAGGACAGCGGAATCAGCAAAGTGAAATCCACGCTAAGGGAAAATTTCATATCAAAGCGACGAGCAAACTTCGACATTGGAGGAAAGGTTACGGAAAACATCCGCGAATACGATCGTCGAAAGGGGCCCCTTTGTAGGTATAGAAGAGAAGTAAGTTTTTTTATGATATTGTGTATCAAATGTTAAGTTTATAGATTATTTCGATCTGGCATACAAGTGTTGTAAAATTGTAAATAATTGAAGTTTATTTGTGATTAATGTTTGAAGGAAGAAATTTTCGTCTTCAGAAGAGAAGTAAGTTCTTTGTTTCAGATCGCGGGTTGTAACGAGTGCGGCTTGGACGGACAAGCCGAAGTGGAAGTGTCGTGGAGGTAAATGAAGCCCGTGATATCGGGAGTCAGAGTGTTCGGGGGTGGTATTGTGGTCCACGTGAAGGATAGAGTGATTAAGAAGTGAAGATTATAGGGTGGTTAGTGAAGTGGTGTAGGTGAAGTATTGAGGTGAAGATTATAGGGTGGTTAGTGAAGTGGTGTAGGTGAAGTATTGAAGTGAGGATCGTAGGGTGGTTAGTAGCTAGGGCATCGGCCGAATAACGTCGCGTTTAATCCGGTTAGTCGCATTCTCGCTTGGCGGCTATTTGGGGCTTTGAGGGAAAAGCGAGTGGCGCCCCACGCCCGTCTTCGGACGACCAACCGGGTCCATAAGCCCCGCCGGAGCACCCCAGTTTCCCTGGTAAAAAGTGGGTGTAACAATCACTCAATCTCGAAACTACGCGTCCTGGAATTTTTTCTTGCAAAAGTGCTCGATTAGCCTGTGTTGTGTGGCTTGTGGCTCCGTCCTGTTAAAACCAAATGTTTTCCAGATCATAATCTTCAATTTCTCTCCAAAAATAATTGGTTAACATCCGTCCATAGCGGTCAGAATTGAGTGTAATGGCTCTTCCTTGATCGTTTTCAAAAACATACAGGCCAATAACACCGCCAGACCATAATGCACACCAAACGGTCACTTTTTTCGGATACAAAAGCCTTTCTGCGATCACCTGAGGATTTTGAGAGCCCCATATGCGGCAATTCTGTTTATTCACGTAACCACTGAGCGAAAAATGAGCCTCATCACTAAAGAACATTTTGTTCGAAAAATCGTTATCAATGGCTTGTTGTTCAATCACCCAATTTGCATACATTCTGCGTTGTGTATGATCTTGAGGCTTAAGTTCTTGAGTGAGTTGGATTTCGAATGGATGGAGATGCAAATCCAAATGCAAAATTCGCCACAATGAGCCGTAAGACAAGCCCAAATGTTGAGCACGTCGAGGAATCGACAAATTCGGGTCTTCCTCCACACTTTGAGCAACGACAGCGATATTTCCAGCAGAACGAATGTTGCGGTGACGCACAGGCCTTGCAATATCAATAACCGATCCAGTCTCTTCAAATTTTCTCACTGTGTTCGAAATTGTTTGCTGTGTAGGTAGATTATGTTGACCGTAATCGGCTCGTAAAGCCCTAAATGTTGATACAGCAGAATCACCATTTTTATAATAAAATTTAATAATTTTAACGCGTTTTTCGATTGCTAAACGATCCATGTTTCTAAATGGCAAACATTTAATTCTGACAGATGTCAAATGACAGGGTTATACAATACTTTCTTACCACGAAATGGATAACCCTGTATAACATATAACAATAATTTTTTGAATAAACCTCCCTATTTGTTTCTGGATTTCATACGAAACAGTGGTCTTTTCTGCTGCTAAGTCTTGCTACTTTGCAACACACATGTACAGAGAAGAGGAGCACTAAGGATGGCATCTTCGTATCCGACAGTCTCTGATTCGGCGGAGAGAGTTATTTACCTGCGTCAAAACGAGGATGCAAAGGAGATTGTTGTCCGCGAGGAGAGACCGCGCTCTCTCAACGATTGGCAGCAGTCTTGGGTGAATTGCATGAAGAAAACATTGACTGCGCGCTATATCCCGGATGAGAGAGTCAGTCTAACCCGCACAAGATGGTAAGTCACGGTCCCCCGATTGTCGGTTTTCCCCAGGAGAGGAGGACAATGCCTGCCACACATTTTTTGCGTGCACGAAATGGGAAAGGCTACGAATAGACCTCTACAGGGAGACGGGAGAGCTCATCCCGGATAATATATTCGCGGTGATGCTCGAATTGGTTGACAAATGGAACCAGGTGGCACATTATGTTCGGGAAGTCCTGAAAGATAAAAGGGACTCACACCAGCCGGGGAGGTTGGGGCTGCGGGATCGCTTTTCTGGCACTTACTCGTCCCTCTCGCTAGAAGAGGGATCCCCCAGCTTGAAGGCGCCACACGGCGTAACAAAACGACGAAGTAATGTGTCAAACGGTCCCGAAGTAATGTGTCAAATGGTCCCAGACTAGGTTCTCGGGTTGACACGAGAGTTGTTAAGTGGGTAGTCTAGTCGCCTTCTTGTGAGCATATGATTCCCACACGATGTGCGTAAATGACATTCACCTCCCAGCCACAAAAAAACTCTAACTTTAATCATTTCTGGTGTCTGCATGTCACGGGTTGAGTACAAAATTCTTCTGATATGAGTCTAGTACGATTTATCCAACTTATCTTACATAATTTCTCTCAAGAATAACTATCTTCCAGAAACCTTAATCTCCTGTTTTAGTTAATATTATTTTTTAAATACAATTGTACCGATATATACCTTCAAGGAAATGATTTATGGTACACTTACACGAACCCATTCACTACTATATCTTGAGTCTGCATTATGCCTATGAGTATATCAATACGAGTATGATCACTAATCTACCTATTCATCCATCATTCAATTAGCTCAATGCCAATACACAATAATTTGTCTAGTCTACCAAATGACTGCATTCAACTCTCATTAATTTCATACTGACAACAACCCAGAAGTAATTTTCAAAAATGTTATGACATGCTAATAACAGTCTCTTAAAATTCTTTAAGCCAATCAATCCCTCACGCAGCTACAAGTCATGTTAACAGTTTCACTTTCATCGGCATGTCCAGTAATAGTATCTTTGATGTTAGGTAAATCGTAGCCAGCCGGTAGAGATAGTCATTTTACTTAATTTTAATTTAATATTCACTTTCCATTTGTAATGATCAGTAAGATTATATTATATGTAAATGCCTAAAGTTTAAGTTATGCAGAAAAACTTATTACTACAAAGATTGATCGATCTTGCGTACTTTCGATCAAAAGATACTTTCCGTACAGTTTAAAGTTGGTTTATGTATTGTGTCATTTGATTTATTGCAAGTAAAGGAAGCAACTTGTTTTCTAGAGCGTAAACTTTTAGTTGTCTATTGGTAATAAATTGTTTTTAATAAAAGATGTCCCAATACACATGCGATAGTCACAGAAATAGCAATGGAAACAGTTTGTCCACTCTTTAGAAATATCAATGAAAAGCTTTTCGCACTCTTGAGGATGCATTAAAACTTTCTAGAAAATACTTGTATGCCTCCAGTATACTTCCAACTAATCATAGTTCATTCACAGGAAATCTATTATCATCATACATAGTATTTATTACATGAGTGATGTCAGGGTTGAGTGAATAACTTTGGTGCAATAGACAGTTTATTCACATTAACTCGTATCTACGCAATGTACGGGTAATGCATTGTTTAGCTGGTCAAGAAAGAAAAACCTCTCATCAGCAATCTTGCAGACGCAATGACTTGCAATGTTGTGACTATGAAGTCATAGCGCTTTCATCTTTCGTAATTGGATGACTTTAACTTTACTCATAGATACTGAACAGTAGATAAATTATCTTTATGATTATATGCATGTCTAGTTAAAGTGTGGTCGTCAGTTATATGGACAAATACCTTTACATAATGTTAGTTTTCTTAAGGTATTGAATGATTAAATGCTATGCACTAGTTTTTGATTGAAAGAAATATGTGATAAATATTAGTAAAAAATAATCAATAAATCAAATTAAATCCAATTTTCAAATCCGTGCAACATATTCGTAAACTGTCGTCATTAGCAACATATCACTGAAATTTTTCCTACACGCTAAAGTAACACCTACGCAATGAACCACTTGAAAATTCATATTCTATGCAAATTAGGAAACATAACTCAAACATCCGTGTCTATAGATTTCTTCTAGAATCTAAAAGACATATCCTCAACATAATATAACTCGCCAGCCACCCACAACGCTATTCATAAATCTTATGAAATAATTAATGCATTCAACAGCTGATTTTCCAGCAAATTCTACGAGTATATCGCATCACATACTCGTACTCATATGTACGAGTATAGTATGTACGTTAAATATATTAAATTCCAACTTGACTGCTAAATTAACAGGTAAACAAAAATTTGTTTCAATTGCAAACAGTGTGATGGTCATTCATAAGAAAACTAACAGAGAATTTTTTAAACCTTAACCTTGTTTATCATTTAAGAAGATCATTGAATTATTATTTATTATCATTGTAGATGTACTCGTGTTATCCAAAGCAATAATATGAGTACATGTGAGAGTCTTTACTTAGCTTACAAAATTTGAATATTTTTTAGTATATTTTGGTGACTTTGTTGGTTGATTTGACCACTCAACAATAAACCATAGCTGCAATGGTTTGTAATGAAACTAATAATGGTTTATAGTTAACATATGTTTGCTAAATATTATCATTATATCATCTGAGTAAATTAATGGAGAGAGGTCGATAGTGGTTAGAGGATATTCCTTTATTTAATTCAATTTTGGAAAAAAAACGTGTAATATGCATATAATTTATTAAATAAACATACATTTAATATGATGCTATTAGTAGTTATTTTTAATTAGCATTGATAAGTGGTTGAGAAGGTGTATACTTTATAAATTAGGTAATTGCAAGTTGCTGTACTTTTTAGCTTTTTCGGCATGAAGGATTTTATTCGAGCATTTAAATTAAATTTTGGCAAATAGAGAATCTTGAAATGCATTTTATGTTGCATGATAAATGCCATGGTCACAGTCAAATAAAATATAATTCATATTTTTGTCTCCAAAATGAATATTCATCTCTTGAACATTTTTAATACTTTTATTTTCAATGCCATCTTTCCTTACGAGTGGAAAATCCAATTTGTTCTTATTTTCAAAGCCGGAGATATTAGTTGTGACTTACATTATATAACCATTTGACTCTTGTCCCATCTAAGTGAGGTCTTTTTTTTATGGTCGGGAGGTGAAGGCACTTACGCCCGTCGAGTCTGGCAGTGTGGGACTCCCATGGAGGATATCCTTGGACTACCCACTAAACACCTCCCCTGTCAATCTGAGAACCTAACCTGGAACCGTTTGACACATTACTTCGGGCTAAGCCTCATTTCTCTACGCGTTTAGGCACCACCGGGCTACAGGGATCCCTTTTCCAACGGAAGGAGGGGAAGGGAGAGGGATTTATAGAAAAGAGACCCCCTCCGCCCTGGACGCGTCCAGGCGCTCATATATTTTCCTTTTTATCTTAAGGACTGCCCGAGCGTAATGTGCCACACAGTTCCATTTGTCAACGGATGTGAGCATCTCTCCAGTGAGTTCATCCGGAGAGAGATCTCCCATTTCTTCAATGAGGTCACCGCGCTGCCTTTCCCACCTCTTGCATACAAAAAATGTGTTGTAGGCATCATCGACTTCTCCAGCACAGAATATTTAGTCAGGAGACCGTGACTTACCAATCTTGTGCAGGTAAGACCGAAAGTATCCATGTCCACTCAGTAGCTGAGTTAGATAGAAGTCAGTCTCACCATACCTTCGATTGAGCCACGGCCTCAGGTCACCAATAAGGCGTACGGTCCACCTACCTTTTGTATCGCTCACCCAGGACTGTTGCCAATCACTGAGTGAGCGTTCTCGTTCTTCGTGGGCGACAGCATCTCTGTCGCATTCGTTCCTCCGCAGGTAGATTCTGCGGCGCTCCTTGGCAAGGAGAGCAATGGGTATCACTCCTGCGATGACCAGCACTGCCGACTCCGAGACAGTCCGATATGCAGATGCAATCCGCGGCGCTCCCCGTCGCTGCACCTGTGCCAAGCGCCTTCGATACAGCTTCTTGTTGAGAGCCTCACACCATATCTCCGATCCGTACAACAGCACAGATTGTACTGCACTCATCAGAAGTCTCCTTCTTGATGAGGTGGGACCCCCTATGTTGGCCATTAGCCAGCTGAGAGCCGCAAAACTCGCTGCAGCCTTGTCAGCTATTGCCCTGATTTGCTCGGAGAAACGCATCTTCAAGTCAATCAAAATGCCCAGGTACTTCACTGCTAGTTTGGTCTCAACGAGTGCTTCCCCAATGTTGATCATCCTTGCTCTAGGGATTCTCTTCTTTGTCAAGATGACTACTTCGGTTTTCTCCAATGCTAGGCTGAACCCACGAGCAGTCATCCAGTCCCTCACTCGGCGCATTAGCATACCCAATCTGAGTTGTGCTTGTTCAACAGTGCGTCCCGCAACTAGCGCTGCGACTCGTCTGCATAGCCGATCGAGCGCGACTCATCCGGCAGCTCGATTCTAAGTAGCTCGTTGCACGTGATGTTCCACAGGTCTGGGCCAAGGATGGAGCCTTGTGCAACACCCGATGTAACTTCCATCCTCCGCCAACCCTCCTTCGTCTCATAGAGCAGGCTCCGGTCTGTCGGGTGGTTCTTCGAAATTCGCATCAGATATTCTGGAACTTGAAAAGAGTTTTCCAGTGCTTCCAGAATATCCGCCCATCTAGCGGAATTGAAGGCGTTTCTGACGTCAAGCGTCACGAGCAACACAACCCTTTTGTTTGCCTGGCAGTGAGCCTCCGCTATTTGGACCGCGCTCACTACTTCCGCTTTCGCGTCAATAGTGGAGCGACCTGCTCTAAAACCATACTGCCGTGGAGATAGGTCCCCGGCAGAACGGACCGCTTCAGTGAGTCTTCCCTTGATGAGTTTCTCGAGCACTTTCCCAGCCGTGTCTAGCATACATAACGGGCGGTATGCAGACGCCAACTCGGAATTTTCCTTCCCCTTGCTGATCAGTACGAGCCTCGCCACTTTCCAGCGTTCCGGAAATACACCTTCGTAAAGGCAAGCGTTGAATATACTGAGCAACTAGTTAGGACAAAGCTTGTAGACAAGCTGCAAAACCTCAGCAGGAACGCCATCTGGTCCCGGTGCCTTCCTTGCTTTCATGGATAGAATTGCCTGCTCCAGTTCCATCATTGTGAAAGGTGAGCATTCTATTGGTGTTTGTGCATGAGCTGAATGGACACGGACAGGGTGCTTGGGGAATAGTGCCCGTACGATCTCGTCCATCTTCTCTGCTTCATGTAAGCAGGGCTTCCATAGGGCACCAAGTTTTCGCATGACCACCTTGTAACCTAGGCCCCACGGATCCCTATTTACATCGTCCACGAGATCTTGCCAGCATCGGGCCTTGCTCTTGTTAATAAGCCTGCGAAGATATTTCCTGCCGGACCTGTATGCTGCTAGCCTAGTGTCTGCCTCCTCCCGTGTTCGCGCCCGGTGGGCCTCTCGCCGAAGTTTGTGACACTCGCTTCTTTGTTCGGCAATCTCGTTTGACCACCAGTATACTGGAGGCGTACCGTGTCGGGGTCTCCGACGTGGCATGGAAGACTCGCAAGCAGTTATGATGGTACTCATAGTTGAGTTCACCAAGTCCTTGGCTGTAGGCCCACCACTCCCTGGTGGAGCTCCCAGCAACGGTGCGCCTGCCGTAAGCGCGTTAGCGAACCTTTCAACGTCCGTCCTCCCAGTCCTCCATCCGAGGATTGAAGTTTGGGCACATGCACGCAGAGTGGCATCGTCGTGAATCTCAACAGCTATATACTGGTGATCACTAGCCGAGTAGTCCTCTAGTACTCGCCAGCTGTGTACTCTAGGTACCACGGACTCCGAAGCGAGTGTCACATTGGGTATGGTTCCTACGCAACCCCAGCGGCGGAAAGTAGGGGAATTACCAGTATTTAGGACCAAAAGCGCTGTTCTGGCCGCCATGTCCAAGATTTGCTTTCCCCTTGAGTCGGATTGTGGCATACCCCATTCAATGGCTCTAGCGTTGAAGTCTCTCCCGACCAGCATGTGACCCTCTGTGTTCGAGACAACGTCCTCCAGGGCATCGAGTTTCATTCGAAAAGATGGCATTGCCTTGTTAGGCGTCAGATAAACACTGAAATATGTTATCCCTGAACACCGCACCCACACAAAACCATCCCCGCGTCCATAGCCCTGCACCTGAAGGCGGGCGCTGTCTCAAACCCAGATGGCCGAGGTACCAGATTCGTCAGGGTACCACGCTTGCGAGTCCTTGTTATGATGTTGCTCGCTCAGCAACAGCAAGTCAGCTTTCTTATCCCTCGCAAACTGCTCAAGTAGGTCCTGGGCGTTTGTGCTTCGGTGCAAATTGACCTGCAGGATACGGATCATTTGAGTATCGATTTGGCTTTAGTTAGGGCCTCCTTGAAAACCCAGCATCTCCCTGTCCCCGGCTCATGTTTGAGGTCGCCGGGTGTTAGCTTAGCATCCTTGCAAAGAATGCATTTTGCCTCGTTCGTGTACTCCTTCCTTTTGTGCCCCGTTTCACCACATTTGTAGCACAGAGATCTCCTGTCGGGTCCCCTACAGCCATACGCGGTGTGTCCGTATTCGAGGCATCTGAAGCAGCGGATAGGGATCGCTCTTCTCCGTATCCGTCTTTATCAGCTAGTTCGACAATAGCCATGCGTTGCCCCCTTGTGTTTTCACGTGTCAATCTTGCCTTGGATTCACTTAAGCTGGGGAGCTCCCTCCTAATGGCATCCTCTACTTCAGCTTTGTCCGTGACGCAGTCGAGGTCCCTTATTTCCAGGGTGGCCATTGGTTCGAGCGAGGCAACGGTTGCCGCATCTCCAAGAACCTTTTGAACCGCGTCACGGAATGCATCTTTGTTTGTGACCTCTGGCCCGAATTCCACCAGCAGCTGATGCCTCGAGGGAGAGCGTGTCTTTTTGGTGCTTTTCAGTTGCAAGCCACCTCCGCCTGTAGTGCGTTATGCGGCCAAAAAGCTCCTTCTGTTTAAGAATGCCATTCCTGACACTCTTGCCTATGTTTTTCTGCACTTCGCAGGCAGCCCTCAGTTGTTTAACGATAGTCCCCGCTTTCGAGTTAGCCGCTCCTCTTCGGCGCGGTCAAGGGTGATTGTGTTATTTGGCGCCACCTCTTGGGAGAGGCCCCCGTTTCCTAGCCCTTTTGCTTCTATCGCTTGGGTGACGTTTGAAGTGGCGTCGGCCGACGGCAAAACTTCTCCCTCCCCCAGTCTTACACTGGCCTCTGTTGGTGTCGCAGCTTGATCCGGATTGTATACGTCTTGCACTGGACGCTCCGGGGTGCGCATAGTCCTTCTACTGCGTCCAAAGGCCGCAATGATGCCAGGTTGCACAACGCACTCTGCCTTCTTTCGTTCGTTAGTCCGTCTGTCGTCTGTCTCCGATGATTTAACCTATGATGTTGACTTTGACAGTGTTTCTGGGGTTTGCTGCCTCCCCCCGCAATTGGTGACTTGTTTTATCGGTGTTCTTGCCAACAGCGTTTTTTCCTGAAAGGGTTCTCCGTGCTAGCGTCCTGTTTGCTTGTAGTTATATCTGTTACAGAAGCCAAGTTCACCACTTCTATAACATTTCAGTCGCTGGATGACGACGACCGGGAGCCTGCTCGCTCACTACCCTCTGCCGCCGGTACTGGGGATCCGACCCCCTGCACCGTAATTTGGTTCCCCTTGTGGACCTGCATAGTTTGGTTTTCTGTCTGGGTTTCCGTTCCCATAGCATTTTACCTACCGCCAGGATATATGGACAATTGATGATGCCATATATTTCGTCATGTCACAGTGAAGATCATTGACACTCAGGTATTTGTCCTGAGACTCTCCCTTCACTGCCGACCATTGTCCACGGCTGCTTATTGGTTATTCGCAGTGAACCTTTCGAGAAAGGTCTGCCCCTATCCGCAATCCTGGGGACGCGTTCGGTTCCCCGGTCTGAGGGCACTATCGATAAATCGATAACCAAATAAGTGAGGTCCTTGAGAGTATAAATTAGAGTTTTTCCTATAGTCCTTCATACATTGACCAATAAAGAAGACAGTTTCATAAAAAATGGTCTACTGACTTCAACTAAAGCTGCAGTTTTGGCCTACTATGACCTGAAATATGATGGTGTTGTTGAAAGCTTTCCTACATCCCACCATCTTGTAGAAAAGATTTCCATAAACAAACGCATTACAATGTACTCAAAGATCACTCAAATAAATTAACAGAGAGAAACGACTTGCGACAGCTGTCGGAAATACTCAGTAAATTGGAAAATATTGAAAAGAAATGTGATTTCCTGGCAGCCAAACTACTAGATCAGCAACATGCACAATACGTATATCCAGTGGGAAATTATACCAACCATCTAGAAGCATGTAGTCGAAAAGAACCAGCACCTGCGTCAAAAATTGCATCTGAAATCGATAGCTAGATCTGTTAATTAGGCACTTTTTGGGTATCTGATGAATGGAACGGAAGGTTCAATCAGCTGGAAGAAGCTAGCGTAGCCAGTCATCAAAAGTATGAATCGACCGATTTTTTGGGATTTAAAATATTTTTTCTTAAAAAGGCACTAAAGAATGCAAACATCTCTGGAGTTCAAAATTTCCTTCTGTTGTGTATTACTTACTCACCTACACTTGTAAAGATCATTGTGTCCCCATTGTGTTTTATACTGAATAAAATAGCCAGTTGATCACTGACAGTCTAAGCGAATAGTTCGTACCTTGTTTAAACATAAAACTTGGCGACGAGGTGACTTGAACCCAAAATGGCGCTTATAATAGGATTTCTGGAGCACTTTGACCCTGCGGGTGGTGAAATTGAATCGTATTTAGAAATATTTGAGCAGTTTTTGGAGATTAATGTGATTGATGACGAGAAGAAAGTTCCGATGATAGTCACAAATATTGGGCCGGTTGCATACGGAGTGTTGAAAAATTTATTTGCACCAGACATTGTGAACAACAAGACATACGACCAGATAAAGCTCAAGTTAATCGAACACTTTTCACTTTTACTAACGAAATCAAAAGCCTGTAGAAAATTTACGTGATTATTTGCTGAACTCAAAAAGTTTAGCAGCAAAATGTGATTTCAATTCATATTTGTCGGAGGCGTTACGAGACAGGCTAGTTTGTGGAGTGCTGAATAAAAAATGCAGCAGCGTCTATTGTCGGAGAAGGACTCAGCAACAAAAAGAGCATTATCAATAGAGACCGCATCCAGTCAATCTGAGTTAATGCATTCGCCAAATACATCTGTGGATGCATTATCGATGTCACATCGAAACAAAAAGTGTGGTTCATGCAAACATTGTGGTGGTAAAAATCACGAAGAACCAAAATACAAAGTGAGATTCTATACATGTTATAAGTGTGGTGAGTGAGGGTATCTGGCAAAAATTTGCATTCAGAATCGGAAAAAATAGACGCGTCTGCCGACCTACAAAGTAGTGGTAAATCGGAAGCGATTAATACGGTATTGGCAATTGGACAGACGGATGCTTTGGAAGTTTGCGTATGTATAAACGAGGTAGCTATTGGCGCTATCATTGATAGTGGCGCATGGGTATCGGTGTTGAGTAAAGACGCACACGTAAGATATTTCGGAAAAATGAGTCTTATGCGTTTGCGGTGAAGCATTCGTACGTGTATGTCTCAACGCGAAAACACTGCACACTGCACTGGCTGCATTGGCGTGAGAGTATTGTGAAAGAAGTGCCCATGAAAACCAGTACGTCGACAATATCAGCGTTGGTATCAGAAATATTGTTCAACGAACTGCCACAAAAATACGAAAATGCGTTTACAGACGACGCAAAGTGTATTAATAATTATGTGGTGAACATAGAATTGAAATCGAGTCGAATGCCAATGAATAGAAAGGCATATTCGGTACCATATGCATTGCGCAAGACCGTCGAAAATAAATTAAAAGATATGCAACGAAAGGGCATATTAGAGCCTGTAGACCATAGTGATTGGGGAAGGCCAGTAGTAGTTGTACCAAAGAAGGAAGGTGGAATTCGTGTATGCATCGATTTTAAGCAATCTCAACGCGTATCGGTTGCGGACGGCAAAATTAATTTTTGCAACATGGCAAGGCCCTCGCAAGAATCGATTTGAAAGGAGCATTTCAGCAATTAAAAATTGGTTAGAAGTCATTGCCATATTTTACAATAAATTCCCATATTGGACTTTTCCGGTACAACGTTTTGAAGCTCAGAATATCAGCTGCACCAGCCCTCTTCAGAAGACAACCGACAGTATACTTAAAGGATTGAAACACATCGCTTGTTAATTTAACGACATATTGGAGGCCGGACAAATGAACAACACTGCTGTGATATCGTGAATGCTGTTTTCGCAAAGTTGGCAAAATTCAACGTAAAAGTGAGTCCCGATAAATGCATTTTCCTGAAAAAGAGTGCCGAGTATTTGGGACATCAAATAAATAAAAATCAATAATGGGAGCACCTTATCCAGAAAATTTGCAGCAACTGCGTTGATTTATGGCATTGCTAAATTTTAACAATCGATTTTTACCAATGTTGTCAACGGAATTGAGGCCACTCTACGATCAACTTTGCAAGGACCATCAATTCAAATGGTCCAGCGAATGCAGTAAGGCTTTTCAGAAAGGCAAACAAATGTTGTCTGATAATCAAGTAACAGTGCCTTACGACCCGTCTGAAGAACTTATTGTGATAGCGGATGCGAATCCATATGGAGCTGGAGGAGTTTTAATGCAACGTTTTCACGGAACCAATAGGCCTGTGTTGTTCGATTCAAGTATGTTGTCAGAGACACAACGAAAATATAGTCACTTAGAAAAAAAAGTGCTGGCGGTAGGATTTGAATTACGAAGATTTCACAAATACCTTTATGTGAGTATGTTTACATTGGTCACCGATAACTGGCCATTTCAAATGATTTCGTCACCCAATAAGGCTATTCCAACTTTAGCAGCAAGCCGCATACAAAGATGGGCACTAAATTTATCTGTCCATGTCAGTTTCTAATCAAGTATCGGAACACACCATGTACTGCAATAGAAAAGGAACCAGCTGAAATGATGCTAAATATAAAGCCAAGGGGTTCATTACAAATGCTGTAGCCGCCTGTTGAATGGAATGAGTCTGAAATGAATGAAAGGGAATTACCCATGGCAAAACAATTAAAAATGGCAAAGAGATATGCTTGCGATTAAATAAGAACGGGCGATGGCAGCCAGGCACAGTCGTGAGAGCATTATCAAGAAATGAGGAAGTACTTGTATATACCATTGGCGAAGCCTATACACATCGATGAAGGAGAGTGGTCTTGGTCAACATTCCAGGATAAGCCAAGTGAACCAGTATCACAACCGTTAGTGTTAACAAACGATGCAGACCAACATTTTAACCCTGACACAGCCCCAGCTGAGCAGCCTACGCCTTTCCGATAGAAAAATACTCAAGAAGGAAGATGTTCACGAAGATAACCTAACCGAGAAAGAAGGCAACCTGATCGACTGACGTACCGATAGAGTTAAAAAAAAGTATATTGCTATTAAATTAAAATTGCGAAGGGTGACCGATTTTTTGGGATCTAAAAGATTTTTTCTTAAAAAGGCACTAAAAAATACAAACATCTCTGGAGTTCAAAATTTCCTTCTGTTGTGTATTACTTACACACTCTCACTTGTAAAGATCAATGTATCGCCATTGCGTACTATACTGAATAAAGCACTCAGTTGATCACTGACAGTATAAGCAAATAGTTCGTACCTTGTTCAAACACAAAACCTTGAAACAAATCTATTGCTCAAAGGGTGCCGAGTCGAAGAAGTCTCAAATAATAGAGGCAAGCAATCGTTCAAAGTGTTTATACCGTACAAATATGCCTGGCTTTTTACTGAACACAAATCAGGAAAAGGTAGCATCTATTGGAATGGAACGATCTTCAAGAAGTGGAAATCGAGGAAACCTGTCGGCAACAATTAACAGCCCGATAAATCTGTCAATAATGTACAAGTGCATTCCACTAATACCATGAACATTCATACTTATACTATTAAAAAGGGTCAACCATCGGTTACTAAAAACATTGGAATCTTCCTGACCGTTGGCATGACAGCATGATGGTAAACGGTACTATTCACAATAAAAATCAGCCGAAAGACCATATTAGTGCTTCACGATCAAGGGCAAGTCCAACTGGGGCTCTATGAAAAGTCCCTTTAAGGTGGGGTAGAGATTTCATCCCTTAAATTCACAGTTGAAATTTTAAAAATAGAAAGTAAAAATAACAACAATGGCAATGCAACCGGCAGCAGCCATGATGTTAACAGATCATCGAGAGCGGTACTAACGATAACAAAAATAACGATGAATACAATGACAGTGAAGACGGACAAGAAACGGAGATTAACAGACAGTCTTGTCAAGACTGAGATTCTTGCCGCATTCGGGTGCAGTAAAAAAATGATGCGAACCCCAGAGCGTCCTTAAAGGAAAAGGGGGAAACTCTGCCGGACACACCAAATGTTCGAGCGGTGGAGGAAAATATACAGAACATCGAGAATTCGATAATCACTGCTGCGATCACTACTAAAGCGACTGAAGTAAGGGTCGTATCCCGAAATAATAAAAAACCATTCTGAAGCCCACCAAGAGATACGGCAGGAAAAGAAAGGAGTGACCAGACAAATAAAGCACAATTGTGTGATTTCATCGCCACCATCCGAAATGTGTCGGAAGTACTGTACTCGGAAACGGAACCCGATAACCTCCCCCAAGAAAGGTGGTTGCAAAGTACAATTGCCGCCCAGCGACAGTGAAGATTGGGCTCCTTGAGCTTAAAGAGCTCCTAGACCACATAGGCATTATTGGAGGAGCTGATTAAACGCCGAAGAGGACCAGATGGCCAAAGAAGAGCACATGGCTAATGGGTTAAGTCTAAAGGGCACTTGCCGATAGCTTCACCATCAAACATCATTAAAAGAATGGCGTCTAGCCCAATCAAAGGAGATCGGGATAGAAGAAGGAAAGAAGAGGCACATGATGGGCATGAAACGCCAGATCAGGGGCTCTAGATAGTGCTGACAAAAGGAGTGAAGAAAGCTCTAAAGAAACTCCTTCAAAATATACCAGAAAATAAAGTTCGCATGGATTTTGGACACGCAAAAAGACCTGATACTATTCAGGAGAGGAAAAGCCAAGAAGTTGACCCTGGCAGCAGGTGCTGCTCGTATAATTCGAAGGTGGCCGATCCTATGCAGAGGTGTTGCGGGATACCAGGGGAAAAGACACAAATACTGCCATTAAACCAGTACGACAAACGTAGTCGGGCCGCATACTGGTCGAATCCGGAGCAGAGGCTGACAATAAAGAAGCATTCTGCGACGCAGTAAATAAACTCCTCCATTAAAACACAAATATAGCCTCACTTGAGCCAATAAGAGACATTGACTGCGTCACGTACCTGGCCATGATATAAGAGGTCATCAGGAGGGAGCTCCCTAGCGTGCACAGGATCAGATCAAGGCTGACATCAGAAAACTCTAGTGGATAACGCATGGCCATCATTGACTTGACCGAAAAGGATGCCGAATAATTTCTACATAAGTAAAGAAGTAAGAATAGTGTGAGCTGTCTGCAGGATACGGTGAAGAGCAGTGCCTCTTCGATATGTTTACTACTTAGGCTATGGTCACACCGCATAAGTATGCAAAGGACTCGACACGAGTTCCATCTATTACAAATGAGGTAAAATAGGATTTAAAAGAAAAAAATGTACAAAGGATCCAGGATCAAATCCTGGGCAAATCTTGGAATCGAGGAGATGTTGGGTTTTCCAGGAAGCTCTAGTCAGGCAAAGTCAGAACTTGGATGACCCGTATCCTGAAGGTAAACCTACACAACAGTTCAACTGCATAAACTATACTTGAGCCGTTTATGAGGGACATGAAAGCCAATTTTTTGCTGATGATTGAGGAACACCATGGTAAAAGTTCTGCATCATGGTATACTGATGTAACTGGTACTGTCATCATCTGGGTTCGGAACAGTAAGTTCCAGGAGTTACGTGTCAGTTTGGTGCTCAAGGAGTAGTGTGGATGGTTTCATGTGGACTCGGTGCTCAGGGATCATCTTCTTTAGTGTGTATCTGATGCCGAACGAACCAATATCATCTTCCCAAACCAAGCTTAATACCTTGGAGGGCGGTGCTTTGAAAACGAATCCTAGGAACCATGACCAGGATGGCGCTCGTTGTACTAAACATAGGAAATACGCTGACTTTCCGCTGTATTGGCCAGGAAAAACCATACCGGACGTGACATTCGCCTCGAAATCAATTGGAGAATATTTGAGGATTACTCAGTCAGTGATCATCAGTACATTTAACTTGAGGTCCGTGATGTTTTCTTCTGAAGTATGTGCTCTCGACCTTCTACTATTGGATGGAACATCAAAAGGATGGGCATTGAAATGTTCATCAAGGTGCTCACGGCAGGTGCTCTGCTACAAGGTGATTCACAGGAGACAATAGAACTGGTAGCTCAACATGTGGTGAACTCGACTGTGAGCATCATTACGACTGCTTGCAGCCCGTCAAAAACCCCGGCACGGCAAACTCTTAATGTATTGCTGGTTGACTAAAATTGCTAGGGTTGATGTGATCTTCTGAGATTTCTCCAAGGAATTTGATACTGTGAATCATCTTTTTCTTTATCGTAAGCTTGAAATTCTTGACATCTCGGGCGCTTTTCTATCTTGGATTTCATCTTATCTGTTGTGTCGGCTATGTCAAGTAAGTCTCTCTGGTACTACGTATAACGCTTTTGATCCTTCATCTGATATTCCACAAGGTTCAATTCTTTGGCCACTTATCTTTCTGTTGTTCTTAAATAATCTGCTTTTGTAATTCATTTCCCATGTCTCTTGTATGCGGATGACTTCAAAGTATTTCGAGCATTCAAATTCCATTTAGACTGTCAGCTGAATGCTTGAAATAAATGGTGTACTTCAAACTATTTATTTCTTAACGTTACTTAATGTCATCAAATGACTTTTTCTCTCAAAGACATTAAATGGTACTTTGATGTCTGAATCTTTCAATTACAAAGACCTTGAAGTAATCTTTGATCCAAAACTCGAATTTAATGCGCACACTTTAAATGTAATTACTAAGGCGTCTAAAGTTTCTGGGTTTATTCTTAGGCATAAACATAAATCTAATAGCATCTCTTTTTCTATCCGCCTATCTATTTGTCTTGTTCACCCTTGCTGGAATACTGTTCTGCTATCTGGTCTCTTGGATATTCCTATCTCGTGTGTTCTTTAGAAACTACCCCACCGAAAGTTAACGTCTTTTCTTTTTGTTAAGCTTAAATTGCCGTATCAGCCCTATGAAAGTCATACGCCTTCCTATGTTTTCCATCTCTAATATCCCATCGAACTTATTTGGACAAATATTTTTTGGATAAACTCTGCTACCATCCAGTCCCTTCAAGTATTTTTTCTGAGCTGTATGCCGACAAACATCTTGTTCATCTTGGATGAGGTCTTATTTCGTTACCTCTTATGCTAGAATTGAATTATATTTCCATTCACCCATTTTGAGGATCGTAAGAAATAATAATCTCAAACGTAGTACTTTACCTTCTTCTTACATAGCATTTAGGAAAAACTAACATATTTACAACTAATTTAACTCGCAATTATCGTCACTTTATTAATTTTAATTTAATATTGCTGTATGCTGTATGTTATTGGACTGTATTCAGTCTGTTAGATGGAATAAATAAATAAAAGTGACAGGAATATCACAAGTTTTGACGTGAGGAGCCGTGACGAGGCATGTAAGCAGGTAGCAGCATAAAACTTGGTCAGGAAATACCTTCGCCAATTGACTAACAACAGGAAGAATTTAAGCTTTGGGTACAAGCTATTATTGTGGAAGCTTGGTGCCCTACGAGCACCTTGCATACAAGAAGCGGAAAAGATGTATAAGATAGCGTGGACACTATATCCCGTCCATCCCGTCCATATCGACGCTATGCAGGGTGAAACAGCAATAGAGCGCCCACTATTCACACATCTAATACTGGAACAGACCGTTCTATCATAGAGATCAATTAAGACTCCAGATCCAGATGGTGTTCCAACTGAGGTGTTGTAACTTGTCTATCACCATTGCCCTGACTTACTGCTCAGCACATTCAACGTTTGCCTACTGGATGGGGGTTTTCTGGTACAATAGAAGGGAGCTAAGCTTGTGTTGATCAGCAAAGGAAGGGGAATTCCGGTTCGCCGTCTGCATGCCGCCAGTTATACATGGTAGACACTGCTGGGAAAGTACTAGAGAAACTCATCAAGGGAAGACTCACTGACGCAATTTGTGCTGCTGGGGACTTATCTCCTCAGCAGTACGGCTTCAGAGCAGAATGTTCCACCATTGATGCAATTGCCGAGGTGGTGAGCATGGTTCAAAAGGCAGCATATAGCCGCATCAAGTGACTGATCGTTCTGTTGGTGACACTTAACGTTAGGAACGCCTTCAACTCCGCTAAATGGGTGGTTATTCTGGAAACGCTGGAAAACCCTTCTTAAGTTCCAGAGTATCGAATGCGGTTTCTAGGGGACCACTTGAAGGGCAGAAGCCCACCAACAAAGGATGGAAGTTACGTCGGGTGCAGTCCAGGGATCATACTTGGTTCAGACCAGTGGAACGTGTCTTAGGATGGGCTACTGGGACTGAAGAGGCCAAATTAGTCGCGTTTGATTGGCTATGCAGATGATGTTGCAGCTCACGTTGCTGGACGCACCGTTCGATAAGCACAACTTATGCTATGTTAGTGCGCCGCGAGAGAGACTGAATGACTACTCACGGGTTCATTCTAGCGCTGGAGAAAACCTTGATGGTCATCTTGATAAAAAAAAAGAGAATTCCAAGAGCAAGGGTGATCAGTATGGGGGACATACTGATTGAACGGGAGTGAGCAGTGAAGAAGCTGGGTCTGGATCGACCCAACCCATCAAAAAGATTTCTCTTGATGAGATTCCTGGGTTCAATGTTATGGTACGGAGCAGAAATAAGGGGAAACGCTCTCAGTAAGGAGGTGTACCGAAAATGCTTGGCACAAATACAGAGAAGAGGAGTGCTGAAGACTGCATCTCCATGTTCAACAGTCTCTCATTCGGCGGTGAGTTATAGCAAAGGTGAGGACGCAAAGGAAACGGTTGCTCGCGAGGAGCGACATCACTCGCTCAACGATTGGCACTGGTCATATATGAATTACATGAAGAGAAGATAGACTGTGCGGCTCATCCTGGACCTAATACTGTGGCCAAATCGAAAACATGGTGAGATTGACTTCTCTTTGACCCAGTTTTTGAGCGGGCATGGGTGTTTTCAGTTTTAATCGCACAAGATTGGTAAGTCACGATCCCCCAACAGTAGATTTTACATAGGAGAGGAAGACAATCGCTGCCATAAATTTTTTGCGTGGAGGACAGGGTGCGATGGGACCTCTATAGGGAGAGAGGAGAGCTCACCCCAAATGGTATTGTCGTGGTGATGCTTAGAATGGTTGACAAATGGAACCATGTAGCTAATAACGTTCAGGCAGTCCTATAAGATAAAAGAGACCCTCAGCAGCCGGGGGCGTTGAAGCTAGAGGATCACTTGTCTGGCAATTCCTCTTCCCCTCCCTCCCGCTAGAGAGGGGACTCCCCCCGTTTAAGGCTCCTTGTGGTGTAGTAAAACGAGACCTAGCACGAAGTAATATACCATTAGGTTCTAGGCTAGGCTCTCGGGTTGACAGGGGAGGTATTTAGTGCGAGTACAAGAGCTCTACATTTAGTGCGTAAATGGCATTCAGCTCTCAATCTACAAAAAAGCCATATTTCAAAACAAGAGAGGATTCTTAGATGTTTATTGCTTATTTAAAATATATCACTGTAATCTTTCATCGAATCTTCGGGAAAGTCTTTATGTACATTCTATCTTAAGAACACATTTGGCTAACATTTTCAGCATGCTCTTTGCATGAGCCGATATTTATTTTTATTAGTTTTTAATACACTTACCACTTCGCTGCATTAAATTCTAGCTGGGCCGATGACATATTTCTTAAACGCTTTTAAAAGTACATTACGTAACTTTCTCCTTAGCAGCTTCATCTCATATTTATAACCAATTTGCAAAATAGAGTTAATTTTAAACAAAAACTAAAATAAAATACGCGTATTCAAATCAAAATGTTGAGGAGCTTTTGGAGAAACTATTTTTATCAAAATATTGACAACAAGATTAATTTTTAAACAAATTTCTTAAATGAATCATTTTTTACCGTCTCATATTTATAATTTAAGTAAGATTAGTACATTTCTATTTAAACAAAAAAAAGTAACCTAATTCCTGATTTGCTTTCCTTTGGCTTTGATCAGCTTGAAAACTCTATTTTACATCACCAATACTGTGTCAATCTTCTCCCATTCTGTTAAAATTGCAACTTTAAGTTCATTCTGAGAGTTGAACTGGCGGTTTTCCACATAAACTCATCTGGTAATTCTTTCCCAAATATTTCCTATGAGATTTTGATCGGGGGAATAGGCTAGCGTGTTTATAATCTGGATTGAATTTCCGGCAAACCAATCTGATGTTTGACTGTTTACGTGTATTCTGGCGTTGTTTTGCTGGAATACATATTGCTTTTTACAATGTACGAGTAGAAGAAGAAATGAATTGTACAATAACTCAAGGTATCTTTCCGCCAAAAATGCTCTCCAGAATTTCACAAAACTACCATCAAAACCTCTCTAAAAAACATCGAGGTTCCTTCCTTGAATCCTGCCAGTATGAGTTGATTTGTCAGGATCATCGAGATTCCATTTTTTTTCATCGAAGAAAATAACCTTGACAGTTCAAAAAATTTTCAAATGAAAGAAAAATTTATATAATACAAAATATCTCACCGTGATCCGAACATGTTAAGCGGACCTCAATATAGTGGTCTAAAAGCCTCAAAAAATTTGGAATCACGATTTAAGGTTCTCCACATCGTTGTTTTTGACAGTTTGGTTTTTGGAAGAACTGATAATTTAGTGCTCATTACAATTTTATCGCACGGCGAATTCGATTACATATATACAAAAGACGTTCAATACAAATTATATTCATTGTGGCAACAATTTAGTGTCAATAACATGGAGCCACTTATGCACCCTTCGCCGTGTCAATTTTCAGTGCACTTTGCAAGCACTGAATCCAGCCACACGGAACCAAAGTCTTCTGCCAATATTACACCATCGAGGTTACAGCGACCACCCAACTCCAGTTCATGTTCATAATTCGCTTTCTTCTCTCCTGTGTTTTAAAGAGGAATTCGCCCACACGGAATCATTCACTTGCACTCGACATCATAGTATACTGACATAGTATCCACACTCAATCTACCCTCCGGAAATATCCCAACGCAAGCCGAAAAGCGAACCATAAATCATCGGCAACACATAGGTGGTAAATGTTGACGCGAGGGTTGGTGCGAATAGAAACATGTGCTTTGATGAGAGATTTTAGGATTACCAGATTTAAAAAAAGTGATAATTTTGCAGGAAAACAAATTCATCCTATGCAATCTTTTAGTTTTTATTAGGATCTGGCAATACTCCCATGCTCTGAAATGCGCTAAGGTACACGTGTGTTGGAAATTTTATTTGCTTTTTATTTTATTTTTTGAATACGATAGGCCTTGGCTCAGCTGACGTGCCCCAGCTCAAGTGAAGCGAACAAACGGTTGGACGTCGACCACTTAGATTCCCTTCATCTCTCGTGTAATTTTAATCCGAATTATGGGAAATCGGCGAGTACCAGCAATGTATGAGCTATGAAGATGAGGCAGTGACAACTCAATTCACCTGTAATCAGGAATTCCTTGGGGGTCGGTGAACAATGCATGTGCTTCTTTCAGTGACAAAACGACGTTGGTGAAGGAAGCCTATTCCTAGGATCGGGATGAGTGAGCTGTGCCAATGTTTTGTGGTATTTCAGCGATAAAATGACGATAATGGCCTGTTTTGTGTTTTCGCTAGATAACGAGCTCAAAGGGACCATAATCGTACACCCAAAGAATATGCTGATACGAACAGTAGAAAACCACTTAAATACAGTAGCATTAAATTATCAGCACAGCTGGCGTAAAGAGAGCAGAAATAAATAAAACGGTGACGCGGTTCCCATATTGAAACCAACTATTCACGAAAAATGCACGGAGGGTTCGCAGTCGCACCTCTAGGTCATAAATTGGGTTTTATTCTCGGCGCGCGCACTAGACGTTTCTTTCAAACACTTCACTGGCTACACTCGCGTAGAACCAGAGATGGGATACTCATCAATCATTCGCTCTGTCGCCAGGCGGATGGCTTCTCGACTTTTAACCCACTCGTACGTGTAATGCAATTTATTGATTGCACCTGATCTTAAATCACAATCATGCGAGTGCTCGTACGCTACCAGTAACTTCCCCTTTATCTTCAAAGTTTCATTGGAGGCAAGATACATCCTTATACCGACAGTCCAGTGAAAAAATGCTTTCCTTTCAAATACTCGACAAGAACTCGTTATTTTCTCGCAACGGTGTTTTCTTGGCGAGCTCACTCATGCCATTTACTTTAGTTTGCATTGCGGGACAACACAATTCGTTAGTAAGTTACGTTACGAAGGGGTTGCCGTGATCAATTTTAATTGTAAATTTAAATATTAATTTTTTTAAATTTACAATTAAAATTAGATCAAACATTGTGTTGATTTTTGAGCAGTTTGCCTAAGTGACTGCTTGATTACTACAGATTGAGTTATAGATATGAAACGCATGATAATAGCTAATTCGCAAAAGAAAACCGAAAAGACTATGGCATAATGGGGTGGTTCATTGTCTTAGAATTAGATTTGATATAATAATTTTCCTTTGAATAAAAAGATATCAAAATTTTAAGGTGGAATATAGATATAAAACGGTGTATGATTTACATGCACTTCTGTATGGTTGGAAAAGCTGTTCCCTATACTTATCTAGGTTTAAACCATATCATCGTTTCGCAGGTATATAAATCCCTTGAGCTGAATCATGTCGTACGTCCTGACCCTGAGCTTGAGCTATGTGTCAATTAGCTAGTAAACCCTAGATGCAATGATTGTTCTATTTTTTATAAACACTAAATTCTTTTAACGTCACTAAACAAACAACCATGTGACGTCAACATTTGGCAACATCAAACATCCCAACGAACAAATAGACCTTCCCAACTTTTAAACCTAACAATATTTATTCTACTCAAACCATTCAATGCAATCACAATCAATGGTGTCTACTCGCATAATGCAAACAAACAGCAATTCAAACCAATGACTATATTACTTGCTATTTGTTACATGATGCATAGAAAGCACTTCATTTTCATTGATCAATGCCAAAGCCATTAATTGCAAAAATCAAACCCACCTGCCATGCTACTTACATCGCCAAATGTCCAACCTCAAGGCTTAATTTTCACTTCAAAACTGCAAAATTAGCTGATTCAACGATTATTCAAATCACCATTGTAAATAATTTAATTGGGAAATGCAAAATTAGCAAATTCTCCACATATTGATCAACCGTTACACATACTCTACACTACGATATATTCGACGAATTTAAAGTACATCTAAATCAGCGGTTTTACTATGCAAAGTGCGTGTCGTAGCATCTAAAGTATCGATTGACCTTGTAACGAATTTCACGCAATGCACCGCTACCAAACAAATTAAACCTATTTATGATTCTTTTATTTGATTTATTGATGATCGGTGACCATATGCTTGGTTTGATGATTGACGCATTGCTGACTTTGATCATTTCATCAGTGCATTTTTGATTAATGGAATATTTTGCAACAATCCATGCCGCAAGATGATAGATAAAAGAATTTTCGATAAAATTAAATTTATTTTTTATCGTATGCATATCTTAAAAAAATATGCGCGTGCGATCGTGAAATCTCTTTCAGTGTACGAGTATGTGATTAAACCACACACCTTAGAGGTATTATTGGTGAAGCAAAAGATGATTGTTATTAAAGTGCCACTATAACAAATCAATTGAATGAATGCATGCACAATATTTCATTATTCCATCGGCAACAACAATTGGTTTCTTATGTAACATGCCATAACCACTTTAACGTGTACTCGTACACCGAGTGCATTGAAGAAAAATGCAATGTGCAAGCACTATAGCCTTGCAAGAGTCATATTAAATCGGTACATCCCCGGTTGGGAAGATTAATGAATCTATTTCGGCTGTTTAGGAAAGCATGGAGGGATGAATGAATCGATTAGATGTGAGAAATTTGGCGGTTTTTTACTTTCTTCCATTGAAATATTATTTTAAATACGCGAATATAAAAACATATGAAAGTGTTGAGAATAGTATAACGGAATTTATTTTAGAAAATATTAACTCATCTACAGTTGCGAAATATTTTGTTTTCAGATTAAAGCTAAGATAAATGTCTGTTCATTATGAAAATTAAAATTTTCAAGTTTTCGCATAAAATCCAACGGATTGATAATGTCTTCATCTGTAAGAAAACTTGTTTCTGAAGCATAGGCTTGTGAATTTTGAAATCTATTCCGGAAACTATTTGAAACCGATATTATCAGTAATTCCATAAAAGATAAGTTTTCACTTTTTGTAAACTTACAGAAATTTGCATTTTAAGTTAAACTCTTAATGGCATGGAATTCGAAAAATTATTACAAAAATCGTCCAATCAACACACTTTCTAAAAACTTAAACACAAAAATTCAGAATTTTTTGAAGACATGATTTTTTAATAGAAAAGATTTCATACGTAAATAGTTTCGTTTTCAATATGGCCTAGTTAATTTTCATGCAATTAGTTACAGCCTTAATTCTATACAGACTAGCGTAGGTTGGTAATTTTTTCTCTAGAAATTGTCGCGTGTTGTTGGTTCGCGGCCAATAATAATTTTAATGTTCCGGGAAAGTGAAAACGCAATGTCTTTTTATTTAAGTTAAAAGAGTTTATTTAATTACAAAAATGCACAATAATCGATTTAACACTTTCACTAATTTTAATTTTCACTATTAAAATTCTAACACTTGTCCATAAATTTCTTATCGCAATTGTCTTCTAAATCACTTCACTATTACGAAAATCACTTTTCTACTACTCGAATAATATCGCTTCCCACACACAATCGCAGTTCTTATCGCGGTCGAATGAATGATCCCCCCATTCATTCAGCTCGCCTTCATATAGGGTCTCTACCTATTCACCCATTTCTCGTACATTGGCGAATGTTCTACCGAGAGGTACCTGGTAGATTCGAGCAAATTAATGAATGGAGTGACGTCACTTGCAGATGTTGATCATGCTTGTTGGGTTCTCGTGGGTTCGAGTAAATTCATTTGTTGACGTTCTTAATGATTACGAAAACAATTGCGACAGTAGCTCGCAGAATTATTTGTACATGTAATTATTTGTACATGTAACACTGCCCCCACCTCAGTTCTTTTCGCCCCGAAAAGATGTGTCGCTATTTGTAGTCAATTCTCCCTGGGTGTAATATGGGGCAAGACGGTCCAGATGCACAATTTTCATTTTAGCTCTCGGCTTAAGATGTTCCTGTATTCGGTATACGACGTCGTTGATTCGCTTTGTAACTCGGTATGGTCCCTCCCAATTATGTTGCAACTTTGGAGACCTACCCTTTCGCCGTTGCGGGTTATAAAGCCACACCAAGTCATCTTGCTCGAAGCCAGTAGAATTAGCCTTTAGATCATACCTGGTCTTCATGCGGTCAGTAGCCGATTCGAGGTGTTTTCGCACTGTCCGATGTATCTGGTTCAACCGTTGTCTTAGATCACTTGCGTACTCCGAGACCGTTTGGGGTTTCTCAGGGGGTGTTCCGAACTTTATATCGGCTGGCAGACGAATAGTCTTTCCAAAAATGACTTTGGCTGGGGCTTGGCCCGTCGATGCATGTTCAGCGGCTCTATACGCCATTAAAAATAGTGGGATATGTCGGTCCCAGTCCCTTTGGTTCTCATCAACCATTTTGGCCAGGTGTTTATTGAGCGTGCCGTTGAAACGTTCGACCATTCCATCGGATTGGGGATGCAGCGGCGTTGTCCTCGTTTTCCGTATTCCGAGCAGCTCGCACATTTCGCCAAAAACTAGTGACTCAAAGTTTCGGCCTTGATCCGAATGTAGTTCGCAAGGCACGCCGTACCTACTGACCCAATTTAACACTAGCTGTTCGGCTACAGTAGTTGCTTCCTGGTTGGGAATGGGATAGACCTCGGGCCACTTGCTGAAATAATCGGCTACAACCAGCATATATCGATTTCCCCATTCAGACTCAGGAAAGGGACCTGCGATGTCAACAGCAATCCTTTCAAACGGTACCCCCACGTTGTAGGTTTGCATTTGTCCTCTCAGTCGTCGCTTTGGGCCTTTGACGGAAGCGCAAATTGTGCATCTGCGGCACCAGTCCTCTACGTCTTCTCGAGCGTGGAGCCAGTAGAACCTTTCCCGCAATTTCGCTAAGGTCTTGTTAACACCAAGGTGGCCTGCCGAGGATCCTTCATGCATTTCCTTAACCACATCGTGGATTCGGCTTTTGTGTAGTATAGTTTGCATCCTATAGGAGCTGCCATCCGCCGTTTCCCATTTCCGCTTGAGTACGCCACCCTCCACCTGAACAGAGTTCCATTGTGCCCAGTAGCTTTTCAGGGTTGCGCCATGCATTGAAACGTCTTTCCACTCAGGTCGCCCAGTCGTCTCCTTCCATACGAGCATTGGTCCGATGCCTTCATCGGCTAACTGGGCGTTTCGAATCTCCTCCGATGACCAACCTTCATCGAATTCCGCCGTTATCAATCGCAGATCAACGAGCGGTTCCTTTTCCTCAATCCGCCGGCAATGCTTGCAGTTAGCTGGACATGGATGACGAGATAGGGCGTCAGCATTTCCATAAACTCTGCCCTTGTGAAGTAGTTAGGGCCTCACTACGTCTGGTCGGATCGTCGATCGGGTTGCACTAGTGTCGTTTGTTATGGTGCAATGTTCTTCATCAACTTGACCAGGAAGGCATCTGTCAGCTTCTCCACGAGGTTGCCTTGGCACGGTGCTGGGGATGTCGATACTTCTAGCCAACGTTCGCCCCACGAAGTTGGCCCTTGCAGTTTGATGGGCCTCCATTCTAGGCTCCTGACACGGTCTGGATCTCCACCACCCTGGACAATAGCTCGGTCTTCTTCCCTTCTTGCAGTCTCTTTGCAGGTGCCTTTTTTCCCCGCAATTCCAGCATCTAGGCGCACCATTCACCTGCAGCTCTCGCTCAATTCCCACGCGCTCACACCTGCACTCGTCTGCCACTACCTCGCGAACCCGGGCAGTGGTACGGGTCACATTTTTGGCTGCCTCAAAATTTAAACTATAAGCCAATGCATCCTTGGCTGTTTGCTTTTGAGCTAACCGTACGGCTTGTTGCAATTCCTTGTCCTTTAAGGCACTGATGAATGCTTCTGCTGCTACGTCATCACGATGTTCTGGGTCGTACGCTGGGTAAGCCAAAAGTGCCAGTCACTCAATGTCTTGTGCTAGCTGCTGCAAGGTTTCGCCAGACTTCTGCATCCGATGCCGTAGCTGTGCCCGTTAAATCTGCTTCAGATGATCGTCTCCATAACGCATGTCCAGCGCATTCATTATAGCAGCCGGGTTTGAGTGCAGCTCAACGGGGATAGTCTGCAAAAGCTCGGCAGCTGGGCCTCTTAGAGCAAGAATTAACGCAGTTGCTCGTTCCTGCTCATTCCAGTGATTTATCCTAGCGGCTGCTTCAAACTGGATTTTGTAAATACTCCAGACCGTTTGCCCGTCGAATATTGGTGCTTGCACATTTCTAGATGAGCTTCGCACTGCGGTTATAAGTGGGGCTGGTGAGACGGTTACTATCTTCGCTGCTTCCAAGTCCTTTTTCATGTTTTCCATCTCATGGTCTATTCTCTCTTCGACCTGGCTGATCACAAGGTTGATTCTCTCCTCGACCTGGTATACCTTTTCCTCGACGCATTTAATTTGGCTGTTGAGACTACTGAGTTCCGCTTTTATTTCGGTTGACTGTTTTTCCAGCTTCTGTGTGATGTCTGCCTTGATTTCGAACGCTTGTTGGTCTAGCTTCGCTGATTGTTCATTTAGCTGCGCTGATTGTTCATTCAGCTTCGCAGTCAGACTCGATGACATCAGCATTAACATTTGCATTAGCGCATTTTCTGGCTCCTTTGATTTTGGTGTTTCTACTTCTCCACCTTCTGCACCTTTTTCCGCATCTGAGAGCTCACCCGAATCCAGATTCACGCCTTCCGACTCGATCGCGTCACGCAAGCGTGCAATCAGTGTGGCCTTTGTACCTTGCGTAGCCAGGTTTCGCTGTTCCAACTCTTCCTTAAGCTCTGACATGGTCAATTCATTAATTTTTAAGTTTAAGCTTCGTGGCATTTTTAATGTTTCTTTAAATTTTACTATTGTGCACTATAAAAATGTTCAAATTTTCACTTTCAAAATTTTTCTTTCGCACTTCTGACACCATTGTCGCGTGTTGTTGGTTCGCGGCCAATAATAATTTTAATGTTCCGGGAAAGTGAAAACGCAATGTCTTTTTATTTAAGTTAAAAGAGTTTATTTAATTACAAAAGTGCACAATAATCGATTTAACACTTTCACTAATTTTAATTTTCACTATTAAAATTCTAACACTTGTCTATACATTTCTTATCGCAATTGTCTTCTAAATCACTTCACTATTACGAAAATCACTTTTCTACTACTCAAATAATATCGCTTCCCACACACAATCGCAGTTCTTATCGCGGTCGAATGAATGATCCCCCCATTCATTCAGCTCGCCTTCATATAGGGTCTCTACCTATTCACCCATTTCTCGTACATTGGCGAATGTTCTACCGCGAGGTACCTGGTAGATTCGAGCAAATTAATGAATGGAGTGACGTCACTTGCAGATGTTGATCATGCTTGTTGGGTTCTCGTGGGTTCGAGTAAATTCATTTGTTGACGTTCTTAATGATTATGAAAACAATTGCGACAGTAGCCCGCAGAATTATTTGTACATGTAATTATTTGTACATGTAACAATATGTTATAAAATTACAAAAGAAAAATGTTATCTGAAAAAACCTTACATGATTTTCAAGAGCTTATTCTACATAAAATATCTTACATCTAAAAGACTAGTTTAAGTTAAGCTAACTTGTTGAACAAAAACATGATAGCTGTAGATAATTATTCACAAATGCTAAAATTAGCGGATTGGTTGAAGTAGTAGCTTTGATCATCATTTTGCATATTTTTTCATACGCTAGTTATTGCATGTTAAGTATTTTAGCAAATTTTTATAATTTTCGAGTCATCATTACCTATGGCACGACAACCCAAGCCAAGTTTCGGCCTCCGGGACTAATCTCCTCGAATCATCACAATTCTGTGACTAGTGATCGCCATTTGATCACTCCCAGGATGGATCTGCTGTTAACTTCTATCGTGTCCTCCCACTGAGTCCTCGATCTTCCCCCAGGACATCTACCTTGTGTTCTTCCCTTTAATGTTCTTTTAGGTAGCCGGTTTTCTTCTATTCTTTCTAGATAGCCCACCCATTGTAATTTACGAAGCTTTATGCAAACAGATATACGTGGTCCAAATATGTCCATTGTCTTCTCCAATTTTCTCATCAGGGACCATATTTCAATTCCATTTAACAGCACAGTTTTGGCTTCTTCTTCGGCTGTCTCGGTCTATTGACCGTGTTCTCCGATTTCGAAACTTAAGCAGCGATGAACTGTCTTCGTCAACCGAGTCTAACTAGCATTTCCTGGGTTTCGCTACTAGACTCGACCCTTCAATTCTCGCAACGAATACCTTTTTGGGTATCCGCTGTTTGTCTCTACGATTCATGTGGCCAGCCCATTGTAACTTCCGCAGGCTTTCAATCGTTCACACATTTTCGGTACTATATTCGCCAAATGTAATATTTTTGGTATTAGAGGTATTTTTTGTCGACTATATCATGGTTTTGTTCTGTTCTCATTGAGTTGTCCATTTCACTCCCGCAAAATTTCGTTGGTGGATGTTCACAATCATGACAAAATGTTAATGTCGTCTACATAGGCTACATTGGCTCGACTTGTATAGTAATGTACCTCTTGTATCGACAGGGAGCAGTCTGATAATATTTTCCAGGGCAAAACTGAACCGCAATGATACTAGCCCATATCCCTGCTTTAGTCCGATATTTATCTCAAAAGCATAAGTGAGTTTGTAATTGATACAGACTTGGAAGGTTATCGACCTCATTGTTATTTTGGTAAGACGGACATATTTGGCTGGGTTATCAAAGGAAAGTCATATTTGGCACAGTGCGTTATAATCAATACTGTCCTATGCTGTCTTAACGTCAACGAAAATTTAGTGTACGTCTTTTCTGAACTCTCAGCATTCTTCAAGTATCTGCTTGACAGTGAACAATTGGTCTATCCTTGATCCACCTGCTCTAAAACCACCTTGATACTCCCTAGTAATACTGCTGGTGTATAATCTGATTTTATTTTCTAAGATCTTTGGAAATATTTTGTACGCTGTACAAAGTACCGATATGCCTCTATAGTTTCCGCACTGTAGCTTGTCACGTTTTTGGGCTTTGATGGTGGAACAAAGTTCATCCAGAGTTGGGGGGGCCAATGAAAGCTCACTGGAAACATCTATAGGCTCCGATGTTCTTAAAATATGATGCCCATCTTTCCTTAATCCTGTTTTCATCAGCAATGACATTGCCGATGCCATCACGGTAGAGTGTGGTCTTAGGCTCATAACCTCGTTTCAGGCTTTTCACTACTTTGTATGCTTGTCTTGTGTTGTTGCTCGCTAGACTTATATCAATATTTCTCAATTTGTCGTCATAGTATTTTCTTCTCTTAGTTCTAATTATCTCATTCGCCACTTTTCTGAGATTTTCGTAATGTTCTCTCTTCGTCCTGGTTTCCCTACTTAAGTATTCTTTGTACGCCTGACTCTTTTTGTCTAACGCATCCTGGCACTTATCATCGAACTAATTATTTCCCTTGTGCTGATATCCAATCGTTTGTTCTGCTACGGTCTTAATTGGCGTTTCCCCTTCCATCCAGAGCTCGTTGCTTATTTTCAATCATGTTTCCGATAGCTGATTGGCGGGGGTTTCCGTGAAATATTTGCCTCAAACGCCGTTTGGTGCTTTTCGATGTCAAATTTTTGTAGAAGGCTAGTTTTTCTCGAATACGCCTTCAATAAACGACATTGATACGATAATTTGATCAAGTAATGATCTGAGTTACAAGTGGCTCCTCGGTATGTCCGCACGTCAATTATGCTCGAGGCCCGACGTTTTTGGAGCAGATCATGGTCGATCTGTTTTTGTATATTGACATCCGTTGATACCCAGGTCATTTCATGTATGCGTCAATGAGGGAAGCAAGTTCAACGTACGACTAGATTTCTGCAACATGCAAAGTCAATCAGGCGCTGATCATGGAGACTAACACAGCGTTCAATAAGTCCCAAGACTAACCCAGAGACGGTGCTAGTTCTACCAAACTGGCCACGTTTCCATAGAATGCGAACGTTTGCATGAAACGTGTAAAGATTTCACGTCGATCGGATCACAGGCAGCAGAGTTATCGAGGTTAGAGTAAAGTCACTTTGTAATTTGATTGAAAAATGGAAAAATGCGAGTTTCGCGTGTTGATAAAACATTGTTTTTTAATGGCTAAAAACATGGTAGAAGCCCAGCAATGGCTTGAAAAACATTACCCGGACTCCTTTTCATCGAAAACAACGATTTGTTGATTGGTATGCTGAGTTTAAACGTGGTCGAACGGACACAAATGTTGCGGAACGTTCGGGTAGGCCATTGGAAGCCGTTACACAGGGAAATGTGAGTGAAGTGTTAAAAATTCTAATGAAAAACCGCAAAGTGAAGGTCCGTGAGATTGCAGAAACGACACAAATATCATCTTCATGAAAAATTGAACATGAAAAAGGTTTCTTCCAAGTGGGTGCCGCGATTGTTTTCAGTGGAACAAAAACAGCAACGAGTCGACGATTCAGAGAGCTGTTTATCGCTATTTACTCGCAATAAAAAGGATTTGTTGCGTCGATACGTGACCATGGATGAAACATGGATACATCATTTCACTCTGGAGTTGAATCGGCAATCATCTGAGTGGCGCATGGCTGGCGAAAGCCGCGCAAAGCGTCCAAAAACGCAGCAGTCTGCTGGCAAAGTCATGGCGTCTATTTTTTGGGATACACATGGCGTGATTTTCATTTCATTTCCCTAAAAGAAGATTATATCGATGAATAAAAATGATTTTTGAAAAAAAAGGTTGTTTTCGTTGTTAGTCTCGGAACTTATTGAACGATGTGTTATATCCTCTGGTCGCCTCCCGATAAGATATATCATTGCCAAACTTAGCGCTGAAATCACCCAGAGTTATTTATGTGTCATTTCTAGGCAATGAGTCGACTAGTCCTTTCAGGTGATTGTTGGTTTTGTTTCTTCGCCCTTTTCTTCGTCGGGGCATGTACATTTATCAGCCAGATTTCGATGAATTTTGCTTTTATACGGATCGCACACAATCATTCATTGACTGCCTTAAAATCAATAATGTGTGATTTTAAATATCTATCCACACTAAACACCACTCCGAATTCTCGCTTTTCAGTAGGCTTCCCACTTTTGTTTGCGATTTCATGTCTTGAATATCATTTCTAGTCCAGTTTGTTTCCTGGTTTGCCAGTATATATAATTTATGTTGACTGACCTTTTGTAAAAGGCCCTTAATAGCACCAGGGTGATTGAGTAATCTGATATTCCAGGAACTAGTGCCATAGTCCTTTTGTCGTTTGCGAGATCGTTGACGTAAGTCCAAACCAGGCTGAAGTTCTTGAGCAGGTTTTGGGAAAATCTTGGAAGCTCCAAGGATCATATAGTGATCTTAAGGTAGCAAGAATGAACCGTTTTTGAACAATCTCAAGCCTGTCAATATGTACATTAAAGGCAGGGTCCTAAAAAAGACAGGTATAGGGAGAGCCTGTTAATGAAAGGTATAATCTTTTTCAAACCTCTATATTTTGAAATTCATTATATCTAAGCTTAATAATGCTAAGGAGCTTATTAGCTCTACAAAAAAATCATCGTAATATGGATGGAAAAGTAGTTTTTTGTCCAAAATAATGCCGTGGCTTATGAAGCTGTCCATTTGGTTAAGTTCTTAATGGTTAACGAGATATTTGCTTGTGAAAGTTGAGCGTTTAGCAAAACAATATATTGACCAATATTTATTGAATTTCAAAGAAAGTGGATTGATTTAGTACCGAGTGCCGATTTGGCTTTGAAGAAATAATTTATATAGTTGTGAGCTTATACAGTACAGATTAAGATCATCAAGATACAAAAGATGAGAAAAATCTGACGATACTTCAGAAAGATCTGAAATGAAGATAAAAAGAAGAGGACCTAGATGGCCACCTTAAGGTAATTTATGACATATAGACCAAGCCACTCTATCAACGTATAATTGAATCCATTTTTTTTTTATTTTATTGTTGGCACGGTCGAATATTATATAGACGTCATTGCAAATTGGCTCAAATTGGTGCTTCTTTTTCGTTTGTCATCGGTTTTTTTTCGCGAAAACCGTGCTGTTGCTTGTTAAGCTGAGGCTTACTGATGGAAGACATTTCTTTGTTTTTGTATTAGCACTAAAGGCTTTTGGGGGCCTTTGCTTAGAGATAATCGGAGTACCTCATTATCTTGATCATATGTATCGACACTAGAGAAGATAATACCTGTATAGTCAGCACCATGCTTTGATCTTGTGTTTGTCCATACAGCTGCGATACATATTGATTTTAAACCAGTAAGCATCATAACTCAACAGGTTTATAGTGTTTCCGAAGAACCGTTCGAAACAAATCTTGTTTCCACCAACAGAATTGAACCAGAAGCCTGTGGTTTAAAGGGAGTATTTCACCACGTGGACTATTAGGAGATATTTTAGAATATACTGCATTTTCAAATATATAATAATATATAAATTAAAAATACTGGCAATCTAGGAAACGAGCTGTTATGGAAATGATATTCAAGACATGAGATCGCACACAATATTCAAAAGTGGGAAGCCCACTGGAAAACGAGAATTGGGAGTGGTATTTCTTGTGGATAGGGAGTTCAAATCACACGTTATTGATTTCAAGGCAGGCAATGAACGATTTTGTGTGATCCATATTAATGCAAGATTCATCAAAATTTGGCTAATCAACGTACATGCTTCGACCGAAGAAAAGGACGAAGAAACGGAAGAAACGTTCTTCAATCACCTGAAAAGGCTAGCCGACTCATTGCCTACAAGCGACACGAAAATAATTCTGGGTGATTTCAGCGCTAAGGTTAGCAATGAGATATCTCATCGGGGAATGACTGGAGGATATAGCCTCTACGATGAAACAAATGACAACGGCCAGCTCCTGATTGATTTTGCATGTACCAGAAATCTAGTCATATGCTCAACTTGCTTCTCATAAAATGACCTGGATATCACCGGATGGCAATACGCAAAACTAGACCGACCATGTTCTGATCCAAAAATATTGGGCCTCGAACATATTTGACGCCCGGACATACCGAGGAGCCAATGGTAACTCAGATTATTACCTAATCAAATTAGCCGATCGATGTTGTTTGTCAACTGCGTATACATCAAAGACTAGCTCGCTTCAAAAATTTGAAAGAGTCCAAACGGCGTCTGTGACCAAAAATTTCACGAAGACTCTCGAAAAACAGCTGGCTCCCATCTTATCAGACGCATCGCTGAGAACAAGCAATGTGCTCTCGATGGAAGTTAAAGTGGCTTTAAGGTTGGGGCAGAGCACATAATCAGGCATCAAGACCGGTGCACAAGAAACGAAAGGATTGGTGATGAATGCCAGAATGCGTTCGACAAAAAGAATCAGGCATACAAAGAATACGTAGGTAGGAACCCCTGAACGGCGAGTGAGCGTTATCTAAATTACATAAGATTAGCGAATAAGATAATTAGAACTAAGAAAAGAAAACGCTATGATAATCAACCGAGGCGTATAGATGTAAGTCTAGCGAGCAACAACACAAGTAGTGAAAATCCTAAAACGTGGTTATCAGCCCGAAACCACGCTCTGCCGTTATGACACCGGCAATATCATCGCTGAGGAAACCAAAATTAAGGAAAGATGGGCATCATATTTCAAGAACATCCCTAACCCTCCGCACAGCTCAAGAACATCAGAGCCTGTAGATGTTTCCTGTGAGCTTCCATTGGCCCCACTAACTCTGAATGAAGTTTGCTCCATCATCAAAGCCCAAAAGAATAATGAAGCGCCGGGTATCAATGAGATTCCAGTTGAGCTCATCAAATATGGTGGCAGCAGTGTCCTTGAGGCTATTCACAAAATCATCCAGCACATTTGGCAACAAGAGCATATTTCGAAAGAGTGGAGCCAACCAACTATATTCCCTATCCACAAAAAAGGTGACAAGTTACAGTGCGAATATTATAGAGGCATATCACTACTTTGTACGGCGTACAAAATATTTTCAAAGATCTTAGAAAATAAAATTGGATCATACACCAGCAGTATTATTGGGGATTTCGTGGTTTTAGAGCAGGTTGATCGATTATAGACCAATTGTTCACAGTCAAGCAGATACTTGAAAAATGCTGGGAGTTCAACATAGGCGTGCACCAAATTTTCGTTGACTTTCAGCAAGCATACGCCAGTATTGAGCTAACGTACTGTACCAAATAATGCTTTGCTTTGGCATCTCAGCCAAATCAGTCCATCCTACTAAAATAACAATGACATCGACGACCTTCCAAGTCCGCATCAGGAGCCAACTCACCGATGCCTTTGACACAAATATCGGGCTAAAGAAGAGAGATAAGCTGGCCCCATTGCTATTCAATTTGGCTCTGGAATACCTCATTAGAAAGCTACCTGTCCATACAAGAGGTACACTACTATACTAGTCGAGCCAAGTGGTAGCCTATGCGGATGACATCAACATCTTGTCACGGTCACTAATAATTACCTAAGAACTCTTCCTGAAATTTGACAATGAAGCAAAACTAGTAGAATTACAATCAACGAGAATAAACAAACTCATGACGCAGTCAAAGGAAAATACCTCAAATTCGGAAAATATCAGACTTGTCGAATAAAGTATACAAATGTGAACAAATTCATGTATCCAGGCTCCAAAATAACTAGATATGCTAATGAAAGAGATGAAATACGCCAAAGAATACAGCTTGCAAATAAGTTTTGACGATCTTGAAGACCATACATATACAGGGAAACAAGCCATATATACAAAGGAAAATAAAAATCCAGCTATGGGTGTGTAACATAGACCCTAACTCAAGCATCCGCAAGTATATTGAACGCCTTTGAGCGACGGGACGTGAGGCAAATAATAGGAGCGAAGCTAGACTGGGACCAAGGCTTAATCCGATATAACCATGAGCTGTATGAAATGTTTGACAAGCCGGAGGTCTCAACGATAGTCAGACTACGGAAGCTGCAATTGGCTGAACACATGAATCGTATAGGCGAACAACGGATACCCAAAAAGGTATTCGTTGAGAGAACTGAAGGGCGTAGACCAGTGAGGAAACTGAGGAAATGCTGGTCTGACCTTGTCAACAAAGACAGTTCATCGCTGCTCAAATCTCAAAATTGGAGAAAGCAGTTAATTGGTCGAGACAGTTGGAGGCGCTGTTTGCAGGAAGCGAAGGCCCGAGAGGGGCTGTAGTGCTACGAAGAAGAAGATATATTCAAATAGACCTGAGGTAGCCTTGTCGTTACTTTTATGTATCAACGTCAAATGAGATGATTTCCAGAGTATTTGAACAATTCCTACAGAGAGGGACTTACTAAAAATCAAATCGCTTAAATTCATATCTAGAATGAAATGGGAGGGAATGAATTTGACTTGGGTTCTTTACTTAAATCAGGCTCTTTTATTTTCTTCAGTATTTCTTCTCTGAAGACCACTTAATTCACATTGAAGGTGTATAAAAGTAGAACTAGATGTTTAATGTTCAGATTATTGTGCTTAGCAAAGAGTCCAAAGATATTCCTTGGGTCACATGAGCCAGATCCATTGATTTAAAAAAACCTTGAAACTTAAGTGTGATATTTACCAACAAGAAACCTTTTTGATCATTGATAATGTTTTCACCAATAGTACTGTATGTTAATACATATATTTTCTGAGACTTCAATTAAACCTCTAAAGCCAACTCATCTATTTGAATTGCAATTCATGGCTTATATTGCACTTAATTTGAATTATTTTATGAAGTTTGTTTCTTTAATTCTGTAAATGACGAAGAAGTCAAGGCTTAAAAAGTACGGTTTCGTTTTAACCTTATAGACCCTGGCAAGCGAATATGAAAAGGCAGTGAACGTATTTGAACGCAAAATGCAAAGGGTGGATCAGAGACATGATAGAAGCTGTCATTTCAGAATGCAGGGAGCCCCCTTGAAAGCCCTGAAATGGCTTTCCAATTTCAAGGAAGAGCACAAGTGAAAATTTATGCTATGTTTGCGATAGTTTGGCATTTTTTATGCGGTTTTGACTAAGTTTCCCTTGTAAAAGCAGATAATAAATGTCAAAGTAAGAAAATTCTAAGGTACAAGTCATTCTGAAGTAACAAGCTTTCTTTAATATGGTCAGTAGGAAGAAACTTAGAAATTTGGTGTATTGCCCTTTGTTCCGATGAATCTTTACTTTTTCAATTCAAGAACAAATACAATTCCTACCGCCGCCAGTAAGTGTGGCTGCTTTCAAATTTTAGGTTGGTTTTCTAAATGGCTTTTATTCAAATCTAACTTCAGTTTTTCAAGTTTCCATTGATATTGTCTACATAACCCAGAGTTTGTGACCTTACATTTTGAACCCGTCTAAGCCAACTGGCATAATTAATATGGTCACATGTTTAAATGATTTCCCATCATCACCAAACTCAAAGCAACAAATTACTTGAAAGACACTCATCCAAAACAAATGAAATGCCTTACAACAAACCACATCAGAAACAGTTATGAAAAATCTTTAATTTAAACGGCCTTGATCAAGTAAAACTTTTTTTGTGTTTGGGAGACAAATGTCATTTACACACAGAGTGTGGGACTCCAATGCTGTAAGTGACTGGACCACCTACTAAACAGCTCCCCTGTCAACCTTACTTCGGGCCAGGTCTCATTTTGTTACGCCATGAGGCGCCTTCAAGCTAAGGGAACCCCATTCTAGCAGGAGGGGAGAGGAAAATAGGAAGTGCCAGACATGCGATCTCCCAGCCCCAACCGCCCAGCTGCTGTGAGTCCCTTTTATCTTTTAGGACTCCCCGAAGATAATGTGCCATCTGGCTCCATTTGTCAACCAATTCGAGCATCACCATGACTATACTATCCAGGGTGAGCTCTCTCGTCTCCCTGTAGATGTCTTCCTCTCCCGGGGATACCCGGCAATCGGGGGACCGAGAGCTACCAATCTTGTACACGTAAGACCGAGAACACCCATGCCCACTCAAAAGCTGGGTCACACAGAAGTCAGTCTCATAATGCCCTCGATTTAGCCACGGTTCCCTTCGAGCAATTCACCCAAAACTGCTGCCAATCCTTCAGTGAGTGCTGTCCGTCCTCACGGACAACCATCTCCCTTGCGTCCTCGTTTTGACACAGGTCAATAGCGCGGTGCTCTCTAGCAAGGAAAGCATCATGTATCACACTTGCAATAACGTTTACTACCGAATCAGAGAGTGTCGGATACGAAGATGCAATCCTCAGTGCTCCTTTTCTCTGTGCGTGTGCCAGACATTTTCAGTATATCTCCGTACTGAGAGTTCCGCCCCATATTTCTGCTTCATACAGTAGCATTGACCTGACAGCACTCATCAAGAGGCGTCTTCTTGATGGACTGGGTCCCCCTACGTTGGCCATAAGTTGACTCAGAGCCGATACTCCCGAAGCAGCTTTCTCAGCCGTTGCACTGATGTGTCAGAGAAACTCATCTTTGAGTCGATCAGTTGCCCCAGATACTTCACCACTGGCTTAGATTCGATAAGTATGTCTGATCATCCTTACTCCAGGATTCTCTTTTTGTCACTTTGGTTTACTCCAGTGTCAAACTGAACCCACGAGCAGTCATCTAGTCTCTCACTCGGCCAAGTAAGACTTGAGAGACAACAAAAACGGCACGGATCCTTAACGATCAAGATAATGCTAGAACTTACTCATGATGACTTGTCTCATCATGTAGGGGTATAAAAAGAGATACTAAAGTTCAAATGAAAAGAATTCAAGAGAAATTATTTTGGTGATGTATGTAAATTCTGAATATCCACCAATATTATTTCATTTAAAATAACTCCCTTTCACTTTTGCGGAAGCCATGATTATCAGCCGCACATGTGAAATGTTCAAGAATATCAAATAAATATTTCTATCGAGCTTTTCACACCATTGAGGCAGCATGCTTAAAATGGCTTGATTTAATTTTATTGATATTTGCCATTTATCAGTCATACATTGATTAATCAACATTTTAGCCTCAGGTGTGGGAGTGATAATTTCAAATTTTTGTAAAATCTGTATTATCTGTTTTAATTCGATGAACCAAATAGAGTTTACGATGGCATATTGGAGGCAAAATTAAAATTTTCCATCAAAAACCTAGATTCAGCTATTTGTCAGTAGTTGTGGGTTCGCTGCGGGGAAAATTTGCGTCTACCAAATGATTTTAATTAGATTTAGATCTTTATTGCTGTGAGCTTCTGCAAAAAGTGAAGACAACTTGACTTTCAGGGCTATGTAGTATTTAAGTAAGTAAGTAAGTATTTAAGTTTAATGCTGGACTATTTTTCAATGGTTTGACACAAAAGTCAGCCAACTATTAAAGAAAACCGAACTCAACTGACTAGTGTTGCTTTACGACTGCATACGCGTGTTAGTCGGCTAGCTTTTGTCGTACCTTAAAGCTACACTACAAAATATTTGTCGCACGTACTCTGTGTAACTGACTTTGATTTTTCATTTTTTTTTTTTTTTTTGCTACTGAGTGTCAATCAAGCTACTTAACCGTGATCAAAAATTTTGTCGTGCCAAGTGAAGCAGACACGAAAACTTGAGACGAATTCATACGTCAAATTCAATCAGAACTTTCGTTACTTTTCCAAATAAGGTCACTGCAATATAAGTAATGTAAATAGTCCGCGTAGTATAGCAGTTAGACAACTCACCGCGCAAGCCAAAAGACCATGGTTCGAGTCTCGTTGGTGACAACGAGATTAAGTTCGAGTGATTCAGTTACGATACACACTGATTTGAAATCAGAACGTATTGTAACTGGGTGGACGAACACACGGCGAAAGCGTGGTATTGGCCATACCACCTTGTGGAGTACCGATACATTCGATCAAGGTTATGAGATACTCTAACTATCTCTAAGCAAAGGCCCAAAAGGGGCTGTAATGCTAAAGCAAAATATAAGGGAAAAGCAGAGAGCATATAGGGTGTGAAATTTAAACACAATATAGATTGCTCAGATAAACCACACATTCCTACCAAAATTACAGAAACCTTACGACTGTTACTCACGCTATTAAAGTTCCCTTAAATGCCAAATTCTTTGATAAGAAGTTTTGATGAAGTGAATAGCTTTGCTCACCAGAAACTGAAACAGCTACTTACCTCTGTGCGGGTCAACTGTATATTGTAAGTGGGCTTCTTGTTTTTTCTCTATTTGTCTTTGAATCAATCTTTCAGTCAGTCCATGCATCCGTACGGAGGTTCATTACAGGTGTCTATTTGTCCATGCATCATTCTGCCCTTTTGTCCATCTGGAGGTTAATTACAATTTATTCAGCAAATTTGAGAAAGTCTCCCCAAAAATTGCCAGCTATAGAGTCCATGTTGTTATATGTCCACACTAAAATATAATCTTGTCATACCTTTTCACTGCTACCAGTGGATTGGGCCTTCCTTTTAATTCGTCAAGTTCTATATTTGACAATTTATCTCTTATAAAAGTTTTTCAAAACTCATAATGTAACTTTTCTGGGTCTTCAAGTAGAGATGCGGCTAAAATGGAGGGCGGGTATGGCATATAATGATCTTTGTTCCACGCTTTCGATACAATTCTACATATGTTTCCAAAAGTGGCTTCGTCAGGTAAAGAAAGCATGCTTGTTTCTAACAACATACCGAGACCCTCAGTCCGTTCTCCCAATTGAGAAAATTTCTGTTTGGTACTACAAGTGGTGTATTCCAGAGAAAGATAAATTACACTGTCAAGAAATCAAAATTCTGCGTAAATCAGAAGCTTGATTCTGAGGAACATACAGGAAAGATGAACCATTTAGCGAATGTTCCACGTTCTTAAAATTCTAGGCAAGGAGAAAAAGATGGTTTACGAATTGGGTAACAAAGTTAAAAAAGTTTTAAGTATTATAGAACTTGAAATGAGCACTGCGTATTGTCTGTCATATTGATTCGAAAAGACAATAATCTCTGTCCAATAAACAGCATCTTCACTTGACACTCATTTTAATCATACTTAGACATATCAGATCAAAAATTAGCATCCAGAAGGCAAGTGTTCCTATTCTTAGTACTGAGGTGAATTAAGAACAAAGCATTCTTTGAATTTTTTAGGAAAAAAGCATTCTTTGAATTTTTCAGCCCAATAAATACTTTATTTCAATATGTTTAAGAAATTTGAGTTAACAGTTTAAGCAATAAAAATATATTTATTTTTTTTTTTTCAGGTAAGTTTAAACATGGCTTATCAAGGCATTTTATAGTGAGTATAAATTTGAAAGTGTTTTGATGCCTTTAACGGCTCATTAAAATTATGGAAGTGCTTTGTTACTATTTTTGAGGCGTTGAGATTTACTCTGATTGATGTCCTCAAACTATGTATCCTTAAAAATTGTATGACTTATGGTATACAGTAGAACTATGAATACCACTAAAAAATGCTCAAACATCAACTGTGTTAATTTTTACCAAAAAGGATATGAAAATACATGAAACAGCAAGTTTTTGTCAGCTGTGCCTAAAAACAATAAACAAATCTCTTAACTAGTTATTTCTTGATACTGCTACGATTGAACTAATATTCAATGTAACTTGCTTTTTGCATGAACAACCAAATTTTTAGGCAATCATTCAACAAGTACTTAGCCTCAACGCCCGATGGCGCTGCTTTACCATCGTGCAGTACATTATTTTAGTAGCCTACTGTCAAAGTTTCAGTCGATTCCCTTCATTAGTTTTATTTTGAAAGCCTTAGAAAGCGAGCGCGTCGGTCGGTTGTACAAAAATGGAAAAAGAACAATACCGTTCAGTGATTAGATTCTTATTTTTGAAAAACGCGTAGCAAAATCAAAGATCGCTTGAATGCTGTGTACGGTGACTCTTCTTCTTCAATGGCAACCGTCAAGAATTGTTTCAACGAGTTTGTTCGTGGCCGCACGTCGGTTTTTGACAAGCCACGCCCAGGTGCCCTGAAAACGGCTGCTACGGAGGAAAACGTTAAAAAAATCCACGATCTCGTGTTGGCAGACCATCGATTGAAGGTTCGCGAGAAAGCTGAGACTGTGGTGCATCATATTCTACACGCATCATATTTTACACGAAGAATTGGGCATGAGAAAGCTGTTGGTGCGATGGGTGCCGCGTTTGCTCACACCGGAAAACAAACGCAACCGTGAGACCACATCGGCGACGTGTTTGGCGCTGTTTCAGCGCGATTCGGCGGAGTTCTTGCGTCGTTTCGTGATCATCGACGAAACATGGATTCACTGGTACACACCAGAGACCAAGAAACAGTCGAAACAGTGGACTTCACCCGGCGAACGTGCACCAAAGAAGGCGAAGACTGTTCGATCGGCCGGAAAGGTGATGGCCGCCGTTTTCTGGGATTCAAAAGGTGTGATCCACATCGATTACCTCGAGAAGGGTAAAACAATCACGGGGCGCTACTATGCAGACTTATTGGGCCGATTTGACGTCGAATTGAAGAAAAGGCGGCCCCGCGCCGGCTCACACCTTCGCCGTCGCCATGGCCAAATTGGTCGAACTGCGCTACGAACTGCGCTACGAACTGCTGTCCTATCCACCGTACTCTCCAGATTTGGCCCCCTGTGATTACTTTTTGTTTCCAAACCTGAAAAAATCACTCGCCGGGAACAGATTTGGGTCGAATGAGGAGGTCATCGCCGCCACAAAGGCCTATTTTGTAGCCCTCGAGAAAATGTATTTTTTGAACGGGTTGAAAAAGTCAGAGCATCACTGGGCCAAGTGTATCGAGCTTGAAGGAAATTATGTGGAAAAATAAATTGCCACCTTTCCAAAATTTTCGTTTTTCTTCTGTAGGCTAAGTACTTGTTGAATGACCCTCGTATGGACACCGTAAAATAATGCAAGTTTCAAGAAAAAATATCACTCACAGATTTATTCACCAAACTATTCACCATCAAATCTGCCTTAATTATCGCTCATGCATGTATTCAGAAGCACTCAAGGAATATTTTAAAAGAAATTTTTCCTTCTTTCGACATTTTTCAACCATATCAATTTTATTCCTCTTTACAGTATTTTTATCGGCAAATATCAATAATTTTAACCCAAGCATCCGTCTAATCTGAACCATTTCCAGGTATCTTGCAAAACTCAAACTCAAAACCTCGTTCATTATTCCGTTTTATCTTGAGAAACTCATGCAGAGTGGAGACAAAATCATCAAAACTTATGCAATTGGGGAAAAATGACGCAAATATGCTTAAATGACAATATATCCATGTCCAAGTATGTACATACAAGTATGCATCTACACCCAAGCTATGTCAAGGTAATCAGAAAAGTTGTCTTTTTTCTCTTGTCTGGAATGAAGCAATATATGGGCTAGTGACCAAAGTGGAAAACACATATTGAAAATGACCAAGTGCAGTCTGCATAAAAATTTAAATTAAATATTCATCAAAAAGAGAGGGCGGGTTGAAGGACGGGTATGGCTTTAATGAATTTATCATTGGTGATGATGCATCGTGACAAAAAAGGTATAATCTTGGGTGGTAACGAGCCACTAGTAATGATATTTTCAAGATCTTACTGGAGTTTTTATGTTTATGTATCAATAACTCTACTATGTGCTTGCATTGTCTTACTAAATATTCAAACCAAGTTTTAAACCAAAGTTTGCAATACAGCTAATAATATGCCAGTGAATGCATAACAACATTCCAAACAGATTTTTTTCAATTTCTTAATCACGGAAGAATTATAAGGAGTAATTGAGCTAAAGTAATTTTTTCTTCACTTACAACATGAATACAATTGAGTCTATCAAAGTTAGTCAATAATCGGCCAACGTGCAATATCTAATTATAGTATGTACTATACAAATTTCATTTTCTCCAACTACTCACTAGACAAACTGCTTTGCTTCTTTACTCATTGGATTTTCCAAAAAAAAATCGTATTACCATTATATTTGAAATCCTGCTGCTGATTTCAAATAAAATAATGAAATGTTTTCGCATTAAAGATGATCCGTCTTAGCCATCCCTCTATGCACAAATATTGACAATCATATCATCTGTAGATGTTAGCCTTTGATTCAACTTTCAACAGCCTATGACCTTAACAATGGTTGCCGAAGAAAAATGGTTAATCACTTTGGGAAAATTTTGTTGCTAAATAAAATTTCAAGAAATATTTTATTGTTCGTCTTCTGCAACTTTTATAAAGCCAAATCCGCTTAACGCCGGCTATGACGTCATAACTCATTAAAGTACCTCATTTTTGTGCAATTATGCACCTAAATACCTCTTTTATCCAAACATTCAAATGATAATATCTTTAACATCACAAAGCATAACTTCATGCAATTCAAAAAGTGTGTGCACATTGAACAAAAGACTTAAGCGAGTAACCTGATTAAATTGAAATGCTTGTATGTTGCATACAAGTCTTCTTTCTTTTTATCTTTCACACTCGTATTCGCTTCCGTGTATCATTACAAAATGTTACTAATCATTCGTTATACACGTACCTGGTAAAATTAACTTGCAATTTCTTTTAGCAATGCGAGATTGTATGCAATTTTAATTTAGCTTCTTTGTAGCATGTATGAGTATCGGCACGAGGAGAATACATTTCTTCGTTTAGCATGAGATTCAAGAGTGAAATGTGCATAGAGTAGATTGTGCAAGTGGTTAGATACTAGTCTGCATGACTGGTGATGATTATTTTGCAATTTAATCGGTAAATCCCTTGACGATTGTGGAATTGTTGGTAACATTTTTCTCTTGATTGTGAAAGATATGATCTGAAAGTGTCCCAAAAGTTATTCGATAAATTCTATTTTGATGAAAGTGGTATCTTGAACGATTTATTTTTGTAGTGGAAGAAAAAGTTACAGTGGTCAAGTTGATAATACATTTCTCTATTGTTCGTAACACGAGAGAGTTTTGAAAATTATAGAATTGGTTGCGAATATTAGCGTGCGTTTATTGTGTGAAAGTCAAACCTGAAGGGACGCAATATAAAAATCTATACTATGGGCGCCACCAATAATTAACAACAAAACTTGAAACTAAAACAAATGAATGCAATCAATTCCATTAAACATTCCAACTTTTATTTACAATCTCAGAAGCCTACAAAAGCTAAATCAAAATAGCCAGAAAGAAATTGAAATGATGCTTATTCAACAAATTGAAACTACGTTAATTTGCACAAAAGTAAACTGCGAAACTAGAACAATTGAAAAATTAACTGCCTTTTGATATGGCATTCATCAATGTGTAGAAGCATCGACGCCTTCTTCTTGGCACAACCTATATCACGATGTCTGTCACTTGCTCATCTGATATAAAGTATTTCAAATTGATAACTCCCTCGTTGTACTCCTCACTGATGAAATGATAACGAACATCGATGTGCTCTATATTCTTGTGAAACTCTGAAATCTTCGCTAAATAATCGTACTTTGGTTGTCCATACAAATGCTCTAAAGTTCACCAGCATCAATTCCGATCACAAACTTTTGCAGCCACCACAGCTCATTCACTGCATTTGATACAGCCATGTACCCGGATTTCGTTGATAAGAGGGTCTCTGACTTTTGATACTCGGAACTCCAACTGATGATACCGCTACCATATATAAATACAAGTCCCGATGTTGATCATCTGGTCTTAAAATTGCCTGCGTAATCCACATTGCTGTATCCATACAAAAATTACTAAGCGTCGCTTTCGTAGCACCGTCCGGTGTCCATCGTTCCTTTCACGTTCTTCAATATAAGCTTGACCAAGCTTACGTGAGCTACCACCGGTTTCTCCATCTGCCAACTAACATTGCCCACAGAAAAACTGATGTCCAGTTACATGTTCCTGACCAAATAAATCAGACTTCAAAATTAGTCTCAAAATCACTAAAATTTTGCCCACCGTCCGATGTGGTTGCATCTGCCTTACGATTTGCCATGTTAAACTGATTAAGTACCTTTTGCACGCACACTTGTGTAATGATTTTTATTCTTCGTAGTCATCACTTCGCGACATTTCCCAAAGGAAATCTAAACCAACCTCTCATCATCTGAAGACGTAAAGTCCCGAGACGCATCAACGAACTAAGCCTCTTAAGCCCTACTCGTTCGGATGCTCGCAGTCTACTCCTAGGTGGCTATTTGTTGGCTAGCTTGGAGGAGAGTTTTGGTCGTAGGTCTTTAAGTGAGTAGACTAGGCTTGAATATATCCTTTCAGCCACCGATCCAAATCGCCCCTTTTAATTGCATTCAAAAATTGTTCGATGAACATTTCCGAAATTACTTTACTTTAGCCTTTCCGAGGCTTTCAACAAATCAAAAGAACCACTTTGCAACTCACGCGTTCCCGATCTTTGTACCAACCCGGTGTCAAACGTACTCTTCATCAATTCTAACCGATACACTTGATACCAAATAAAAATTCCTAAATTCAAACTATGACACTGCGTAACCGAACCAAAATCCTGAATCAACTAGTCGCAGATTAACGGCAACCCCACTCACTTGACGACATACACACCCACCATATCTGGCTTCACTGAAAAGCTAACTTTTTCAATATATTGTTGCTTTTAAAATTATTTGTAATATTTATTCTGTTTTGACAATCTTGAAAACCAGCTGCATTCACAGGAAAACAAAGCTTCAACTATACGAATATGTGACAAGACCTATGCTATGCTATGAGTGTGAAACATGGACTGGAACCCAAGCATCCACAAATATTTTGAACGCCTTCGAAAAACAGGTCCTGAGGTGAATAATCGGAGTGAAGCTATCCTGTTTTCTTTTTTTTATCGCTTTGCTCCCTATCGCAATTAAATATGATCCCGAACGCAAACAATCAACTTCTCGATTTCTTCCTTACTACCAATCCTGCCTCTGTCTCCTTGATCTCGAAATCCCCCTCCAAATATGTAAAACCTGATCCCCATCATCCTCCGCTTGAGATTCGTTTATCTTTTCAAGCACCTCAGCCCAAACGCACTCCTTTTCGCCAAGATTTAATTTTCGCAAAGCCAACTCTGCAGCCATTCAGCTTGAGCTGGATAATATTGACTGGAACTCAATTCTACAGAAGCTCGATGTCAATTCAGCGCTTTCAACTTTCTATGTGAATCTCAGTAGCATAATTACAAACCATGTACCTATCTGCCGTTCCCCTCGGAAAAAGAGCCCCAGCTGGTTTTCCGCTGGAACCTCAGACGCTCTTTATTTGAAGGACCAGGCGTGCAAAAAATTTCAGTATTCAACTCTATCACTAACCTTGCCAACTACCGACTGCTGCGTAGAGAAGCCAAAAAAGTGGTTAAGAATGCACTGTGACCTTATTATTATATGATTGAAATACCATTCAATCTAATTGTCCTAAGCCCGTTTGGACATACACACATTCTCTAAAAGCAACATCCTATAACCCTAATATCTTCTCATGGCATAACTGCCAAGCTTCTGATGACCAAGTTATCTGTTATCTTTTCGCTCAATTTTTTTCCTCCACATTTAAGGTTTCGAATCCCGCTATATACTCATCGTGTCCTTCGCCTTCCCCTACCGTGCATCCTATCGTGATCTCTCCATCGGAAATTGAAAATGTACTGCTCATTTTTGACATTAATGGTAGTCCGGTTCCTGATGAAATACCAAATCTGTTCGTTAAGTCATTATCTTCTTCATTATCTACCCCACTATCAATTATTTTCAATATTTTCCAGTCTTCCTTCTGCTTTCCCGATGTCTGGATGCATGCTAACATCCTTCCGATCCATAAGTCTGGAGATCGTTATGAAATCTCAAACTATCGTTCGATTTCTTTGCTGTCTTATTTCGGCAAACTTCTAGAGCGAATTGTGAAAAGCAGAATAAACGATGCCATCAGTATCCTGTTTGCAAATGAACAACATAGCTTCATTAAAGGTTGTTCGACAGTAACTAATTTGTTAGAGCTTAGGAATACCAAGAGCCAAGAAGTTGATGCCATATGCACCGATTTTGCTAAAGCCTTTGACAGTGTTGATCACGGCCTTTTGGCCAACAAACCCCGATCGTTTCGAGTTTCCGACTCAATCCTCTCTTGGATCTTATCCTTCTTATCCCATCGCTCTTGTACCGTTACAAGGAAAAGTTCTTTTTCATCGGCCTCATTAAGCCCGAAATCGGATGTTCCTCAAAGATAAATTTTAGGCCCTTTGCTATTCAACATTTTCATTGATGATCTTCCCCAATGCCTGCCCTCCAATTGTCTTCTTTACGCTGATGATTTAAGAATTTATCTTTCCATTAACTCCAGGAAAGACTGCTCATACCTTTAAAATGATTTTGACAATCTCCAAAATTGGTGTCAAGGTAATTTACTTCCTCATAACATTTCTAAATGTTGTCACATGAGATTCACCAACAAAATTCATTCACGTTTATATGAATATCAGATTGATGGATAGCTGCTGGCACTTGTGTCCAATTTTAAAGATTTGCGAGTAGTATTTGACCCAGATTTTAAATTTAACATCCGTGCTTCACGTGTCATCGGTTTCATTTTATTATCCTCCTGCAAATCTTTCAACATTCCAACCAGCGTCCATTTATTTGTACTCCTAGGCCGGTCAATCCTTGAGTATGCCTCCCAAGAATGGTCTCCTCTCTATACCAATCTATCGGATACTGTTGAAACTGTACAGCGTAAATTCACGCATTCTCTATTCTACAAATATAATCTCTTCTACAGCTCCTACGATGTGCGCTTGCAGACCCTCAACATTCCATCACTCAAAAAAAGGTTCATCGCTGCTTGGATTTTGAAATTGGAGGACGTGGTCATAGACCGAGACTATTGGAGGCACTTATTGCAGGAAGCGAAGGCCCGATAGAGGCTGTAGCGCTACGAACAACAAGAAGAATTTGGAAATAAAAGAAATAAAAATTCATCGTATATGAAAATATCTTGATGAAAAGCAAAAGATATTACGTTAATGTGACAAAAATCTTTGATAACAATACCCTCATATAATTTGCTTCTAATGGTCCACCTGTCTTCCTAGCAAATAAATTAATAGTACCGGTACATTCAAATTATGAAAAAAAACGTATCAGCCTATAGATGGCATTTAACGGATTGCAACAAGCAATATGGCTGTACATCTAAAGAAATGTAGGAATCATGTACCAAATCTGGTGGAAAAAAATTGACTATATTGTTAAGTTTTCCATATGAGGCTTTCGGTCCTCCATTAGACGCGTTCTAAGGTAGTGAATAGAGGTCACCCTAGCTGGCTAGCTGGGGAATAAAATACCCCTTGCGGATCAAAACCGACTAAGTCGAAGCACTAACAAAGCTCCCTTTAGTATTCACTTTTCATGAAACCAGGATAACAGCCTCTAATTGGATTAGATAAACAGCAATGACTATTACAATGCATAAAGGGCTATTCTCTTAGAACTTGGAATGTTAGATCATTGCAAAGACCATGTGCACTGTGAGAACTTCTTATGTTAAGAAAATAAATAAATACTGAATCAACATCCTCGTGGTACAAGAAACCGGATAGCATGGGGAAATGCACAGCGTGTTCAAAAGCGGAAAATTGTAAGGAAACGGTGAGTTTGGAGCGGCTTTCATTGTTGACAACACATTTAAACAAATTATCATCGACTTCAAGCCCGTTAACGAACGGCTTTGTGAGATTCGTATCAAGGTCAAATTCTTTAATATATGGCTGTTCAACTGCCACACACCCTCAGAAGACAAGGAAGAAGCAATCAAGGACGAGTTTTACAGCATCCTGAAACGCATAGTCGTTGGATTGCCGTCAAATGACATTAAAATTGTTCTAGGTGACATCAATGCAAAAATTGCCCGGAAAACGGCACATAGAGGAACAACCAGAGAGCACACCCTCCACGTAGAGACTAGCGGCAACGGACGATACCTGATAGACTTAACAACTAGTAGAGGGCTCACAGTAAGCTCCACACGATTCCTGCATTGAAATATTCATAAAAGAACTTGAGTATCCCCAGACTGTCAAACATTCAATCGGGTCGATCATGTTCTCATACAAAATGAGCCCCCAACAGCATTCTCGACACGCGCTTATTCCGTAGCGCTGTCTGTGATTCGGACCACTAGCGTATAAGGATCAAGTTCCAATCCCGCCTACGATGGCCATAATTTGACTCAGAACCAATATGCCTGAGGCATTTTTATCAGCCACTGCCCGGATTTGTCCAAAGAAACTTATCTTCGAGTCAATCAGGAAACCCTGGTACTTTACTGATGGTTTTGATTCAACTAGCTCTTACCCAATACGATCGTCCTTACCCTGGAGGTTCTTTTGTTTGTCAAGAAGACCACTTTGGTTTTCTCCAGAACTAAACTGAACCCACGAGCAATCATCCAGTCCCTCACATGGCGCATTAGCCTATCTAGTCTAAGTTGCGCCTGTTTGATGATGCTTCCAGCTACTAGCGCTGCAACATCATCCGCAAAGCCGATCAGGCATCACACATTCGGCAGCTCTAGTTTCAGTTGCCCATCGTGCGATATGTTCCTCATGTCAAGGCTGGACTCCTGAAAAACACCCGATGTAACTTTTACCCTTTGTCGGTCCTGCATCATATCATACAATAAGTATTGGTCCTTCAAATAGTCCCACAAAAGCTGCATGAGATATTCTTGAATTTGAAAAGGTGTTTTCAGCGTATCCAAAACCACCACCATCAAGTATCCCGAAAAGAACCACCCATCGCTTAGAACAGCTATGTACCTCCATCTTTGAAGTACACTTACCACCTCTGCGATTGCATCAACGCTAGAGTGTCCTACTCTGAAGCTATGCTGCCGAGAGATAGGTCGTGTCAGTGAGTTTTATCTTGATGGGTGTCGCCGTGTCTAGCATGCATTACGAGCGGTAAGCAGATGGCGACTCATAACTCCCCTTCTCCTTGTTTATCAGTACGATGTTTTGGGAAAATCCCCCTGCCAATATAATCGTCTTTCCAAAGCCATGCGTTGAATGTGCTGAGCAACAAGTTCGCACAATGGTGAAAGACGAACTGAAACACCTCCGCTGAGATGCCGTCTAGACCTAGAGCTTCCTTGGTTTAAACGATAGACATGCTTCTTCCAGTTCCAGTTGCCTGAACAATGGGAATTCAATTGGTATTTCACCATGGACAATGTCAACAGAATTGAGATGGGCGAGGAAAGCACCCACACTATCTTGTCTAACTTGTCTATTTCATATATGTAGGACTTGCGTAGGATGCTAGGCTTCCGCATAACTCGCTTGTAGTCAAAGCCCCATAGATCCTTGTTCACATTGTCCACTAGATATTTTCATCATTTTGCGAAGGTTTTACCTGGCTTACTTATATGGTGCTACATGCTTGCATGCCTTGTTGTGGTTCCATTCCCGTTAAGTTTCATGTCAAAACTTGTGACACCCCCCTCGTTTTTCATCGATTCAAGTCAACTGCCAGCACACTGGAGGCATGCCATGCTTGGGTCTCTAATGGAGAATAGAAGCACTCTATGCAGATGTTATGATGCTCATAGTTGAGTTCACCATATCTTGAGTTTCTAGCTTTTCAGTCCCTTGTTTATCTTCTAGCAGCGGTGCACCTTCCGTGAGCACCTATCCTATCTATGGTCTACCCAATTGTGGAACGTCAAGAGCACTGGCGTTGGAAGACAACACTATGGATTTCGAGCTGAATCTACTGATGATCGCCAGTTGAGTAGTCCACTAACACTCTACAATTGTGTACCTTCTATACTAGGAACCCCGAGGCGAATGTCATTCCAGGTATGGTTCCTTCATAGCCCACATGGGGGAAAGTTCAGCACGACAAGCCCTGTTCTGGCCACTATCTCTAGGAATTCTCTTCGAGCGGATCAATTTGAGACATGCCCCATTCAATTGCTTTAGCACTAAAGTACCCCAACGAGTATATGGCCAACTGTTTTCGAAACAGCGTCCTCCAAAACATTGAGCTTGGCTTGGAAAGATGATATCGGTTCACTTGGCGTTAGGTACACACTAAAGAAGGTAGTTCCTGAGCACCTAACACACACAAAACCATTCCCCATCTATAGCCCTCCACCTAAAAATCACTCTTCCAAACCCAGATGGCGGCAGTACCAACCTAAGCAGGATACCATGGTGCAGAAATTTTATTGCGGTGTTGCTCATTCAGCAGCAAAAATTGGCTTTCATATCCCTCGCTTACTGCCCAATCAGATTTTGGGCTGTTGAACTACAGTGTAGGCTTATCTGCATGATAAGGGTCATCCAAGCTCTGATTTTGCCTCGAGAACCTGACATTTTCCTGATCCCAAGGTGTATCCAAGTACAGGTCTTGGATCAGCAACTTTGTAAAGGATGTAGTGTGCCTCCCTTGTACATTCCTTTTATGTCCCATGTCACCATATTTGTAGCATAGGGAACTGCTATTGGGTTCCTTATGTTACTGTAAGGTATTATCATAACGAGATACTTAAATCATTGGAGGGGTACTGCTCTTTGCAGTACTCTTCGGATGATCCACCCTTTTTTTACTTTTCCCTTACTCAGAAGTTGTTCGGCGTCCATTTCAATCAGGTTGATGATGGCCATACTTTATCTATATTGCTTACTGATGGCGGCCTCACTTTTACCCTACTTACGAGTATGCTATGTATATGCGATATGGCCAAAGCACTTAAAGTGGTTGAGAGATGATGCTCTTTGCTGTACCCTGCAGATGACCCACCTTATTCTTCTTCTTCGTATCACTACAGCCCCTCTTGGGCCTTCACTTCTTGCGAAAACTATCTCCAACTATTTTGGTCCATCGACCGTCTCCTCTGATTTCAAAACTTTAACAGTGACGAAATGTCTTCGTCGACTGAGTCAGAGTAGCAGTTCATCGGTTCTTCACTGGTCTCCGCCCTTCTGCTCTCTCAACGAATACCTTCTTCGGTATTCGTTGTTTATCCATACGAGTCACGTGGCTGACCCATAGCAGCTTCTGCAGCCTTACAATTGTTGAGACCGTATTATTACTTTGCCCTAACTTTGAACTTGTTTGGCTTCCTAATCGGTCAGGTTGAGTATGGCCATACGTTTTTCTCTATTGTTTTCTGGTGCCAGCCTCGATTTTACCTCGCTTACACTAGGGATCTCCCTTTTGATGGCCTCCTTTACATAGTTGAGGTCCGTGATATAATCGATGTCCCTAATTTCGATCGTTGCCATCAGCTCAAGCAAGGCTACAGTTGGTCTTTTGCCAAAAATCTTCTTAACTGCATCGCATAGTGCTTTTTATTATTGGCCTCTGCTCCAAATCCGACTAGACAGAGTGAGCTGCACTGCCTTCATGCCAGTTTTGATATCTTCGGGCTTTACATCTCCCCTGATCTCCCACAATATATATATATATATATATATATATATATATATATATATATATATATATATATATATATATATATATATATACATATATATGCGTAAGATCGGCCATTTTAGAGTTTCACGAGCATGGCCTGCATCCGGTGTCTTCATCGTGGCTTTTTTCTTCTGCATCGCATTAGGTAATTCTTTTTGTTGGGCATCTTTAACAACTTTATTTTCTGGGACGTTTTGTGGGCGTTTTTTGGTCGCTTTCTTAGCAGCCTTTGGTTGCACTATATAAAATTCCTTATTTAATGTATCATACTCATTAAGTGCCTTTTTCCGCCCGTTTATCTTTCACTTAGACTTGAGGCCATTTATTCGATAGTATGTAATGAAGTAGGCATGATATGAAATGTTCGTAATGGACTGCAGCGATGGTTTGCTGCCACGGCTTAAGAGGATGATGGGTTTCGCGGAGATTGGCCTTATCTGAGGACGCGTGAATGCCCTGACAGGCTAGCATTGCAGTGTCGTGGGGCGGGTTCTTTTCCCCAGCACAAGGACTCACTACAAAAAAATTTCGCATTCAGGAATTGAAAAGGGTCTAATTGCGATCGACTGGTGTCGAGGCCAAGGTAACCTACTAAGGGTGGTAATTGCTTATTGCCAGTAACAAACTGGGCCGGGAGAAAACAGACGGACTTAAGGGCAGATTTCGTCGTTAGCGACTATACTTATGGCCCCCAAATATGAGTGGGGCATCCAGTGGAAGCCGTGTCCCCTCGCACCCTCCCAACCGGATCAAGATCCAAATGTAGACGTGGCCATACATTTTCCAGTTAAGTGAAAAACTCATACAAACATAATTTGTATGAACATAAACATGGCCAATTTATGTTATAGTATCATACGATAAAATCACATAAAACTATACCATAAAAGGGCACACGAGCAGGAGGTCACTCTACCCGGCAAGAGCCCCTGTAAGAGCTAGCCCAATGGCTAGCTCAGTATAGTGGAGGGGCCAGCCATCGTTGCAGGTGCCATACCCGGTCAGGTTCGAAACCCGAATGGAAAGACCGAAATTTTTTATTTAATAATTCATTATTCTTCCTTTTTAACTTCGGCTCATATAACCGAGCATATTTGTAGTCAATTAATTGAGGAGGTATTAACAACTTTTCACCAGCCGCGTTTCATTTCAGTTAATTTACAAATTCAAACATTTTTGAAACACGTCAACACTTACAAACAACCATTCCAGGTCCTAAATAAATCCTGAATATATTCAATACGCAATTTTTATCATATGAATTATATAAACTATAGTACTTAAGCAATAAATAACAGAAAATAAAAGGGTACTCATCAGCATCCTCGACGAGCGCCCGTTGACAATATGGTGATGACTTGACTGATTCTTCCTTTGCTGTTGGTTTTATTATATTTATTTTTTTTTTTCTATTTTTTTATTAAATTAAACTAATTTTTTTTTCTTGAATAAAAGTAAATAACGCAATATGTGCTGCCAGATCCTTTCTCTGATTCATGAAAATAATCTTGAAGTGTCGTTATATGCCTTTCAATTTGACCATCAAATTCACTTGGAAGTCTTGTATGAAATTTGACGGATATTCCTTCACGGTAATCCAGTTGAACGAATACTTTAGCGCAATCTGGCTAGAGAGCACTACTTCCCGTGGCACACGCGAAACCTAATATTACTTGTGAACTTGAATAAACGGGAACCAACATTCCCCGTTAATAACAGCTGTCCGGTCTGTTGTAAAACTGCAAACACTGACTAGAACCAGGTGGTGACTTCACTGATTTCTCCTTTCACTGCTTTATAGTGTTAATATACTGATTCAACATTAAAATTATTGCTACGTTACGGCAATTTGACACAGTCGCTGTTATATGCATAGGAGTTTGCACTCCATCTGACGTTGCATTCATATCGGCTCTGTGTTGAAGCAATAACGTGACACACTCTGCATTACTCCACTTGCAAGCCGAATGGCTGGAATCCACTTTACTACAGTCTGAGCTTTTGGATTTGCTTTAAATTTTGGCAGAAGAACAGCTATTTCTAGAAAAGTTTAATTAGAAGACCTTGTGCAATGGTGTGTAACCGTCTTCATCGATTCAATTTACACTTTACAACTTCTATTTTCCCTTCGTTAGCCGCCCATAGAATTTCCCGATCCAAAGATTCCACTTTCTACCGGAAATTTTCACATAGCTTATGAATTGGACATCCACTTCATTCACAACCCTATACAGAAAACACTCAAGGTTATAACAATTCAGAAGGCAAGGGGGCACTTTTTACAGATCACCGATTCGAAGTCCTTGATATCCACATGGTTTAATCTTTAAAACCCAAAACACTTTCGTACACACACAGAGTATTAACCGTCGTCTCGTCATTTAAATTTTGCCCATCCTGGACAAATCCGTCGATACGATAATACTTGTCGATGTTGTGTCGAGGTTGAAACGAAAACCGAAACTTTCTACGAGTCACCCCTTAGAAAATTTTACAAGAAACAACCGCGAAATGACAAATGAACTTCTTAGGCATGCTGTTTTCACGAATCCTAATATACATCGAATAAGCGGATTTTCCCATGGCTTTCGCAGCGTCCGCGCTGTGTGGCGATTTCAAGCAGACTCCCTCTTTGGTTGTCCATCGTCCGCTTCTCGGTGTCACAACAGTAAATTCTCAAGCTTCTAGCTCAGCCATGTTCGATTGCATTCGCAATGCAATCCGTGGATGGCTGTATGATTTCAGTGCTCTCATGTCCGAAATATTAATTTGTAGATTTGAATTTTAAAATTAACAGAAGTAAAAAAAATGAAAAATTTTAAATAATAATTAAAAGATAAATATCATAAAGAATATAAGTAGAAAGAAAGATTAAATTTAATATGGAAGAAAAATAGTATAAAATGTACATTTAATAAAAATAAAAAAAATATTTTGTGATTTATAACTATTGATGGAAATAATTAAATTTTTCTCAAATCTCCAATTAAAATTTCGGATAAGTGTGATGAAGGTTTTAGAGCAGTTTGCTACGGCGACTGCTCGATTACTGCAAGTAATTGATGGCGGAGCTATCAGCATCTCCTGAGCAGACTAAGCCTTTAGCTCTTCCTTAACCTTCTGCTCTCCTTCAGCCTTCAACCAGCTCCATTGGTAACGCCCGATGCGATCTAGGAGCTTTTCTTACTCAAGTAGCTCGTTCGTTTCATCTTTTCTAATGCTTTCTGCAAGTAACATTAGTATTTAATTATCTCCAGGATGCTTCCCGCTTTTCGGTTCAAGCTTTCTTCTTGATAGCATTTTCCAACCTTCTCTGCGGAGAAAGATTTTTTCCTTTTGGTTTCTGGATACAATGCTTCAGTTACATTTTTAGCAATGTCAACAACTTCACGCAACGGCACTTCGTTGGTCTCTTCATTCTTTTCTTTTTCTGCTGCGGAAAGTTTTTCGACTTCAGGGTGGTTCATTACGAACTCTTCTTTTAAAGTTTATTCTGCAGTACGCACAGTTTTTTACTGCGCCTGAATGTCACGATTATATCCAACTAAAATGTGCCCCCTGAGCATTTTCATTCAGTCATCTATTTACCTTATTTCTTAGTGTTTGTATGATGATGGATACGGCAAACGAAGTTTTGCACTTGAATTCCAATTTGAAAATTGACAAGATAAGAGCAAAGACTTATTTTTTGTCACGCGCGACACAGTATTTATTCATTAATTATTTCGACCAAACTTCAACTATAATTATCTCTACACCTTTGATGATCACTTGACTGTCATCCTCACCGATCGCTCACGAATTGCCTGCTCCGTCAGCACTTGCTCGCCAGCGCAGATTACTCGATAAATTATGCAAAGATCAGTTGCTGTGTTGATAATGATGATGTTGATGCTAACGACGCGTTGATGACTGTGTGGCCATTCGTGATGGGAGTGGGTAAATAGTCGACTGTGAAAGTTGCTGTTGAATCCTAAACATACTCCCCCCGCTGCGACCGTAAGACGCGGAACGTCCTATGATTATAAAAAGAAATAAATGATTTGTTAACACATATGAACTGTTGAACTCCGTGTCTGTCCAGCTAGGTTGCATCCGCTGATTACCGTCATTTCCCACTAATCTGCAACATACGGTGCTCGGAATAACAGAGTGAAGCTCAACCAACGATGTTGGCTGTTCACCGCTGCTACGTTCGGGCAGTCCGGGTGTCTGGGGATTGAACCGTGCAAATTGGGGAAACAGAGTGTGGTGATGGGTTGTATGAATTCGATTAGAGGTTATTAACGGTAGTTAAAGGGTGTTAGGGGTTTGTGCAAATCGGTTAAGTGTGTTCTGGGGTAGGCAGTAATGCTATCTTGGTGATTGCGCGTTTATATGTGTTGCCCTTTGCGTGCAGTGTTACCAATCGTACTAGGTTATCTGACCCGGGATGTAAAGCAGTCACCCTGGCTAATGGCCATTTGTATGGGTGTAATTTCTCCTCTTTAAGTAAGCACAAATCTCTGACCTTGGGGTTGTGTTGTCGATGAGTCCACTTCGATCTCTGTTGTAGTCTGGTGAGATATTCGCTCCTCCAGCGTCGCCAAAACGTTTGTGCTAGACGTTGCGTCAGTTGCCATCTATCGAGTCGGTTGATGTTAGTTTCCGTGAGGTCTGCTTCAGGAGGTGCTAACAACGTGTCGCCAATCAGGAAGTGTGCTGGCGTAAGTGCCGTAGTGTCCATCGGATCATCTGAAAGCGGGCACAATGGTCTCGAATTAAGACAGGCTTCTATCTGCGTCATCGTAGTCGTTAGCTCTTCAAAAGTTAGCGTCGCATTTCCTAGCACTCTTCGTAAATGGAACTTGGTCGACTTGACGCCGGCCTCCCAGAGTCCTCCAAAATGGGGTGATGCCGGAGGATTAAAATGCCATGTGATCCCTTGGTTAGCGAGAAGTTCCGCAACGTCTTTGTGGTGCTGCAGTACCTTTCTTAGATGTGTGTCGGCCCCCACGAAATTTGTCCCACAGTCACTGTACACGTGGCTACACATACCGCGTCGTCCGCAGAATCGTTTAAACGCTGCTAGGAAAGCGTGCGTCGTCAAATCGCTGACCACTTCGATATGAATCGCTTTGACTGTCAGACATATTAAAATGGTGACGTATCCTTTGTAAGTCGAGCTTCCACGGCCTAGACGGTGTCGTAATTCGAAGGGACCGCAATAATCCACTCCGACGTGAGTGAACGGGTAAGCAACGTTAACTCTCGGTGCTGGTAGGTTGCCCATGAGCTGTGAGGAAGTCTTCGCATTCGCGCGAAAACATTTGATGCACTGGTGTACACTTTTCTTGACTACCCTACGAGCGTCGATCAGCCAAAACGTTCTTCTCAAGTGTGTCAACATCGCTTGGGTCAAGTTACTCTACATGTAGAGTAACTTGATGTACTTGATGTAGCAATAAGTCAGTGAACTTGCCAGATCTTGGAACGATAATCGGATGGATTTCAGAGTAAGACAATGTCGCATGTCCTAAACGTCCCCCGACGCGTAGTACTCCGTCGCTATCTAAGAATGGGTTCAGATTTGCAATCTTACTTTGTTTCGGAATTTCCTTCGTCTTGATTAAGGTTTTGATTTCATGATCAAATTCAGACTGTTGTGCAAATTTTATCCAAATGTCTAATGCTTGTTTTATCTCTTCGCTGTGTAATGGGGTTGGGGTGATGGATTTTGGTATGCATTTACGCCAACGTAAACAATACGCAGTCACTCGGCATAACCGCGTCAATGACGAAAATCTCGCAATGATTTCAGTTGCGTTTGTTATTGTCTATAGGAATACCTTGATATTTTTTCTCCTCTCCAACTCGGTACTATCTATAGTCGTGGATTTGGGCCACTGATCCGACGGTTTCACCAACCAGGTTGGTCCATTCCACCATAATGGATTTGATAATAGTTCTGCAACTTCTGCGCCACGTGAGGCTAGATCTGCTGGGTTTTGAGGTGACGGAACGTAACGCCAAAGAGTGTTACCAGTTTGGTTGAAGATTTCTGTCGTTCTATTGGCTACGAAAATGTTCCATCGAGTGGGATGACCTTTCAACCACGCCAGAACTATCTGCGAATCGGTCCATAACGATTCGTGCGTGATGGGTAATTTTAGCGTATCTTTCACTCGGACCATCAGTTTTGAGAGCAATGACACTTCTGTGTACATTCTAACGGAACTGTTTCATCCCAGGCCACTCCGCTCAGCCATAACGATTGTAGTATTATTTTGGCAACAATCAGTACAGGTGCTAACCAGCCCAGTGGATCATATAGTCGCGCAATATCTGACAAGATCTTTCTTTTAGTATATGGCGCCGAACTTTCTGGTAACTTAATTTGGTATCCCAGACAATCGGATATGGGATACCAAACGATGCCTAGTGACTTAAACTGTTGATCCCAGTATCGTTCAACGTGAAGTTTCATCTCCACGTCTTCCTCAGGAATTCCACATAAAATTTGCGGGTCATTAGCAATCCATTTACGGAGTGCAAAGCCTCCACTTTGTAGTAGCGCGTCTACTTCTTTACGCTTCATGATAGTCTCTTGCAGGCTCTCACCACTCGACAGAACATCGTCCACATAAAAATCGTCCATGATGACCTTATACGCCGATGGGTATTCCCCTTTGCCGTCGTTCGCTAACTTATGCAAAGTTCGAATTGCCAAGAAAAGAGCACATGTGGTGCCGAATGTGACTGTATTTAGACGAAAGTCACAAATGTTACTCTCTGGATGCGGTTTCCAGACTATACGTTGGTACTCAGCGTCATCGTGATGTACGTTGATCTGCCGATACATCTTTGAGATGTCTGCTGCAAATGCGAATTTATGCAATCTCCATCTCGATAGTACAGCGCTCAAGTCATTTTGAATAGCTGGACCCGTCATTAAAGCTTCATTTAAGGAGACCCCGGAGCTAGTTTTTCGCGATGCGTCGAATACCACACGTAATCTGGTACTTGTGCTACTTTCCTTGATGACTGCGTGGTGCGGCAAGTACAGTGCCATACTTATCGATCGGTCTTCTTGACTGATGTATTTTGGCTGGTCAGCTACTAACTGCATATGTCCCATATCAATGTACTCTTGTAAACACTTATCATATTCCTTCCTTAATTGCGACGTCCTTCCTAAATGTTTCTCTGTTGCCTGTAAACTTGCTACTGCCTGATGCCTCGATTGACCTAATGCTTGTTTCATGCCCTGCTTGAATGGCAACCGGACCGTGTATCGTCCATCGACTCCCCTTTGAACATTATTTCGGAAATGTTCCTCACATGCTTGCTCTTCATCAGATGTTATTCTATGCCATGCCACTTCTTCCAGCTCCCAAAATCTCTGCAATAACTCATTGATGTTCGGTTCATCACTGGCTTCTACCGTGCAACTGTGCCTTGTTCGATCCCTTGTGGAATGCACTGGTACTTCGCCCGACAGAATCCATCCTAAACTTGTCCTTTGTACCACGGGCCCCGCCGGTAATTTAAACATGTCACTCATCAGAATTTTGCCATATATTTCTGCTCCCAACAACATATCAATGTTACCTGGTCTATTAAAAGAAGGATCAGCAAGTTGAACTGTTTTCAATTGCTCCCACTCTGCAGTATCCAGCGTCTGCGGTGGTAGTGGGTTCGTTAATTTGTCCAAGACATATGCCTTGAAGGGTATGACTTCATTCGCATGTGTTCTAATCTGTGCATGGATCATGCCTCGACTTGCTCGACTAGATTCTGCCCCAATTCCCGCAATTTTGATATTGGTGGCCTTGCGCTTTAAGCTCAATTGTTGAGCTGCAGCTTCTGTTATAAGAGACGCTTGCGACCCTTGATCGACTAAAGCCCGCAAGACTTTGCATCCATGGGGTGCCTCCACGCTGACTAACGCTGTAGCCAGAAGTACCTCGTTCTTCCTTTCACAGTTCAGCGCGTTGATGTCAATCGCTCCTGGTCCTGAGGATTGAGTTTCGGTCGTGTTGGGATTGGTTACCTTTGGACTTCGTTGACTCATAGTGGCTTCATCTTTGTGCAGTAAGGTATGATGCTTCCGTTGACATTTCTTGCACTTAGATTGGCTGGGACAAGTGCTTGCTGGATAGACAGTTGAGGCAAGCACGCGATTGTTGAACTGTCTGAAGTCTTTGCTTCAAATCACTGCGAATAAATTGATCGCACTGATACAAGAAATGATGCTGCTTGCATAAAGGGCATTCTATCGTCACTTCGTTCTTCACCACATGTACACTTCGTGTGGTGTTCGCCATTCGCGATACCGTGGGACGCACGATTCCTGCTGCCTCCAATGCTCTGAATCTATTTTGTAGGAACGTACACACGTCTTTGAATGACGGCAATTCTTTCTCTTCACATCTTTGTTGTTCCCACAATTGACGCGTTTCATGTGGGAATCGTTGCACTGTCATGTGAATCACCATGGCTTCCCCCAAGTTTTTCACTTTCATGTTTTCAATAATCTGGACACTCTCAACAGATCGATCCAATAAAGTTTCAAGCGACGTGGCTGATTCATTAGCATTTCCAATGCTAAAGAGGGTTTTCAACTGCGCGGTCAAACAGACACTTGCATTTTCGTATCGTTCTACCAACACTTTCCACGCTCCGTCGTAGTTTGCATCGGTTACTGCGAACTGTTTCACTAATCCTACTGCCTCTCCTTCTAAACTTGACTTGAGATAATGCAGCTTTTTAACCTTTGACAATGTTTTACGATTATGAATGAGCGATGTGAACAGATCTCGGAACGACGCCCACATATCATATTTGCCGTTGAATTTGGGTAATGTAATCCTTGGCAGCCGTAATTCTTCCAACGGAGTCGAGGATTCTGGTGGATTTGCCCGTTGTGCCTCCTTCAAAAAGTCGGCTAGTTCGGCGTAGACTACTATGTAGCTCTCGTTGAACGTAGACAACCAATCTTCTTCAAAATAGGGCACCTTCAGCTCTTCGTCCATGCCCGTGAGCAGTGCAATGATGTGTCGATGGGTTTCCGCAAACTCCTGATGTAAGGTTTGCACCCTGTCCAATTGTTTTTCATAATAAACTTGCGTTTTCCGTGATTTCGAGTCCTTTTTATAATTACTAATTACTTTATTCAATTGCTCCAAGGAGAGCTTTTGCTGCACAATTAGTCGGTTCATGGTTCTGCGATTTGGAACTATGTAATGTGTGATAGAGTGTTTCCTAGAAAGCGAACTTTTGTACAGCTAAATGTCTGATGAACTAAGTTGTGACTAAATAATGCACTGCTTGCATGCGATAGCCACGTTTTGTATGCACTGATTGCACCTAACTCCCCACAAATGACTTGAGAGGCGACCAATGCCAGTGTTTCCAACGAAAGATGAGACGATTGTTGCATGCGATAGATACGATTTGTATGCGATGCTTCCTAAATGCCCACAAATGACTTGATGCAATCAATGCGAGTGCTTTCATCGACAGAAGAGACGATTGTTGTATGCGATAGTGACTTCTTGTATGCGATAGCGACGTCTTGTATGCGATGCTTCCTAAATGCCCACAAATGACTTGATGCAATCATATTCACTTTATAATCCATCAATTTTCTCACACTTTCACCCTTTTTACCAACTGATGAACGTGATAGTGGCTAGCAGTTATGGGCTGCTCCCTGTAAATAATTTAATTTGATTGCGTCGCAAAGTGCTGAGGATTGCCTATAAGCACGTCTTGGGCTGTTAGCCACCATGTGCTTGAATGTGGGAATTGTACTCCCGTTACGAGGTCCCGGTTTGACGATCACCGCTTTTCAATGAAATGCCACCGGATTTGCACACACGTGAATTTGGAAGAGGATATGTATGACAAGTGTAGGAATGATCGTACTTACCAAATTGCACGGTTCACACATCAACTATCGTTGCCTATGCGCAACGATCCGGCTCGACGGACCAAAAAATGTTTGTATGATGATGGATACGGCAAACGAAGTTTTGCACTTGAATTCCAATTTGAAAATTGACAAGATAAGAGCAAAGACTTATTTTTTGTCACGCACGACACAGTATTTATTCATTAATTATTTCGACCAAACTTCAACTATAATTATCTCTACACGTTTGATGATCACTTGACAGTCGTCCTCACCGATCGCTCACGAATTGCCTGCTCCGTCAGCACTTGCTCGCCAGCGCAGATTACTAGATAAATTATGCAAAGATCAGTTGCTGTGTTTGTATTGTTAATTGCATTGGGGTTTGTTGTCTTGTCAGGATGATGATGTTGATGCTAACGACGCGTTGATGACTGTGTGGCCATTCGTGATGGGAGTGGGTGAATAGTCGACTGTGGAAGTTGCTGTTGAATCCTAAACACTTAGAATCTGTAGTATCTAGTAAAGCCTTTAATGGCTCACCTATTCTTGATGTGTTTGATGAGTTTAGAGATGCCATATCTGTAGGGTCCCCCCTCGTTGCCGCTATGTCCGTTCATATAAGTTGTCGCTTTTTCGGTCCAATGATTATATTTGCAGAACAGGGAGACCAAGTGCTCAGAGCCAGACCAGCACTTATCGGGAGTCCATCGCAACCAAACGTACACCACCAAACCAGCGGTGCATACTCCAAGGCCTTCCAATGTTTTACCGAGACGAAGAGGGTAAGATACTTAGCTGTTCACGTGCGAGTATCACCTCGGTGGTACCACGTTATGCAACAAGGACCAAAATATCATCCCACTCACCCGAAACGTTAGTTCCAATCCAATATCCTATTCGTAGTCAAGATATTTTTACCGGGTTGTCATCGGCAAAGGAACCTTGCGGGAACCTGCGCTTCTTCGGGTATGTGGAGAGTACTATTGTCAACCAGCACTCTCCTTGTAGGAACTCCCTCTGCGGCAGAGGGAAATTGAACTTCAAACACTGCTATGCTACTGAGTATAGGATACAATCAAATGTCCTATGGCCCAATTCAAGTTCTTTCGACTTATGATTGCGAGATACCAGTCCGAGTCAAGCCCTAGTTGAAGAATAGGTTTGAGGCTTTAATGAATTAAAGAATGAATGTAGATGAAAGTTTAGTCAACATATATGCACACTCCAAATATTTATGGCTTCAATACGAAAGGGTAGTTGGAAGAGGGAGAGTCAAGTTTAGGAGAATATTTTTCAGCTGAGTGATTGGACATTGATTTGGGTAATTTGTATAAATTTCTTGACAAATTACCGTAGATTTTAGCATATTAAAGAATAATTGAAAACTTATAAGGCGTATACATGGTTTTTGTGCAATTCCGCACTAGTTTTTTTTTTCTTGGTGTACCATACTTTCTCAACTACATGAATCGGTGAGAGTAGGTGTAATGAATATCAACCCTCTAATCTGAAGTCGCTATATCGGAAATTTTATAGTGTTTATTTCAGCAAAGTTGCCAATAAACCAAAAAGGCATATGTGAAGTCGCATTGGATTTAATTTTTCACTACAAAACAAAAGACTTAGGCGAGTAACCTGATAGAACGAATTATTGTACACTTTACTCAAATGAATAGGAGCAATTTAGTTATTTTGCACCATTTGGTTATATATTCATATGTTATGCGTTAGCATTCAATCCTAAACGTTTATGCAACTTAATAATCTGTTTGTTGCTATTTTTATCTCACTCCTGATGCCCACACAGTTTTAATTAATCTTCTCTAAGAGAACTCGCAGACCAAAGCCTTGAACAAAGAATAATATACTACACATCAATCTGCCGACTGTAATATTCAATATCCATTATCTTTGTCACCACAAATTGTATTTCCAATTGTATGATGTATTGCAAAGTCATCATTAAACGCAACGGCGGTAAGTTGAAGAAAAACAACAAACATGTCTTATTACATAACACTTTCTCCACATGCAGACGCTAAGGAAAAACACACTTCACTCATGGTAACGATTAATGAACAGAGATTGTTGTCGTTAACTTGTCTGTCGGCCTTTCGTCCAAATACTACAAACATTGCAAAACTACAGTGAAAAAGTAACATACAAGTAGACTACGCGAGACGGATGATGAAGAATGTCAAAAGGATCCACACTTCAAACGAGTTTCTAATGAGTGTATCAACATGCTGATTGATTACACCTCGAATATAACATCTAATAAATGTTACTACCTGTAAGTTGAGAATTTGAAAATGCTTCATTTTTTAATGCAAGGCTCTCACATACGATTTTTCATTATTATACCAATTCCCGTTGGAGTGGTATTTATTTTAGTTGATCTAAAAGAATATACTCGTACTTACTATATGCTAGTCTAGCATGCATGAACTATGCATGCTGTTATATCCAATTGAATATGGATTGCATAAGTCCATACAAGTAGATATAACTATACTACCACCAGTTACTAAAGTCTACTCAGTTCCCCTGACCACGATATCGTCGACACCGGTAACGATTCCGTCCCCCAAAGTGTATCCCGCCCAGGTCGGTAGCACCTTGAGTTTTCGCGTTACAAGATACGTTTCTTAACCTGCGAATGTTTATAAACTTGAATTGCCTTTTCGAGATTTTTCAATACGAGTACATTCTCATAAAAGAATTTTTTACCGTCTCGAATGCAACGGAAAAACTGTGCAGTGCATTGCCGTGCAGATTTAATGCAATTGACAAGTCCAATGCAAAATTTGTTGCACTATCTTTAGTGTTGTTCTTCACAGTCTAATTGTTCAGTTGCTCAGCTAAGCATCAGAAGGTGCAGATAATTTTTGAGGCTGAGGTCGAGGAAATGACCACGACAAGGAGAACGGAAAATGAAGGATTGTTCATGGTGCAGAAAACAAGAACGTTCAAGGTAATTCAGTAAAGGAGTGTCTGAATGCAAAGTGTTCATGTCGATGGTAATGATGATAGTAATGGTAATGAAAAAGTTTAAAGTGAAGGATAATGGATATTATTGTGAATTCGCTTTTAGTCTTTGATGAATTTATTGCAGCTGTAAGGCAATTGAATTATCTGCAAATGATTTTAATGTCTTTTCTTCAATTTTAGACAATCCTATAACTCAGTAATTCTTATACATTAGTATTAACTTAAATCATATTTAAAATTAAACTTTAAATTTATCGTAAAGCTTTTATGAGAGTTATTGGCGGAGTGGCATGAACTTATAGTATATTGTAAAACGAAACGATATGGCTTTTGATTTTTTTTTAAAGCAAGCAATGCATTTACTTCCGATAGAGGATATAAAGCTAGTATTACCTTTTAAATTTCGGAGCAAGTGAATTCAATATGATCTTTAAATGTTAATTTTTTATCAAGAAGAAGTTCCAAATAAGAAATTGCTTGTCCAAACAATTATACTTCGACTAGGAAGTGGGCAAGGCTTTCTTTTCTTACTCAAATATAGAGCTTTCGTTTTCAACATATTAATTTTAATTTTCCAGCGGTAGAAATATTAGTATAGACTATCCGATATGTTTTCTAATTTTTTTGTTATCTCTGAGGGGTCTATTCAATCTCTTTATAAAAGCATATGTTATCTGCAAACGCAGCTAACTTATAGTTTTATTTTGTGGTATTGAGGCGAATGCCCATTTGCATACAGATTGTGGAACTCCCATGCTTACAAGAAGGCGGCTGGACTACCCACTAAACACCTCTCCTGTAAACCTGAGATCCTAACCCGGGACCGTTTGACACATTACTGCATGCCAGGTCTCGTATTCTTACGCCATGAGGCGCCTTCAAACTGGGGGATCTCTCTTCTAGCGAAAGGGAAAGAGGAAGTGTCAGACGAACGATCCCCCATCCCCAACGCATCGGCTGCTGTGAGTCCCTTTTATCTTTTAAGACTTCCCGAGCATAATGTGCCACCTGGTTACATTTGTCAACCGATTCATGCATCACCGCAACTATATTATCCGGGGTGAGCTCTACCATCTCCCTGTAGAGGTCCCTCTGCAGCCTGCCCATTTTATACGTGGTAAAACCGACAATCGGAGGACCGTAACTTACCAGTTTTGTGGAGGTAAGACTGAAAACACCCATGCCCGCTCAAAAACTGGGTCTGATAGAAGTCAGTCTCACCATACCTTCAATTTAGCCACAGCCTCACATCCGGGATGAAGGGCGCAGTCCACCTTCCCTTCGTGCAATTCACCCAAGACTGCTGCTAATCGTTGAGTGAGCGCTGCCTCTCCTCGCGGATAACCATCTTCCTCGCATCCTCGTTTTGACCCAGACTAAAAGCGTGGCGCTCTCTAGCAAGGAGGGCGATAGGTATCATGCCTGCGATAACTCTCACTGCCGAATCAGAGACTGTAGGATACGAAGATGCAATTCTCAGCTCTCCTCTTCTTTGTGCCTGTGCCAAACGTTACTGAGAATATCGCCCCATATTTCTGCTCCGTACAGTAGCACTGAGACTACAACACTCATTAAGCGGCATCTTCTTGATGGGCTTGGCCCCCCTACATTGACCATAAGTCAACGCAGAGCCGATGCTCCCGAAGCAATCTTTCATGCTTTGCCCTGATTTGCTCAGAGAAACTCATCTTCGAGTCGATCAGAAGCCCCAGGTACTTCACCGCTGGCTTTGATTCGATTCGTATGTCTCCAATACAGATCATCCTTACTCTAGGAATTCTCTTTTCTGTCAAGATGACCACTTTGGTTTTCTCCAGTGCCAAACTGAACCCTCGATAGTCATCCCGTCTCTCACTTGGCGCATTAGCACACCAAGCCTAAGTTACACTTATCCAGCAACAAGAGCCGCAACATCATCCGCATAGCTGATCAACCGCAACTCATCTGGAATTTTGAGTCTCAAAAGCCTATTGTAAGACACATTCCACAGGTCCCGACCAGGTATAGATCCCTGGGAAATAATCGATGTAACTTACATCCTTCATTGGCCCTGTGTCGTGTTGTAGAGCAGGCTTCGGTATTCTGGAACTTGAAAAGGGTTTGCCAGCGTATCCAGAATGTCCATCCATCTAGCAGAGTTGACGGCGTTCCTGACGTCGTGTCACCAACAGGACGATCCATAGCTAAGCACGATTATATGCCTCTGCTTTTGGACCATACTGACCAACTCTGCTATCGCATCAATGGTGGAGCATCCTGCTCTAAAGCCGTCCTGCTGAGGAGATAGGTCCCCAGCAGCACGAATTGCGTCCCTTGATGAGTTTTTCTAGCACATTTCCAGCAGTGTCTAGCATACATAACGGGCGGTATGCAGACGGCGATCCGGGATTTCCCTTCCTCTTGCTAATCAGCACGAGCCTCACCATCGTCCATTGCACCGGGAAAACCCCGTCCCGTAGGCAAGCGTTGAATGTGCTGACCAACAAGTCAGGACAATGGTGTATATCACCATTGCAACTCCTACAACACCTCAGCCGGAATACCATCTGAGCCTGAAGCCTTCCTCGCTTTCAGTGAAAGGAGTGCTTCTTCTAGTTCCAGCTGTATGAAGAGTGGACACTTGACTGCTGTTTCACCATAGACATCTCCTCCATCTTTGCACATCATGTATGCAAGGTTTCCGTTGTGTACCAAGCTTCCGCATAACTAGCTTGTAGCCAAGGCCCCACGGATCCTTGTTCACACTGTCCACTTAATCAGTGAGCCTTGCTGTGAGCCTCGCTGTTGTTGATCAGTGAGCCTTGCTGTTGTTGATCAATTCGCGAATGCATTTCCTGGCCCACTTATATGCTGCCACCTGGTTGCATTCCTCCTCACGGTTCCATGCCCGTTGAGCCTCACGCTGAAGCTTGTGACACTCCCTTCACTTTTCAGCGATTTCAGTTGACCACCAGTACATTGGGCGCTTGCCGTGCCAGGGTTTTCGACAGTGTATAGAAGCGTTGCAAGCAGTCGTGATGATGCTCATAGTTGAGTTCACCATGCCTTGAGCTGCCAGCTCTTTCGTCGCCTACAAATCTCCCTGCAGCGAAGCACCTGCTGTGAGCACCTTGACCAAACGTCGCGATGTCCATCATTCCGATTTCCCATACAATTGTAGAAAGCCAAGAGCACGGACATTGGGAGACATTATTACTGATCTCAAGCAGAATGCACTGATGGCCACTAGCTGAATACTCCTCTAATACTCTCCAATTGCGTGTCCTTCGTACTAAGGGGTCCGAGGTGAATGTTACATCCGGTATGGTTCCACTACAGCCGATACGGCGGAAGGTCGGCGTATTTCTAGTGGTAAGTACGACAACTGTCGTCCTGGCTGACATTTGTAAGATTCATTATCCCCGCGGATCTGTTTGAAGCATACTCTATTTGATCGCTTTAGCATTGAAGTCCCCCCCCCCCCCCCCCAACGAGCACGTTGCCCTCTGCGTTCAAGACAGTGCCCTCCAAAGCATTAAGCTTGGCTTGGAAAGATAATGTCGATTCGTTTGGCGTTAGGTATACACTAAAGATGGTGGTAACTGAGCACCAAACCAACACAAAACCATTCCTTCCTGCACAGTTCTCCCCGCTTGGATATCACTTTTTCAAACCCAGGATAACATTATGCCGAATTTTTATCATGCTGTTACTCACTCAGCAGTATAAAATCGGCTTTCATGTCCCTTGCAAATTACTCAAGCAGATTTTGAGCGGTTGAACTGCGGTGTAGGTTTAGTTGAAGGATGCTGGTCCTCAAAATTCTGATTTTGCCTTAGCTAGGGCTTCCTGGAACATCCGGCATTTTCTTGATCCCAAGACGTGTCTAAAATCAGGTCTTGGATCAGCATCCTTGCAAAGAATACAGTGTGCCTCCTTGGTACACTCTTTTCGTTTATGTCCCATTTCACCGCATTTGTAACATAAGAGGCTCATATTGGATTCTTTGCATACTCGTGTGGTGTGACCATAGCCAAGGCATTTGAAACATTGAAGACGCGTTGCTCTTCGCCATATCCTATAGACAATCCACCCTATTCTTATTTTGCCCTTATTCAAAAATTGTTCGGCGGCCTATTTGGTCAAGTCAATTATGACCATACGTTGTCTCCTTTGGTTTTCTTATGTCAGCCTCGCTTTTATCCTGCCCACGCTAGAGAACTCCGGTTTGATGGCCTCTTTTACCCCGGCCAGATCTGTCACGCAGTCTATGTCTTTTATTTTGATCGTTGCCTTCGGCTCGAGAGAGGCTTTAGTTGCGCTTTTGTCGGGGACTTTCTTTACTGCGTTGCAGAATGCTTCCCTATTGTCGGCATCTGCTGCAAACTCGATCGCGTTAGTCGTACTGCTTTAATGGCTGTGTTGGTGTCTTTGAGCTTTACGTTTTCCTTCATATCCCGCAGCACCTCCGCGTAAGATCGACCATCTTGGAGTTTTGCGAGCAGTACTTGCTGCCAAGGTCTTTGTCGGGGCTTCTTTCCCTTCTGCTTTGCATCACGTCCTTAATCATGTTGGGCGTCCATGCGGACTTTATTTTCTGGTACTTTTTGAAGGAAGGAAGGTTTTTTTTCGGCTTTCTTCGCTGTCTGGAACACCTGATCTGGCATTCCACGCCCATCAAGTGCCTCTCCCTTTTTTCTTCTATCTTGATCTCCTTCTATTAGGCTAGTCGCCATTCTTTTATTGGTTAATGATGGCGGAGCTATCTGTACGTACTCTTTAGATTTAGTCTCCAGCACTTCTTTAGCCTGCTGCTTTTCTTGGCCTTCTAGTCCTCTTTAGCCTTTAACCAGCTCCTCCAATACTGCCCTATGTGGTCTAGGAGCTTCTCTGGTTCAAGGAGTCCAATCTTTACTGCTTTGTTAATTTTTGGCCAGTCGCATGCAGATTATATTCTTTTCAGAACATCTCCCGCTTTTTGGAATAGCCTTTCTTCTTCATGTCGCTGGGCGGCAATTATTCTTTGCAACCATCGTTCTTGAGAGAAATTATCGGCTTCTGTCTCCGAATACAGTACTCCCACTAAATTTTTGACGTTGGCGATGAAATCACACGACGTAACTTTATTTGTCTGATCAGTTTTCTTCTTTCCTGCCATAACCCCTTCGTGGACTTTGGGATGGATCGTTGTTATATCGGGATTTATGATTCTTGCTTCAGCCGCTTCGATCGTGATCGCAGCAGTGAAAATCGGATTCTCGATGTTCTTTATGTTTTCTCCGAAAGCTCGAATAATCTGACGCATCACGCAGAGTTTCTCACTTTTCCTTTTTGGGACGCTCGGGCGTTCGCATCATTTTTTTTTCCTGCGCCCGAATGCCGTAGGAATCTCAGTCTGGACAAGACTGTCTGTTAATCTCCGTTTTTCATCCGTCTTCCTTTTCATTGTATTGATCGTCGTTTTTGTCATATTTAGTACCGTTCCCAATGTGTTGTTAACATCGGGGCTGCAGCCGCTGGATACTTAGTCGTTGCTGTTATTTTTGCTTTCTTTTTTGGGTTTTTTTTTTATCTTTTACTATGGTTTATGGTTGCTTCAGTTTTATTGGGCCACTATCTCCATACGTGTGTGTAGTCATCTTTTTGGTCCCATGGTTATCTTCGCAGAGCAGGGAGGCCATGCGAGGGTTGGCACAAGCCCCCATGGGGACAACTGCTCAATGCCAGACCAGCGCTAATTGAGAGTCCGTCTCAACCAAACCAACACCACCAACCTAATGGGGCGAACTTCGAACGTATTCCGAGGCCTGCTAGTTTTATCGGGATGAAGACGGTGTTAAGCCTTTTTCAAATGCCTAACTAACTGGGGCGAGTTTTGTTGGGCGTAGCACCAATATACCCACTTGTATATCTTCGGTGCATACGCAAATCCACTCGATTAACCTGAAATACCTGAAACCTCCACTCAACTTTACTCTAGAGGTTCCCTAGTGAAAATGTACGAATTCCTAATAAAATAAATACATCAGTTCTTCAGAATACATTCAATTATCTTGGTTTTTGATGATTATGGGTTACAGCGCTGCTCTTCCTTAAACTCCAACTCTAGTGCTTTAATTTGCCTTTTTAACGACTCTCGCTTCGCTTTGGTTACAGCAAGACGTGTCAATTGGCGCAGGCTACCACATTTGCGGCGATATTCCACAAAGCGCCCACCCCTTTGCCGCTTCTCTTCTGGTTCGACCACAGGCGTATCAAGCGGCGTGGCCAAGCGTGAATGGTATTGCTCGATAGTGGTTTGATTCGGACCCAATCTGGGCATCGCAGCGATTGCTTCCTCAAGCGACGGACGGGGTTGAGATATCATCACAGGCCGCCGATGGTTAGTTAGTGGCTGACCAGTTACCGCTGGTCGTTTAGTTGCCGGTGGTGATTTGGCCCGAATTTTAATATCCGCACGACCGCTGATATTGCGTGGCAATTGCAAGGTCACTGGCGATACGTGTTGGTCGCACAACCGCCGGTGGTTAGATAGTGGCAGTCCAGTCGCCGCTCACGTATGTCGATTGCGGTGGTTGCTGGCAGTGCGAGCTGGTAGTTTGGTAGCCGGTGACAATTTGGCCCAAATTGTAATGTCCGCACAATCACTGATGTTGTGTGGCGTTTGCGAAGTCGGCGGCGATGCGTGTTGGTCGTACAGCCACCGATGGTAAAATTGAAATTGCGTTAACTTGCTCGTTCCTGGGCAAAATGCCTTAGAGAAACTACTGCTCGGGCAAGAGCCTTTAGCCAAGCAAGTAACGCTGCTTAGATTCGGGCTAGTTGACTAGCTGGCTGATGTGCGTAAGGTTATCCGTACATCTACTTAGATCCGGGCTGTTTCACTGATGTGCATCACAGGTTAACAGTACGGCTGCTTGGATTCGGGCTCGAACCCTCTTGAAGTCTGTCAATCTCGGGCCAAAAGCCTTGAGACAGTTTTACTCAGGCAAAGGCATTGAGTAGGACAAGCGTAGTATGAAGAGTGATTCGCTTGTTCATGAGCATGGACATTAATACAAAAATAATGCTTACCTTAAGTTCACCTTTGTTGCCAATCAATTGTATATCTTATTGGGTGCATTTACCTCTTTGCTTAGTCAACTAAAATAACGATTAATATTAACAATAAATTAGGTCAGTGGATTGTTTGGGTAATTTTCACGTGACCATCTATCGGTAACTAGCAACAATGCTTGAGTATTTCGAGAAATGATTTCGATTTACCCCAGCTATGTGGGTTGGTCAACGCCAAGCCAACTGGACGAGCATGAAGTATATGGAATACTCACACATACATTTACTTCTCAAGCTTTTGTGCATGATGCAGTTTACCTACAAAAACCAATGTGCGAGGCGTTATTAATGCTGTCTTATGCCTCGAGGTTATATCAGATCACCACAACAATGGTATGAGAATAGAATTGGACTCGTTCACATACGAGTGTTACCTTGGCGCTACCGTACATAGCAACTAGGTTCAAACCATCATATCCGCCACCCCAAGGCATAAATTCCAATTCGTTGCCCAAAGCATAGTCCAGATCCAGTCAGAGTCGTTACCTGTAGTCCCAGGAGAACACTTCACGGCGCCCCTCATAACTTCGGGTTCGTGGAGGCGGCGCTTCCCAAAATGCTAGCCTCAAAGAGAACTCTTGCCGACCGGCACCCCCCCCCCCCCCTGCGGGCATTTCCTGGGATACGTGGAGATGGAACATCCCGAAGAATGATAGCCTCCAAGAGTATTCCTGTCGGCCAACATTCCCCCTGCAGGGTTTCCTCGGGTACGTGAGAGCAGAACTTGCCAAAGAATGCTAGCATCCAGGAGTACTCCTGTCGTCCAGCATTTCTCCTGTGGAGAAGGGTAGAAGGTTAAAGAAGTGCCAAGGGGTTAAACTGCTAAGGAATCGCAGATAGCTCCGCCACCAAACACTATCAAAATGTCCCAAAAAATAAAGTTCTTATAGATGCTTAACAAAAAGAATTATATGATGCAAGGCAGAAGAGAAAAACTACGATGAAGATTTTGGCGGCAGATATATTGTGGGAAATCAGGGGAGGTTCGAAGATATCAAAACTGCCATGCAAGCAATGTGACCAACCTGGTCTCGTCGAGTTTGGAGCAGATGCAGTCAAGAAGATTCTCAGGAAAAGAGCAACTGTAGCCTCGCTTGAGCTGATGGCAATGATCAAAATTAGGGATATTGACGGCATCATGGATTTGATCGATGCAAAGGAGGCCATCAAAAGGGAGCTCCCTAGTGTAAGTGGGGTAAAAATGAGGCTGGCACCAGAAAAAAATTGAGACCTGTGCGATGCTATGGGTGCAAAATATGAACGTCTTTGAATGACGGGTCCTGAGGTGAATAAATGGAGCGAAACAAGGCGGGACCAATGGCAAATTTGATACAACAATGAGCTGTTTGAAATTTTCGATGAGCCGGAGGACTCAACAATTGTAGGAATACGGAAGCGGCAATGGGCTGGCCACGTGAATCGTAAGGACGAACAACTGATATCCAAAAAGGTATTCGTTGGGAGAACTGAAGGCCGGAGACCAGTGGGGAAACTGAGGAAATGCTGGTCTGACTCGGCCAATGAAGACAGTTCATCGCGCTCAGATTTGGAAATTGGAGGACGCAGTGTATAGACCGAGACAGTTAGAGGCACTGTTTGCAGGAAGCGAAGCCCTGAGAGGGGTTGCAGTGCTACGAACTAGAAGAAGATTAATTTTTGCGCCTATTGAACACCTCTTCCTTCCTTCTCTATCCCAATCTCCTTCAATTGAGCATGATACCTGTCTTCTAATGATGTTTGATGGTGGAGCTATCTGGGCGTGCTCTTAAGCTTAAACCTAGCCTTTTAGCCTTCCGGTTGTCTTGAGCCTGCAACCAGCTCTTCCAGTAATACCCTATGTGGTGTAGGAGCTCCTTTAGTTTAAGGAGCCCATTCTTTACGCCTTTGCTGTTTTTGGTGATTTTATGTATGGTGTTGAGTTTATTCTTTGTAAAACTTCTCTCGCTTTTCGGACTAGCCTTTTGTTCTTGATGTCGCTCAATGGCAATTGTACTTTGCAACCTCCTTTCTTGGGAGAGATTATTGGATTATATTTTTCAATACAGTGCTTGAGCCACGATTTCGGCGGTAGCAGTGAAATCACTAGCGGTGCCTCGTTTGTCTATATTCTTTTCTGTTATGATCACTTTGTAGAGTTCAAGATGCTTCTTTATTACTTCGCTATTTCAGACGCATGATTTAGTTGCTTCGGTAGTGGTTGTAGTAGTAGCCACCGAATTTTCGATGTTCTTTATATTTTCCTCTACCACGCGAGCATCTATTGCGTCCTGCTGAACTCTCCGTTATTCCTTTTTAGGACACTCTGCCGTTCACATCATTATATTGCGGTGCCCGAAAGCCGCAGGAATTTTATTTTGGATGAGGCTGTCGACTAATCTCCGTTTTTTGTCCGTCTTTACTGTCACTGTTTTTGGCGTGTTTTTGTCGTCGTTAGTTCCGTTCTCAATATGCTGTTAAGATTGTGGCTGTAACTACTTGTTCCGTCATCGTTGTTGATATTATTGCTTATTTTCTTTTTAGTTGTTTTGTTGAAACTGCTCCAGTTTGATTTGGCCCCTCGGAACTGCTACCTCCGTTTGTGTATGCAGTCGCCTTGTTAGTTCCTTGGTTATCTTTGCAGAGCAGGGAGGCCAGTCGAGGTCTGACACAAGCCCTTATGGGAACACGTGCTCAGAGCCTGATCAACGCTTATCGGAAGTCTGTTTCAACCGAACCTACACCACTAACCCAATGATGGGATCTTTGAACGTTCTCCGAGGCTTGCCGTAATTTCACCGGAACGGAGACGATATGATAGTTAGATTGGAAACGTTCATACATGAGGGTCCCTTAGACGCTACCGCGCAAAGCAACTAGACTCAAACTATCATATACGGCAGCCCTAACCATCAATTCCATTTCATTGTCCAAAGCGCAGTCCAAATTCAGTCAGGGTTATTACCTGTCATCTCACAAGGAACCTCAAGGTGGCCTCTACATCCTCGGGTCCATGGGGGATGGCGCTCCCCAAAGAATGCTAGCCTCCAAGAGTATTCCTATCAGCCGACGATCGTGTGGAAATATATCTAGAAAGGAGAACAAAATATAAGCTATTCGGCATAGTAAGCACACTCCTTCCCTCACTTCTTCTCTCTCACTCTCTCTCTCTCTCCCTCCCTCCCTCTCTCTCTCTCTGACTATCTCTATCTCTCTCGAGTGAGCAGATGCGTGTTGGCTCCTTTGAATCATCTTCAGTGCCTGCCTGAACACTCAAGATGACTCAAAGGATTCGAAACACGTCTGCTCACTCATAAAAGCAAGAAAAAAGAGAATAGACCTGTGGATATCAAATAAACAAAGTAATTGACTAAAAATTTAATGTGATTTATTAAATTTATTTGTAATAAATTTGCAATAGATTTGAAATAACAATGACCATAAACTTATGATTGCCCGCCCCTTAGCCATACACTACGTAAAATAAGAAATTATATGCTTTAATTTCGAAACTTAAAGTACTTTTCACAAAAGCATAATTATTTGTACCATTTCAAAACTACATAATACAGCTCTTCATTTCAATTTCACACGTAATACCATCGAACAGTACCTTTACATATCACGTGCTCTTGAAATACATTTCATGCGCATATTTCTTGGTGAGTTAATGATGTTTGTTTATGATTTAATAAGGTTTTCTTAACCATACCTTCAACATTTCTTCATCGGAATCATACAAAGTTAATCACATAAATTGCTAACGAAGCAAAATTCAATTACACACACTCTATGCACTGAGGTGAACATACGAGTATTTACATTGTTTTCAATTATTTACGTGCATATGATCCATGAACTTGAAAGCGGAAACTAAACCTAATCAACGTATATTTTTTCTGCAACTTTTTTATGAATATTACAAAGTACGAGTATACTGCATAATTTCTTTCAAAATGAAAGAGAAATTATGAGTTGAACATCAGACGAATTGCGCAATGGTTCACCTTGGGAGCTATGGTAATAACATATGTTTATATTTATCAGAGCGAATCAATAATTTTTCGGTAATTTACGAGTATTTCGTTATTTATTGCAATTATGATGGTTATTATGCGGAAAAATAGAAATCTTAAGAAATTTAGCTTTCTCAATATAAATGCAATGCAAAGTTTTTGTTTATTTGGATTTGTCTCGTGTGAATTTTTATTTAAATTTCAAAAGTGTTTTGATTCATTTTCATGCTTTATTAAAAACAAACTTTATCATTAAAAATACGTAAATTAATGCATTAAATAATTTAAATAAGTTTACTATGCTAATATTCACTACTTTATATAAATTTAAAAAAAATAACGCAGTTTCAATCAAACACTTCATGACAAACTATAAGATACATAATAAAAGATACAAGAAAAATTAAAAGATCAAGTTCATTCATAATTCAGTTTGTTGTTCATCAAAATATATTTGAAAAATCAGCACAATCTCCTCATTATTACATAATCAAACAATTAAAAAAAAAACATAAAAAAACATAAAACTAAACCAACAACTTGATTACATTTTAATTATTACTACATAAAATCTACCTATCTTGCAATCGCAAATTAATTCATTTCCCTTCTACTGAATGAAACGTAACAAAAGGCCAACTTTCTTTTTTTCTGTGGCTTAATTCGCGAAATAAAATCGAGGAAAATCAATTTTTTTTTTCATTTTTGCATTTCCGTACAATAAGAAATGTTGAATATCTGACACAATTCAGTTGATTTTCTTCTTTTGTTAGATACAATGTCTGTGTTAAAGATAATGACAATTTTATTGGGTGTTTGGGTTACAAATTTTTATTGCAACAACAAACTATCAAAATAATTAGCAATTATAAATTTAGTCAAGCTACATTATTCAATAATAATGAGTAAGATCTTAATGCGTAAAATAATTGGGAGATACCAAATTAATTGAACTCTTTCGAAATTAAATGGAGATTAACAGTCAAGGGGAAATTAAAGGAGAATGTTGATTCGAAGAAGTGCAATGCAGAGCAATTTGAGATTAAATTGTTAATTATTATGGAGTGCGTAAAAGTATTTGGTAAATTTGAAAAGCGTTAAAATTATACAAGAAACCACTACTTAGTTGTTACATAATTTAATTTTTTCGCCAGCAATGAAATAATTATGTAAAATTGAATAGCTCTTTCAGATCTCTGTGTTCTTTTAGTCTTCATTCTCTTGTTTTTTGCTAATTCTGATTTTTAGAACCCACAAACTCCTCCAGGAGTTTATTGGTTTTCTAGGAAACCGCCACAACTTTTTGCGCAGAAATCCATTTGCAACGCATTTTTGGAACAATATAAAGGCTTAAGTTTTTACGGGTAATTCGTGGACACCTTTAGTCAGCCAACTTCAACACCACTTAAACACCACCACCGGGTAACGTGGTACGAAAGATGCATCCTCGAGCCAAACGCGGATAGGAAACTTTACAATGTATTGTACATATTCTTAGTGAAGTTAAAAATAAGTTGAAATTCTTATACTAATGACTACAGAAGAGTAGACTTTTACTATCTCAATTTAAATTAATGCAATTCAAATTAGAATAGTTAGGCTCAACGAAGTTTTCGATACCACTCCCTTATGTGCACGGCTGCTCCACAACGATATTATCAGCAATCAAAAATCACGTAAAGAACGAGCCAAAAGGATGAGTGACGAAGAAATCTTCGGATGTAGCCAGGAAGGTATGCAACTTCGTATGTAAGGTGAAAAAATTCGTCAGAGGCAACATGAAAATACTTATTCAAGTCAACATCTGAGTCACATTTGGACCAACAAGAAATTAATCAAGGAAATGATACAGGTAACCGTAATAATTCCGTTGGCAACATGAATCGTAACTTTGGAGGTGGCGGCGGTGGAGATAACATGGGCCTTGGAAATGTGGAAGAGAACAGAAAAAAGGTACACTAAGTGTCTTGCCCAAGGATCAAAACATAAAATCACTACTTATCTAATAATCCCGTCACTTATTCAAGTCCAACCACTGAAAATTCAAGGAAACTTCAGCGCCCTTTCAAAAATGCGTCGAACGTAAACAATAATAGTACAGTAAATCTATAGGTTGAGGTCGGAAATGATTGCCTAGGGGTTGAATCTTTTTTTATTCGATGTAAAATGATGTCAATAAAGCTACCTTGAGGGTGGGCACGTGCAACTCTTCCGGCTTTTTTGAAAAACTCAAAAAAACATCCAAAAAATTTTTGAGATGCGTTTATCTCGTTTGCTATGCATTTCACAGAAAAATCGATTGATGATAAAATGTAGAGGACGTTAAAATCTACAATTTATGTCATTGGAGCAATGCTGTACGACAAAAAATGCACACGGTAGGTGGCGCCAAAGTCTCCAAAAAAGTGTTTTTCCACTTTTTCACCCTGAAAATGTTATTTTATCGCGAAGACGTAAATGCAAAAGTTGTTCCTTACTTTATTATCAACAACTTTTATTTAAACAATTTTTTCATATTACTTACCGTTTTGAAGTTGCAGCTTGCAGAATTATGAAAATACCAATAATACAGTTGCACGCAATGAGTGCACATCGGAGGTAAACGTTTTAATGAAGATTTTTTTTTTTTTTAATGTATAACATTTTAATAATTAGCAACTGAAAAATGTACGGTCCTTAGTCATCAATAGGGCAGGTGGCCGAATAATCCCTTTTGTTAAAAGCATGCCATCGCCGCTGGAGAAAGTTACAGTAGGATCGACGAAATTACCATTAACAGCACGGTGCTGTATACGCAGCGCTATATTGCACTGTAACTTCAAAACGGCAAGTAATATGAAAAAATTGTTTAAATAAAAGTTGTTGATAATAAAGTAAGGAACAACTTTTGCATTTACGTCTTTGCGATAAAATAACATTTTCAGGGTGAAAAAGTGGAAAAACACTTTTTTGGAGACTTTGGCGCCACCTACCGTGTGCATTTTTTGTCGTACAGCATTACTCCAATGACATAAATTGTAGATTTTAACGTCCTCTACATTTTATCCTCAATCGATTTTTCTGTGAAATGCATAGCAAACGAGATAAACGCATTTCAAAAATTTTTTGGATGTTTTTTTGAGTTTTTCAAAAAAGCCGGAAGAGTTGCACGTGCCCACCCTCAAGGTAGCTTTATTGACATCATTTTACATCGAATAAAAAAAGATTCAACCCCTAGGCAATCATTTCTGTAAAACGATTTATTTTTCGATAGATTTACTGTACTATAATATAATGCCTATAACACGTCAAATGTCCGTCACAGTGACAATTCCGAAAAGCGTCTAAGACTCCGAATTTCGGAAGCGCATGTTGAAGTGTGGTGAAAACCGTAAACCAGATTAGAATTTTCGAAAGAAAAGGAGATATATAAAGTTCACTTCGGGGTTAGCGGTCTTTTATGTCTGATCGATGAAAAAGGCTTTAACCTTCCGGCGGGCGCGTGGTTGAAACTCACAACAGCGGGCGCGTGGCGGCATTTTGGCCGCCTCAGAGCTCGTTCTGTTTTCATGTATGTAAATGCGTATTTATATTACTTATCGTTGTTTTTTTTTTTTAACAGATATATTAGGAAAACACCAGCTTCATAATACATATATTTTTAAATTGTTTATTTATTAATTTTATGGGAACAAAATTCCTGACTATCGATAGACAGTAGTTCAGCCATCTTTTGCCTTTCTTTTTTATCTGATAGCGTGAATAAAAATACAAATTTAATTGACTTATAAAAAATAAAGGAATTCAATATGAACGATAGGAAAATGATCTTATGAACTAGATAAACAATTTATTCTGTACATATACAAGGTAATTCTAATGCTTGTGAAATTTCACATTTTCATGATGTTCTTCATGTTCTGCACACGAATTACATGAAACTACCACCAATGAGTGTTTTTTTTGCACACGAATCGTCCACATTTGTAACAGGACAAGGACGTCCTATTGTTTTTCTTGCTACCGCATAAATAGTAAATAGACCTTTTTGTGCTTATAGTACCCTCTGGTCGATCCGGTGGAATAGCTTCTTTGTACTGCTCTAAAAAGCACTGTATTTCTCGTGGAAAGGTGTTTATTGTGGCCCTGTACTTCAAATTTTCCTCCATGAGTGACATGCCTAAGTTGTACAAGTATGTTCTTCTAACAATCTTACTGTTAGGATTATTGGCCCCGAAAAGTTTGTAGGAATTGATCCCTGCTACATCAAGTAGTCGGTAAAACACCACTATTGGCCACCTTCGAGTTGTTCTGGAAGTGGAAGCCCTCGAACACATGAGGTCCACGGTGTCCACTCCACCTTTTGTGGCATCGTAATCAAGTACATGATAAGGCTTGCAAGTTTCTTCATCAGCTAAGTTACTATCATGCATAGTAGACAGAACAAGCACAGCTTTGTGTTTCTTAGTCACCATGGAGACTAAAGTGACGTCAGGTTGAGCACCAAACTTGTAACTCCCCGGTACCATCCTACGATTTCCTATTATGAACTCCGGAGGTTTTCTCTTTTGTTTTTTTTGAGCGTACCCAAAAAGGTCAATCCATTCTTTAACAAATCTATTGCTAAAGCATAGCTACTAAAGAAGTTGTCCGTGGTAATATTTCTATTTGTTTTTATTACTGGCCTTGTCAATGTGGTGACGATGTCATAAGGCTTATTTGTAGAAGCGTAGGGGCCCGTCGTTTGCTTTCCACAGTAGATCTCTACATTATATGTGTAGAAAGTTCGAGCATCGCATAAGGCGTATATTTTTATCCCGTATTTAGCAGGCTTTTTATCCATGTACTGTATGAAGCTGCAGCGGCCTCTGTAAGCAACGAGCATTTCATCAACGGTCAGTAACTGTTGGCAATTTCTAATAAATTTGTTCAAAATTTCTCGAACTGGGGCCAGCTTGGCTGTATTCGCTCGTTGGGGTCGTGTATTTACATCATCGAACCGTATGCACCTCATCAGGAATCGGAAACGTCTTTCGCTAAAGTTTGCTCGTAAGATCGTAAAACCAGTGCAATTTGTAGTAAAATATTCAGCCAGATTGGTACGGTTGACCCTCTTCACTGTCAACAAAAATAAGGACCCAAAAAAAGATAGAATTTCTATTTTGTCAGTCCATCTAAAATCTCTCTCTCTGCTTTCAGAACTAGTCGTTTTTCTTCTCTGAATGTAGATGTTAGTATAGCGGACTATGTCATCAATCATATCAGGGGACATTATAGCTGAGAAACAGTCAATTTCTGTATAACAGTTACGAGCAGCCGCTTTAGGGCCTGGAAAAACTTTCACCACATTTTTTTCTTTGTCTTTTGTAATACCTTCAATTGGTTCACTTGCCCACAACGTTTCTTGATCTTTCCCAATAAAAAATCGAAAGCTCTCACCAACATCCAAAGTCTCCTCAATTCCTCTATCCAGTTCAATTTCAGAGTCACAGTCATGCTCGTCTCTCTCAATTTCCTCATGCTCGTAGTCTGGATCGTCGGAATCCTCATCATTTTCTTCGATTTCGCCTTGTGCCTTCTCCTCCTCCTCCAATTCTCGGAGAATTCGACGAATATCTTCCGGCCTGCTGTAACGTTTCCTGTATGAGAGGAAATGCTAATAATAGATTTTTTTGTTTGAACTTCAGAAAAAATATCAAAAACAACACTTTGTAAAATTAGCTACGACCATTCGTAAAACTACAGTAAATATGCAATATAATTGGAAATTTAGGTACTAACATTTTGGTTGGACGTCAAGAAAAAAATTGTTCACAAAAAGGCGCGTTGCGGCAATCTTGCCGCCTTAACACTGCTGACCTGACACACTCAACTTTGGAACTGACTGACACAGGGCGATCGCGTGGAAAAAATATTTCTGACATGCCATTTGTTGTCTTATGTGCTTGTTAAAGCATACCTATGGGCCTCGCTGTGCTTCGCTGGCTTATGGGCAATCATTTATGTGTTTATTTAAAAAGGCGGCCAAATTGCCACCCACGCGCCCGCTGGGAGGTTAAAGTACAGAGTTAGAAATACAATAATTGGAAAAGAAAAAGAAAAAATTTCTGTAAAAATCACTCGGAATTTAAAAGTCTTATAAAGTGCTGAGTTAGAAACAATTGGGAAAGGAAAAAAAAGTTTCTGTTAACATCACTCGGAGTTTAAAGTCTTTTTTTGAAACAAAAACACATCAAAGTGCGGAGTGAGAAATTTTGGGAAAGGATGGAAAAGTTTCTGTTAAAATTACTGGAATTACCACCGGAAGATGGCAAGATTGCCCGGAATAATTGGACAAATTATTTGGCTAATGCACGAGTGCGTCGAGAAAAGATCGTGTGAAATCCGCGTAGGTTTTTTTCGCTGTGGCATCGACGACTGGAGTTCCACGAGGAGGCCTCGATATTAGCTTACTGTAGGTTGCAAAAAGTTAGTTAAAGCATAGTTATATTCCAGTATAAATATTTTTCTGATAGAATTTTTCATATTTTTTTTGCTTATTGTATGAATATTTGTTTTTCTTTGATTTCAAGAATCCAAATTAAATTTCCTTGGTATAAATTAAACTTTGAGTGCATCATTCAATTTGCTTTGAACCACATAACTTTTGTTTTCTGGACGTGTAACGGTTTGGTTCAGGTAAATATCGTGCGCGGTCTACGTGGGATGAATTTGCTTACTCCGTGGTGTTTGAGTGGCGAAGCGCGGGTTGGAGGAGATAGAGTCCACCCGCAAAGTACACCGAGTGGTGAGTGTTTGTGTGTTCTGCTGGTACAGGAAACCTTGTTTGGGGAGTGTTGTAGAACGAGCTTCGGCAAACCGCCTTACTCGCTGGGCGGTCACGTGTGGGGCTTATGCCAAAGCAGCGAGTTGGTGCCCACGCCAGTCTACGGTGAGCAAAGTCAGGAAAGCAGGGCCCCCGCTGCTGAAGCGTCCCAGTTGTTTGGGGTAACAAAGTACTAGTGTAGTAAAATCTTGCATAAATTACAAAAAAGATGAAAATTTTAATGTAGGTAGTCGAAGAGGTTAAACTTAAAATAAAAAAAAATGTACGCTGCGTAGTATGAAATTTCCCGGAAAATCAGTCACTGAAAATTTTTAAGTTATTTTACTAAAAGTTTAACCTTAAAATAAAAAAAAATGTACGCTGCATAGTATAAAATTTCCCCGAAAATCAGTCACTGAAAATTTTTAAGAACTATTTAAATAATGAAAATACAAAAAAAATTCAATGTAAATTTTCTAGCCGTTGAATTTGCCCGCAAAATTTATCTGAATGTTCGGGATGGGATTGGTTATAATTAAACACAAAGCGAACTTAATAACGAATACATTATTATATTAAATATTCGATTCCATATTTCAAGAACTAATCCGACTCGTATGGTAATTCGATCAAGAAGATAGATTCCTCTTCTTCTTGGCGACGGTTGCACCCTCATAATGGTTGTCAAATCGTCAACTATTTATGTGAGTGGTTCCACATTTTTTCTCTCTGAGTGACGTTGGCTGTACTGATGATGTTTCACTGGTGGATACGTTTTGATAACTGGTTGCAAGTGCTTATCAAAAATTGACATCCACGATACAGCCTTTAGCGGGCTGTGATGTTGAAGCACCCTTTTATTAAAGCATCCTTTTACTGACGATGGTGGCATTGCTGGTCTTCTACTCTGTTCATCAGTTGGAAGTTCATCTTGCTCGTATAGTGGAGTGTTGACTACGAACGCCGGTTAGAGTCTCTTGGTAGAAATGTTTTCATGTCTACCTCTCATGCCGACTGTAATAAAAACTTCGGACATTCGTTCAATGACTTTCTGTAGTCCTGTGAAGAGCTGCTCAAGTGACTTCCTAGTATGCTATTGTTTACTCTATTAAAAAATAGAAATGGAATTATTCTGTTAAATAGAGAAATAAATACAGTCTGTTAAGCAAGAGCTTGTCCAGCATAATTTTGAAATAGTTTATTTAACAACAGCTTTTGACTTATATATTACATACATAAAATACATTCTGAGGTAACGCGCTTAAAGTTTAATAGTGAGTCCAATCACTACAAGCATCAATTATTGCTTGGCATCTCTGAGGCATACTTTCCACTGAATTTTGGGCGTATTCTAAGAGAAGTGTCTTCCAAATGAGTCGAATTTTTCGGAAAAGCTGCTTCAAGTTTAAACACGTTTTCCACGGAGCTTCTGCTTGATGTAGGCCCAGACGTTTTCAATAGGATTTGCATCAGGTGATTGCAAAGGCTAATCAAGTGTCACAACTCATTTGACGCTCAGACAAGAGTGGGTTTTTAACGGTACTCCGCCATTTTACATTGTTTGCGCACAGATGTTCCCAAATGGTGACGTGTGAAAACTTAAGACCTTTTTACTTCAATTCTGTTTGTCCTTGACGTAAGGACAAGCCAGGATTTCGCGAAAACAAAGCCACGGCTCACTTTTCGTCCTTTTTGATCGCTTTTCCTACCGAACCACGATTTGCAAGGTCATCGACAGTTTTTGACTCTTTAAATCGTTGAATCCACTTCTTAACAAACAATACAGACTTTCTAATGTATTTAACCACCACTACACAGTTCATTTTTGGTCCTTGAGGGTGTGTGTAAAGGAACACGGCCTCGAAGCGCTTTGCGTAAATGGCATTCATCGCGATTTTAGTGTTTTCCCGACGGAAGATTGACTTTGACTGAAATTTTTTTCAAAGCCCTAAAGACAGAAGTTCTCTGTACCGATATCACTTACCGATCACAAGCTATGCTAGACACGCTCTTACTTAACGAACTGCAAATAAATAGTGTCAACTCGCACAAAAACACGAGAATATGAACGGAGTTCTTGGTGAATAAATGGCTTAATTTGCGATCAATATTGTCTTCACCTAATGCCTTCTCATCCTTTTTACCTTCGTTATCTTTGTCATCGTCGTTATCAATGCTGAGATTTTGGTCAGCTTTGGATATTACTCGCCTCCTTAATCCTTAGCTGCATGCAATCCTTGTATCAGTCATGATGCACAATATCGTAGTCGATCGGTACATCTCGTAACTCATCTCGTTAGTGCGCTCTACACAATGTTCAACCCTGGTGTACATTTATAAGACGAAATCTAGGCACCATTTGGATATGTGGCGATATACTTCTCGTTCAGAATATTGATGTTGCTGGCCAGTGGCTCGAAACATTCCTTCCTTTTTTGCTCGGTTACTGCTGGACCTGATGTGGCATATACTTTCGCGGCAGCCTAACTATCTACCAGTATGGTTGATTTTGTAAAAGTCATGACTACAAGTACTTAAATTATCGCTACGGGTACATTAAAAAATTATTAACCAAAACACTAATCCCTTGCGGCTTAGTATTGTTTTGTTTAATGCATAACGTGACTGATATGGCAGTGTCTGGGGTGAGCTAATGCTGATACCTCTCAACTTTATCTCACTATTAGTTTGGTTTCTGCTAGCATTTCAGTCATGTTAATAGTCTTAATTCTGGCAAGCAGTTATCCAGTCCTTCACACGCTACGCATGTTTGACCGTTGATCCAGCGGCCAGCATCGCAAGATCATCCACATAGCCAATCAAGCGTCACATATCTGAGAGCTCCAACCTCAAGAGCCTACCATACGAGATGTTTCATAATTCAGGGCTAATATTAGAGCCCTAAGTATCACTCGATGTAATTTCCATCCTCCGCAAACTTTGCTTCGTGTCATAGCACAAGCTATAAAGCTTCAGATAATCCCTCAAAATCCGCATTATATATTTTGATACTTGGAAAAGATTCCCCAGTGCTACCAGAACATCTGCCCATCTAGCGGAGGAAAAAACGTGCCTAACATCAAGCAAAACAATAAGCATAAGAACCCGTCAAGGGACATTGCTATGTGTCGATAGCGTCATAGCTGTTCCCCGATAGCGACAATCATGGAGCTACCTGCTCAAGAGCCATGCTGTCATAGAGATCTTTCGCCATCAGCATAAAAAGCACCAATAAGCCTTCCCTTGATGAGTTTTTCAAGTATTTTCGCAGACATGGCTAGCAAACAAGATGGTCGGTATGCAGACTCTGACTCGGGATTCCTGTTTCCCTTCACTACTTTCCAGCACTCCGGGTATATTGCTTGATCGACCATCTGCAGTGCCTTAGTTGAAACTCCATCTGGTCCTGGGGCCTTTTTGCCTTTTCCAATTCAGTCTTCTTAAAGAGTGGGCAACCTGCTGGAGTTTCATCGTGAATTGCTTCAAAATAAACAGGGAGTGCATGAAAAAGACCCCTTCCAATCACGGTCATCTTCTCCGTCTCATATGTGCAGGACAAACGCTGGGCTCCGAGCTTTCACATAACCAGCTTGTAGCTCAGGCCCCATGGATCCCTGTTCGCGTCGTCCAGAGATTTTGACAGTAGCTGGCCTTGCATTTGTTGATAAGTTTCCGAAGATACTGTCTAGCTGTCTTGTATGCAATGAGCTTTGTGCATGGCTCTTCCAAATTCTGCATCCACTGGATCTTTCGTCAGGGCTTGTGACATTCACTTCGCTAGAAAGAAATTTCGGATGACCACCAGTACACGCAGGCTTGTCGAGTCGGGGTCTACACCGGAGTATAGAGGACTTGCAGGCAGACGTGATAGTCATTGTCAAGTTCATTGGATCCATAGGTGGTAGTCCTCACCTTCGTTGCGACGCTCCCCATGGGCATGCCGACAAACTTCTCAATGTCCATATTCCCAGTGTTCTATCCGAGACTGGGAGATGAGCATGTGTACGCTGAGAAGGACCATTGTTAATCTCAAATGCTTTATATTGGTGATATTGCTTGATGCTATTTTTAAAGTACTTTAAAAAGTCAATAATTTTATTTAGTCATGTCTTTACACACATCTGTTAGACACTGAAGATGACTAAAAGGAGTCAAAACGCGTCTGTCCATACAATAAAGCAAGGACCGACGGCTTTTCCAGAGCAAAATATTTAAAAAGCATTGAAGTTATGTGTTGTATAACTCTCTAGCAAATGACGTTAATAAGGTCGAATAGGATCCAGAAGGTTTAACGATTTAGAATGCTTCGTTTAGTACAAAAATATGATTACTGTGGAAAAAACATTTTGGAAATTTTGGGTTCTCTTGTACTGACATAGCTTAGAAATTAACCGAGATAGAGTCTTTTAAGGTTCACATTAGCGTGTGATTGGTACTGTTTAGGACCCATTTAATCGCTGCCCTTTTAAAAATAAATGGCTGAAAAAATTTGAAACTTATTTAGGAAAATTTTTTGATAGACTGCCTAGCTTGAAAATTAAGCAGGATATACCAAAAATACCAAACACCGGGGTAGACCTCTAACAGCATACAATAATTTGTAAAAATCAAGCTCTGCTTATCACCTCAATTAAAAAATTATTATTTGTAAAAATCGAGCTCTTGATATAAAGGGTGGTTCAACCAAAACGCACGATGTTAATTGTAAATAAAATGAAAAGTTTTCAGAGAATCATCTCAATATTTTTTATTATAAACGAAGGATCTATGATAATTATGTGTAAAACAAAATATCGCCTAAATGCTCACCACGGCTACGGGGACAGACTTCTATCCGATGGTCCATATTTTCAAAAACTCTGAGATAATTGAGATTCAATGTCATTAATGTGCTGAGTCATCTCATCCTTTAGCTCTTGAATTGTTCTTGGCTTATTGACGTACACTTTTTTTTAAATATCCCCAGAGAAAGAAGTCCAACGGTATCAAATCAAATGATCGTGGCGGCCAATTAACATCCCCACAACACGAGATAACACGGACATTGGATTTCTCACGCAAAAGAGTCATTGTTTCTGTGGCTGTGTGGCAAGTGGCACCATCCTGTTGGGACCACATATCATCCAGAGCCACAACCTCAATTTCTGGCCACAAGAAGTCCATTATCATCTTGCAATAGCGAACACCATTCACGGTAACTGCTTGGGCGTCCTCATTTTCAAAGAAGTACGGCCCGATGACGCCACCAGCCCATAAACCGCATCAAACAGTCACTCTTTGTGGATATATCGGCTTTTCAGTAATCACTCATGGATTTTCATTTGCCCAAATGCGGCAATTCTGCTTGTTAACGAGTCCACTGAGGTGAAAGTGTACCTCGTCGCTGAAGATGATTTTCTTTGTAAAGTCACTATTCCCTTTGGTCTGTTCAACTAACCATTCGGCGTATTGCCGACGATCGACATTTTCAATAGGCTTCAGCTCTCAAGTAAATTGAACCTTGTAAGCGTGTGAATTCAAATCTTTATTCAAAATTCGCATCAGTGATGTTCGTGAGATGTTCAATTGTTGGGCACGACGACGAGTCGAGGTTGACGGCTCTTCTGCCACACTTTAACGAATAACAGCAATATTTTCCGCAGAACGAACTGGGCTAACATGTACAGGTGATTTCAAATTTCCTTCAGACCTAGTTTGCTGAAATTTGCGCACGATTCTCCCGATTGTGAACACATTTAGTCGATTATGCTGACCAAAAAAATCACAAAGTGCATTTTGATTTGAACGCCCATTTTCGTAAAAGGCTTCAAAAACCTCAACGCGGTGCTCAATTGTGTACCTCTCTATGGTTAAATTTGTCAAATACTGAAACAAAGAAATGTCAAGTTAAGTTGGGCAAAAAACTTGACGTTAAGGTGTGACTCAAAATTAACATCTGCATTATGGTTGGACCACCCTTATATCTTTAAGGATTTGCTGAATGAATAATATCAGTAATGGGTGTAGTGAAATGGATGAATATAATATAATGTCCATATAGGACTGCAGCGATGGTCTGCTGCCTGGGTGAGCTCATCCGATGGCTAGCACATGAGTAGAGGGACCGGAAAACGAGGTGGGTTCCATACCCAGTCAAGGTTCCAAATAAATGAAAAGACCTAGTCTATAAGTTGATTTAACTTTTCATGTTTTTCTCGTATTCATCCAATAATTATCCTTCAGATGGTTTTTTTCTTTTGTTCGTATAAAAATAAATTCTATTGCATTTAAGACAGTATATTTATCAAAATTGCGGTTATTCAATAAGCGTAGTATTTTAAACTATTTAAATTAGGACGAGACCAAGACTGAATCCAATTCTGGAAACGTAAATTTAAACAGAAATTCAAGCAATGATTAATGGGACACAAAATTAACAAATTTACAAATATTTAGAGCCAATAATTAATATCTCAACTTAAGCATTTCATCGTCTTCCACTTGCTATAATGCAAAATTATGATAGTAATGTGCTATATGTTATACCAATGTATTATATTCTTGATTAAAAAAAACTATAATAAACGAATACCGCCGTCTGGGCTTTGAAAATGTATATCCATTTAAGTTTAGGGTATTTCTTGAAAAAAGCTACGAGAGCATTCTTAAATATGAAAGTATCTGAACTGAAGAAATTCATTCGCATATTTTTCATTAATTAACGCCTTTTACTGCACGTTATTTCGAAGGACGTTGAAGGTTCTTCATCTACAATCTCAAACTGCACCTTTGGTAACGAAATTATAAGTGATCTCTCATGCAGAACAATTAAAACTACATTTAATTTCGATAAGTAAAAATTTTTAAAAATATAATTTAAAATATAATTTAAGTAATAAAAGAAAAGGACACTTACCCAATCCTCCTCCAACGAGCGCTCGCAGATGGGGTTGGTAAGGCCTGTGAACATTGAAATTCTCTTTTCACCGCGTTGAGAAATGCTAAGTGTAATTCCTGATCAAAAGTCGATAAATAGCTCTAAATTTTTAACGCTGAGCAGAGATAAAATCCGTTAGAACGATTCCATTACAATTTGCGAATCCCAATAAAAACGAAGCAAACACTTTTAAAAATCTATCAACCTCATTTCATTCATTATGCCGAATAGTAGGTATGGATTGGGGAAAACATAATCCGATCTTCACAAAAATATTATACAAAGCGGAGGGAAATAAATTGGATTCCTTCAACAGAAACACGTCTTTGTCTTCGCGAATTTTCATCTGCGCCCTCACGGTCAACATAGTTCAGAGTTGAAGAATTTATTAATTTAAACGATATTATTGCTATATCATTTCCATCGAAAATGCTGCGGCTTAGTTACGGATGCTAAGTTTCGATCCCAAACTGGTAAGCATTAAAAGTTCCGAAATTAGCTGCTGATGTTTTAGTTGTTGGGGTTTATCTTCATTGCTACAAAAAATAACGACTTGAATTGAGTTCAATTTCATTCAAAGACTCCACAACCCTTCAAAGTATGCTAGTATGGCACTTAGTTGAGATGTTTCATTGCCATTCGTCACCGTACCGCCCTTCCCGCCGTCGTTTTTTTATCCGTAGACGATGTATTGCCAAATTCTCATCAAGTCCTGTCGCACATTACAATGTGACCAATTCAAATAGTTTTTAATTGCGCAAAGCTCACAACTATTACGGTTCTACTGACAAAATATCAAAACATGGGTATTATGTTGGCCCTTAATCTAATCTGACAGGATAGTTTGTAAATTCGCTACGGCAAACTGCAAATTTTCTTCTTTCCGTCGTTTGATTTAAATGAACTTTCGGGGCGCTTGCCTTGCTATATTGTCGTGACATTGCGGTTCATGACTGCATTTTCTAACATTCATTGCAAAGATCACTTTTGAATCGGAATCGGAAAAATTGCTTATCACACCGTGTCGAATACTCCAATAAGTACGCGGCACAATTAGTTGATTGCTATGCTGCACTCACTCATATTTACTTATCTGGCAGGCAGTTGGTCACAAAGTACAGTGCCCCCGAAAAATAATCACGATCTGGATTTTAATCAAAAGGCATCAATATGCAAAATTTGTTTAACTTTGCAAGCACAAGAACTTAGTTGCCAGGGGAGCACTGCAAACGAACGAATACCTTTTAGCATGCACTTCACTTCCCTCCTTTTCTAATGCGAATTTTCCACTATTTTCCACTAAACACAAATCAAAAGGCGCTAGTTGCATGGAATAAAAGGACAAAGAATATTTCTGACGCGATCAATTTTCTTCCTTGCTTTGGAGAAATCGTCAATGCAGCTGCAACGGGCTGCTCATTTGGTGAACGTGATTTTTCCACTTGCTCAAAGGCAGTCAGACTCGATCCTTCTTGTCCCATTGTGCTTTTCCCACTATGATGTAAAAGAGAAGTCGATACAAGGCGAATAAATTACGCCAAAACATCGTCCGACGTCTTAAAGATAGATATGAATCAGACTTGAATTTCAAGACGCAATTAGATTTATTTTTCTTATTTTCTACAAATTTGTTTTTGGTTCACGGTGTGGCGACAATCAAACTGGGATTGTATTAACTTGACTGTATTGATTGACAGCAATTCGTTAATGATTACAATGTTTGAGACTATTGTGACGCATATTTGCTGCCGATTATGGTTACTATCATTCGGAGTGCAAAGGTATTTTAGTTTTTCACAAAATTCAAGAGACATTTTCCGTTTTGAATACCGACGATGGCATTGAACCGCATACAATTGATAGAGAAGTGAAGATTGCACAGCCAGAATCAATTTCACTAATAACGATTTCGGTCGCGATTAGTCAATATGGTTGGGCTAGGGTGAATTGCAATGCACTTTTCTTTGTGTGACGACACGCGACCGGCAATTTCTTTCCTCGCGTTTATAGCATTATGCCAATGAAAAACGTGAAATTTAAGTTCCAAAGCCAATACTTGACTGAATACATGTGTATGATTTTTTTGTGTGCAAGTGCAAATTAAACATAACGCCGGCACAGACAATTCGTGACGTCCGACACGTCTGGCAATAACACGAAGATTCTCCGCATGGTGTCATCGGTTATTTCATTCGCCAGCCCTCTGCTTGCCGTCAACGGTTATTTCATTGGCAAACCCTCTGCTTGCCGTCAACGGTTGTTTCATTGGCGAGATAACTAAATTCATTTTTTCGAAATTGTCTTGCAAAGGGGGTTGCCGCCATCGAATTTTAATTGTAAATTAAAATTTTTTTATTTGATATTTTTAAAGTAAATTTTATTTTTTTAATTTTTTATGATTTTAAATTTAAAATTAATATAAGATGATTTTTAAGGATGTTTTTTGAGCAGTTTACCTAGGCGACTGCTCGATTACTGCATGGAAAAACAAAATGGTAGCCGCTTTGAATCGGATTATTGAGTAAATTTTTATTATTTTACCCCAAATTCAACATTTGTGTATATGCAATCACCATAGTTAGTAGTAGGTAAAAGTGGACATTTTATTAGCTGGAGACAAAATACTTCTGGTTTGAGCATACTGCCACCTATCCGACTAGTACACTTTTAACTTAAATCACAAATGACTTACATAATTCACAATAATTAAAAAAAAAAACAAAAAGCTTTCAGTATCGCCTACAAACTTTCGCTAATGAACTAAGATTAATGAATAACTTTGAAAAACTACTTCAATGTGTATGCGTAAAATCATTAATCCAAACACTGCGTAATTGTCATATTAATTAATTGTTTTTTTGTTATTGGTCTATAGAAACAAAAAAATGCAGCCAGTCATCAATCTTTAAACAGCATGTAATCCCAGTTAAATCAATGTAAATTTCACATTAATTTTTTATTCAAGCTAAAATTACAGCGCTAATAAAAGCCATTCATCTACTCAACCACAATTAGGAGTCTTTAGCTTCATGAGCTGTTAATTTTATATTACTTTCATTAAAGCCATTTCAACATTGCAAAAAAGCACCAAGCAAACCCACCTATCGACGTGTCAAAACTTTTACTGCAAATATAATTCAATCTCAACATATGATTCATGATTAAAAGATTTACGAGACATAGTTACAAGTTCAAAACAAGTAGAGCATATAATGATAATTCAATACACTGTGGAAAAGTTCAAAAATATATGGTGAAACTAAGATAGAGGAGTTTTATGGTATCACCAGAAAAATACATTAAGAAATATTTTTAGATCTAAAGATACTTTAAAATTGATCTATTTCATTGCTTCAACCAACTGAAGGTAACATATAGATCAAAGTTAATGAACTATCAATCAAAATATCTTGCATATCCATAGACACGCTATCTAAAATTTTTTGTTTTAATAATTAAATTAAAATTGAAAAAATATTTTTCAAATATGATGAAATAAAATGTGATGAAAGCATTGCAAAGTTGGGTTTTTGTATTTCTATGTCATTTAAGAAAGCTCTATTTGATACAGCTAATTTTTTTAATTAAATTTATTTGGAACGGTAAACGAAATGAATTCGCTCATAAAAATTTATAATGCCACGGGCGCTATTGACAATAATGCAAATTATCTTAAATAATTTTTTTCATGACTAAGAGCCGTTATTGGAAATGTATCTTAGCTAACATAAAAACGTTTAATCCTTGTGGAAATTGAAAAAATTTTGGAGAAGATTTTTTGGTAAATTTAAAGATTAAATGCCAATTAAATGTTTTTCTCCCAAGACACGAAAATAATATAAAATTAGTTTAATATATCTGCTTGAAATAAATAATTAATTGGTTCCGCAATCAGAGACTTCTTTATCAAAATCAGAGACTTCTTTATCAAAAACAAAAATTAAGACATCTTTTTTCTTGGAACCATACTCAACGATAATGAATCGAACTCTACCATTTCACCTTACCATCTTCTTTTTATTCACAACAAATGTTACATCATTGAATCCAGGTGACGCATATGAGGATCGTGTAACACGGTCGTATAGCGTGCGGAATTTCTGATTATTGTCATTTTGCTGGTATCAAGACATTATGCTCCAACCAAGCTCACACACTTTCTTACGAGTTAATTTACAACTCATACACAAACATATGATCGAAGCACTTTGAACGAACTTTAAACATTTTGGACCAATGCCCATGAACGTTACTAAGAAGTTATGAAATTTCAACACTAAGATGGTAATCATGGTTTCACTTTCATTTGAAATGTGATGTTAAGATTTTAATTTGCGGATGTTTAAGTAGGTAAAGTTAATATGAGTGATTATTGTGTGAAGTAATTTTGAACGTTAGGAACGGAAGTTTTGAGTTTGGTGCCTTAAAAAATTAAATAATATATTTCCTTGTGTTAATGAATTTTTTTCTTTTATTTGCAGTGGATGATGCCAGTGGTCATTACACGTCTGGTTACTTTTATGGCAATAACTATTGGATGGGATCCTTGTCGCTTTGCACAAGCATCTATAAAACGGATGATAGTTATAATGCCAACAAAAACACAAAAACAAACGACGGCCTGCCGTTCTCACATTCAATTGGTTCAAATTTAGCTGGCGTACAACATGGGAATCCACCATTCATTCCTGGGTTCTTTGTGATTAAGGTGCAGATCAACGAGACGCTGCTCGCGCCAAGTGTAAGTTTCTTTAAAAGCCTTTAAACACTGTATAGGTATACTGTTATTCTTATTAGACAAATTGATAACAAATTTGTAAAATTATCCGAAAAGGAACGGGGCAAACGTATAAACTATACAATATTTTAAAGCTTATTCTTTCATAAAATACGCTGCTATCACTTTGTCAAAAATTTTCTGTTGCAGACTATTTTCACAGGCGTTTTTGCAAATCTTATTCCTTAAATGAAAAGCACTTCAATACTCTATATAAGACACAAGACAACTACATTTAGAAGCTTCAAGCTACGTGAGATCAATGCCTAACATATTAAGCTACAATACATCATCCACTTCATTGGGGAGGATTCATTATAAGTCCATATTTCATTGCTAATTTATTCCGCATCAAAAAAACTCATTGCTATTTCACGCAATTTTGAAATTACAACAAGGCGATATTATGCATGTATATATTATGCGTTGAAAAGACTCTGTGGGTATCACACAATACAAAACAAGCGTCGTCACTATATAACTTTATTTAACTTAATAACTGACAGTAATCACGTATCGGCATGCACACGGTCGGAATTGCGTGTTGCTTGCATCGAATGGCGTCATCGACTGACTGTTGTTTCTCAACTCATGCGTTATTGTCTAATTCTCTTTTGAGCGTTGCATCATCTTTAGCGGTGATTCCGTAACATCGAAACCTTGTAGCGGCGAGCTGCTGCGTCCCCATAGTACTCCCTCCTGAGTCATATCGTTCATGATATGATATTTAGCGGGTGGATATGTGCGCGTGATGCTTGGTGGTGGTGGATTGATTGGTATCCAGGGCTTGGGCGATTGCGGTACGGTGGACCGGAATTCACAGCTCGGATGCTGCGATATGGTCACTGCAGCACTGGGTTGGCTAATTTTGGGGTAGCTGTTCGCATTTGGGAGTTTTTCAAGGAACGCGGGCTTCGATCGCTCGGTAAAGACGTTTATTGAGCGCCCGTTTACGCCAATCTCGTATAGTACTTCTGGTAATCGATTTAGTACTTTATGAGGGCTGGTAAGCGGTTGCGATAGAGCTCTGCGTACAGCGTCCACTCGAAGGAAGGCGTGTGAGCGATTGCTTGACATTTGAGGTCATTTAGTAACGTGTGAGAACTTATTGTTTCGTTGCATAAAACTTCACCTGAAAGTGTAAGCGTTGTCCCGTACATCATTTCTGCCGAGGATGCATCAATGTCTTCTTTCACTGTGTTTCTAAGACCCAACAACACTGTCGGGTGTACGTCAACCCAGGCTGAGTTCTTTTCATGGCACATAATAGTTTGTTTCAAGGATCGATGCCATCGTTCAATCACCCCATTAGACGAGAGGTGGTATGGTGATGCTCTGGTGCGTTTGCACCCGATGAGGTTAGCTAAAGCTGTGAAAAATAACGACTCAAACTGTGTGCCTTGGTCCGTAGTTACGGTCTGTGGGACTCCAAATCGTGCCACCCAATTATTGAAAAACGCTTTGGCAACTGATTCGGCCGTTTGATCGCTAAGCGGAATTGCCTCGGGCCAACGTGAAAATCGATCCATAATAGTGAGGACGTAATTGAATCCCTGGCAAGGAGTAAGTGGTCCTACTTTATCAAGATGGATGTGCTGAAACCTTTCAGCTGGAACTGCAAAATGCTGAGGTGAATTTCTTTGATGTTGGCCTACTTTGAAGCGCTGGCACGGGATATAGTTTTGTGCCCATTGGTGTATATCTTTTCGAATGCAGGGCCAGACGAAACTTCGGGAACGGCTGTGTATATGGCGCAGAAGCTAAGGTGTGATAGCTGATGGAACGCATTGAATATTTTTTTTTTCGCAGGGAAACTGGTGCGGAAGGAGCCTTCTAGCGCGTGGCAAAAATGTCAAATACTGGGGTAAATGGCTAACAGTTCACGGTTATACGCGCTGTATCTCTTTTCTGGTGGGAGATAGTTTTCTTTGATAGAAAGCCAATGGGAGCCATTGGTCATTTTGGCGTTGTTCTAGGACGGCTCCAATAGTGTTTTCAGATGCATCTGATACCAGCCTCGTAGGTTTTCCTTGTATCTGCCAAACAGTTCTTGCAGTCCATGTATGCTTTTTTGGTTTCTGGAGTCCATTGAATCGGTTGCTTATCATTTTATGCAGAGGGGCTTGAATTTGCGCTGAGTTTATTCCGAAACGTCGATAGAAGTTTAATGTGAACAAGAACCTTCGAAGTTGCAGTGCGTTTACGGGTTTCGGGTTTGTGCGGGTTGCGGTTACTCGATTCCGTACTTGCTTAATCCTTCGAAAATTAAGCGAAGTTGTTGGAAGAGTTACTCTTGTGAGTCAGACGCGACAATACTTGCGTCTACATAGCACGGGCAAAACTCGAGATTTCTTAAAACTTCGTCCATAAGTCTTTGCAAAGGCTGTGCCGAATTCCTCAACCCGAACGTCATTGCCGTAAATTCATTTAATCCAAATGGCGCTGTTACGGCAGTTTTCGGGACGTCTTCTTCGGCGATGGGGATTGGGTGGAATGCTTTCAATAAATCCACTTTTGAGAAGATTACCTTGTTAGCTGCGATAGCAGTGAAATCTTCGATGTTCCGCATTGGGTACTGATTGGGTTGAGTTTTTAAGTTCAACCAGCGATAATCGCCGCATGGGCGCCACATGCCATCCTTCTTTTGTGCTAAGTGAAGTCTGGCCCATGGGCTATTGGAAGGGTGACAGAACCTTTTTTCTGATTAAGTAGGCGAACTCAGACTTTGCTATTTTTAACTTTTCGGGAGTAAGCCTGCGTGGACGATCGGCTACTGGCAGTCCAGTTGTGATTATGTGGCGCTGAACTTTATGAGTTGTGACTTTGCGCGTTTTGTATGAGTTCTTGATTTCCGGGAACTCTCTTAATAACGCGTGGAATGCCGAATTTTTGTTCACGGCGAACAACGTTGCGCGGCTAGATTGGCTTATTTGTCCTTTTATTGATCGTTCAGCGGGATCGAGCAGTTTTTTTGTTTTTAAGGTCTACGATTTTCCCAAAATGCTTGAAATATCGGCGCCTAGTATTGGCCGACACGGGGGCTACTTGAAATTTCCAAGTCAGTGGCTTAGGTAGTCTCAGTGACAGCGTTATGTTTTTCGTTCCGTATGTGCTTATTGAACTGCCGTTTGCTGCGAATAATTTGTAGCTTGACGCGTATTTTCGATCTGGCACGTGATATTTCGAAATAACTGAAACTTCAGCCCCGGTGTCGACTAAAAATTTTAATCCGCTAATCCTATTGCGCACTAGCAGGCGGTTTGTCGCTGCGTCGCTGATGCCCACCTGATTCATCAGCGATGGCATTCGTTTCCCTTCTTCTTTCGAAAGAAGCAGGGTGATAGACATTGTTTGACTGCCGTGCCGAAACCACCATGGAAATAACATGTTGTTTGTTGCCTCAAACATTGGCCGGACTTAGCTATAACACACGCCTATAACACTTATTTGTACGTCTAGCAAGATATTGTTGGTTGCTTGGGTCGTCAGTAATAAATTAACAATAAAATATTCCACCTCGAATACATCTCTATCTGTATTGGCTGTTGAGATATGGGGGTGGCTGGCTGATGAAGCTTGTCTTAATCCAGATTGAGTTCTGCATAGAAGTTCAACAATGACTTCCCCTGGCTTTATTCAGGGTGCAAAAATGTTTGGCAGCTAGCCTGGAGATGAAATCCGCGCTAGGGGTTGATGGGATGGTTTTCGGGAGAAGGGGTGGAGCAATAAGATTTTTTGATGCGTAATAAATTAGCAATGAAATGTGCACCTATAATGACTGCTCCATAATAAAGTGGATGGTGTAGCTTTTTATGGAGAAGGGGTGAGATACACTGTAGTGGTTGAAGGCGTGGTTTCCGAAACTTGCATGTTGCTTATATCGCCATCAATAAATTAGCAATAAAATCTGCCACCTCGATAAAGTCTCTATCTGCATTGGTTCTTAAGATACGGGGGTTGCTGATGTCGGTTTAGCCTGAAGCTACTACATTAACCGCATTACCGAAGGAAGGGGTGGAGCAGTGAGATTGGGTTCTGCATTGAAGTTCAAAATTATATTCCTTTGGCTTTATTTAGGGTGCAAAAATATTTTTAACATTTTTTGACAGTTTCCCGGGCGGTGAAATAAGCGGTAGTGGTTCTGGGGTGGTTTTCTGGAGAAGGGGTGGAGCGATAACATATTTTGATTGGTAATAAATTAGCAATAATATTTTCACCTATAATGAATGATCCCTAATAAAGTGGATGATGTAGCTTAATATGGAGGAGGGTTTAGATACGCAGTAGGGATTGAAGCGGATGTTTGAGGAGCTTGCTTGTTTCTTATATCGCCAGCAATAAATTGATAATAAAATATTCCACCCCGAAAATGTTCCAATCTGCATTCGTTCTTGAGGTATGGGGGGTGGCTGATTTAGCTGAAATCTTAAGCCATAGTACCCACTTATTCGGGGGAAGGGTTTGATGCGTAACTTAACATTGTAATATGGAGCTATAATGAATTCTCCCCAATAAAGTGGATGACATATTGTAGCTTAATAGGTATGAGAGCTCATCAATCAGTTATATAATTTAGACATGAAATCCCATTCTTTCTATTATATAATGCGTCTTACAATCCAAAATTTTAATTCTTCTAATTCCATTCCAAGAGGTGTTATTTTGAATAGCTATTCCGGTAGATGTAACTTTCAAAGCTGTCATTTTTTTCACATTTGACAAGCAAAAACGACGTCATCAATAAAAATGGAACGATACACGCTTCAACAATGCGTGAAATTATTAAAATTCGCTATAAAAATGGTGAAGATTTTGCAGAGACGGTTCGTAAAACTCGAACATTTTTGGGTCGTCGTGAAGTACCTTGTCGGACCACAATACAGAAATTGGTGGAAAAATTCGAACTGTTGGGACAACTTAGTGATGTGTAGAATAAAACTCACTCAAGAACAGCCGAGAATATTGCTGCTGTAGCCGAAAGTGTTGAAGAAAACCCAGGTTGGTCCATTCCACCGTGTTTTGCATAAAGATTTGCGTCATAAGGCTTATAAAGTTCAGTTAACACAAGAACTCACGCCGGTCAATCATTAACAACGTCGTGTCTTTGCTGATTGGGTCCTTGAAATGCATGGATTGATCCGGAATTCCATCGGAAAATCATCTTGAGTGATGAGGCCCATTTCCACCTCGGTGGCTACGTCAACAAGCAAAATTGTCGCATCTGGGGCTCGGAAAACCCAAAAATTATTATTCACGAGCCTCTCTATCCTCAACGTGTGACTGTTTGGTGCGGTTTTTCGAAAATGAGGCTAGACCAACAGTTACGGTGAATGGATTGCGCTATCGAGAGATAATTAATGATTTTTTATGGCCGGATTTTTTTTTTTTGTGGTAGGGAGGCGAAGGCATTTACGCCCGCCAAGCCTGGCAGTGTGGGACTCCCATGGGAACAGGATACCCTTGGACTACCCACTAAACACCTCCCCTGTCAATCTGAGAACCTAGCCTGGAACCGTTTGACACATTACTTCGGGCCAGATTTCGTTTTGTTACGCCGTGGGGCGCCTTCAAGCTGGGGAGTCCCTTTCCTAGCGGGATGGGAGAGGGGAAGAGGAAATGCCAGAAGAGCGATCCCCCAGCCCCAGCCCAAGCGCCCCGGCTGCTGCGAGTCTCTTTTATATTTTAGGACTGCCCGAGCATAATGTGCCACCTGGTTCCATTTGTCAACCGATTCGAGCATCACCGCAACTATATTATCCGGGATGAGCTCTCCCGTCTCCCTGTAGAGTTCCCTTCGCAGCCTGACCCATTTTGTACACGCGAAAAATGTGTGACAGGCATTGTCCTCCTCTCCTGGGCAAAACCGACAATCGGGAGACCGGGACTTACCGATCTTGTGCAGGTAAGACTGAAAACACCCGTGCCCGCTCAAAAGCTGGGTCAGATAGAAGTCAGTCTCACCATGCCTTCGGTTCAGCCACGGTCTCACATCCGGGATGAGGCGCGCAGTCAACCTTCCCTTCGTGCGATTTCCCCAAGAATGCTGCCAATCGTTGAGTGAGCGTTGTCTCTGCTCGCGGACAACCATCTCCCTCGCATCCTCGTTTCGGCGCAGGTAAATAGCGCGGCACTCTCTAGCAAGGAGGGCGACAGGTATCACGCCTGCAACCACTCTAACCGCCGAGTTGGTGACTGTTGGATACGAAGATGCAATTCTCAGTGCTCCTCTTCTCTGTACCTGTGCCAATCGTTTTCGGTATACCTCCTTGCTGAGAGCGTCGTCCCATACCTCTGCTCCGTACAGTAGCACTGACCCCACAGCACTCATCAAGAGGCGTCTTCTTGATGGGATGGCTGGAATTGGATGGTATTGATCTGGACAGGATGGCGCTACGTGCCACACAAGCAACGAAACCATTGATCTTTTACGGGAAAAGTTTCCAGACCGTGTTATCTCTCGAAGAAGTGATCACAATTGGCCACCAAGATCTTGTGATTTAACACCTTGCGACTTCTTCCTTTGAGGCCACGTGAAAGAAAAGGTCTACATCAACAGCCAAACGTCAGTTCAAGACCTCAAAGATGGAATTCGTGAGGCTATCGAGGACATAGGGCAGCTACTTTGCGATTTTTCTATGGAAAATTTCATGAAAAGGATATGGTCCTGTAAGCGTGGTCGTGGTGGTCATTTGCCTGACGTTATTTTTCACTTTTAACGGCATACCTTCTTCTTTATAATGAAATAAACATCCGATCATTTATATAAAAAAATGGCATTTTTCTTGTAGTATCGAAATGATACCTCTTATTGGAAAACCCTGTGCAACTCAACTCCCTCGCGAAGACTTCACGACTTCCAAAGACTCGGACTTCTTCTATTGCCCCCCTTATACTCGTATAGTAGATAATCAATGAGACTGAGACAGAGCATATATACTAACAAGCAATTTCACATAGAACAAATTTCGCATCTAACGGTAGTTAACGTAAAGACCGATTTGTGTATGTATTGCGTAAAATTAGAGATCGATTTGTGTATGTATTGAGTAAAATTTATTTTCCTCTCAAATTGTTAGAAAGGAAAGAAAGAAATACAAAATAATTTCTCTTATGTTATTTTACGTCCCTTTCTAATCGGAAAAACAGCTGGTGCAGTTGCTTGTTAGTATATATGCTCTGACTGAGACTTCACGGGCATATTCTAGCATTGTGTAGAATATTTCAAGTGAGTGGCTGCTGCCTCGGTTGTTCTACCTGCTGAAAGATGATTCACGGTGTTCCATGACTGTTGTTTTTTGTTGTCTTTGGATGATTACTTTTACACACCTGAAGCTTGACGTGTGTTGCTGTTGATTTTGGATGATGTAATTTTGAATGCTATTATGGTGAAAGTAACTCTTGAGATCTTTTATAATTGTACATAAATCCAAAAAAAGACAAGGGGAAGAGTTATCAGTTACCGCCAAGTACAAAAGCAGACAGTTGATTGGAGAGAATTTAGATGACCTCAATATTTACACACTTTTCAAAGACCAGAGACTTGTCCATGAAGTAAGGTAGATCTAGCTACCTTACCTCATGGACCGGTCTCTGGTCTTTAAAAAGCGTATAAATATTGAGTTCATATATATTCTATGCTTTCGTGCTTGGGGATAACTGATAACTCTTTTCTTTGTCTTTTTGTCGATATATATGAGCATTTGATGTCCAAGATGCTTGCACTGGTACTGTATAATAATTAACAATCTCCTTCTAAAATCGCGACCTGGCTTTTCACAAGTTTTCTCGCAAACCACATAGGTTAGAAACATTAAATTTTTTGAGTACGTCAAAAATGGTACCCTCTTAAGAGTTGCGGTGATAAAAAATGTTGAATAAGTTTGTAAGCGGAGTCTTCCCATATAGGGGGGAAACACTGAACAATTTTTTTTGCTAAGACAGCCAATATAGGTATCAAATCTAAGGTCATAATGAGAAACAGGTCTTAAACTGACATTTTTTGCTTCAAGGGATACAGAGGGAAGGAAAATGAAAGAAAAGTCTGCTTCACTGCGAATTTGAGGAGCGGTTCGTTTGGATGCAAGAAAATGAACCGACTGGAAGAGGAACTTTTCACTAGCCACAAACTGAATTACTGAAACAAAAATGAATTATCCACTTTCACAGCCCACAGGGCGGAACTGATCTGTTAATTCAAAGGAGTGGAACTGCTATTGTTGGGTTGTCGTCTCCGATTCCAGTGAAGCCGACGGGGACTGGCGTTCCCGGGGTACCCGAATCGCTTAATAAAAATACTAGGACAGGAACTTGATCTGAAACATAGTGGCTTTGTGATTGTTTGATAGCAAGATCAACTAATTGCTGCGAACCTCAACCCTGGAGGTATATTAAGGTACCACGGGCAGCTGATAAGCCCCCATCTTCGGATGGTCAGCTGATTGGTTGTGGCCCATCGGGGAGTATCGTGGTGGCTGATGGTTTAAAACAAAAGTTGGCATTGACCTTATAGCGCCAGATATAGTTGGGTCTCGGATCTACCAGTATGAAAGTTGAGAGTTCCCTCAATGTAAACTGGTACTGAACTTGGGGGCGAATGATTAGTGCTTAAAGCATGACCGTGGTGACCGTGAGGTTAGGCCTCACGTTAATCACGCGACTCATGTTCACTTTCACATTTGTTATATCCACTGTCATCTAACTAAAACCATTCAAGGCAACTTCAATTTATTTTTTCAATGCCAAAAAAATAAATCAAACTTTCGAAATCTTCTATGCACCACAATCCCACTCAGTCTCCAGATTGAATCACCTGCCGTTAATACAAGTAATGAAATCCCATTTCCTCTGTTAATCTTTTCAAACTGCGCCAAATGCAATATTTCCAATAAAATTTATGTTAATTTGCATACAACCATGATAGTACAAAATACCAGCACAGCTATATGCAAATCATCATCTGCTCAGAAATAACAAACTATCATTTGATGAAAACTAAAAAGATTTAGCCCCCGAGAGAATTTGAACCCACGGTGCCAGCCCCAGATGTGCAGTCTGACGTGCTACCACCCACACTACGCTACCGTTATTGTTGGGTAGGTGAGTGATTGCACCAGTTGCGGACCACCCCTTCGCCCACTAGATATTGAATAATCAGGTTCCAATTGCTGCAATGCGATAAAATGCTTGTATCCATAACATTGTAATGGGCAGGTTTCAAAGCTTGTATAGCTAGAAACGGCACAAATGAATTAGGAGGTTTTAGCTATTTTATGATTGTTCTCTCATTGCAATGAATGAATGGGGAAAAAAATAATATTAAAAGATGAAATTTACTTTTTAGGGAAGGAGACTTTTTGTCAACAGTGATAGTCGAGAAAGTTGAAATAAGTAATCAACATCTACGGTGCAACAGACCAAGCTGGGCTGTAACCTCCAGGATTAATTTCCTCCAATCACAAGGATCTGCTGTCAGCTTTTATCGTGTCTTCCCATCGTATCCTCGGTCCTCCCGCTGGACGTCTGCCTTGTCAACGTTCTTTTGAGTAGCAGGTTTTCTTCCATTTGTGCTACACGGCCCGCCCATTGTGATTCACGTAATCTTACGCAAGAGGATATAGGTGGATAGTCAAACAGTTCATACAACTCATCGTTGTAACGTACTCTCCACTCTGTTCCTTGTTTCATTGGGGCGTCGATTTTCCGGAGCTCTTTGCGTTCAAATAGGTTCGTTTCCCGTTTTGGATTCGCTCATCAGAGTCCATGTTTCACTTCCATATAACAGCACAGGTTTGACTAGTGTTTTGTAAATGTGGAGCTCATTTTGCCTGTGCACAACTCTGGAACATAGAAAAGGAAGTATGAAGCAATAGGCTTTATTTGCGGTGTTTATGTGGCGTTTATGCGGCGTCCAATCCCGTCCTTTTCGGCTCCTCTTCTATTCAGGTTGGCTCCAAGGTATACAAAGTAATCTACACTTTCAAGATTGCAGTCATCTACGGTCAGGCTTTGTCAAACTGGAGTTTTCTTCCTCGTTTAAGTCATTAATCTAGTTTTAGCTTCATTGACTCGTAGGCCAATTCTGTTTGCTTCAGATTCAAGGCTCAGAAATGCTCCTTCGGCATCTAAGATTCAACATGTCGTAGTATTGACGTCATCAGCATATACTACCAATTATGTGGACTTGAACATTAGTGTACCCGAGGTTTTAGCTGATGATGAAATAAGTAATAAAAGAGAATGATAGGTAATAAAATAAATAAATAAATATTTTTTTATGGAATATATGTATGAGTCAAATTTTGATATTCGGCAAAGTTTGAGTAGTAGTCAATAATTCGCTCAATTTTCTGTTTTTCTTGAATAGCCGTCAACCCTGGCTTTGTTGTGTGAGCAGACGCGTTTCGACTTCTTTGAGTCATCTTCAATGTCAGACACTGAAGATGACTCAAAGAAGTCAAAATGCGTCTGCTCTGGTCTGGCTAAAACTTCTCGTATCCACAATATCTAGCGGCTCAAGACTTTACCGCAAACAACGCATTAAGCTATTGCAAAGCAGAACACTCTTAGCAAGAAACTAAAAAATTCTCGTTAAACAAAAACTATTTTCCTTTTTCAATCCGGCAGATGAATTTTAGTGAACATATACTCGTAAACTTATCAAACATCTGAGGTGTTTCTTGATGCATATGCGACTGCTATTTAAAAGTCAATGATAGAAATTGCTCGAAGGAACAAACAACACTTCTTCAGTCACAAGACATTTAAAAAATTTCCGTGCTACACCAGAAAAATACCGATTACCAAAGTCACATCCACCACGGCCAAAGAGCACTCCCAAAAACTCCCCCATCCACCCAGCAACCAAACCGCTCGAGCGAGTCTCCACCGGCCGGTTTTTGAGCAACTTGTATATCATGCGAGTTAACCCAAAAACCAGTCAACCGAGTCTGGTGATTTCTCTTGCTACTTCTTGCTATCAAAAATCAAGTCCATTCAATTTTAAACCTTCTGTATCTAATTTGCTTATTTTTTTCTATTACTTAATAAAGTCTTGTCTGTTTTCTACCTTTTCTCTCTGACGCATACTCAGCAATTCGTTAATCGACAATATTCGTTCAAATCAGATTCTGTCTCATTTATGTGATTTCGTTGCCGATTTATTTTTGATTTCCATTAAAAGCTGACGTTTTCCACTCTCGGTCCATTGACCGCGTCCTCCAATTTCGAAATTCGAGCAGGGATAAACCGTTTTCGTCGGCCGAGTAAGACCAGCGTTTCCTCGGTTTCCCCACTGGTCTCCGGCCTTCAGTTTTCCCAACGAATACCTTTTTGGGCATCCGTTGTTCGTCCATACAATTCATGTGGCCAGCTCAACACAGCGTCCGCTGCCTCACAATCATTGAGACCTCCGGTTCGTCAAAAACTTCATACAGCTCATGGTTGTATTGAATTCGCCATTGGTCCCCGTCAAGCTTCGCTCCGAATATTTGCCTCAGGACCCGTCGCTCAAACGCGTTCAATATACTTGCGGATGCTTGGGTTAGGGTCCATGTTTCACACCCATAGCATAACACAGGTCTTATCCCAGATTTGTATTCTTCGCGCTTTGTTTTCCTGTGCATGCAGCTGGTCTTCAAGATCGTCAATACTCAATAAAATATTTTGTTTTCGAGATGTATTATTCGGCGTATTTCGTCTCTTTCATTGCCCGTTTTATTTATTTTGGCGCCTAAATACACAAATTCGCTAACATTTTCGATACTGTATTCGACAAGTGTGATATTTTGGGTACCTGAGGTATTTTTCCTCGACTGCGTCATGAGCTTTGTTTTGTTTTCATTGATTTGTAGCCCTACTGGTTTTGCTTCGCTGTCGAGTTTAAGGAAAAGTTCTTTGGCAGCTGTTAATGACCGTGACAAAATATTGATGTCATCCTTATAAGCTACTAATTGGCTTGACTTGAATAGCAATGTACCTCGCGTATCGACAGATAGCTTCCTTATGACGTACATCAGAGCAAATTGAATAGCAATGGGGCCAACCCATCTCCCTGCTTTAGTCCGATATTTGTGTCAAAGGCATCGGTGAGTTGGTTATTGATGCGGACTTGGAAGGTCGTCGACGTTATTGTCATTTTGGTAAGATGGACTAATTTGGCTGGGATGCTAAAGCCAACCATTATTTGGTATAGTACGCTACGATCAATAATATCGTATGCTTACTTAAAGTCACAGAAAATTTGGTATACGTCTATGTTGAACTCCCAGCACTTTTCAAGTACCTGCTTGACTGTGAACAATTGATCTTTTATTGATGTACCTGCTCTAAAACCACCTCCATGCTCCCCAATACTGTTGGCGTATGCTCTGAGTTTATTTCCTAAGATTTTTGAAAATATTTTGCAAAGTAGTGATATGCCTCTATAACTTTCGCACTGTAGCTTGTCACCTTTTTTGTGGATAGGGAAAACAATTGCTTGGCTCCACTCCTTTGGCATATATTCTTGTTGCCAAATGTGCTGGATGACTTTGTGAATAGCTTGATCAGCACTATTGCCACCACATTTAATGAGCTCCACTGGAACCTCATCGATTCCTGACGCTTTATTATTCTTTTGGGCTTTGATGGTGGAACAATCTTCATCCAGAGTAGGCAGACCAATAGACGCTCTCCGCAGACATCTATAGGCTCCAATGTTCTGGAGCTGTGCGGAGGATTAAGGAGGTTTTTCAAAAATGATGCCTATCTTTCCTTAATCTTGGTTTCATCAGCGATGATATTGCCGATATCATCACGACAGAGCATGGTTTCAGGCTGATAACCTTGTTCCAGGCTTTTCACTGCTTTGCATGCTTGCCTTGTGTTATTGCTCGCTAAACTTTTCTTAATCCCAATTATCTTATTCCCTTCTCTTCTGAGAGTTTCATATTGTTCTCTTCTTCCTGGTTTTCCTACCTACGTATTCTTTGTACGCCTGATTCTTTTTGTTTAACGCATTCTGGTACTCATCATCGAACCAATCATTCCTCTTGCGCCGAGCTTGATGTCCGGTTGTCTGTTCTGCCACGGTCCTAATAGCCGCTTTCACTTTCATCCAGAGCTCGTTGCTCGTCTTTAACGCTGCGTCTGATAAGATGGGAGCCAGCTGGTTGTTGAGGGTCTCCGTGAAATTTTTGGCCACAGACGCCGTTTGGAACCTTTTGATATCAAATTTTTGTAGCGGGCGGGCCTTCGCCGAATATGCCTTTGACATACGACATCAATAGTTTAATTTGATCAAGCAATGATCTGAGTTACAATTGGCTTCTCGGTATATACGGACGTCAAGTATGCTCGAGGCCCATCGTTGTTGGATCAGAACATGATCGATCTGGTTTTGTATGTTGCCATCCGGTGATACCCAGATCATTTTATGAATGCGTCGATGTGGGAAGCAAGTCGAACGTATGGCTAGATTTCTGCTACGTGCAATGTCACTCAGGTACTGGCCGTTATCATTCGTTTCATCCTGGAGGCTATATCCTCCAGTCATTCCCCGATGAGATAGCTCATTGCCAGCCTTACCGTTGAAATCACCCTGAATTATTTTTGTGTCATTTGTGGGCAATGAGTCGACCAATCTCTCCAGGTTTTTATTTCTTAGAGACTCATAATGTACGATTTTATACCTTTCTTGAAAGTTTCTCGAGTAGTTCACGTGTACGAACTGCTCGATTAATACACAGAAAATGGTCGATCTGGTTTTGGTTATTACTATCTGGTGATACCCAGATCAAAATCTAGAAAACTCATTATTTGAGACCAAATAAGAAAAAATTCTGAAAGTAATTCTAAATAAAGACAAGCGTAGATCCTTTTATTTAATTTGGTAATAAAATTCTTTCAGCCTGACCTACTTTTATTTTAGAAAAATGCGTTGCAATTTTATTGTATCATCTTTGTTTTCTCTCAAACTGAAGACAACTCAAAAGACAAAGTAGAAATATGTTTTTTAACCTGTTGAGAATCCTATAGTAAGAGGCAATATGAGTTATGAGTTTTTGATGAATTAAAGACCTCTAGAAAATTTTAAATTTTATGAATGAACTAACTTGAAAAATAAATCATTTAAATATGTTATGTTTCATTCCAGACTCGAACTGTTCATGTCGGAGTATGCCTACCATCAAAATGTACCTCAGGAGACGTGGAAAAATTGGCAGTCTTTTCGCAGAGTAACATACCAACACGAGAAATAAAAGTCTTATCAATTCGATCCCCAACACGGAACGACTATAACATTTGGGCTGATTCAACATTTATCATTCTTCTGTAATGACCTGAAAATTTAACTCCAAAATTTTATCAACTAATTTTTGTTTTTAATTACCCTCCTCACCAGGGTTGTATCAACAATTGTATTCATGCTCTTAGTTGCTGGAACAACCTACGACATTATCCTTACGCTTCGCTACAAAAAGGTTATAAACCGAAGTCACAATGACAGTTTAGCGAACAGTGAAACCTCATCAGGAATCGGTTGCACCACATACGATTTGACCGATGTTGTCCCACATGATCTGAAAAAGGATCTTACTGTTGACATCCAATTACCTCATAGCATTAACAATAACAATTCAGATGAACATTTAGCCAGTGAATGTCAAGATCCTGCTCGAGTGGGAATTCTTGCAGAAATTGTCCTTTCATTCTCGGCTATTACCAATTTCAATGCAATCTGTGATCGTAGTGTAGGATCTGACACCATTCCATCCATACATGGTCTGCGTGCAATTTCAATGGCTTGGGTTATCCTTGGACATACTTGTATTGTTGTTTTCAAATATTCTGATAATATGGAATTGAGGAAGGTTGTGGAGAGGAATTTCTTATTCCAAGCTATCACAAATGGAGCCTTCAGCGTGGATACTTTCTTCTTTATCAGTGGATTTTTGGTTTCGTTCATTTATTTCAGGACCAACGCTAAAGGCAAGTTGGAGAAGTTGTCAAAAGGAGTTAGCGAAGTCACGGCTGGAACGTATCATTTTCTTGGACTGGTTGGATATCGATTTGTAAGGTAAGGTAGTAAGTGACTAAACCCTAGAAGCGTACCCAACAACATCAGACTAACAATGAAGCAACTGGGACTTTTACTGAAATACCTCGAGGCATTTTTGCCTAAGACAATATCAAGATCATTCACCTCAAACCTTCAAAACGACTACAAACTGAGATTAGTCCACGGGAAACCACACTGACATGACTAATCCTTTTGCTACAATTTCTTATCTCACAAGGTAGTAAACATGTGTTTATATCGGACAAGGTTGTCCGTTGCGTTCACCCTGAAGGCCCAACATGAAAATAAATATTTGGTACACCCCCACAATTAATGTGTTGAGCATGCAAAGACCAATATTGTTAATGCGATTTATTTTCTGGTGACATATTGAGGCAGACAACCGCAGGTAAACTTGTAATTGTTGTCAATTTAGTTAATCTAAATAATTTGGAGAAGTTCAAGTGACCTACAATCCATCATTTGGCAACAAAAAGTTTAGGCAATCAGATTTAACTAAGTAATTGATTGATCTCGTGTATGTTGAATGTTTGCAAGGTTATACATTATTGATTTATTGTTTGGATGAAATTGGTGTCTTCGACAAGTGCAGGTAATCAGACATTTGGTGAATGTTCTTAATCCGTTTGGCGACAAACTTCGTGACATTTAAATGGGATTTATTGATTGAATGGATTTTAAAGACTGACTTACCTCTAACAAAAAATTTGGACCGTTTAATTTCTCTTGTGGATAGGACTGAGATTTTATTTAACTTTTAAGGAGAAGACTAATGGGTTTGAATATTTTTCAAGATTAACCGCACCATACCTATTCGTTCTTGGAGTCGTTGAGGTCACCATGAAATACCTAAATACAGCTTCTGTCTTTGACCCACCCACAATGGACCACATCAACTGCCCGAAATATTGGTGGAGAAATGTTTTGTACATCAATACACTATTTCCAGTAGAAGATATGGTAAAGCGGAAATATCTTTTTAATTAATTTTAAAAGTATTAAAAATAATTTTGTTTCTTCCAGTGCATGCTTTGGAGTTGGTACCTTGCCAACGATACACAATTCTACATCATTGGAGCCATCATTCTCATCATCGGTGTACGACACTTCAAACTAGCTGCCAGCATCCTGGCCGTCTTCATGGTCTCTTCATGGGTCACCACAGCATCCATTGCCTTCACTCACAACCACATGCCCAACACTGACGATCCTCTTGCCTTATTTGATAAAATCTACGACAAACCATGGACACGTTTGGGACCATATCTGATTGGCATGTCTGTTGGATGGATTTTGTTTAAGACAAATTGCAAAATCAGGATGAATCGATTAACTGTCGCATTAGGATGGGCATTATCGACGGGATGTTTGTTATTGTTGATTTTTGGACTTTATAATACGACATTGTCTTCATTCACGGCCGCTGCCTACAGTTCATTGAGCCATTCAGCGTGGGCGCTATCATTAGCTTGGATTACAATCGCTTGCTCGACAGGATATGGAGGATATGTGAATAAACTTCTGTCGGCCACATGTATATATCCTTTCTCAAGGGTCACATATTGTGCATATTTAGTCCATCCAATTGTGATTAGAGGATTAGCACTGAACTCAGATGCACCACTGCATTTGGGAACAGATTCAATGGTAAGTTTTTTTTTGTTTGAATAACTTTTATAAAAAATTAATCATCCAATTTTGTTTTTGATTAATTTTTCTACTATATAAAAAGAAAGGGGTTTGAGTAACGGAAATATTTATTTGGACTTTTGCAATTTTATCTGTTAAGTGGAAAAGATTATATCCATCAAGTGGCTGTCGTCAGTGTTGATACAGATTTGTGCTCGTTTTATCGCATTTTCCATGACTTCCCGCAAAATTTCCGGTGATAACTGTTCGCATTCCTGTCAAATATTCTTCTAAAATTCTGCGATTGTCTGAGGCTTGTTGGCATAAGCCTGTGACTTCAAGTAGCTCCAAAGAAAGAAATTTGGGATGGTTAAATCGGGCGATCTTGTTGGCCATGCCAAATCGCCAAAACAGTTTTTAAAATGCAGACACTTATCTTATACAACCAAAAAAACAATTCTAGAAACACTTAGATGATATACGAATATACACTAACCAATCAGTTTAAGCAAAAATTACTTTTGTTGCAATTTCAATGGCCATTATTTTGTTACAGTATTAGTTTACCATTCAGTGGCTAGAAATTTAAAAAATATTTATGATATTGATCTTTACTGAAGTTTTCAAGACGATCCATTAGATCAAAAATTTAGCTCCTGGTGCGATGAAAAGCGAGAGGTTAAGAACTTCGTTATGAGATAAAACTATCTCTAATGGATTATCCAAACAAAAATACCGGCTCCGGCTAAAGACATTTTGGGTGCCGGGTCGCTCCGTCGGAGACGGGCGTGGGCGCCACTCGTCTACCCGTAAATTTGTCCCCCGAGCCTCGAGACTTGCCGCCGGAATTTCCACTTTCAGGGAAAACTATCACGCTCCCTGCCTTGACACTGCCTTTATAACAATCTAGAATAGGAGGAAAGAAACCCATCCAGCAAACTTCCGCTACAATCCCGTAACTTACCTATCGCGAGACTTAATAGCCAATGAATGAAATTCACCGGGAGCTGGAATTCAAGAACAAAAAGGGGGCCTAATCGACCTCAGTACCTGCGAAATGTTTGCACAAAAGTAAATCTACCAATATATTTACCTAACCTCACTTGCCGCTCTCGACGACAGGGGCCCCGGTAAAGTATCCGCTGTGATTGCATTCCTGTTTGATTGACTTTCGTACGCCGCGTGAATCCCTAAACAAATCACCGGCAACACCTCCAGGCTTGCACTTGTCGACTCGATGTTTTTTTTTTTGAGAGCTCCTGGAGAAATGAATTCGGAAACTCAGCCGCGTTTCTTCTTTTTGCTACCAACACGAGTATGATCCCGATCGATTAGTTTTTCCTTTTTCCTTGATACGTCCTTACAACTACGATTCCCAAAACAGAATCAAATCGCTACTACAACTAGCAGTGTAGTGAAAATTGAATGGTTAGCATGTACATAAAGAACTTGCAGCGCTGACGTACTACATCAGAGAGCTAAATATTGGAGCTCACTGGAATTGAGTTGATCTAGGAATGAGTGTATGCGCTGGCAGGCCAGCGTCCGCAGTGTTCTGGGGCAGGTTCTTTCCCCTAGCATCAAGTTACGTAACAAATTATTTCGCGTACACGAATTTGTGGAGTGGCGGAAAAAAACAATAAGCCCAAAATGCCTAGGTCCTACTACCTATTTATCCTATTCACCCGCACACTATCAGAGGTGCAATCTCGCCTTTGACCAGATAAATGATAATCCACGATGAAATGGGGCATCCTGATGGAATTAGTGCCCCTCACACCCCTCCCAGTCGAACCTAGGATCCCGAAGGCTAAGTCCGCATACAGGAACTGTTAGTCCCGGCGAGAGCCCCTACTACAATGAAAAACCATAGCCCGATAGCTGGACGAGTGGAGATTTCTCACCATCAATCCAGGTCTCATACCCGGTCTTGTCCAGCGGTGGAAGTAGAAGACCGATTTGGAAATTTTGATTAAACATTATTATTATAATTTACCTGCAATTAAAAATGTCTCAATTTATAACTTGGCGTTCAATCTATCTATTATATATAACTTGTCAGCTATAGGTCAACTTATTCATAAAATGATAAAGCTTGTTACAAAGAAGAATCACTGATTAGTTGCAGCTCTAGTTAAAGGAACTCTGGTGAGGCCTTCGGACCCAATTGAGCTCGTTCGAAGACGAACGTGGAGAGCATCATTTGCCTTGCCACAGGGTCCCTGATGATAGGGATGGGTAAAACACACCGGTTTAACCGAAAAACAGTTTTTTTAGTTCGAAAACCCGGTTTTATCCAGAGATTTTTCCTCCCGGCTTAAATCGGTGATTTCTTTCAAGAATAAACATTTAATTTGGATTCGAGTTTTTTGATTTAAAAAATTTGCTAAGAAAAAAACCGAAAAACCAGTTCTTCCAAAAACCCGGTTTTTTTGTTGTAAAAAACCGCTCAGTTAAACCAGAGATGAAAAAAACCGAAGAACCGGTTATTTTAGCAAAAGCCTCCATCCCTACCCGATGAGCCGTTAAGCGAGAACATCGCTCCAGGTAGTTTTCCCTTGAAACGACCAGAATTAGAAATTCGCCCTCACTGTTGTAGTGTGAATAATAAATGTAAGCACTCAGGGCTTGTGCCAACCCTCGCATCGCCTCCCTGCTCTGCAGAGATAACCATGGAACCAAAAAGGTGACTACACGCATAAACAGAACTAGCGCCTCCAAGGGGGGTTCAATCAAACTGGAGCAGTTTCAACTAAAAAACTTAAAAACGGTCAAAAAATCCAAAAAGTAAGTAGAAATATCAACAATGACGACACAACCAAAGGCTGCAGCCAAAATTTTAACGGCGCATCAGGCAGTACCAACGGCGACAAAAATGACGACAAATACAATGACAGTAATGATGGAAGAAAAACAAAGATTAGTAGACAGCCTTGTCCGGAATGAGATTCCTGCAACTTATGGATGCAGCAAAAAAACATGATGGGAATGCCAAAGAGTCCTTAAAAGGAAAAGTGGGAAATTCTGCAGGACGCATCGGATGTGCTTTCGGCGGAGAAAATATAAAGAACATCGAGAATTCGATGGTCACTGCTGCGTTCGGTACCAAAACAAGGTTCTTAAATCCCGAAATAACACCATCCTGAGACCCACAGAGTTACCACGGCAGGAAAAGAAAGGAGCGACCAGACAAATAAAGTGATTTCGCAGCTACTGTCGACAATGTGGCGAAAGTACTGTACTCGGAAATGGAAGCCGACAACCTCTCTCAAGAAAAAAGGTTGCAAAGTGCAATTGCTTTCCAGGCACATCAAGAAAAAAGGCTAATCCAAAAAGTGGGAGACGTTCTCGAAAAATAAAATCTACATGCAACTAGCAAAAATCAACAAAGATGTAAAGAATGGGTTTCTTGAGTAGAGGTACTCCTAAACTACATAGGGCATTACCGAAGGAGCTGGTTAGAGGGCAAAAAATATCAAAAGACTAATGAAGCGCTGAGGGCTAAGCCTGAAAGGCATGCGCAGATAGCTCCCGACATCAAGCTTCAATATAAGACTAGCATTTAGACAAATCGAAGGAGATTGGGATAAAAGAATGTAGGAAGAGGTATTTGATGGGCGTAGAACGCGGAATCAATGGTTCCTGGCAGCGCTGACAAAAGGAGCGAAGAAACCTGCAAAGAAACTTCTTCAAAAAGTGCCAAAAAATAAAGTCTGTGCGAACTTTATTTTCGTCTGCCCAGCAAAAAATAAGACGTAACCTAAGGCAGGAGAGAAAAAGCCACAACGAAAACCCTGGCAGCAGGCGCTGCACGTAGAACTTCAAGATGGCTGATTCTACGCAAAAGCGTTGCAGGATATCAGGGGAAATGTAAGGCTTGAAGACACCAACATTGCTACTGACGTAGTACGACCAACGCAGCCCGACTACATACTGGTTAAAATCGGAGCATATTCCGACAATAAAGAAACATTCTGTGACGCAGTAAAGGTAATTTTCAGCAAAAGCGTACCAATAAAGACACTCAACTCGATGGCAATAATCACAATAAGAGGTATTGACTGCATCACGGACTTGACCGAGGTGAAAAAGGCCGTCAAAATGGAGCACCCTAGCGTAGGAAAGATCAAAGTGAGGCTAATACCAGTAATCGATAGGGGATAATGCGTAGCCACCATGACTTGACCGAGAAAAGGATGCTGAATAATTTCTGGCAAAGTAAGAATAAGGTGGGGTGTCTGTAGGATACGGCGAAGAGCAGTGCCCCTTTGCTATTTCAAATGCCTTGGCTATGGTCAATCCACATACGCATATGCAAAGGACACGACAGGATTCCCCTGTGTTATAAATGCGTTGAAATGGGACATAAAAGAAAAGAGTGTAAAAAGGAGGCAAATTGTATCTTTTGCAAGAATGCTGATCACATTTCTTGGGTTCAGGAAAATGTCGACCTTTCCAGAAAACTAAAGCCAACGCAAAATCAAAAGTTCGATGAACCCTGTCCTGCAGATAAATCTACACCGCAGTTCAACCACCCAAAACCAACTTGAGCAGTTTGCGAGGGAAATGAAAGCTGGCTTTTTGCTGTTGAGCGAGCAGCATCAAGGTAAAAAGTCTGCATCATGATATCCTGATGAAACTGATACTGGCGCCATCTGGTTTTCAAACAGTGGTTTCCAGGAAGAGGGCTATGGACGGGAGAATGCTTTTGTTTGGGTTTGGTTCTCAAAGTCCACCTTCTTTAGTGTGTACCTAACGCCAAACGAATCGATATCATCTTTCCAAGCAAGCTTAATACTTTGGAGGGTCTGTCCCAATCGCAGATGGTAACGTACTCGTTGGGGGAGACTTGAACGTCAAAGCAATCGAATGGAGCATACTTTTAACAGAGTCGCAGGAATAATGAGTCCTAGATATTGTGACCAGGACGTCACTTGTCATTCTTAACACCGGAAATGCGCCGGGTTTCCGCCGTATTGGCTGTGAAGGAACCATACCGGACGTGACATTCATCGGAGGGTTCTTAGTATGGAGGATATACAATTGGAAATTATTGAAGGCTACTTAGCTAGTGATCATCAATACATTCTGCTTGAGATCCTTGATGTTGTCTCCCGGCGCCCGTGGTCTCGACCATGTACAATTAGGTGGAACATCGGAAGGATGGACGTCGAGAGGTTCGTCAAGGTGCTCACGGCAGGTACTCCACTGCAGGGAGATTCGCAGGGGATAGCAGAACTAGCAGCTCAAGACATAGCGGTCATAATTATAAACATCATCATGACTTCTTGCAGCGCTTCTATGCACCGTGGAAAGCCTCGAGACGGCAAGCCGCCAGTGTTCTGGTTGTCAACTGAAATCGCTGAAAAGTGAAGGGAGTGGAATGGAACTGTGACGAGGCATACAACCGGGAAGCGGTACATAAGTTGGCCAGGAAACGCCTTCACAAATTGATTAACAGCTGCAAGGCTTGCTGTTGGAAAGATTTAGTGAACTATATGAACAAAAATCCGTAGGGGCTTGGCTAAAAGCTAGTTATGCGGAAGCTGCCCACGGCGAAACAGCAATCGCGTGCCCACTTTTCACACAGCTGGAACTGGAAGAGGCAGTCCTATCATTGAAAGTAAGGAAGGCTTCAGGCCCAGATGGTATTCCAGCGACGGTGTTGAAACTTGTCTATCAACATTATCCCGACTTACCGCTAAACACATTCAAAGTTGCCCACGGACGGGATTTTTACGGTTCGAAGTAAGGTGGTGAGGTTTGTGCTTATTAGCTAGGGGAAGGGAAATCCTGAACCGCCGTCTGCATACTGCCTGTTATGGGTGCTAGATATGGCTGGAAAAGTGCTAGAGAATTTCATCAAGTGACGACTCACTGATGAAGTTCATACGGCTGGGTACATATCTCCTCGGCAGTACGGCTTTAAAGCAGGACACTCCACCATCGATGTTGTAGCAGATATGGTGAGCGTGGTCTAAATGGTGGAGGTGCATAGCCGCACCAAGCGATGGATCGGTCTCTTGGTGACACTCGACGTTAGAAACGCCTTCAACTCCGCTAGATGGGTGGATATTCTGGAAAAACGTTTTCAAGTTCCAGAATATTTGATGTGGCTTCTGAGGGACCGGAACCTTCTTTACGATATGATGCAGGGCCAATGAAGAATGGAAGTTACATCGGTGTTGCCCAGAGATCTATCCTCGGTCCAGACCTACGGAACGTGTCCTACGATGGGCTATTGAAAGTGGAGATGCCAGATGAGTTGCGCTTGATCGGCTATGTGGATGACTGCTCATGGATTCTGTCTAGCACTGGAGAAAACCGAAATGATCATCTTAACAGATAAGAGAAGAGCAAGGATGATCAGTATTGGAGACATACTAATCGAATCAAAACCAACAGTGAAGAACCTGGGGCTACTGATCGACTCGAAGAAGAGTTTCTCTGCAGGTGTGGTCTCTTTTCGAAACCAATTTCAATTTGTGTTCGTAGTCCTTCATTATGAAGATTGGGTAGCTCATTACTTCTGCCGACATTTTGATCAATGCTTCCCAACCGTTGTCTTTGATTTAGCTTGGCAAGGTAGTAGGCAGGGCTAGCATCACCATCTTGGCATCAAAAGGCTCTTACATTCAGTGTGCAGCTACCCGTGGCAACTTGTGCATCATGCGTATCGTACTCGTATTTCATATACAGTGGAATTTTAAAATGAGCACTGCAACTGAAAATCTGGCCGGTTGTAATCTGGAGAGTTGTGATAAAGTTTTTTTTTTGCGAAAACACAAAAAATTAAGACGTGCAATGCAAAATTCAACAAGAAAGTTTTGTTTTTCTACGACAATGCTCATCCATACATTTCCAATCATACCCAAGAGCTCTTGGATAGTTTTGGATGGGAAGTTTTCAATCATCCACCATACAGACTGGATTTGGCGCCAAGCGACTACCATCTGTTTCCACCGATGAACAGGTGGCTCGCTATGCAACACTTTGATACTGACGCCGAACTGCATGCTGGTGTAAGCCAATTGTTTAACTCACAGGCTGCAAATTTCTAAAGAGAGGGTATTGAAAATTTTGTATCACTTTATGATAAATGCCTTAATTTAATTTTAAAATTTTTTTTTTCACTTTCCTTATCTTTTATTCCAAAACATCTGTTACTTTCTGGACAGCCCTTGTACATGTCAGATACGTGCCCAGAGATACTTTAAATCAATTTTGGTTCATAAAGTATGTTGCTGAGTTGCTTAAGGTAAATTTTCAAATTTATTGCAGAAATAAATTGATGTTGCTGATTGGACATGTGGTCCGGTGTCGCTGTCATTCTACAAAAAAGCTTCGTTTTTTTCGTTCAATTACTACTATTTTCCGAACTATTTTGTGCTCACTCAATGGAAATTGGCAGATTGCTTTCGATTGTAGTTTCCTACAACCATAAAAGCCAGACTCTCGTTCTTCTAAAGTAAGACATGGGTAACACTACATTATCAGGATGTATTCGGATGGTTACATAGGTTCCCATGCCATTGCAAACTGGGTCATAAGTTATGATAGAATTATTCTAGAGCGTGATATTAGGTAACGCTGAGTAGTCACGCGTAAATCCACAAAATCTCACACGAACCTCATTTGAAACCGCACTCGGTATAAAAATGGCACAAATGATCCTTAGTTCTCGTAAGGATATGACGGAGTCTCGCATTGCTCACGCAGTTGCCCACGCTCGAACTTTCGCAACCACTTGAACTCCAAATTGCGAAATTGCGAGCACTGTTGGTACTTCAATGTTTCATTTCTAACGCCAAGAAGTACAAAAATCCGTACTTTTTCTCGGGAAACACAAACGGTAGTCGCTAATGGCAGCCAGTGATAACAGCCAAAAGTCTTGTCACTTATTCATCCTCAATCAAAGCTCGAAGAAATTTTTCTCGTCAATATTGGAGCCAATTTGTGTGTGGTTCCACGTTCATTCGTGCGTGACCCGCTCAAGAGGACCTCATGTAAACTGGCAGCCGCAAAAGAAACACCCATTGCCACATATGGACACACAGCACTCACGCTCAACCTCGGGCTGCGACGCAATTTCACGTGGAATTTCGTGATTGCCGATGTTCCTAAATCGATCATTGGAGCCGATTTTTTAGCACACTTTGGAATATTAGTTGACCTCTAAGACAGCTGACTCATCGACAAGCTGGCAAAACTGACATCCCGCGGATGGGTTGTCGAAGGCAGCACACACAACATCAAGGTTGCTCCCGTGGTGGCCAAACCATGGCACCTCCCAACTGACAGGTACAACGTTGCCCGCAAGGAATTCGACACAATGGTCCAGTTTGGCACAGCGCGAGTTTCATCCAGCAGCTGGTCATCGCTATTACACATGGCCTCGAAGAAGGACGGAAATTGGCGTGTGTATGGTGACTATAGAGCACTCAACGCGGGGACCGTCCCCGATCACTATCCCGTACGCCACATTCACGACTTTGCTCAATCGCTGCGCGGTAAGAGGAGTTTTTTCAAAATCGATTTAGTGCGCGCATACTCCAAGATTCTGGTTACCAAGGAGGACGGCAATAACAAAGCCATTCGGGCTTTTCGAGTTTTTGTTCATGACCTTCATGCTCCGAAACACAGCGCCAACGTTTCATAGATGAGGTATTGCGAGGGTTGGATTTTGCCTACGCTTATACTCGTATTGATGATATCTTCGTTAGCCCCAAAAATAAAGAGCCACTCCGAGAACATCTTTGGCATATTTTTGAATGACTCAACAAATACGCCGTCATCATCGACGGCGAAAAATGCAAATTCGGAGTCGAGGAGGTGACATTTCTTGGTTACACCGTCACCAGTAAAGGCATCAAACCACCAGTGGCAAAGGTTGAAGACATTGTCGATTTCCCGAAGCCAGAGAAAGCCAAGCAGCTACGCCGTTTCATCGGTATGTGAAATTTTATAGTATTAGCATGCCTGATGTTGCCCGCATGACATGTTACAGGAAAACATCAAGGGTAAGACGCCGCTAGAAGGGACACTTGCAGTAATGGAAACATTCGACAAATTGAAAAATTGTCTCACTCAAGCTACAATGCTGGCGTATTCTCTAATCGGTGCGCAGCTCGCAATCGTGTGTGATTTTCGGTCGAAGCAGCCTTACAGCAACAATTGAACAATAGCTGCGACCCGCTAGCTACAGGGCCTTTGATTGAGAACTATTGGTGATCTACCTCACAATTAAGCACTTCCAACATTTGCTGGAAGCATGAGTGTTCATGGTATACACCGACCACAAGCCGTTAACATTCGCTTTCCATCAAAAACCCAGAAAAGCTTCGCCACATCAAGCTCGACACCTCGAGTTCATCGGCCAGTTGCCGACAGACATTCTGCACATCTTGGGTAAGGACAATAATGTCGCCAAAACACTCTTGTGCATAGAAGTAGTCAAGCCAACAATTGACTGCAACAAATTGGCTGTAGCGCAAGAAAGTAACGAAAAGTTGAAAGCACTGTTGAATTTCGGGACAAGTTTGCAGCTCAAACGTCTGGTGCGACACCTTGACAGGAAAGTTCAGCCATACATCGTACCAGCTTGCATAAAAGCTGCTTTTACTTCAACCCACCGACTCGCTCATCCAGGCCCGAGAGCAACATCAAAACTTGTAGCGCAACTATACATCTGGCGTTCTTTTAAAAAGAATTGTCGAGTTTGGGCATGAACATGTCGACAATAGACATCATCACCATGCCGCACTCAGAAGGAAAACGCTATTGCCTCACATGCATCAATCAATACTCACGATAAGCTGAAGTGATCCCTATGACCCCCTATGAATCACCATCCCTATGAATCACCACTGACCAAGGACGACAGTTCGAATCGCACCTCTTCTGGTCGCTAAACAACCTAGCGGGTACCTCATACCTACACACGACAGCTTACCACCCACAAGAAAACGGCATGGCGGAATGTTACCACCGCGACCTCAAGGCCGCGATTCGATGCCGCCAGAACGACCAATGGACGAAAATCATACCAAACGTCATCATGAGTATACGAGCAAGCCATCGCGAAAACTTGGGGCACTCGCCAGCTGAACTACTCCACGTTTGCCAGACAAATTTTCCACCCCGACACCAAACAATCACGAGCCCAGCGACTTTATCAAGGACTTGCGATGACGCTTCTATCTGATTCGCCCAGTGTCCGTCACTCATCGTGGCCCACATATGCCATTCGTTTTCAAGAGCTTGGCAACATCTACACACATTTTTGTTCGACATGACGCCATAACTAACGCACTTCAGATGCCATATGACGGTCCGTACGAGGTAGTAAAATGCGGCAACAAGACATTTTCGATAAGAGCTCGCGGCAAACAGGTCACCATCTGGATTGATAGGCTAAACCTGTATTTGTGCTAGCCGAATCTTCACTAGATAAACGAGAGGCAACCACTGGCAAATGGGCAGCATCGGTTTTGAACGACCAAGGACCGGCCGATGCATAACAACAACAAGAACAACAGCAACACAGCTAACAGAACGATCAACAGCAGCTGCAGGCGCAGTGGCAACAAGAGCTTCCACGTCGATCAGGGCGACAGGTACGCTTCATCGACCACTACCAGGCCGGCTCCAAGTAAGAGTAATACGAAGGCATGCATACACAACACGTTTATACGTATCCGACGAATAACTGGAAAATCCTAAATCCACAACCCTACAATTACAACCCTATAATCGGATAAATAGTATCATTCACACCATACGAGAGGGAAAGAGATTCTGACAGTTCTCGATGGGACTCAACGCGCTGCAATACGCCCAGTCGGATTTATTCTCGATTAAAAGGCAATACAAATTCACCCGCATTTGTTAATTTTACTTGCTAGTTGCTCAAACCCGAAGCCATGTGGTTGAATTTGAATGAGATTCGTAGCTTACTTTCTGTATATGTATGTGTGTTTTATGTTCACCACTCGAGCTATCTGCCCACCATTTGATATATTCTGGCAATCTCTACGAAACCCAAATCGATGCCATTTTTACAACTTCTATTATCGAATGCATTTGTAATGGGAACATATTAACATATTGAATGCATTAATGATGGGACCAAATCTAAAATGTTTCATTTCTATTCAAAATTAGGCTGCCAAAACCAATTTATCTAACCGTATCTTTCGCATTTCAGGTGATAACATTCTTCGGTCTGTGCGTATGTTCCTATCTTCTATCATTTATCGTATCAATGTCATTCGAAGCACCAGTTGTTACAATGTTAAAAATAATGTCACCAAATCGTAAAAAGCGATTAGCCTAAGACTGAAAGCATTATTAAAATAAATCAAATCAACCTGACTAGGCTAAAGAAAAAAACAATCAAACAAACTCCATCCATTCACCGTTTCAACTCATATACAAAAATGTAACCAACAAGGAACAACAACAAACATATTATAATTGTGTGTGCTTCCAGGAAAAAAAATATAAAACTTATCACATCTTTAGGTAAGAAAAATTTATTCCTGCAATTTGATGCACTTGAAAAATATTAATTAGAATTAATTGTCCTTTTTCAGCTATAAGCGTTTTCTTGTTATCTATTATGCAAGTTCAAATTGATAATACATTAAATAGTTGTTTAAGAATTTCACAAGAACATTACACTCATTTTTTAAATAGTTATATAAATGCTTATGTAGAAATATTATTAATTAGTAATTTTTTGTAATATTATTTTTGTTTGTCTTTTTTGATTAGTCTCTGAGAAACAAACAAAATATTGAAAGCGTCCTTTTAATACGAAATTTATGAACTTTAAACTCCTTTTTTAAATTTCTCAAGAAGGTTAATTAATTACTATTATCCTTGGGGTAACATATTCAATAGACATAATTTAAAAAAATATATATATCAAATTTGAATCGATCATGATACAAATTCAAATGATAAAATTTGGTTGGGACATTGTTGCAATCAATTAATTAAGAGAGAAAATCACAAAGATCGTGAGCAGATTCTTTTAAGGTTTCATTGTTAAGGATAAAAATATTGAAAAGGAGCTTCATTGAGTGATATCTACATTTTATATACAAAACATTTTCTTATGTATACTTACATATTTTTAAAATTTAACTATGATCTTTATTATTATTGAATGTAAATATCTCACTGTATGTTTATTTTAGTTAATTTTTGTTTTTTTATTTTCATTTATAATTTTGAGATTTATAAATATTTTTTTCCTATTTGTATAGTGTATTTAAATTGTTTATAATATTCTCCTCTTCGTACAGTCCAATGATGTAAAATATGTTTTTATATATGTGAATAAGTTGATTAGTAATAAAGTGAATTTTAAATAAATTTCTAATGTTTCCTTTAATTTTTGTTATTTGAAAATTTTGTGCGAAATATATGACAAACTGTAAGCGTGGTCTACATGACAAAACAGTTTTATAGTTAATTTAAATAATTTTGCACGATTAACCAAATGTGCCAACCACAACTTTTTTATAGGCGTTTACTTTAGAACCAATATTATATCACACTCAATAATCGGAAAATGAACGAATTCAGAGAGTTTCAGGTGAATGAAAAATAATGAGCTTATTTTGCTGTTTTTTTTCTCCTACTTTTAAATCCATATCCATTATTTTGAATTGCTTGTGACGGTATCTAATTGTTAAGACCTCATTTGTGATCTTGCCACCCTACAGCCATGAACTTCATGAAGCAGTATCAATACATGCAGCACATGCATTATCGCATAAAAATCACCCGTCGGAGGCAACGATAATTATGTCTTAAGGAAAAAGTTAGACTGGTTTAGTGCTATGCATCAAATTCTGCGTTATAAGGTCTAATTTATAACTTACTGAGTCAGAACAATAAATAATTAATTGCTTTAAAACTGCAATTAAACGTATATCTTGTTACGGGTATATTATGAAGCGTGCGACCATATTCGATCCAGACTGTAACATTGTTTGGAGTACGAACATGCTCGATCTAGACTATAGTGAAGAACGGTCTTATTCGGTCGATTGAGTAGTGAGATGTGCCGCGTGTATTTTCGCAATGTCTCTATGTATATTGCATATCATTATTGTCACGATAAAAAGTTTCTGAGTTGCTCATAGCAAATGTAGCATATTATTCGGCTCCTTCTCACAACAAGTTGTCGAAACTGCAAGACATTGTGATAAGTGAATGACATTGACATTAACCAGTTGTCATCGTTCCCAGTTCATTAGTTTTTTTTTTAATTTTCGTCACGGTTCCAGGTCGTATCTACTCCAAAGTTACTTTCTGCTCCAATTTTCCCATTTTCGCCACGAAACGCTTTTTTTGGCGTTTTTACATTACTTCCGTTATAATTTACGTATTTAGGGTCTACTTTGAGTTGGTGAGCAATTGAAAATTGGAAACAATGAATTCAGAGTAGTTTGAAAAGTTCTTATCAGTTTTGACATCTACTTTTGGAAGTCAGCAAATCGCACCGGCAACACAAGTGGCATCTTTTGAAAGCCATGACGCCAAAAATGAAAAGGTTTTGTCGTACATGGAGCATTTAGACAACTATTGTGATCTTAAATACCTTATTGATATTAAAAAGAGGCTCAACCCTTGCATTCATCCATTGGAAAAGGTCACTACAACAATCTAGCTGAATTTTTAGGACCAGAGTATCCTATCAAAGAAATTGAATTCTGAGCCTTGAAGGGTCATTTTGAAAAAATGCTGGCTCCATCAGTCTCAACGATCGTTTCTCAGCACTACTTGCTCAGCATCACTCAGCAGCCACATCAGTCAGTCTCGGATTTAATCGCATCTCTGAACGGGAAGTTGAAAGACTGTGATTTCTACACTACCTTTCCCAATGCCACCAGTAAAAAGAAGTTATCCATAGCCCTTCGTGCTCAGTTCATCAGAAGCCTGAAAGACAGTTGGATACGCGAACAGATCCTAAAAGACACAAACCTCAAGGATTTTAACAGATTTCTGACGAAAGTCACAGCACTGGAAGCATCTCGGTTCGAGTCAAGTGTAGTGAATTTAGAAGTTTCAAATGTCCGTAAAGGACTGCAGCGATGTTCTGCTGCCTCGGCAGAAGAAGATGGAGATTTGTGCCGAGAATGCCCTCGTCTGGGGACGCGTGAATGCGCTGGCAGGCTAGCATTGCGGTGCCGTGGGGCGGGTTCATTCCCCCAGCACAAGGACCCACTACAAAAAATTTCGCACTCACGAATTTCTTGTGGTCAAACTAAAACGAGGAGACCGAAGTCGCAAAAAGTGTAGGTAACTACACCGAGAGAAAAAGGACTTGTTCCGAGAACAAGTGGAACATGTAAAAAGGGGCGGACTTAGGGTAACTTCGTCGTTACCCGACAAAGCTCATGGCCCACAAATGAGAGAAGGGCAACCGGGTGGTGATGGAGCCCCTTCGCACCCACCCAACCGGATTTAAATCCATATTTGTTGCAGTGGCCAGGTATTCCTCTTCTGAGTGGAAAACTCATACAACTTGACTTGTATAAGCTTTCCCATCAGAAGAGGAGTACCCCGGTGACCAATTTATGCCATAGAATTATGCAATTCGATTGCATAACTCTATGTCATAAAGAGGCACTCTGCTTGGGCCACTCAACCCGCGACGTCACCTGAAACCAAAAAGATTACATTGTACCCGGCGGCTGGCTCATGTTTTATGAGGAGAGCCTGCCACCGTACCGGGTCCTATAGCCGGTCAAACAGGACAAAAATGAAAAGACCGGCGTTCCACTCTAGCAATCCATTATATTATTGCATTTTTTCCCATACAACTACAAACATTATAGCACTTAAATATCGCGACACGATTTTAGTGGCTTCCAGGACAAAATTTGAGATAGAAATAAGAAAAATTAAAGCAAAATTTGAAATCTAAATAAGAAGAATTAAAGCAAAATTTGAAATATAAATAAGAAGAGTTAAAGCGAAATTTGAAATATAAATAAGAAGAATTAAAGGCAAAAATTTAAAATATATCTGAGAAAAAACCAAAGGCAAAATTTGACATATAAATACGAAAAATTAACGGCAAAAATTTAAAATGTATATGTAAGCAAAATTAACGGCAATAAAGGGTACTTACCCCACATGGTCCGTCGAGCGCTCGATTAAGAATGCGGGTGTCCTCTAAAACTTTCATTAAGTTAAATTTTCAGATCAAAACATTAGAAATTTATGTAACAATTAGAGCGAGAGTTTCTTCGCGATCACTTGAAGCTTTACATAAAATTGAGATAGTTCACTTTTGAGAATTTCTTAGCAAATTGCACTGGTAAAACAAAGGGTTTATTCCAATTAACATTCCATTATTATGCATAAGACCTCCTGACAATGTACGCTACTACGTATTGCGGTTAGAAGCTAACTTGAAGATAATTGTATTAAATTCCGGGCGCATCAACACAAACCGCCAACGTTTTCTCGAACCACTTTCTTAAAATTTCAATCACGTTCACAAGTTAATCCCGTTTGAAATATTCCTCCGCGATAGTATCCAATTCTTTGGCGCCTCCTTCATGTGTCTTATTTTGCACACAGTTCTCGTGCGAGAAGAAAAGTCCCAGCGCTCGCCGTCTCCAGTTGTTTATCCCAATTGGAACGTACGACGTACGCATGATAGCGGGCTCCGTTATCAATGGATGCGTGCCGCGTGTGACTGTGTTTGTGCGCGAGTGCGTGCGATATATTTGACGGGCAAGGACCGAATCCGAACTGATTTTTCACCTTGCCTATTCTTCAATGGCGCCCCTGCGATATATTTGACGGGCGAGGACCGAATCCGAACTGATTTTTCACCTTGCCTATTCTTCACTGGCGCCCCGGCAAACACTTTTCAAACAATTCCAATCGCCTGCAATCCGATTTTCCACCCGCAATTACGTTCACTTGCACCCGCACAACACAATAGGCTACCTGTTGCAGCTGGGGCCTATCCCTGGGCCGACGTATCTTCTACTCCCAACCCCCGTACGTGAAACCGTTCAAACACGTGTTCGCCACTCACAACCCACAGTACGGAACATTTCCACGATTCCGCTAAACGTTAGGTGCCGTAATCCTTTACTGCACTCCAATCACTTCGCAATTTTCCCGGTCTTTCTTTATTTCCTTGAAATACCAATTCGCGTTTTCTTGTTGTCCCCGTCCCGTTTTTTCGTCGTCTCGGTCGCCGTCGATTTCTCGCGCCCTCCTTCTCCTTCAATTTCACTGACAAAAACTTTTCCTCGCGCGCGGGAACTCAGCTACCGGCGTCCGCGCTGTGTGGCGGTTTCGAGCAGACTCCTCGAAATGTCCCGGCGACAGCACCAGCAACACCAGCAAATGCCACTTCAGCCGAAGACGCACGGCCAACCCCAGAGTATACGAGTAGTTTTTGTTGTTTTGCGTTTGCTGCGTGAATTCTGTGCAGCCGTTAACTCTTTCGGGAGGTTTTCACGGTGCTCTCTGAGTTAAACTCCTCACTCAATGGTTTCGATCGCTAATATTCTTGATATTATTTGTAGCGTTTGGTCGTGGCAGTATGGATGGTAAGGGTGCATTATAATCATTCAGTGCAACATTGTTCGAATGCTGTAGCTGATTGTAATGCGAATGGTGGTTTTGTTGCGAACCAAACGTTGTCGAATTACCATTTAATTTTTCAATTTCATGAGGAAAGCTATAAATTTTTTGCATGGGAATTTTTCCCAGTGTAGATTGCATAATATTCGTAGGTATTTGCCAAAATATTTGTTCTCGTTGGGCATTAACTTCAACTAATTGCGGTTGCCAAGCTTCCTCTATTTCATTTATGTATTCAACATAATTTATTTCGTTATTCTTCCTTTCTACAGTTGGTGTAATAATTGCTTGTTGGGTATATTTCTCGAATTTAGTATTGAAAGTTTGTACTGATTGCGCCATGTTTTGAATGTTAAAATTTAAATACACAGGACTTGAATCATTGACACCTTCTTGAGTATTTGTTGTCGCTGATGCATTATTATCATTAGGTGTTAGATATAAAGAAGATGAATCGTTAGAAAAATTCATGGCAAAATCATTCGAAGCTGAACTCGATGATGCTTCGAATGCTCGCAATTCATTTGAACTCATTTAGGATTTAATACTGGATTGAACTCTCTAACATTAGCACTTATCTCGTACACGTTTCTAAGAATTTCTTCAAGCTGTGCCGGGATTTCACATAAATCTGAAGTATTTGCGCGGTTTGGGTCCATCATTTCGACAAATACTTTCAATACTTTCGGCTGGATATCCCATTGCAATTAAATTGTCGGTAACATATGCTGAATCTAAATCGTAACCATTCTCCTAATAATATATTATAAACGCCGAGTTAAAAAAAAATGTAGTTAATAATTAAATTAAAAATCTATCAAAGAAATGGTCGTGTTTTAATCAACACACTGTATTTACAAATTAGAAATTTCTTTTACACCGAGAACGGAAAGAAAACCTACGTGAAAAATCCTTTTTCTCGGGGCGAACGAAGGCCGCCACAACCTTACCTGCTCGATTACTACACAAATCAACTGAGTAAGCCACTAGAGAAGCCGATGGATCAAATCACAGATGCAAACAAAATCGATCGTCGTCAAGAAAAAGTCCAGTTCTCATCCACGTTATCATTCGCAGTTCCGCAGTTCTAGAAGACATGTTGATTATTGGTCATTAGGTTTCGATGGTTTTTGTTTTAACTAAGTTCACATAAACCATAAATTACGCGACAGCGGAACAGATTGCAAATCCATGAAGTCCACCTCTTGTGGAAAAATTCGTCAAGTCACCAAAGTCTGCATCACCACTCGGCTCCGAAAAAAAGGACCAATATACTGTCACCTGATCATTCTCAAGAAGAAGAAGATTGTCACCTCAACAGCGAATATGGTATCGCTCGCATTGAAAACATCGAGAATTTATACGAGGTTGGACCATTGTTGAGGTCACACTCTATAACAAGACGGAACCATTTGAAGTAGGCTCAGGCAAACATTTCTCTAATTTTATTCAGAAACTGCTTTCAATAAATTGGGACTCATAGTACCGCTGCAACTGACTTCAGTCTCCTTCTCAGACTACGTCATCAAGCCTAAAGGCAAAGTCACCGTCTCATTCGCCAACAAAGGGAATTCAATGGAAGCCGATCTATTCATAGTGCCTGCAGGGTATGATACTTTGCTCAGACGCATGTGGATTCGTAGTCTCGGAATCAGCCTCAACGAGATAGATAGCCGCAAAAACTCAGCTCTCCATCCACAGCGTAGTCACTTCGCTCGAAGACATCTTCAAGAAATACTAATCCATTTTCGAAGAAAGGATTGGGTTGTGGTCTAAATGTAGAAGTTAAGCTTCAACTCAGAGAAGGCGTGAAACCAGTTTTCATCCGTGAACGCAATGTTCCCTTTGCATTGTGAGAGCGAGTTGAGGGAGGGTTAGCAACACTGGAATCTCAAGGAGTCATCAGTCCAATTTCATCAAGCGATTAGGGATCCGCACTTGTTATTATAGCTAAGCCCAATGATGAGGTAAGGCTATGCTTGGATTAAAAGAATGAGGTGAACTCCAGACTCGTTGCATCAAATCACCCCATCTACAAAATATATGAGGTTCTGCAAAGTCTTAGAGGTTCAAAGTACTTTTGTAAATTGAACTTGCACAAAACATATTTGCGTTTACGGTTTGATAAAGAAGGGAGCAGGATTCAAATAATTTCAACGGATTAAGGGTACGTTCTTAGCTTCGGTATTAAAACCGCTCCAGCGGAATTCAACCGGATCCTGGGTAAATTACTGAATGGCCTTTAAAAGGTCAAGGCATACTTTGATGACATAATCTGTCATGGCTGAGATTTCAAGGAGTACACCAGAAATCTTGGCGCATGCCTGGAATGTCTCAAAGAAAATGAGCTTCACCTCAATCATGCTAAATTCTCATTCTACAAGCAATCAGATTCATAGATGCCCATCTCCCCAGATACCAATTCTACAAGAGCTTAACTCAACACATGTGGGAATCACGAAGTTGAAGCAACTCGCCAGGAGATACGTTTATTGGTAAGGCTTAGACAAGGGCCTAGAGCGTCTTGTGAAGAGCTGTGAGTACTGCAGAAAGCGCCAATTCATCCCTGGGTTCAGCCTGATGAAAATTGGGAGAGAGTGCACATTGACTATGCGAGCCCTTTAGAAGGATATTTCTTTTTTATGTGCATGGATACAAAGCCGAAGTGGGCAGAGGTTCACATAATCCATGATGCTCCGTCTTCTGCTTCAAGAATCTCTCTACTTGAAGGCATCTTTTTGGTGCATGGTTACGCCTACTTGATGGTATTGAACAATGCTACCGCGATGAATTCCAGTGAAAGAGCATGGATTAATTCCAAAAGTTCTGCATGCCGAATCATCCAGCCACGAATGTTCTCACAGAATGCAGCATCTAAACGTCAAAGAAAAGACTAAAGGCTGCTGCTGATGATCGCACTCCTCTATCTATCAAGCTACAACATATTTAGCATCAGGTCTGTCTCCTTCGGAGCTGTACCTGAAGAGAAGGTCCGAACTCGTCTCGACACCCTGTTCCCTAACAGCAAAGCTCTTTTTCCAACAGCACCTACGGCATTGTGGGTTTGTAGTCTTCTAGTGGTAGAGAGAGTGCAAGCAAAGATTCACTTGGGAATTCAAGACGTTTGGCAAGTTTGACCAGTAACATTATACTGCCGAATCGGACACCGGTCGCACTCTGAAACGCCACATGAAGGTCACCACCTTGATTTCGAAGAAAAAAATCTTATTCGGTCCTTCAATTTCGTGGCATAGAATGGGTATGCCATCCTCAACAGAAACGTGCGGAGGTGCCAACAGACTGCCAGCCACCACCAACGCCAACTTTCATACATGAAAACCGTCCAGGTACACAATTCGACACATATGGTCCCGTTGTTTATTCTAGGCCGCCTGCGACTCTATCACCCAGGTCCACCAGAAACTGACGGAAGCCTGCATATCTCAGTGACTATGTCTTCAACATGTATCCACCTTCTTAAAATAATTAGGGGAGACTAGTGAGGCGTGCGAGCATATTCAACCTAGACTATAGTATTATGTGGAGTACGAACGTGTTCGATCTAGACTATAGTGAAGAACTGTCTCGTTCAGTCAGTTGAGTGGCGAGTGTCGAGCCACATGTATTTCGGATATGTCTCTTTGTAAATTGCATATCACTCTTGTCACAATAAAGAGTTTTATGTGTAGCTTATATCAAATTAAGCACATTATTCGGCCCCTTGTCCCGATAGGGTAATTTAGGAATATTTTTGACCAGCCGATCCAAACACTGCCAGTAACGCTTCATCAGGGTAACCTAGTACGCATAGTGCTTCCTCAAGCCAAACTTCATTAGAGAATTTTGTAATGTACAGTTACTCTTCTTAAAGTATAATACGAGGGAAAAAATTGGAGTATTAATTAGACATTGGAAAAAATTAAAATTAAAGTACGGTGGGTCGTTGATAAACTTATGTAAGCCAATGAAACAAATACCACAACGTCTTCGGGAATGAGACAATTCACTGCACTTGCATTTCTTGCAACTCAACCATTCGATTTTCAGCCTCCTGGGGAAAAGGAATATTTGTACGGAGAATCAGCAGCCAAGTCAACATTTTGGACCGATGTGAATTGGCGCTACTGTTCACCTCTAGGTCTCTTGGCGACCTTAGTAACAATCGCCTGGGTTGAATGACAAATTTTGCCAATGGTGCCAAGCGACATTGGTTGCAATATCAGCAATAATTAGTTTGTCAACAGGACTGAAAACACGAAGGTGATTGAGCTGAAGAACTGAGGCTCCTACAAAAAAAAAGAACATTTTTAGCGAATCAAACCTTTGAAACTTCTACTGCGGTTGATTGCAGCACAATAACTACTACAAAGTTTTTGAACTAAGTAGAAACACATTTTTATAGAATAACAGCGCACCCCTCTTGAGCAGAAAGAGCGTATCATCACCCCGCCGTCCTTTTGAAACCCTTGACGAGTCATCACGTTCGCTTTTCAACATCTGACAACTGGCGAAAAGACACGCAAAAAGCAGCTGAGATGTACAAAAACGAATGTCCTCAACACAAAATGGCAGTCATAATGAGTTTTTTATGGTAGGGTTTTTGCATAAACCTTGGGAGAGGGGGCGTATGGAGAAGTGAAATTGTTAAGTAATCGTCAAACGGGCAAAGCTGTTGCTACGAAAATGGTCTGGACGATATCAATCGACCCAACTATTTCATCACACTTACCCCATCTGTAGTAATATGGATAATATCTTTTTCCAGAATATGGCCAAATTCGATTAACTTTGTTTTCAAAATACTGGCACCAATTTCAGCAGGCATATTTCCAAAGACGCGAATCAACCCCAAGTTCCAAAACAGAGCATTGCCGTTCAAAAATGTGTGTACGTTTACATTTATGTATCACTTGTTCATAGACGTCCGCTTAACAAATGTTAGCGTAAATCTGTGATCATTCTCCTTCATTTGAGCCAATTCACGCATTATTTTCATTTTCAATGTCATGCTATAATTCATAACTATTAGTTTAATTGTATTTGGGGACATAAGCAGTTTGTGTCCCGAAGAATTGAAGCGATCTCTTATATCTTCGGGAGTACAGAAAACACGGTAAGGTAGTCCATCTTTGGCTACCATTCTTAATACTTTGTCACGGGAGCCTTCCACACACACAAGAAAACAAACAAACGAAAAAAAAGAAACAACAAAAAAATATAATAAGTTCTCCGCGAGGATAACTTCCCGAGCCAACTGAAGTCGAGGTTTAACGATGTATGTAACGCTTTATATTTGGTATCACACTTAGAAATTAGAATTAAGTAGGTTCTAAGCAGATCAACGAGCACTTCCGCTGACAATGCATTCAATCATTGTGCTGAAATGTCGAAAGCGTGCAATTAATTTCACCGAATCGGACCGGCAAATACTGATGAATCTAGCTCAGCCACATTGGAGCGTGATGGAAAATAAGCGTATGGACAAGTTTACGTCCAAGCTCAAATCAGAAACTTGGGAGAATACTAAAAGTCAAATACAAATTACGGAGCCCGGACCAGAAATACGTCCGAAACTACACGATTTACCTGAAGACTGTATTAGAGAAATAATTTTACGTATTGCAGATCATAAAGATTTAGAATCATCTTCAAATGCTTGGAATCTTATGGCAGCTATCATATCTGAACAAGGCATTTGGCGTGAATTGTGCCGCTTTCATTTTAGCCTGAATCAAATTAACTTCATATTAGATAAGCATAAATATAAGCGGTTGCGTGATGTTAAAGATTGGAAACTAATTTACAATGAACTACGTTAAAATTATGGTATACGCGAGGATCGTCAATATGGCGAAGTTTTATCGCTATGTCGCTATTGTTGTTGCCTATTTTGGCCATCGGCCGGTCACTCTTGTATTGTAGACGATTTACCTGATTTTAAAGCACGCTTGGAAGAAGCCGGTGGGCAGCTAGAAGTGTCTCAACCAATAACACCAGCTGATTTTTTTTAAAATATTTTTCACTATAAACAACCATGGACAATAGTTGCAATACTTGGAAAAGAAAAATGAAAAAAATTGATATTTTTCGAGAATCTTAAACAAAAATAATGGATTCATCGAATTAGTTTAAGGGAAATGTGTATGTTGTTCCTACAAGCAAAATAAAAAACTAACAAAAATCCCTAGAATATTAATAAACGCTTCATCAAATCTGAGCTATAAATCATCACACGCATGCATCTCTGCTATCACGAAACCACCAAAAAAAGAAACCAACATCTGCACATTAACATAGAGTCATAGATGCTAACACAAAACGATAGATGCTAACATGAAAATCAGAACTAAAAGAATGCACTGCAATGATAACATCATGTAATATTGAATAGTGAGGATCCTGTAATACATGGAAGATCTCACAAACAGTGCCCCCCAGTGCAAACAATTTCCAATACTCAACAGATGCTTATGCAGATAGCTTCGATCTCTCCCTTCTGCCCAGTGATAGTGAGGTACCGTTAAGCCCACAATCCGAATTAACCGCACAATCACCTCAAATTTCCTTGGACTACATTCCCGCCACAATATATCACGATGTCCCAATGAAAGTGGAAAAGCCGTGGAATGAAAATGAGTCAATAAGAAGTGTTCCCGATTTTGTTAGCGAACATAACCAACAACAACAGCAGCAGCAACAAACATCAACGCTCCTTCAACAACTGCAGAAACATGATCAACTATATCCCTCACCTCTGCCTACACAAGAAAATTGTTTTAATACGATTGGCTATCCACCATCACCTTGTCCATCAATTGATCATAATTTGACAAATTTTACGATCAAGCAAGAATATCTAAATTTACCACCATCACCACCTGATTCAAACGGAGCTCCATCACCATATTATGACATTTAAAGTTCGCAAGATGCCAGCTGATACGACACGCGGGTAATGCAGTGAATGCGATGAACAGTCCACTGAACTGGTGGAACATCGAAAAGCTCCCTTGTATGAAAGCGTGGCCACCAGAGGGGATATAAGACCCCGGACGGAGCTTGGGAAGGTCTCTTTCACTTTGCATTTTCCCAAGAGGGAGCACGAATTTTTGGCGGGATTTTTGGAAGTTATAGTCGAGCTAAAAAAAATCGAATTTGAGGATTGATCGGAGGAATTAAGGAGGTTTTGGGAACAACGAGGAGAGCGTCTTCTACGACCGAGGTGGATCAAGGAATTGGATCGACAGCAGAAGTTGGCGGCAGCAAGATTGGGGGCCATCGAGTCGAACAAGCCCGGTTGAAAAGTGTAAGCTTGGCCAATATAAGTATAATTTCACATATATTTCTTTTTAAAATAAATTTTGTATTTCCTTCTAATGTTATTAATCTTGAAATTAAATTGTTTGTGAACCAAGAGAAGAAAATCATTCGAGTAAAGTGCATAATTTCTCAGGTGGAAGTGAGTTAAGAATTGTGAAGTTGGCTCGGGAAGCGAGGTGGCATTCCCGTACAAGCGACACCCCGTGTGTGGAAGGCTCGAGGGCGCTTCGCCGCTACGTGTTGTGACTCCGAGGTTCATCAGGGCTCATTCTTTTCCTTAGGTTCCCCCGCCTTAGCTGTAATCGCGATTATGGAGGATAGGCGGTGTGTGAGTGCATTACGCGTCGTGTTGTGAACGCTGTCGATGCGAGCCTTTTGGCGAGTCGTGATTCTCGCTTGGCGACTCCTGTGGGGCCCATTGGCAAAGCGAGTGGCGCATGGCCCCTCTCCATTGGGCTATCCGGGTCCGAGGGCCCCAGTCAAGAGCTCCACTAGAGGGAACGGAAGCGATACTCTGTCGCAGAATTGTTACAACTTTATTCTCCATACAAATATCTCCAACCGGGAGGAAATGATCAGTAACTTTTTGCCTCTTCTGTTACTAATTCCATGTTTTAGATTAGTTACTAATTCCATGTTTTGATTAGTAGCCCCAGTATTTGATGATGGTGGCAGCAACGGCGGGAGTGATATGCCATTCTTCGTTTTCGTGTCAACTTTATGAATCGATTTCAAATGCACATGTAAGCCACGCGGAGATCGATCCTTTGGTTTTAAGGAGTTTGCAATTAGCACTCAATCCATTTCCATACTTCCGATACACTCTCATACCCTTTATAAACTACATATATTCGCCGACATCGTTCGTTATTCCACTCGTCAATTACATAAGAAACTTTTTTTTGCATAAATAACCAAAAAAATACTCGAATGCAATCAAAGTCAATCACGTTAGTTAGCAACAACTATAAGTAAACAAAACAAATGCGCGCTGATGGCGCTGCACGCCAGCTAAATTTTCGACCAATCGAACACACGAACGAATCTGACAAACACCTCGTCCCGCGACCGCTACCTCTGGCCACCACCTCCCGCGTACCGCACGAAACCAACAGATCACAACTCCGTCCGTGTCAGTCCGCGCTTCGAATGAGACGTTTTCGTGCAATCTCGTCAAACTCGCGAGATCTCGCCCTTTTTTCGTCCGAGATCAATCACTTAAAAAGGCCGAGATCTCGCGAGAACGAGATTGCATTCCCGAATCAGAGATATGCAGAGAATCGTAAATTACATAAACGAGAGCACTTTTTCGGTGAAGCATCTAAGCATTGTGCTGCAACAGACTGATGATATTTCAGCCATATTAAATGGAATCTGACAACAAATATAATCCTAAAGGAAAAAAAGCAAACATAATTCTACTAAATATTTTTTATTATAATTTCCATTATTTGTTTACAATTCCATAAATTTCGATATCAATTAGCAAAAAAAAACCAATGAAAAGAACGTACAATAAATTTATCTAGAAATCGGCAACAATATGATATGAAAAAACGTTTCATTTTAGTACAAATTGTACAGAATATATCTCTAGCATGTTTTATATAAAATTTATCTAAACTTGAAAGAGCAGCGCAAACGGAAATGTCTCTATATGTATAACATACAAGAAAAAAATACTATCAATCTATAGCAGCTCTTTAAAATAAATTTTGAAAGAAAAATTTTCATTTAAAATAAAATAAATTGTAGAGCTTTCTATTTTAAACCTATACTAGCCTCTTACTAACAGTAAGCATTCACATACAAATTTTTAATTGTTTAGCTAAACATTGTTTGTATCTTAAATTTATTTATCGAATGTTGTTTTACTTCAAATTTGTTGAAGATTGGACGAAAAATGGTTACCAAGCGCAAAAGTTAAAACTGGGTGAAATTATTCAAATATAAGTACTCGTACTACCTCAACTAACCTTGAGTGCACAAATATATAATATCAATCGCGTATACAGTGCATGAATAATTTCAACTCAAAAAAAAACTAATTTGCTAAATACTAATTATACCCGCATGGAGAAAAAAATTAGTTAAGCAATTTTAAAAAAGTATCAAAAATTTGTGACAAAGTTTAATATCAGTTTATTTATCCTTTTTCGTTTCAATTGCTTTTTGTGATGCCTTGTCCTCGGAATGTTTTTCAGCGCTTTCGTCGACATCTTCCTCAAATCCAACACCCACATCGACACGTTTCTTATCAACAGGATACAAATATCTTTGATACAAATAAATCAGAAATACAATGTCGTCACGGAAGCAGGCAACACGATGTGCAGTTGGCATTGTTATAATAAATGCGAATAAATCGTCGATAAATGTGTTGAATGCCTTATACATAAATGCTCGCCACGGAAGTGCCGCTACTGATTTCAATTTGTAGTTAACAAAAAGTTGAGGTAGCATGAATAGGAAACCAAAAGCATACACGCCATTCACTAGGGAATTTATTGTCCACGAGTACCAACTCTTGTGCGGTTGATAGAGGAGGGAATAAATAGCTCCTCCAATGCACAGAGGATACAGCAAATAACTCAAGTATCGCATGGCCTCCTTATCAAACTCTTGAGTCTTCTCTTCTGCCTTCACGACGGCATTTTTCGGGTCTTGCTTTTTCGCGCGGATCCCCGACCAAGTAATGTCTAATTTTAATATCTTTTTGCATTTCCATAACTCAATGATTGTCCCGATTCCGGATGGAATCAAGAGGAGGAGGGAGGATTTTTCATCGAACAAATAGAGGAAAATCACAGTTTGACTGAACGCCCGCCACATTGTCGTTCGGACTGAAAGCCCAGCATAGTTCCTCTTTTGACGCCAAAATATCACATCGTTTTTGAATGATAGAAAGTCGAAGAGCATCTGCATAAAGGGATCATTGCTAGAATCAACTAAGTCTGAATTTATCAATACTTACATGCACACTCCCAACGAAGACTGTCAGTAACAGCAAGTAAACATTCGTATCAGAAAACACTCCTTTCACTTCATCTATATCCTTTTTGGAGAATCCTAACGCCAACATAGATTTCATTGCATGTTCAATTTGCATCATTAGTCTCAATTTTCCGATTCCAATGGGACTGATATTGAACACAATTTTTGCTTTGGTTGTGTCCTTGGTCACTTCGATCAAATCGTTGATGCGTGATTTGAAGAAATCAGTTGTAACAATTGGGAGAAACTGTCCTTTTCGGTTTATACGTATTAATGGAGCTACTTCTGGAGGTAAGTCTTCATAGCTTACACTGATGTTATCAGTTAAAATTACTATGTATGCTTTTGGAGTCAGATGGGTTACAGGTTTGACGTTTTTGTTAGCTTTTCCATCCTTTGAGTTCACTGGAGATTTTGGTGGCTGGAATGAAAAATGTGTGCAAATATAGTCTATTAGCTTAAAATAATTCTTTATTCATTCGAATTAATACTGAAACTGAAAATTATATTCGCAGACAACCCGGGTCGAAATTTCAAGCCTTTTTTACAGTGACTCAAGCCACCCTTTGTAGGCTTGGAGTAGGTTTTCTATTCATACTCTTTTCATCCTAAATCAACCCTACATATTGGCGCAAAATGAACAATTTACCAATATGTAGGGTAAATCTAAAAGTAATAAGGTTAGGGTTAGGTTAAAAGTAGGCCCAGAAAAAAGGCTCATATAGGCCAACAAATATTTTAATGCATATTTATTATTTTTAAATTTGGACCGAACATCCAATTGGGAACCAAATTCCACTCAGAAAAGCGCCGCACAGCTACCGGGAAGCCTTCCTTAGCGATTGGCGAGCGATAGACAATTGTACGATCTTGTGATGTGCAACCATCCTTATATGTAGATGACAACCCGAGTTGAAATTTCAAGCCTCTTTTCAGTGACCAAAGTCACTCTTTATAGGTTGAGGTTTGTAGTGAATTAAGATATTGTTACATGTACAAAGAATTCTGCGAGCTACTGTCGCAATTGTTTTCACAACCATTAAAAACATCAACAAAATGAATTTACTCGAAACCACGAGAACCCACCAATCATGATCAACATTTGGAAGTGAGTCACTGCTCCATTCAACTGCTCGAATATACCAGATACCTTTCCCCAGAACATTCGCCAATGTACGAGAAATGCATTGAACGCATGGAGACCCTATATATAAGGCGAGCTGAATGAATGGGGAGATCATTCATTCAGCCGCGATAGTTAAAAACAGCGATAGTGTGTGGAAAGCGATATTGATCGAGTAATAGTGAAGTGATTTTAGAAGACAATTGCGATAAGAAATTTATGGACAAGTGTTAGACGTTTAATAGTGAAAATTAAAATTGTGAAATAGTTAAATAAGTGATTGTGCATTTTTTTGTAATTAAATAAACTCTTTTAACTTAAATTAAAAGACATTGCGTTTTACTTTCCCGGAACATTAAAATTATTGGCCGCGAACCATAAAACGTGACATTGGTGTCAAGAAGTGAGAAAGAACATTTTGGAAGTGAAAACGTTTAAACATTTTTAAAGTGCACAATAGTGTAAATTAACGTGGAAACTGGTGGGAAAATAGCCTTAACAATAAAAATGCCAGGAAACTTACATCTAAAAATTAATCAATTGAGCATATCGGAGCTCAAAGAGGAGTTGGAACAGCGAAATCCGGCCAAGCAAGGTACAAAGGCCATACTGATTGCACGTTTGCGTGACGCGATCGAGTCGAAAGGCGGAAATCTGGATTCGGGTGAGCTCTCAGATGCGGAAAAAGGCGCAGAAGGTGGAGAAGTGGAAACACCAAAATCAAAGGAGCCAGAAAATGCGCTAATGCAAATGTTAATGCTGATGTCATCAAGTCTAACTGCGAAGCTAGATGAACAATCAGCGAAGCTAAATGAACAATAGGCTCAGCTAAATGAACAGACATCCAGTTTAGCTGCGAAGCTAAATGAACAATCAGCGAAGCTAAATGAACAATCAGCGAAGCTGGACCAACAAGCGATCGAAATCAAGGCAGACATCACACAGAAGCTGGAGAAACAGTCAACCGAAATAAAAGCGGAGCTCGGTTATCTGAACAAACAAATTAAAGGCGTCGAGGAAAAGGTTGACCAGGTCGAGGAAAAGGTTTACCAGGTCGAAGAAAAGGTCAGCCAGGTCGAGGAAAAGGTCAGCGAGGTCGAGGAGAGAATCAACCATGTTATTTACAAAACCCAGTTTGAAGCAGCCGCTCGCATAAATCACTGGAATGGGTATGAACGAGCAACTGCATTGATTCTTGCTCTAAGAGGCCCAGCTGCCGAGCTGTTGCAGACCATCCCCGTTGAGTTGCATTCAAACCCGACTGTTATAATGAATGCGCTCGATATGCGTCATGGAGACGATCATCTGAAGCAGATTTATCGGTCACAGTACAGGCATCGGGTGCAGAAGTCTGGTGAAACCCTACAGAAGCTAGCCCAAGACATCGAGCGACTAGCACTTTTGGCTTACCCAGCCTACGACTCAGAACATCGAGATGAGGCAGCGACAAGAGCATTCATCAGCGCACTGAAGGACCCGGCGTTTAGCTCAAAAGCAAACGGTTAAGCATGCATTGGCTTACAGTCTGAACTTTGAGGCAGCGAAAAATGTGACTCGTACCACCGCCCGGGTTCGCGAGATAGTGGCAGATGAGTGCAGGTGTGAGCGCGTGAAAATTGAACAAGAGCCGCATGTGAATGGTGCGCCTAGATGCTGGAATTGCGGAGAGAAGGGGCACCTGCAAAGAGACTGCAAGAAGCGAAGGAAACCGAGCTATTGTCCCAGGTGTGCAGCTAGTAGGAGATCCAGACCGATTCAGGAGCCCAGAATGGAAGCCCTTCAAACTGAGGGGTCGGGAAACATGTAAGAGCCAACTTCGTGGGGCAGAGGTTGACGAGGAGGATCGACGTCCCCAGCACCACCATCACTGTATCAAGACTACATCGTGGAGAAGCGGACTTATGCCTTCCGGGTCAAGTTGACGGAGAACATTGCACGATAACAATCGACACTGGTGCAACCCGATCGATTATCCGACCAGACCATGTGAGGCAACAACTACTACAAAAGGGAAGGATTTTCTCACTACGGACAGCTACGGGAGAAACTGCACCTGTCCATGGAGAGGTCAACCTCCAGATACAGTTGGGAGACCTTGCGTTCCAACATAATTTTCTGCTCGCGAACATTATGGACGACTGCATTCTCGGAATGGATTTCTTGCGACCACATGGAATCACGTTGGATTTAGGCAAACGGGTGTTGAAATGGCAGAATGTCGAAGTATTGATGGAGGATCCCAGCGTCCAAATTCCCAAGATGAACGTAGTAGTATTGCCGACACTGATGTACCAAATTCTTCTGAAAGCATTGTATGGGCCTAGCTTGATGATGATTCTCGCGACCAGCGATCTTATCTGAAAGAGCCAACGAAGACGTCTACATTGCGCAGTTCGATTGTAGGACGAAGCCTTGTAAGATCTATAAGGGACGGATACGTGCCGGTTAGAGTCCTTAACACCGCAGACTCAACCACTAGCATCAAAGCGGGAGAAGTCATCGGCAGCTGCCAGCCTGTTTCCACCATCACCTCCTTGGAAGCTACTCACGACCATCATTGGAAAAGGAGGCAAGACACAGGCAAGGCCCGGGAATCCATGTCTGCAATATTGAAGCAGGTCAAATTGCCAGCGCAGGTACTCAAGCAAGCCTCTGATCTGGTCACCAAGTACAGTGACATCTTCTCAACAAGCCCGGCTGACCAAGGCCGAACGAGTCTGTTAACTCACGTCATAGATACACAGGGAGCCAAGCCGATTCGACAAGCACCGAGACGTCTCCTTATAGCCAAACAAGGAGAAGTGAGCGCGCTTATCTCGAACATGGAAAAACAAGGCGTTATTGAACCTTCTGTCAGTATATGGGCCGCGCCTGTAGTTCTAGTAAAGAAAAAGGATGGTAGCACTCGTTTTTGTGTCGAAGGATAGTTACCCGCTCCCACGCATCGATGACATCATGGACACTTTAGCCGACGCAAAATGGTTTTCTACACTCGATCTCAAGAGTGGCTACTGGCAGGTAGAAATCGACAAGAAGAACCGAGAGAAGACCGCATTTTCAGTTGGGACCGGATTGTGGCAATTTGTGGTGATGCCGTTTGGGCTTTGTAATGCTCCAGCCACTTTCGAACGTTTGATGGAATACGTGCTACGTGGTCTAACCTGGAAAGCCTGCTTGATGTACCTAGATGACATCATCGTCATCGGGAGAACGTTCGAAGAGCATGTGCGGAACTTAGAAGAGGTTTTCTCTCGATTGCGACTGACAAATTTGAAACTTAGTCCCGACAAGTGTACCCTTTTCGTAGCTGAAGTAAAATACCTGGAACACATCGTATCAGCAGAAGGGGTCAAAACAGACCCTGAGAAAATTGAAGCCGTGAAAAGCTGGCCAACACCAAACAACAAGCGCCAACTATGAAGTTTTCTGGGTCTGGCAACCTACTATCGAAGATTCGTCAAAGACTTTGCCAAAATAGCTAAGTGTCTCTATCAGCTAAACGAGAAAAATCGTCCGTATGTCTGGAATGAACAATGCCAGACAGCCATTGAGACCCTGAAGGAGAAGCTGTGTGAATCACCCGTGCTGGCATATCCGAAACCCGGTAAAATGTTTGTAGTTGACACCGATGCAAGCAACGGCGATATTGGAGATGTACTCTCCCAGCAGATCAATGGCGAAGAAAGAGTCCTCTCTTATTACAGTCGAGTTCTCTCAAAAAGGGAGAGGAACTACTGCGTGACCAGGAAGGAGCTATTGGCTATAATAGAGGCCACCAAGCAGTTCCACAAGTACCTATATGGCCAAAAATTTGTTCTTCGAATGGACCATGCATCGCTCAGATGGCTACTTAACTTCAACAACCCCGAGGGACAAGTTGCGAAATGGATCGAAAGATTGCAGTCATACGACTACGAAATTGTTTATTGGAAGGGCGGAGTTCATGGAAATGCTGACGCCCTATCTCGTCGTCCATGTCCAGCTAACTGCAAGCATTGCCGACGGATTGAGGGAAAGGAACCGCCCGTTGATCTGCGATTGATAACGGCCGAAATCGATGAAGGTTGGTCATAAGCAGATTCGAAATGCCCAGTTAGCCGATGAAGACATCGGACCATTGCTCGTATGGAAGGAAACGACTGGGCGGTCTGAGTGGAAGGACGTTTCAATGCATGGCGCAACCCTGAAAAGCTATTGGGCACAATTGAACTCCCTTCAGGCTGAGGGTGGCGTACTCAAGCGGAAATGGGAAACGGCGGATGGCAGCTCCTATAGGATGCAAACTATACTACCCAAAAGCCGAATCCACGATGTGGTTAAGGAAATGCATGAAGGATCCTCGGGAGGCCACCTTGGTGTTAACAAGACCTTAGCGAAATTGCGGGAAAGGTTCTACTGGCCCCACGCTTGAGAAGATGTAGAGGACTGGTGTCGCAGATGCACAATTTGCGCTTCCGTAAAAGGTCCAAAGCGACGACTGAGAGGACAAATGCAAACCTATAACGTGGGGGTACCCTTTGAAAGGATTGCTGTTGACATCGCAGGACCCTTTCCTGAATCTGAATGGGGAAATCGATACACGCTGGTTGTAGCCAATTATTTCAGCAAGTGGCCCAAGGTCTACCCCATTCCCAACCAGGAAGCAACTACTGTAGCCGAACAGCTAGTGTTAAATTGGGTCAGTAGGTACGGCGTACCTTGTGAACTACATTCAGATCAAGGCCGAAACTTCGAGTCCCTAGTTTTTAGCGAGATGTGCGAGCTACTGGGAATACGAAAAACGAGGACAACACGGCTGCATCCCCAATCCGATGAAATGGTCGAACGTTTCAACGGCACTCTCAATAAACACCTGGCCAAGATGGTTGACGAGAACCAAAGGGACTGGGACAGACACATCCCACTATTTTTGATGGCGTACAGAGCTGCCGAACATGCATCGACGGGCCAAGCCCCAGCCAAAGTCATTTTTGGAAAGACTATTCGTCTGCCAGCTGATATAAAGTTCGGAACACCTCCCGAGAAACCCCAAACGACCTCGAAGGACGCAAGTGCGCTAAGGCAACGGTTGAACCAGATACATCGGGCAGTGCGAAAGCACCTCGAATCGGCTACTGACCGCATGAAGACCAGGTATGATCTAAAGGCAAATTCTACTGGCTTCCAGCAAGATGACTTGGTGTGGCCATACAACCCACAACGACGGAAGAGTAGGTCTCCGAAGTTGCAGCATAATTGGGAGGGACCATACCGGGTTACAAAGCGAATCAACGACGTCGTATATCGCATACAGGAACACCGTAAGCCGAGAGCCAAAATGAAAATTGTGCATCTGGACCGTCTTGCCCCATATTACACCCAGGGAGAATTGACTACAAATGGCGACACATCTTTTCCGGGCGAAAAGAACTGAGGTGGGGGCAGTGTTACATGTACAAAGAATACTGCGAGCTACTGTCGCAATTGTTTTCACAACCATTAAGAACATCAACAAAATGAATTTACTCGAAACCACGAGAACCCACTAAGCATGATCAACTTTTCGAAGTGAGTCACTGCTCCATTCATCTGCTCGAATATACCAGATACCTCTCGCCAGAACATTGGCCAATGTACGAGAAATGCATTGAACGCATGGAGACCCTATATATAAGGCGAGCTGAATGAATGGGGGGATCATTCATTCAACCGCGATAGTAAAAAAGGCGATAGTATGTGGAAAGCGATATTGATCGAGTAATAGTGAAGTGATTTTAGAAGACAATTGCGATAAGAAATTTATGGACAAGTGTTAGACGTTTAATAGTGAAAATTAAAATTGTGAAATAGTTAAATAAGTGATTGTGCATTTTTTTGTAATTAAATAAACTCTGTTAACTTAAATTAAAAGACATTGCGTTTTCACCTTCCCGGAACATTAAAATTATTGGCCGCGAACCATAAAACGCGACAATATAGAAATGTCCGTGTAGGACTGCAGCGATGGTCTGCTGCCTCGGCAAAAGAGGATGGTAATATCCGCCGAGATTGGCCTTGTGTAGGGACGCGTGAATGGGCTGGCAGGCTACCGTTGCGGTGTTCTGGGGCGGATTCTTTCCCCCTAGCACAAGGACCCATTACAAAAAAATTTCGCATTCACGAATTAAAGGGATCGAATGCCGATCGACTGGTGCCGAGGCTGAGGTAACCTACTAAGGGTTATTGCACAAATCGTACCCCAGCATCTCGAACAACTTCCGGACGTGTGTCGTCCTCGGACATCAATATCGTTTGGACCTGCTTTGACTCATACGTTGGTAGTTTATCACCATTGTATGACTAGTAAGGCCAAATGATATTAGAGTTCGGAAGTTGTTATCCCATCATATTTGCGGCGGATTCTGATCAGCAACACCAAGCGGTGCCCAAGTGTCTTTCATTACATGGATTTTGATTTCATGTGATTGGCTGCTTAGCTAGTCCGTGACTATCCATGACAAAGCACGCGCTACTTACGGTTCAGAATTCACCCTTGTGAAAACTTGCGGACGACGGAGCACTTCCGAATCCCGATCCTTATGGTCCCGCAAGAGAGTAGTCCCTGTGACGCAAAGGAGGAGCGTACCATTGGTATCCTTACCGTGGAAAGGGACCGATGGAATGGAAAGACCTAATTTTCTTATGACCAATACCTATTACTTTTTAGCATACAATTTTTTTTTGTGACGAGTCTGCTTAGATCGTGAGACAGCGTGGACGCGGCGAAAAAAGAAGAATTTGACGGGAGATCGGGAAAACCGCAAGCACGGCGGACGGGTTGTGAGCCATGAGTTTCACGGATTTTATAGTTCTGGTCTTTCGTTAACTTATGCGAAAATTATTGGTGTCCTAATTCGATTATTAAGAGTACGATTTCGCAGCAGAGTGCGGGAGCGTGAAAAATAAATATCAGCCCGAGAGTGACGGATTCGTTACGGAATTTTCGTCGGGAGGATCGCGAAGTACAAGATCAAAAACCCAAAATCAGAACTCCGATGACCCGCATCCTGCAGCTAAACCTACATCGCAGTTCAACCGCCCAAAATCTGCTTGAGCAGTTTGCGACGGACATAAAAGCCGACTTTTTGCTGCTGAGTGAGCAACACCATGATAAAAGTTTTGCATTATGATATCCTGATGAAACTGGTACTGCCGCCATCTGAGTTCGGAACAGTGATTTCCAAGCGGAGAGTTGTGGACGGTGGGGGGGGGGTTGGTTTCGTTTGGGTTTGGTGTTCAGGGACCACCATCTTTAGTGTGTACCTAACGCCGAACGAATCGATATCATGTTTCCAAACCAAGCTTAATGCTCTGGAGGGCGCTGTCTCGAACGCAGAGGGCAATGTGCTCGGTCGGGGAGACCTCAACGCTAAAGCAGTAGAATGGGGCATGCCCTAAACAGATGCGCGGGGAAAACGAATCCTGGAAATGGCGGCCAGGACGGCGCTCGTCGTTCTAAACACCGGAAATACGTACGGAGGATACACAATTGGAGAGTATTAGAGGACTATTCAGCCAGTGATCATCAGTGCATTCTGCTTGAGATCAGTGATGTTGTCTCCCGACGCCCGTGCTCTCGGCTTTCTACAACTGGATGGAAAATCAGAAGGATGGACGTCGGGAGGTTTGTTGAGGTACTCACAGCAGATGAGTCGCTGCAGGGAGCTTCGAGGGGGGCGGAAGAACTGCCGCGGTGAACTCAACTATGAGCATCATTACGACTACTGGCTAAACTTCTATGCGCCGTCAGAAACCCCGGCACGGCAAGCCTCCAGTGTACTGGTGGTCAACTAAATTCGCTGAAAAGCGATTTCAGTTGGCCAAAAAGGGAAAGGGAAATCCCAAATCGCCGTCTGCATACCGCCAGTTATGCATGGGCTGGGAAAGTGCTAGAGAAACTCATCAAGGGAAGACTCACTGACGGGATTCGTGCTGCTGGGGACCTATCGCCTCGGCAGAACGGCTTTAGAACAGGGCGTTCTAGTATTGATGCGATTGCAGAGGTGATGAGCGCGGTCCAAAAGGCAAAGGCACATAGTCGCACCAAGCGACGAATCATCCGGTTGGTGACAATCGACGTCAGGAACACCTTTAACTTCGCTAGATGGGTGGATATTTTGGATACGCTGGAAAACCCTTTTCAAGTTCCAGGATATCTAATGCGATTTTTGACAGACTACTTAAAGGACCGAAGCCTGCTTTACGACACAGGGCCAACGAAGGATGGCTATTACATCGGGTGTTGCCCAGGGATCTATCCTTGGCCCGGACCTGTGAAACGTGTCTTACGACAGGCTACTGAGACTGGAGATGCCAGACGAGTCGCGCTTGATCGGCTATTAGAATGATGTTGCGGCTCTGGTGGCTGGACGCATCGTTGAACAAGCGCAACTTAGGCTAGGTATGCTAATGCGCCGAGTGAGAGACTGGATGACTGCTTGCGGGTTCAGTTTAGCACTGGAGAAAACCGAAGTGGTCATCTTGACAAAAAAGGGAATCCCTAGAATAAGGATGATCAGTATTGGAGATATAAGAATCGAATCGAAACCAGCGGTGAAGTACCTGGGGCTACTGATCGACTCGAAGATGAATTTTTCTGAGCAAATCAAGATAACGGCTGAGAAGGCTGCTTCGGACGTATTGGCTCTGAGTCGACTTATGGCCAACGTAGGGGGAACCAGCCCATCAAGAAGACGCCTTAGGGTCAGTCCTACTGTATGGAGCAGAGGTATGGGGCGACGCTCTTAGTGAGGAGATTTACCGAAAACGCCTAGCACAGGTACAGAGAAGAGGAGCGCTGAGGATTGCAGCTTCGTATCCCACAGTCTCTGATTCGGCGGTGAAAGTCATTGCAGGCGTGATACCTGTCGGCCTCCTCGCTAGAGAGCGCCGCTCTATTTATCTGCGTCAAAACGAGGACGCGATGGAGATGGTTGTCCGCGAGGAGAGACAGCGCTCACTCAACGATTGGCAGCAGTCTTGGGTGAATTGCGCGCCTCATCCCGGATATGAGATCGTGGCTAAATCGAAACCATGGCGAGACTGACTTCTGTCTGACCCAGCTTTTGAGCGGGCATGGGGTTTTCAGTCTTTCCTGCACACGATTGGTAAGTCACGATCCCCCGATTGTTGGTTTTGCCCAGGAGAGGAAGACAATGCCTGCCACATTTTTTGCGTGCACAAGATGGAGCAGGCTACGAAGCGTCCTCTAAAGGGAGACGGGAGAGCTCACGCCGGATAATATACTCGCGGTTATGCACGAATCGGTTGACAAATGGAACCAGGTGGCACATTAGGCTCGGGGAGTCCTAACAGATAAAATGGACTCACAGCAGTTGGGGCTAGGGGATCGCTTGTCTGACATTCCTCTTCCTCTCTCCCCTCCCGCTAGAAGAGGGATCCCCCGGCTTTAAGGCGCCTCACGACGTAACAAAATGTATCAAACGGTTCCAGACTGGGTTCACGGGTTGACAGGGGAGGTGTTTGGTGGGTAGTCCAGTCACTAGCGAGCATGGGAGTCCCTCACCCTGTGCGTAAATGATATTAACCTCCCAACCACAAAAAAACAAGTTCTGGGCAGAAATTTTAGTGTGTGGAAATGAACTGTTACCGGCTTAGGATATTACAGATACTAGCGGAACTTCGACTTCTGACATATTTGTTGTTGTTGTACTCACAAAGGCCTACTTCCATGATTGTTCTCCGATTTTTCGAACTAAAGGTGTCCAATCGAGAAAGTCGGGGTTGGGCACGTGAAATTTCGTACAATCCGCCTTCTGCTGCCCCCTTGACACTGATAAAGTAATTTTAAGACCAGTTTCGAAAAGAAATGAGGTATTTCATATGAAACCTCATTTGACTACCGTTGACAAAAAAAAATTTAAGGTTCGCCCTCCTATATGGGGGGACCCCTTAAAACTCTCTGAAAACTAAAAACGGTCAAGAAGTTTTAGGAAATAATACAAGTACAGTTAAATTAGAGTTTACTATCGTTTATTTCCTAAATTATAAAAAAGTAACAAAAGATTCGATTATAAAAAAGTAACAAAAGATTCGCATCGCGGTAATCGCGTTCGTTGAAGCTCTAATGATCCACTAACTTGTTTCTCTTATCAACTCGACTTTCCACATAAAGTTTTCGTGTGTGTATGCTGTGTCGCATTTTACGTTGACGGCCTGGCTGCCACACAATGTGTTTCGATATGCGTGGTTGGCGTTCTTCTCCCAACAACGCCTGAAACGTTCGTTGCCACACTACTGCCTCCCAAGTGAGATTGGTGAGGTAGTAAAATGTCATGATCTGTATGGTGTCTCGAAAATATGTGCTTTTTGCTTGGTGGGTACGTTCTTGTTCCTGCGGGCGGCGTATTGATTGGTGTTGGGTGATGCTTTATACACACATGAGGCGATCGCTGCGAGGTCGGTTGCAAGTGTTTATGAACAGGAATAACCTGTTTGTTTGTCGCCTGGCTTAGGGCTGGCTGCGTAGCTACTGACTATAGGGTGTCGAACTTATGCTTATCGGCTCCGATGTATGATTGCGAGGACATTCGTCTGCTGAAGCTTCAATGAACGCGGGTTTGAGGCGCTCCGTCGACACGTTGACTTGTCGGCCGTTTATTTCGATCGTGTAAACGACGTTCGACAAGCGATGCACTATAAAATGTGGTCCCGTATCCGGTTGCGAAAGTGGCTTGCGAACGACATCGATGCGCATAAAAACATGTGTGCATGTGCTCAGCTTTATGTTGATGAAAACTGGTCTGTCGCCATGACGATGTGTGCACAGGCCTGATTGATGACATGACATCTCGACGGTGACCAACCAAATCATGGGATGGACAATGTAGTTCCATATACAAACTCTAGACACGAGGCCTGTAACTCTTCCTTAAAGCTGGTGCACATTCCCAGTAACACGGTGGGAAGGATATTGGGCCAGGAAGAATTGTTAGAGTAATACATAATCGCAGCTTTCAGTGTCCGATGTCAGCGCTCGACTAATCCATTAGTCGCCGGGTGATATGTTGATGTCCTGTTTTTCGTACTTCCGGTAAACGCAGCCAGGGCTTTGAACAGTGCCGATTCAAACTGATTACCTTGATCGGTGGTGATTGTTGGAGGCGTGCCGCAACGAGCAACCCAATTGTTAAACAATGTTTTTGCGACGGTAGCTTTAGTTTGATCTGCAATGGGGAATGTCTCTGGCCACCTAAAGAATCGGTCGATGACTGTCAAGCAATATTTATAACCACCAAGCGGCCCCACGATATCGACGTGGATATGTTGAAAGCGAGCATCAGGCATCGGAAAAGCAACTTTGAGCAACTTTGCAGCGCTGGCATGGAATGTTTGTCCAAACGTATCTCTGACCTATAGCCTTGGCGATCAAAATGTTACATAACTTCAAGATATGAATTTTGGTCTGGATTTCATTTGTATTTTATTACAGGCTGGTTTCAGCATTAGAAAGAAAGCAGCAAAGATATTTTTTTGATATGATAACGTCTTATAAATCGATGAACGCCGGCTGCACGCACGAAAAAACATGACACATTGTCACGTTCCGCCTGAGCCGAGCGTGCAACCGAGAGCGAATCAGTTAATTATGCGCCTTAGGATAGGAAATCGTACAAAATATACCATTTTTATTCATGACAATTTATTGATTAGCCCGAAGGTAGGCAACTTGAAACAACTTGAAATATCGTTTAACCCTACGAGTCATTAAAACTGAAATATTGAACTTTCGCGTATTTTTAAAAAAAAACTGGTTTTATATAAAGTCGGTTCACGGACGATAATTTTACGTAATAACGACATAAGAAAGCATTGGAGAATGCATACTTTTATGAATTGAATTATTATCACTGAATTATCATTATTTTGTATAATACAAAGAAGGAGTTAATTGAAAATTACAATTTTTACGATAAATTAACATTTATTTGCACTCGTTAATCCAATATTACTTAACAGAATAACGCATATTGGAGGATCTTAAATATCACACATGTATATAAGTTGTAAATAAATTGTTAATCGCACATTGTTACTTATAATTAATCTGTATAATTTAAGTAAAAAAATATTTGAATAACGGTGCAAATAAATGTTAATTTATCGAAAAAACCGTAATTTTCAATTAACTCCTTTGTATTAAGCAAAATAATGATAATTAAGTGATAATAATTCAATTCATAAGAGTATGCAATTTTTCATCAATGTTTTCTTATGACGTTATCACGTAAAATTATTGTCCGTAAACTGACTTTAAAGACAATTAATTTTTTCAATATAATCCAATGCAAGGCTTTCCATCGGTTTCGCATTGATGAAATTTCGACGGTAGTGCATTGCTAGTTCTAGAATCTAACATTCCGAAATCAATTCATTGTTGTACCAGACCTGATGCGTTAACTAATCTCCTTAAAGGGTTGGCAGCCTGCCACAACAAGGCAAAATGAGGCATTAAATATGAGAAACTAGAATTTTTTTTTATTTTTCGTGAGGATCATCGATAATATTACCCATAATTTCTCTTCCTTTTTTGTAAGTTTTTTTTTACTTCAAATCGACGTGTTCCAGATTGCCTACTTTTAGGCGCATTTAAATAAAAATCAAATTGCATGATAATCCCATAGAAATTAATCCCAGAATTTTCCAAATAGCAGCTGGACCGTAAACAATTAATCCATCCTCGTTTTTCTAACCCTGAAGACACTTTTATAATCCATAATAGTGCACTCAGTGAAACTCATGAATTTATTGTCTAATTTTTACTCTACTTTTCATAATCGGTGCGAAGTAGTGATAATCCTCTATAAAAGGATAGAATTATAGTTTACAAGCATATTTGGATGGAATTCTCTTTTGCTTAAAATATTTTTCTTGTTTTGTCTACGACTATTTCTTATTTTCATCGCCACTATATTTTATGGGTCTCATTAATAAATAATCGCAAAAATAATAAAATTTATCGTATAAGGAAATACGTACCTGATCTCCCAACAAATTAAACGATGCCGGCTTTGGTTCCATGTACTCAGTCAACGCAACCCTTTGAATCACAGTCGGTCCATCACGTTGCAGCGTTATCCACTCTAGAGGAGAGTCATCCAACGCAAGCACAACATGCATATACAAAGTTCCATTCCTTCTCGTCTTGCCTGGAATATCCACTTCTACCTCCCTGCAGCGAAAAAAACATTAAAAATTAGTAAACAACGCTCAAACCACACCCGAGTTATATCCATCCTGCACTCACTTCGAATATTCATTTCGATAGTCGAAATTCCTTACGCTCATCACTTTTGCCACTTCATTACTCAACGGATTTCGAGTAGTTGATGTGAACACCGCCAATTGTAGTTTGGGATTTTTGGCCAGATACGAAGTATAGCAAGGCTCCCCGGTACATTGGATATGACGGAACAACTGCGACAACGACCACATCGTATGTGCGATGTAGATGAGGAATAAACTCCCGCATATCGTTGAAATCGATGGAATGTACATTTTCACGTGAGTTATTAAATCAATCTCACTTTAGATAATTTAGAAATTAAAGTTAAAACATTCATAGAAAATAAAGTGTGAATTGCCATGCGGCAACGACAGAGTGACGTCTAAATTGTTGGATTCAAAACAAAAACACGTCAACCTTTATGTGCGGTGATATGTCAATGTGACAGATATGTGGAGAATTTAAGATATGGAGTGCCCTACAGATGTTTGTAGAATTTATAAATTAAATATTTATTTAGTCATTTTAACGGATAGTTCACGAAATACATCAATTTGGTAAATATTTATAACCCGAAATGAAATACGCTGCTGACGGGATTTAGTAAGATATTTGAAAAAATACTAAACAATCGATTTACATCATGCTTAGTTGAAATCTTTATCGTAAGCCAACATCAGTTTGGGTTTCAAAAGAACAAGAGTACTTTGGATGCACTACATTCTGTCACACGTTTCATCAATCCAGGACTTGGCATGTCATCGCAATCGCAATTTTTATGGATTTGAAAACAGCATTTGATACAGTTGATCATGACTTCTTGCTTCGTAAACTTGAATCATATGGTATTCAGGGTAGTCTCAAGCAGTTGTTTACTTGAAGGGAAGCTCGCAGAGAACTTTAATCAACAATGTCCTGAGCGATCGAGCACCTACGAGAACAGGAGTTCCCCAAGGCTCAATACTTGGCCCAACTTTGTTCCTGTTATACATAAATAATCGAAATACATGTGGGCTGACGGGATATCACAATTATATGCTGATGACACAGTTCTACTTTATTCAGGACGAGACAAAACTGCCATTGAGAACACTATCAACGAGGATCTAGGAAAATTCCTTCAGTGGTTAATCAAAAATAAACTAGTATTGAAAACTACAAAGACAAAATATATTGTTTTAAGCAGAAGAACAAAGGAGACATATGTAGATGTCGAACTAAATATTAACGGCGAAAAATTGCAAAGGGTGCAAGGAATGAAATATCTTGGTCTTATCATAGACCATCGTGTGACCTGGTTGCCACACATAAATAGCTTAAGGAGGCAATCAGCCCCAATAATAGGCTTGTTAAGAAGATATAAGGTTTTTCCAATGCACCTCAAGAAACTTGTTCTAAATGCATTTGTCCTGACGATATTACATTATGGAGTACTTATTTGGAGTTAATGAGCAAAGCAATATTTAAATAGTATATCCAGGCTGCTGATCAAAGCGTATTAAAATATTCTGAAACTGCCAATGCTTACTCAAACTAGTTTGGTTTACCAATTAGCAAACTCATTAACGTTTAGTCAAATTATGATTATGGAAAAGGCTAAGTTTATCTACAAAAATTTAAAAACTAATGGATCACAGATCAACCCATATAATGCGAGGAATGCAGATCAATTCGTAATACCTTTCGCATGAATGGATCGTCTAAGGAACGAAGCAACGAATGATGCTCTGCGTATTCATAACAATCTACGAGAAATGTTTAAGAAAGCAAACTCTCTTTTGGTATTTAAGAAAAGACTAAGGGAGCACTGATTGAAGCGTGGACCTGTAGTTCTGCTTTTATGAGCTCAGTATCTTAGGGCATTTTTGACCCTATCGACGAGATACTGAAGAGACAGTTACTCAGAGTTTTTTTGAATATTATATTGAAAGTTTTTGTTATCTCTGAGTGTTGATCATGATTTTTGGACTAGATGTTCATGAATAGGATAAGTTCACATTATTTTGTGTGCCCCCTTACACCGATATATTAAACATTGTCTGGGTGGCACAAAGAATGAAGCAACGTAATATGAATGCAGATCGCACGAGTGCTGTGCGACGAAGAAAGACTGATAGGGAATGGAGGTATTTATAAATACAAAAAATATTTAAGAGATTTATTTTTAATATCTCCATTCCCTGCCACTCTCTCCATCACTCTTTCATCGTCGCGCAACGCTTGTGCGATTTGTACTTCACACCTCGTCGTTTCCAAAGTGTGCAAATAAATAAACTTAGCTTATTCATTCTTGGGCATGATTATGATAAGTGAGGCGACGCGTGCGATCATTAATATTTGTGTAGATATATATTGTGAATTAAAAAAGTATAAATACAAATCTTATAAATTTTTCTTCTCCTTTTTCGTAGCACCACAGCCCCTCTCGTGCCTTAGCTTCCGGCAACAAGCATCTCCAACTATCTCGGTTCGTTGACCACGTCCTCCAATTTCGAAATCCGAGCAGCGATGAACTGTCTTCGTCGACCGAGTCAAACCAGCGTTTTCTCGGTTTCCCCACTTGTCTCCGGCCTTCAGTTCTCCCAACGAAAACCTTTTTGGGTATCTGTTTTTCTTTCATACAATTCATGTGGCCAGCCCTTTGCAGTTTCTGCAGTCATACAATCGTTGAGACCTCTGGCTCATCAAAAATTTCATACAGCTCATGGTTGTATCGAGCTCGCCATTGGTACCCGTCCAGCTTCGGTCCTATTATTCGTCTCAGGACCCGTCGCTCAAATGCGTTCAATATATTTGCGGATGCTTGGGTTAGGGTCCATGTTTCACACCCATAGCATAATACAGATCTTGTCACAGATATGTATACTTCGAGCTTTTGTAATGATTTTCTGGTTTCACACCGCTCGAATGAAATCGGAACCGACCTCTCATCGGTTCTAGACGTGAAGTCTTGGGACGTGACAATGGACTGTACCCTGCAGGTCAACAAGTCCGGACACCCTAAATCTACTCCGAGGTGGCTGCTGGCTAGCTAGCTAGTTCGGAGAGGAGTTCGGTCGCGGATCTTGTGAGAGTAGATTAACTCCGGAATACAAAAATTCAGACACTAACGTGTCGAAAACATTGACATACGGAAGAGAAACCTATCTTTACTTTATTCCGTATTTCTTTAATTCATCCAGGCAACAACCAGAACGTATATAATTCCGCGTTCCCGAATATGACCGACGCGGTACCGAGAAATATTCTACTCTCAATCGAATCTGTAAAACCCTACTCTAATAAAAAACGCAACACAAATTATGCTACCACGTACCAAGTGCGCCGCGAAACCGTCCATTCGCGGATTCCAAGAACCCTACCCTTGTAACGGCATACTTATCGCTCGCTGCCATTCCTGCTGGAAGAGAAGGGTATGCTGGAAAGAAAGTCGTTGCTTGTTTAGCAATTCGTGTTATTTATTGGCCCTACTTAGGAAAAATTCATTCACAACTTAAGTTTACTTTATTCCCCTTACTTTTTTTAACTTAATCTTAAACATTCATTTTGCCAGTACTTCTTAAGGCTTTTCAGATTTTTCTCCTTTTTTTCATTCAAATAATTAATTTTCATGCGTCTAACTTTAGCTAATAAATAACATCAACGTTAAATAATATATAATATATAATAAAAATATAAATAAAGATCAAATCCTTTGCTAATTAAAACGAGATAAAAAGGGAGGCAAGGAAAGGAATACTTATAATTGGGAAGAAGGATGGAGAAAGGCAGTTCTCATCCAACTTTAGCCTTAGTTTTACTTTCGTCAAATATTTAAACGAATTTTCATTATATCCATTTCCTCTGCCTTCGTTCAGTTTGGTACAATGATTTATTTATTTCGTTCGTCCTCAACGTTTTTAATGTATTGGGCTGTCATTTTAGTAAGACATGAAGGCATAGGCCCTTTCCTGATTTCATTAACGCAAATAAGTGTACTTAAATTAAATAATATGCAAATGAAGATATCGTTCTAGCGTTATTTTCTGTTCTTTAAATTATTGTTGCACTATCACTATTCGTAATATAGTTTGTTTTGTCTCTTTTTTTCATTTAAAATACCATTTATCCATGCATGCTAAAAACTCATTTTGGAATAAAATTAACATCTACTTGCAGTATCAATAACTACAACTAGATTGCGCTTGATAAACTATCGTATAAAGAATCGGTATGAAAAATATCTTCATTGGTAAATCTACCGACCAATAATTTTTCTCAAAGGATAAATACTTTCTGAGAAGCCCTTTTGCAAGAATAATTAAGTAAACATATTACAATAAAGTTTATATCAAATTTCTGATAAGCTAAATTCTGAAAGCCAACAAAGGTAAAATTATATTAACTCTTATCATATCCTGGATACTTAAAAATGAAATTATTTTATTTCCAATTTAATAGTTGATTTTTCATATTCTACGTCATCCATGACCAGTGAATCAGTACCCATGTTTTCATCACCATCATCAAAACCAAAGCAGGTCTTCACATTTTTATCATCACTAATAAGTTTGTACGTTACATCTTAAACTAATAGCGATTTGTTTCCAAACATGTTCTGCGTTTGTACTCATGTAGCTTGCATTCACATACGTATTCTCGTTACAAGTCAATCTGTTATTCATTACCGATCGCATAACTAATATGTGCGAAACAATACGTCACTTGGAACTTCGTGAGTCTTGTAAATAGTCTTTAAATTGATTGGTACGGCCTGAGCGATCGCGATTGCATGCAAACCATATCCCACTCCAGAACACATTCCGCTAATTCACTGACGTGGGCACTGCCGAGACTTAATTCCTTGGTAACCTCCAAATGTTCTTCTCTATTTATCCATAACTATGTCACCTCCCTCGTCAAGGCATCCTTGGGTGTCCGATACGCCATGACCACCGCAAGTTGATCTGTACTGACAAAAAGATTGTGCTTAGGTACTACCTTTAGGTTTGTACTTAATCTCACAATTTACTTACTTTGAGGTTAGGTACTCCATCCTTTGTCCGGATTTTCCATTCCTCTGAACGTTTTCCCAAGATCCGAGGTACGTGCTAACGACTCATTTGACGCAACACTTTTCAAAATGTTGCTCGTAGTAGTGCTGCTTGCGTTACAAAATTTGGTCGTTGCGGAAATTTTTAATTTTTTTAAACGTTCGCGGATACTTTTACTTCCACATGGCCGTCCTGCCGTCTGTACCCGTGTCTTCCGCTTTTTAAAGTTTACTCACACACAAAACTGACGTAAGATGAGAAACCATATGGTAGCAATTTGCATATGTATTAGTCGACCTACTATGGACAAGCTTCCATGAGCTGTCATCCAACTGCGGCATTAGCACATGCTTATATTGCGTAATATATATTATTTTCCAAATGAAAACATACGAAACGCATTTCGTGCATGCTATAAATTCACCTTGTACTGTCCACTGCACTCCTAAACTTTTCAAGACGAGCAAATGAAGCACATGCTTTGCACTTTCCACTGATAGCTCAGCGTTGAGACGTAAACAGACTCCTTTTCATTCACTTTGGAAGGCGATACAAATTTAACGGAAGTAAGAACTGAAATTATTGTTTTCCGCAGACCATCTGGATTTCACTGTAGAAATCCATCTCAAAACCGTACAAAACCTCGAATTTTCGTTGGCATCTCCATAATTTTTCATATACCACCATGTAAGTTAGCCAGCAAAGTCGGCCTACTAATGGTCATGTGTGTGGTAGTAAAGTCTGCTGCCATATGTCTTGTAGTAATCTAAGAACGATGGCTCTAAAAGCAGCGCTGACACAGGCACACAGCACGAACGAAATTTAATAAGGATTCAGTCGATTCAGTCACCTTCCCCATCGCAACACTCGTTTTTTTTTTTCGCAGGAATAATAAGTGGAAAAATTTCCTTTGTACTTAACACCCGGGAAACAAAATTCTAAAAATGTTTAAAAATTTCTAATGTGTAGTATCTTATTACAATATCTTTTGAAGATAATTTAACGAATTGCGGTGTAACGCGGTATGCAAATGCTTAGAACGAAACGGTTAACCCCTTTTAATTATGAACGCTAAAATCATTGTATCATTTAAACCCCTTAAAATTTGTCTAATTCTTCCGATTTTTCCCACCTAATTGCGCCTAATTATCATAAACGACAAATTGCCTTCAATTGATAACTTAATTGAACCTACAAAAGACAGTGAAAAGGGAAATTGCAAATACCGCCGTCATAAACTACAAATGATAAGGAAAAAGTACATTTGATAGCAACAAAAACCTTCAATTGTGTGATTTCCCCCTTTCTGAATGGGTTCGTATTGTTCTACTTGCCCATAAAGTGTCGTAGTTGCTTGAGTGTGGAGAATATTAAATTGTGCTTGCGAAATTTGCATGCTATTGCGTCGTAAATCGTGAAAATGGGTGATAACTACATAACAACATTGGAAATTGGAATTATCGGGGAGAGTGGCGCCGGCAAGTCGAGTCTGATGCTTCGTCTGACAAACGAGGAATGGGATGGAGATCAGGAGTCTGCTCGAAACCGCCAGACAGCGCGGACGCCGCGTAAAGAAGAAGCGAGTTGGGAGTGAGAGGAGATTGCGGGCTGATCAGAATATCGCCGAGACACGTGGAAAAGTTTCTCGCGTAAAAGACAGTGAAATATTGTAAAAAAAATAGACGATAAAGTTATCGTGCAAATTGTGAACACCTTGTTAGTCGTGTGGGTTAGCGAAAAGTGGAATAAAACTCGTGTTCCGTCAAAATCTAGTGGAAGTGTTTTCGCTTGGGTGTCCAAAGGTTTCTCCCTCCCTTAAATCATTTGTCGAAAAGTTATTCTTTAGTTCCCAGAAATAATCAGGTCCCCAAAGGAGATATGAAACGAAGAAACAATTTGAAAATGTGGAAAAAGGCGTCATGGATTTGCCCCCGAATTTAGTAACAATTAGTTACTCAATGCACTTAGCATGTAACGGATTTGTAATTAACCGTTAGCTCTTTTGTCGGAAATTTTTCGAAATGCTGTGATGCAACTTCGCTTCATCGATTAAGGAAGTCGGTTCGCGTGGAATCGTTGTTGTTAATGTACTGTACATGTTCCAATACAAATTCGGAAACTCCTCCACAATACTTGTTAGAAGAAGCGTGCACACAGAGATGAATCGTGAGAATACAAACAAACTGGAACGTTTCACAGAAGTACACAGAACACTTTCATGGAATAATTTCTGTGTTTGAATGGTACATGCTTGGGGTGAAATGAATTAGTGAAGGATCAGAGAGCAAGTCTTCGAAGAAAAACCGGCAACCCGAACAAAATAAATACGCGTTTGATCGACAAATATCTCTTCGAATCTTCTCACGTTTCCCTATGTGGCAACGAAAAAGAAAAGTACGGTAGTTCGCAAAGGTAGATTTAATTAGACACAAGAGAAAAAACTAGTAAATACACGGTGGATATTTGCGTGGAAAAAATAAAAGTGCGTGTGTGGTCGGAGTAAATTGATCGCGATAGAAATGCACAAAGTAATGCTTGCGAAGATTCTGTAGCAAGAAGTGAAGTGAAGGCCCAAATTTAAAGCACGTCGGCCAGTTGCACTAAACAACAAAGTGATAATAACGGTCCAGACATTGCCACACAGCACGCTCACCGTGGAAATTGATCCTAGCAAAACGATCAAAGAGCTGAAGCAGGAAATCGAGGCTGTCCATGCTTTTCGGGAATTGCAAGGAAAGGTTGCAGAATTGTCGGGAGAAGAGGAGGCTTTCACATTATTCGGCGCAGACATAACTTGAGTAGTTCACATTATTTCAAGTAATAGAAAATTCATATTAGCTTTTGCATGCATGTTCATTTTCGCGTCTTATTGGAATCCCGTATGAAGTTCAAGTCACAAAACCTTAGAATTAAAAGCGTCGATTGAAAGTGTAGTTGTAAGAAAAGCTTATCAGTCGTGTTCAGATACAAGACGACCTGAGCATTAAGAAACATAATCTTGAAGAGATAATTTTCTCTATAGAATGTTATGTGGCATTCAATGAATTTTGTCGAAATATTTTTGGATAAAGTTCGCATGAAAATTATAGCACCATGATGTAATCAATTGCATATAGAACTTTGCTATCACACGATTAATTTGAATGAATCTGTCTGAGTTCAGAGCGATTAATTTGCATGTATCCATTTTTATACTGATTACGTTGTGCATCCAGAGATTACGCCTGGTTTTAGTAATTCTTGTTCGTGAACTTCAATGTATTTCTTGCTATAGATTTTTTTTGGCACTCTCAAATATCTGCACTTTACTAGTTTTCGATACCGGATATGTAAATGAGCATACTTATTGGTCTAATTTTGAAGGCTTAATTTTATATTCATACATATTTTAATCAGTTCTTGAAAGTGAACATTTTTTTCAATTTCATGAAAAATTTTGGATTTTTAATATAATAAAGAGTATGTTCAGTTTACGCTTTGTCGATGTACTTGAACCTCAAAGGCATTATATCATTTGCATTTAGTGATACTCCGTTAAAAGTTCCCGAAATTTGAATAAAAAAATAAGATAACATTACCTTATTATTTAATAATAATAATTATAAAATAATACTGATTCATTTATTTAAATAAACAAATTTACCTAATTATTTACCCTATAAATCTTTCTACTACCCATTTATATGACAGCACTGATTCAAATTCTTAGTAAAATTAAACCATAAGATAAAATATCACACCTAAAATAATAGCCTAAACCCATTCAATAAAAAGAATAACAATTTGAAATGATAAAAATCAAAGACAATATAAACAATAAATTTTGCACCATTCAAAAATATAAAAAGGTATTATAAATGACAGATAAAAATTTAGATTAAATTCGAAGCTTTTGTGTTTAACGAGAGTTAATAATGATGTAATTTCTCAACTGGGATTTTAGAATGACAGTTCAGGTAAAATACAAGTATAAACGAGTATTTGTTGCAACAAAAAGAGATAATTATGGGACATGCAAAATAATCACTTGCAACATCGTTGTTCTGGCATTTTCCGCAGAAGTCTGTAATGTAACAGTATCTGAACATTATTCTTATAATTAAAAGTCAAAAATTTAATAAAGGGCGATAATTTTAGTCTATTAAATCGCTCTCTAAGAGCTTGGAATTAATTCTCAACCAGAGATTGCAATTTTGAAAACCCTGTTAACATCGCTCGTCAGAAAGGTAGATTGGAATTGAAACATTTCCTGTGTTGAAGATTATCTTTCTCAAATTGATTCATTACTAAAATTCTGCCTTTTATTTAAGTATTATTTATCACCATACAAAATGTACATAAGTGTAACATAAATAGTTCATTTATATTCAAATTCCAAATAAGATTTTGTGGTCAGCTATAGAGTATCAGAAAATGTGTAATACCGGAATTTAACCTGTTAGAAACCAATAAGTTAGATTAGGTATAGATGATCTAATGAATTGATTGAAAATTGAAAGAAAAAAAATAAAAATGAATTAAAAACGTACCCGAGGGTCTTTCCTTTCCTCCATTTCTAACCGGGTATAGGACCCGGTACGGTGGCAGGCTTCCCCCTCAAAATATGAGCCAGTCACCGGGTACAATTTAATCCTTTTTATTTCAGGTGACTTAATGGGTTGAGTGGCCCAAGCCAAGTGCCTTTTTATGGCATAAAGTTATGCAATTCCATTGTATAATTCTATGACATAAATTGGTCACCGGGGTACTCCCCTTCTGATGGGAAGGTTCATACAATTCAAGTTGTATGAGTTTTCCACTCAGAAGAGGAATACCTGGCCACTTCAACGATTTAACATAGGATTTATTCCGGTTGGGTGGGCATGAAGGGGCTCCACCACCACCCGGTTGCCCCTCTTTCATTTGTGGGCCCTGAATGTATTTGGGTAAGGACGAGGTCACCCCCAAATTAGTCTTTCTTGTCAGGTTGCACTTGTTCTCGCAACAAGTCGTAATTCCTTCGTGGAGGTTATCTACTGATTTGCGACTTCGGTCGTCCTCTCGAACTCTGCAAGCAATTCGTGAATGCGAAATGTTTTGTAGTGAGTCCTCGTGCCGGGGAAACGAACCCGCCCCACGACACCGCAATGCTAGCCTGCCAGCGCATTCACGCGTCTCCGGACGAGGGCATTCTCGGCAGGAATCAACACCTTCCTCTGCCGAGGCAGCAGAACATCGCTGCGGTCCTTCACGGACATATGAAAATCTATTATTCACTACAAATGGCGCCCAACGTGGGGCCCGAAAAGCCCGGCTGTATCATCAGTCGTGAGCACGAGACAGTCCATCGTCTCTAGGTGTCCCCACAAGGTGTTAGAAATTTTGGCGGGTAGATAACTCCCGAGGGTTTTTGCACTAATCGTGCCCCAGCAGCCGAGTAACTTCCGAACGTGTGTTGTCTTCGGACATCAATATCGTTTGGTCCTTCTTTTGATTTATACCTTGGTGGTTTACCACCATTGTATAACTAGTAAGGCCAAATTATATTAGAGTCCCTTTTTGTGTTCGGAGGTTATTATCCCAACATCTATTTTGCGGAGGATTCTGATCCGCTCCCCAAACCAGCGGTGCCTAAGTGTCTTAAATTACATGGATTTTGATTTCATGTGATTGGCTGATTAGCTAATCCATGACTATCCATGACAAGACACGCGCTGCTTGTGGATTAGAATCCCACCCTGGGCTGACAAGCTGTAACTTGAGAAGTTTGCTAATGAGGGATCACTTCGGAACCCTGATTTTCATGGTGCCACAAGAGAGTGTCCCTGAAACGTTTTAGAAGGATTGTGCCATGGTGTCCATACTTGGGAGGAAGGACGGAAAGGAAAGACCGATTATTTTTATTTGATAACGAGTAAAACTCTTCATACACTTTGGTTTTTTTTGTGAGGTTCGACTATAGTTCGCCACTGACGGCCACTTACAAATCATAAATTTTGCATCATTTTTTTTCACATTTTCATTATTTATATATATATATTTATTTAGGTTTTTAGTTAGCAATTTAAATTTCTTTTAGCATGCCCACCAAAAGAACTCCCGAAAGGAGAAAGTTGCGGTCGGATGCCGGACCAGCTCTATTGTGTTCCATCTGTCACGAGGACATGGACGAAACTACAAGCCAGAGGTTGCAGTGCGGACACAGGCTACATCAGCTGTGTTTGGCACAACTGCGGCAAACTTCATCCACGTGCCCGCTCTGTCGACAGCCTTTGGAAATCGCACAGCCAGCAACAGAACGACCTCAGTCCTCCAGTACAAGTGGAGCTGTCCCCAAAAGCGGACCCCTTCCATCCACTACAAGGAGTGCACGAGACGATGACTACAGGGCTGAAGCAGTTCCGCCTGCAGAAGAAGCGAGTCCACCGGTGGCTGTGGAAGCCACAGTTCTACGAGATCTAATGGCGCTCGTACAGGACATGTCCACCCGGCTCGCCTCTCTAGAGAGCCAGAGAGAGAACCCCGCACCATCCCGGCCAAGAACTCCTCCTATGTGGGATTCGGACCCAAATCCGTGGGACTTCCCAGTAGACTCGCGGCGTGATCCCGAACGGATCCGGCCAGGTACAGCCATGAATCCGTTGGCTCCAGTTTACCGGCCCCGATTGAGCCAAGCACCGCCACCAAATCAGGCTCCCGTGATTCCGCCGGACCAACGCTTCCATCCACACGACATGTATCGGCTGAAGCCGACACAGATCCCCAGCATCATCCAGGGATGGAATCTACATTTCAGTGGGGAACCCAATACGATAACGGTGGAGGTTTTCATAAGTCGGGTGGAGTCACTGATTGAGCAGATGCTAGCAGGAGACCGCACAGCGCTCGCAGGATACCTGCCAATGCTGCTTAGGGGAGCAGCCCTGGAGACATATTGGAGGATACATTCAGCTCCACCATCCATACGCTGGTCACGGCTGAAGGAGGTACTCCGCATGGAATACCCTACGGTCGACATGGACGAATTAGTCCTGGATAAGATGAATGCTAGATGGCAGCGTCCGGACGAGTCCTTCCATAAATATCGAGCCGATATCCTTCGGTTGAATGACCAGCTGTCAGAGCCATTGTCTTCTACCCAAATTCTTCGCCTGCTAAAGCGCAATCTAAGACCGGAGATTCGTCGGCATATCGTGAACTCCGATCCACAGAGTATGGAGGCCCTGCTGAGAAATGTGCGTCGTATAGAAGGGTTTGAGGAAGACCTACGGGACCGGCCATACTTACTAACCAGGACGGGTCCTCGACGAGGAATCGCGGAATTGGCCCCAGATTATACCACCCTAGATCTGGAGGATGATTTGGACCCAGACCAGCTTGCTGTAGCGGCAGTGGGAAGTCTTACGACCTGCTGGAATTGTCACCAAACCGGACACCGGTTCATTTCATGCCGCGCAGAACGTAAGGTTTTCTGCTACGGTTGCGGCAAGCCGGACACTTACTTCCCGGACTGTTCTGAATGTGCCGCACGAAAAAACGGCCAAAAGAGTACCCGACCACCTCAGCGGTACTCGAAACCCCAGCAGTAGCTCCTCAGTCAGCGGCTCACCCCAACCAACCTGACGTTAACCCACCAGCCATAACCATTACGACTGCGGATGTTCACTCTCTTCCGGAGACCTCACCAACGACAATATTAAAACGACCATCGCAGTCACTGCCAGAAGAACCGCGGCAGCCTCAAGTACGCACTCTAAAACCTTATCATGTTAGACTGCAGGAATATCGGGTGGCTCGAGAGCGAATATTTGCTTCCGAAGTTGTCACTTCCCGTCCGTGCACGACAAAATGGTCAACCCGTCGTTGGCGGAATTTCCGCAAGAGAGTGCGCACCTGCCGTCAAACCGTAAACTCTTGTAACATCTCGGAGGTTGCTGAGAATGAGATCAGACCTTATCATCCAATTAAAGTGTTGGGCGAGACCGTGTTTGCATTGATCGACACGGGTGCCAGTATCAGTTGTCTTGCCTCGAGCTTTGGCTCGAAAGTGCTCCAAGAATACCCGAACTTGATTAAATCCTGGCGCACTGAAATCAGTACAGCTGATGGCACCAAACACCCTATACGAGGTAAACTAACAACACCCGTGACGTTCAGGGGTCAGACGAAGGATATTACCTTCTACATTATCCCGTCTTTGACTCAGAACGTATACCTTGGTGTCGATTTCGTCCTTCGCTTTGGACTGGCCTCCGATTTATTCACCGATTTGTCTTTAAAAACCAGAAATGTCAACGAAATCACTTCTACTCCCGATAGGCATGACCTGACGTCTAACCAACGGCAACGCCTGGAAGCATCCATTGCTGCTTTCCCATCTTACGCTACCCAAGGCCTTGGCCGCACCACCCTAGTCTCACACGCCATTGACGTTGGCGATAGTAAACCGATTAAACAGAGACACTACGCCATCTCGCCAGCCATGGAGAAATTGGTGTATGCGGAATTAGATAGGATGCTCGAGTTGGGGGTCATAGAAGAGTCCCAAAGTGCCTGGTCCTCACCGGTAACCTTGGTTGTAAAGCCAGGTAAAGTCCGCCTCTGTCTTGATGCCCGTAAGGTAAACGCGGTTACCATCAAGGACGCGTACCCTCTTCCACTCATCGATGGAATACTAGGGAGACTGCCGAAAGCCAATTATATCACCAGTCTCGACCTAAAAGACGCCTTCTGGCAAATTCCACTCGATGAGGGCTCGAGGGACAAGACCGCCTTCACAGTGCCTGGACGACCATTATATCAGTTCGTCACAATGCCCTTTGGCCTGTGTAATGCGCCGCAAACGATGACCCGGTTGATGGACAAGGTCATCCCACCTCACCTGAAACACCAAGTGTTCGTGTACCTCGATGATCTTTTACTCATCACGGAAACGTTCGATCAACACCTCCTACTTCTACAAGAAGTAGCCCTGCACATCAGTAAGGCGGGACTCACCATCAACGTACAGAAAAGTAAGTTTGTCATGAAAGAAGTCCGATACTTAGGCCATGTCATAGGACATGGCACTATCAAAACGGATCCAGACAAAACGCGTGCGATTGATGAGTTCCCCTTACCAAAAACTGTGAAGCAGCTACGACGTTTCCTTGGTGTGTGCGGTTGGTACCGAAGGTTTGTTCGGAATTATGCAACAGTTTCAGCGCCCCTGTCAGACATGTTGCGGAAAGGGAAGTTCGTTTGGACCGAACTCAGCCGAAAGGCATTTGAAGAGCTTAAACAAGCCCTCACATCAGCTCCTGTCTTGCACAGCCCCGACTTCACGAAGCCCTTCTCCATTCATTGTGACGCAAGTCAACATGGAGTAGGAGCCGTGCTGGTGCAATTGACCGACGAAGGGGAGGAAGCTCCCATCGCCTTCATGTCCAATAAGCTGAATTCGGCCCAAAGGAACTATACTGTTTCCGAGCAAGAATGTTTGGCAGCGGTAATGGCTGTGAAGAAATTCCGAGCTTATATCGAGGGCCACCAATTCGAGATCATCACGGACCACGCGTCACTACAATGGTTGATGAACCAGGCAGATTTAAGTGGACGCCTAGCCAGATGGGCTCTTAAACTGCAAGGGTTCAAGTTCTCCATCAAACATCGGAAAGGAACCCAGAACATCGTACCCGACACTCTCTCACGGATGTTTTCCCCAGAGGGAGCCGAAATAACAATAAATGACGAGGACCCCATCGAAATAGATTTGGACAGCCCACATTTCGAATCAGATAGCTACAAAGAGTTGAGGCAAACCATAGCGACCCAACAGACACAGCTGCCTGACTTGAAGGTAATAGACGGCTATGTGTATAGACGAAACGAATACGCCACTGGTGATCCATGGCAGGAAGAAGAGTCTTGGAAACTCTGGGTACCGGAGGAAATGACACAACAGCTGATCCTCCGCGCACATGATCATCCGTTAAGTGCCCACGGAGGTTACGGTCGAACACTACGGCGACTAAAAAAATACTTCTTTTGGCCTAAAATGGCATCCCAGGTCAAAGACTACGTGAGCGCCTGTGAGACCTGTAAAGGCACCAAAGCGCCCAACCAGCCTCTTCGACCTCCTATGGGTCAACTCAACGTCCCAGAACGCGTGTTCCAGCGTCTATACATCGATCTACTCGGTCCATATCCTCGGTCTTCCATGGGACACATCGGAGCTATAGTCGTTCTAGATCAGCTCTCAAAATTCCCAATGGTGGAACCTATCCGTAAATTCACAACTCCATCGATCGTGAAATTCTTAGAGAACCGGGTATTCCATGTGTTCGGAGTTCCAGAGAGTGTGTACTCAGATAATGGAGTACAGTTCCGGTCTCGGCAGTTTAAGAGCCTACTTGAGCAGTATGGCATTGAACACCAACTGACGCCCATATACTCTCCTCAGTCCAACGCGTCAGAACGGTTGAACCGCACCCTATTGGCCGCGATCCGTTCCTACGTCCACCCATCTCAAAAGGATTGGGATCGGCGATTGTCTGCCATCACATGCGCCCTGCGATCCTCGTATCATTCCGTCACCGGTGTCGCCCCTTACTTTGCCGCCTTTGGACAGCACATGATTTGCCACGGTAAATCATACCGACTGTTACGGCAATTAAAGTGTTTGGGAGACCCGGTCGTTGCGCTGGAGCCCCACGAACGTTTAGGAGACCTCCGCCAACAGATCGGACGGAAGATTAAGGCCGCAGGTAGTGCAAATGAAGCGCAGTACAATCTCCGGCCACGATCTGCTAATTTCAAAGAAGGAGATGAAGTTTTCCGGCGAAATTTCCGCCAAAGTGACGCCGCGGGGCATTACAACGCCAAGCTGGACAGGCGATTCCTGAAAAGCCGCATAAAGAAGGTAATGGGACCTAACCGTTACTTGATAACGGATCCATCGGGAAAAGAAGTGGGGATATACCACGCGAAAGACCTGCGCCGATAGATAATTGGGCACGTCTGTTTGTCCGTCCGCATATATTTTCAAAAACGCGCAAAGATTGTATACTTCCAGGCAAACATAGACATAAGTCAGTCCGTCCGTCTGTTAATTGTGTTCTTTTATTGTTCGTCATCTCTAGTCCCGACGCCGAAGGCAACCCGTGAGACACAGAAAGATCCTTCAGCTCCTTTTTCGTAATCCGCATTGCCTTGGGATCACGAGAAAATTAGCTGCCCTGTAGTAATCTAAGAACGATGGCTCTAAAAGCAGCGCTGACACAGGCACACAGCACGAACGAAATTTAATAAGGATTCAGTCGATTCAGTCACCTTCCCCATCGCAACACTCGTTTTTTTTTTTCGCAGGAATAATAAGTGGAAAAATTTCCTTTGTACTTAACACCCGGGAAACAAAATTCTAAAAATGTTTAAAAATTTCTAATGTGTAGTATCTTATTACAATATCTTTTGAAGATAATTTAACGAATTGCGGTGTAACGCGGTATGCAAATGCTTAGAACGAAACGGTTAACCCCTTTTAATTATGAACGCTAAAATCATTGTATCATTTAAACCCCTTAAAATTTGTCTAATTCTTCCGATTTTTCCCACCTAATTGCGCCTAATTATCATAAACGACAAATTGCCTTCAATTGATAACTTAATTGAACCTACAAAAGACAGTGAAAAGGGAAATTGCAAATACCGCCGTCATAAACTACAAATGATAAGGAAAAAGTACATTTGATAGCAACAAAAACCTTCAATTGTGTGATTTCCCCCTTTCTGAATGGGTTCGTATTGTTCTACTTGCCCATAAAGTGTCGTAGTTGCTTGAGTGTGGAGAATATTAAATTGTGCTTGCGAAATTTGCATGCTATTGCGTCGTAAATCGTGAAAATGGGTGATAACTACATAACAACATTGGAAATTGGAATTATCGGGGAGAGTGGCGCCGGCAAGTCGAGTCTGATGCTTCGTCTGACAAACGAGGAATGGGATGGAGATCAGGAGTCTGCTCGAAACCGCCAGACAGCGCGGACGCCGCGTAAAGAAGAAGCGAGTTGGGAGTGAGAGGAGATTGCGGGCTGATCAGAATATCGCCGAGACACGTGGAAAAGTTTCTCGCGTAAAAGACAGTGAAATATTGTAAAAAAAATAGACGATAAAGTTATCGTGCAAATTGTGAACACCTTGTTAGTCGTGTGGGTTAGCGAAAAGTGGAATAAAACTCGTGTTCCGTCAAAATCTAGTGGAAGTGTTTTCGCTTGGGTGTCCAAAGGTTTCTCCCTCCCTTAAATCATTTGTCGAAAAGTTATTCTTTAGTTCCCAGAAATAATCAGGTCCCCAAAGGAGATATGAAACGAAGAAACAATTTGAAAATGTGGAAAAAGGCGTCATGGATTTGCCCCCGAATTTAGTAACAATTAGTTACTCAATGCACTTAGCATGTAACGGATTTGTAATTAACCGTTAGCTCTTTTGTCGGAAATTTTTCGAAATGCTGTGATGCAACTTCGCTTCATCGATTAAGGAAGTCGGTTCGCGTGGAATCGTTGTTGTTAATGTACTGTACATGTTCCAATACAAATTCGGAAACTCCTCCACAATACTTGTTAGAAGAAGCGTGCACACAGAGATGAATCGTGAGAATACAAACAAACTGGAACGTTTCACAGAAGTACACAGAACACTTTCATGGAATAATTTCTGTGTTTGAATGGTACATGCTTGGGGTGAAATGAATTAGTGAAGGATCAGAGAGCAAGTCTTCGAAGAAAAACCGGCAACCCGAACAAAATAAATACGCGTTTGATCGACAAATATCTCTTCGAATCTTCTCACGTTTCCCTATGTGGCAACGAAAAAGAAAAGTACGGTAGTTCGCAAAGGTAGATTTAATTAGACACAAGAGAAAAAACTAGTAAATACACGGTGGATATTTGCGTGGAAAAAATAAAAGTGCGTGTGTGGTCGGAGTAAATTGATCGCGATAGAAATGCACAAAGTAATGCTTGCGAAGATTCTGTAGCAAGAAGTGAAGTGAAGGCCCAAATTTAAAGCACGTCGGCCAGTTGCACTAAACAACAAAGTGATAATAACGGTCCAGACATTGCCACACAGCACGCTCACCGTGGAAATTGATCCTAGCAAAACGATCAAAGAGCTGAAGCAGGAAATCGAGGCTGTCCATGCTTTTCGGGAATTGCAAGGAAAGGTTGCAGAATTGTCGGGAGAAGAGGAGGCTTTCACATTATTCGGCGCAGACATAACTTGAGTAGTTCACATTATTTCAAGTAATAGAAAATTCATATTAGCTTTTGCATGCATGTTCATTTTCGCGTCTTATTGGAATCCCGTATGAAGTTCAAGTCACAAAACCTTAGAATTAAAAGCGTCGATTGAAAGTGTAGTTGTAAGAAAAGCTTATCAGTCGTGTTCAGATACAAGACGACCTGAGCATTAAGAAACATAATCTTGAAGAGATAATTTTCTCTATAGAATGTTATGTGGCATTCAATGAATTTTGTCGAAATATTTTTGGATAAAGTTCGCATGAAAATTATAGCACCATGATGTAATCAATTGCATATAGAACTTTGCTATCACACGATTAATTTGAATGAATCTGTCTGAGTTCAGAGCGATTAATTTGCATGTATCCATTTTTATACTGATTACGTTGTGCATCCAGAGATTACGCCTGGTTTTAGTAATTCTTGTTCGTGAACTTCAATGTATTTCTTGCTATAGATTTTTTTTGGCACTCTCAAATATCTGCACTTTACTAGTTTTCGATACCGGATATGTAAATGAGCATACTTATTGGTCTAATTTTGAAGGCTTAATTTTATATTCATACATATTTTAATCAGTTCTTGAAAGTGAACATTTTTTTCAATTTCATGAAAAATTTTGGATTTTTAATATAATAAAGAGTATGTTCAGTTTACGCTTTGTCGATGTACTTGAACCTCAAAGGCATTATATCATTTGCATTTAGTGATACTCCGTTAAAAGTTCCCGAAATTTGAATAAAAAAATAAGATAACATTACCTTATTATTTAATAATAATAATTATAAAATAATACTGATTCATTTATTTAAATAAACAAATTTACCTAATTATTTACCCTATAAATCTTTCTACTACCCATTTATATGACAGCACTGATTCAAATTCTTAGTAAAATTAAACCATAAGATAAAATATCACACCTAAAATAATAGCCTAAACCCATTCAATAAAAAGAATAACAATTTGAAATGATAAAAATCAAAGACAATATAAACAATAAATTTTGCACCATTCAAAAATATAAAAAGGTATTATAAATGACAGATAAAAATTTAGATTAAATTCGAAGCTTTTGTGTTTAACGAGAGTTAATAATGATGTAATTTCTCAACTGGGATTTTAGAATGACAGTTCAGGTAAAATACAAGTATAAACGAGTATTTGTTGCAACAAAAAGAGATAATTATGGGACATGCAAAATAATCACTTGCAACATCGTTGTTCTGGCATTTTCCGCAGAAGTCTGTAATGTAACAGTATCTGAACATTATTCTTATAATTAAAAGTCAAAAATTTAATAAAGGGCGATAATTTTAGTCTATTAAATCGCTCTCTAAGAGCTTGGAATTAATTCTCAACCAGAGATTGCAATTTTGAAAACCCTGTTAACATCGCTCGTCAGAAAGGTAGATTGGAATTGAAACATTTCCTGTGTTGAAGATTATCTTTCTCAAATTGATTCATTACTAAAATTCTGCCTTTTATTTAAGTATTATTTATCACCATACAAAATGTACATAAGTGTAACATAAATAGTTCATTTATATTCAAATTCCAAATAAGATTTTGTGGTCAGCTATAGAGTATCAGAAAATGTGTAATACCGGAATTTAACCTGTTAGAAACCAATAAGTTAGATTAGGTATAGATGATCTAATGAATTGATTGAAAATTGAAAGAAAAAAAATAAAAATGAATTAAAAACGTACCCGAGGGTCTTTCCTTTCCTCCATTTCTAACCGGGTATAGGACCCGGTACGGTGGCAGGCTTCCCCCTCAAAATATGAGCCAGTCACCGGGTACAATTTAATCCTTTTTATTTCAGGTGACTTAATGGGTTGAGTGGCCCAAGCCAAGTGCCTTTTTATGGCATAAAGTTATGCAATTCCATTGTATAATTCTATGACATAAATTGGTCACCGGGGTACTCCCCTTCTGATGGGAAGGTTCATACAATTCAAGTTGTATGAGTTTTCCACTCAGAAGAGGAATACCTGGCCACTTCAACGATTTAACATAGGATTTATTCCGGTTGGGTGGGCATGAAGGGGCTCCACCACCACCCGGTTGCCCCTCTTTCATTTGTGGGCCCTGAATGTATTTGGGTAAGGACGAGGTCACCCCCAAATTAGTCTTTCTTGTCAGGTTGCACTTGTTCTCGCAACAAGTCGTAATTCCTTCGTGGAGGTTATCTACTGATTTGCGACTTCGGTCGTCCTCTCGAACTCTGCAAGCAATTCGTGAATGCGAAATGTTTTGTAGTGAGTCCTCGTGCCGGGGAAACGAACCCGCCCCACGACACCGCAATGCTAGCCTGCCAGCGCATTCACGCGTCTCCGGACGAGGGCATTCTCGGCAGGAATCAACACCTTCCTCTGCCGAGGCAGCAGAACATCGCTGCGGTCCTTCACGGACATATGAAAATCTATTATTCACTACAGTCTGCCTATCCAACGTCAGTTTGCTCCCACACGTTCACCTTCCTCTTACCTGCAAAATGCGGTTCAGTGACAGCGAGAGGTTAGAGGGTGCTTTCCGAACCGCCGACGTCAATAACGACTGACTAATTACCGGCAGTGGTGTAGGCCGATTCATTACAGACTCCTCAATTAACCACAAAGCACCTTTCCCCAGACATAAGTGAAGGAAATTCGCGACAATGTGCGTGCAGTACATGCTTCGCTTCCGCTTGCACTGTGGCAGTTTTCTGCCGCTTGGCTTATTGAGGGGAACGAGATTTTATATGAATTTTGACGGAATCAGCGGAACGCTCGTACCCCAAAACAGCTCATTTGTCTCCACCGATTGGAAGCAAGTTAGCTAGGTGTATAAATTCACATAGGCAATATTTGAGTCATAGGTGTCTCCGATCAGCCCGCCAAGAAGATAATAATGCTATCAAAGGATTTCAGGTATCAATTGAAGCAGCAAACCGAACCTATGATTAATTGCATCAGTATCGAGGCCCATGATTAATTACGCGTGCACATAAAATGCCCCTAAAATTCAAATTGAACCAGAACAAGTTAATCGAAAAATGAACACTTCGTCAGAAAAGTCGCTATCGGCCGCTCCATTCGAGGTAAGAAGGAAACAGTCAAACCAATAAATTGGCTATATGCAATGAGCACTGCTAATACTTTTTCTGAATAGATAAATAACAAAAATACTTAAATATAAAGTTCAATGGAAGTATAATTCTAATTTTCATGAATAACGATAAGTCTAACCTTTCGAAAGAAGAGGTTTTTGGATTTATTATATATGTATATATATATATATATATATATATATATATATATATATATATATATATATATATATATATATATATATATATATTTATATATATATATGTATATATATAAATATAACTATTTCTTATAGAAAGTCAGAGTTAAATTTATACATTCAGTGTGCATACAGTTATTTTAATATTTACGAGAGCATTGACCACTCATTGACATCATTATCAATCGCCCACACCATTTACTAGCACTCGTCGAGGAGGTTGGATAAGTACCCTTTTGGTTATTATTAAAATTGAACGAAACATGACTATTCCTAAGATTTTAAAGCATAACTCTATTGCACGATCCCAAATCGCGGCTAATATGTAACCAAAACAACAAAACATATATGCACTTAGCTGCATAGCCAAATCATTTATTATCTTATTAATTCAGTTTTCAGTGACTATTCAATTATACTTAACGTCCGTGTAAAGATTTATAATTGAATGACACTTGGAAAATTGAAAAAAAACGTAGAAAAATTCAAATCATTTGAGATCATTGAAATAAAAATAAAAAAATTGTCAAGCGTATTTTTGAAAGTGATTTGGATAAGAGAAATATTTTAAAGCGGGCCATAAATAATAGCTTCAGCTGGATAATTGGCAGCGATTGTAAAATTTTGAAAAAAAAGAAAATTGCAGAATGATTTTGATTGACAGATTAATTGGCTTAAATGAAACTTAGAAACAAAGCATATCGATGTGTGAATTGAAAAATTGTTGGAAATTTACATTCAATGTACAGCCTAGATCAACTTCGTGCAAGTTTTGACTTTTAAGTAATTATAGGTAAAAAAAAAAGAATTATACGAGAAAACTCAACTCATTAGCTTTTCAAACATTATTATTTTATAAATTCAAATTTCACATTGGACCTTATTTTTGGATTTATTGTTTTTTACTACATCGCCTGAAGTCTTTTCGGCCATTGCCATTCAGTGAGTAGTTTTGTAATGTATTTACCATAATACGAGAAATTGTGGAAAGGAAAACCAAAAAAAAAAATACAGTAAATGGTTAATTGAATTTGCAATTTTGGTCCTTCTTTTTACTTATAACCTGACTGGGTATGGGACCCGACTCGTTGGCTGGCCCCTCCACTCATGAGCTAGCCATCGGGTGAGCTCAGGTGCTCTTGCAGGGTAGAGTGGCCGTCCGCTCGCGTGCTCATTTATGGTATAGTACTATTTGATTCCATCACATAAGACTATAACATAAATTTACAACGTTGGTGGTTTCCATTGGAAGGAAAGTTTCATGCGAACTATGTTTGCATGGGTTTTTTATTCAAATGGAAAACATCTGGCCATACCTACGAGGGATCTTGATCCGTATGGGGAGGGGGTATGCGAGAGCGCACTGCTTCCACCTGGATACTATATTAATCGAGCAGTTTTCCAAGCCAACTGCTCGACTGCAATTGCCTCCCTATCCTCTACTTCTAATTTTATGTGGAGGATTTAGAAAATTAATTTATTAATTCCGTTCATAATCGTCATTTGAGAAATAGTTTTGTTTCTCATTATCATTGTTAAATGTATTTTTTTATCAATTCCCCTTTATATTAAATGTGATTTTACATCAATTTTCCTTATTATTAAATTTAAACGTTTTCCTTTAATTTTATTTTTCATGAAATTTACTTTTTATTACTATTTTAAAAAATCATATTCATTTTTCTTAACTTCGTTCAAATTGAAATCATCTAATACAATTTAAATCTGTCACATAAAGTTAGCAGTGTAGGAACGTTGATTGGCTACGCCAAACCGGTGTACTAAAAGTTGGAAGCAATGGAGCGACGTCAAAAAGACAGCACGAAGAAAAGTGAGGGAAATGGTCGCTGGTCTATAGTCTTTCCTCAACCGGTGACGATGGAATGTGCGTGTTTCCAGTTGTTATTTTCTTGGTCTTTTCATTTTCTTTTTTTTTGTTTTCTTTGTGAACGTACTCCTGTGTGAAAAGCGTTTAGCAGCGTGGAACCCGAGATGCAAATTTAGTCGAGCGCTAAATTCGGTAGTCTGCACTCCGTGTCCAAATTACGCAGGGCCTAAGGGAAAGGCGCAATATTTAACACCTTCGGCCAGGTTGTATCCACCGCTGGTGGCGCATCGTTCAGAAACCCAGGTAGGTACATATTGGAATATTTAGGGGCATTGTATGCCAATTTATTTCCAACCCACCAGCCAAATTCATCGGTGCTGGTGCCACCACAGCAGGAGTCGCTGGTTCTGGTGCTGGCATCGGAACAGTATTCGGTCCCTTGATCATCAGCTACGCAAGGAATCTATCCCTCAAGCGACAGTTGTTCTCATACGCAATCTTGGGTTTCGCTTTGTCGGAAGCTATGGGATGGTTCTATCATATGATGGCCCTCCTGTTGCACTCCGCTTTCTAGAAGTCGCAACGCAGAAATTGAAACATCCATACGTGCAGAACTAGGACTTGTCGCGTATATGTAAGGATTTGTATATCTTTGTTAGAATGCTGTTTAGGTTGCTGCTTGAGCCCTCGTGAAGTAACGAACGTATGGATGTACATCACACTTGTCCGAGCTGCAAAGCGTAACTAGGCGTGATAGACGATAAAGCAACGACGGCGACAACGACGAGAACTAAACAAATGAGTAATCGGCTCCTAAAGGTGCAAAATGCTAGCCTAAGATTAATCATACGGATCATCCGCGCAACCTCTTAACTGTGAATAAAAATGAAAAAAAAAAACAATAAAACGAAGATTCACTAAAATTAAATAAATTTCATTAATTGTACCTTAGAAATCGAAGAAAAGAATAGAAGTAATTGTTATATTTTAAGCGAAAATATGTTATCACATATTTGATAAATCGGTACAAATTCACAAATTCTTCTTGTTGTCTCATTACGCCATCACTTATCTACCTTTTCCATTTCCCTCCCATGTTCGTACTTTGCCGTAAAAATTCACTTAATAAAATAGTGGTACTGGAAAATACAGAAGAAAAAAAAGAAAAAGGGAGAATCTAAAACCAAAAACAAATGATCTTATAATGAAGAGGTATTATTTTAATTTAATATGTTAGCTATTGATGAGATGAAAAGAAAAAAATATATAAATTGAAAGTTACATTAAATTAAATTTATGTATGAAACAAAAAATTATAAGCCGTGGTAGCTTTCAAAGGCAATTATTAAATACTATAATGATATTCAAGTAAATTTACTAGAATAATTCTATGATGTATGGAGCGAGATTAAATAAGCGATGAAACAGATCTTTCAATGAGAAAAGTATGAAAAAAGAGGAAAAATCACCTTGTAAATTTGTAGTTTGAACGAATCCACCCTTAGCTTGCAAATTAATGAAGAAAAAAATAATATTAGGGTCGTAGTTAGTAGTCATATCATATTGTACGCCATCTTATATTTAACGAAAAACGAAACAAGTACGCAATACAAAGAAAAGCGAAATTTTTCATATGAATAAATTTTAAATAATTCATTATTATTTGAATCTCTGTTAAGTGGAGCAATTTATTGATAAGAGTGCAAACTATTGTAAAACTTTAATTATCTAATATATTTCAATAGCATTTAGATTGAATTCTGTTGTTCAGCTGAAACAAAACAAAGAGCAAGCAGCTGTTAAAGGCAAAAAAATATATGTATAACTTTTCTGAAAAATAATATAAATAAAATGGATTGTTAAACGTAAACCATCGGTCTTTCCATTTCGCGCGATCAGACCGGGTATAGGTCCCGCATCGATGGTGGGCTCTTTCGTTCATATGGGCTAGCCATCGGGTGCGCTCCACCGTCTTTTTTGGGCAAGAGCCCCTGCCGGGTTGAGTGGCCTTTCACTCGCGTGCCCTTTTTTGGTATAGGGTTATGTGATTCGATCATATAATTCTAATTCTTTATGTCTAGATCTGTTCCAATAAATCCACTTTTAATTTCTAGTTATGTACAGGAAATATAATCTCAAAAAGTGAAATTATTTAAGTTGATAGAAAAGTTAAAAATTTGTTTCCTTATGTAACTCACAGATGAATTTTAAAGTTTTATTGATTTATTATACTAGTTTTCCACAATAATGTACACCCCAACTGTTATACTTTTTTCTTTTGACAGTATAACACATTTCTTCTCCATCCACTTGTCATCCATGACAGAATGACAATTCGAATTTGAGTAAACAGGACACCAGTTTTGTGATTCAATTATTTTAATATTGATATTAACTGAAAGGAAGCTATCGTCTAGCCGCGATGTCTGAAGAGTGGTGCCGGGAAAAACTGGAGAATCTACAAATAGAAGGGAATCGCCTGACCACTCTCAATGAAATTCGAGATCATTTATCGCGGAGCTCGTCCTTGGAGGCTGCGGTCACATCAAACTTTCTTGCATCTCCAGAGATTATCAGTTGTGCCGATGAATCGAGTGGAAGGTAAATGAACTCCATATACTCTGTTGTTACCATCATCTGGTAAGCTCTAAATGTTCATGTTTTGTAGCGAGCAAGCAACATTAGCGTGCGATATCCTGTCAATTTGCCTTTCTCACCTTGACTTGGACACGCCTAATTTTTCAGCGCTCTTAGAGCCGTCATTGCAACACCAAAATTGGAATGTCCGCCTCCTGGCACTGAACGAGCTGATTCGAATCCTACAGCGGCGACCGGACATTCACACGTTCAATGAAAACATTACGATAGCTGTGATTAAATGCCTCGAAGCGCCTCTGACTACAGTGGGTGCAGCAGCTATAGAAATCCTTTCTAAGATTCTTCTGGTATCCTACAAGGATGGAACAATTAAAACGAATGTGTTACAATTCTTGGACAACTCAGACGTGGTTCGCTGTCGCGTGTATGAAATCGCAGTCAATTTGGCGCGTACTTCAGCGGAAATGTTAGACGATGTGGAGAACATTTTGTCAAAGATGATCTCCGAATTAGACAGTGACGATATCTTGCTGAAATTGAATGTATTGGAGTTACTAGTGACACTGGCAGAGCAGAATCATGGATTGGTCTATTTGGAGAACAAGGGAGTATTTGAGCTAGTCACAAAACAGATTGATGAGGTCAACAGGAGTCCATTCGGGTCAATTTTGGTGCCTGGTTACATGAAATTCTTCGGCAAAATCGCATACACGCAACCGCAGAAGATTATTTTGGGGTATCCAAATATGGTGCATTCCTTGTGTGACTGCCTAGTGAGCGGGGATATGACTGTTATGCCAACCGCGTTGGACACGTTAGGTAACATACAATAAAATCTAATTTTTTCAATCTAAAAAAAAAACAAATTTATCACAGGCAACCTCGCACATTCCTCACAAGGTAAAATCATCCTCGACACAAATTATTCTGAGAGACTTCGAGAGGTTTGGGAGTCAATTGGCCAAACATTCCGAAGCTATCCTACCGATATTAAAGTCCGTGCGTTCAACGCATTCGAAATCGTTTTCAAAACAGAAGGAAAAGCGACTAACGAAATCTGGTAAGTTCATCTCATCTTCATCTATCATAAAAAAACCAAACAATCTCTTTAACTTCGCCTACAGGTCAATCACCAAAAAATGGCATCAGCAACTCACCAACTATCCAGACCTCCGTTTCCTCCTCGAATTCTGCAAGAATCCATTCCCCGAGATCAAAATCGCCGCCTTATCCTTCGTGAAAAGTTTGTTGTCATACAAATGGGCTGTGCATGCGTTGCGTGACAGTGCCGGGTTCATAGAATATCTTCTGGATCGTCGAGTGGAGTTCGATAAGGAGTGTATGTTTTTGAAATGGGAGATCAATGGTATCCTGGCGAATGCTCATGATGTTTTTGATTCGCATAAATTGATACAATTGAAGAAATATGTAGATGAGGGTGTCCTTTATGTTCAAGGAGTTGTGGAAGTTGCAGTAGATGGATCTTGACGTGGTATCAATGAGTTTTTAAGGTTTTCTATCTATTACGGATTTGATAAATGATTTTAAAGAAACTGTTAATCAATTTTGAGAAGACTCAAATGTTTGGTAGAGTGAATTTCATTATGTTAAAATTATCTGAATCGTAATTCTTAAATCAAATCAAATTATGATTTGTTCGAAATCAAAATGTTAAATATTAGAAATTGTGTGTTTTCGTTGGGAAAAATTGAATTTTGTGATAAAGTAAAATTCTTAGAACACATAACCAAAGGTTGCATGATGAAGATATCTCCAACGGCACAAATAACATAATGAACTTCGTTTCTATGCCATTATCTAGGTATTAATCAATAAAACTTATGCAAAATTTTATAATAGAAGAGCTGTATTTATCTAACTACTCGGTCATTAAGATGTAACGTACATATCGTCGACGGATTGAAATTCTTTCACGAGCCCATACTTCTGATCGAATATTTATTTTATGGTGAGTTGGCGTCTTCAGAAAAGTGACGAGTCGAGACGAAAGAGAAGACCCCGGAGGAAAACCACAAGCTTAAAAATTTCAATTGACTCTACTTAGCGCTCTAGGCGGGATAATGTTGTTACGTTCTATTTCTTCACATTAAGCTCCCGTTGGAAATGAACACATACATGAATATGATGGAAAGTGATTATGTAAACCGACAAACAGCTTGTGAGTAGCTGATTAATATTTTACACAATGATGCACTTGTCTTCTTCTCTGACAAAGCACATTTCTATCTTCCACACAATATTGAATACTCGTACAACAACATCCAATACGAATTTCTCAAAATACTGGTCAACATGTCGAAAAGAGTGAAAAAAAAAACTTCCGAAGTCAACTGAATCAGTGTATGGACAACGATAACACTTAAAATATATCCTTTGTCATACAGTGGTTATAACTGAAGGGAGTTTCTTGGACTGTTGTAATCATTCTTATCGATATGCTGACATGATGGTTTGGACCTAGTTGCTGTGCACGGTAGCGTCGAGGTGACCCTCGTGCGAGACCGGCTCCAATCTAAATATATCATCTGTGTCCCGGGGTTGGTGGTGTAGGTTCGGTTGAGACGGACTTCCGATTAGCGCTGGCCTGGCTTTGTGCACTTGTCCCCATAAGTTCTTGTTCCATCCCCTGCATGGCCCCCTTACCCTTAAAAGATAACTATGGGATCAAATACGCGAGTACACACGCGAGCCGAGATAGTGGCTCCGAAGGGGGGTCCAATCAAACAGGACCAATATCAGCTAAAAATCCAAAACATAAAAAAAAATCTAAAAAAGTGTGTAAAAATATCAACAAACACGACGCAACCAGTGGCTACCGGCACGATCTTAACAGCATACCGACAAATATAATAACAGTAAAGACGGATGAAAAACGGAGATTAGCGGACAGCCTAGCCCAGACTGAGATTCCTGCGGCATTCGGGTACAGCAAAAAAAAAATTAGGCGAACGCCAGAGCGTCCTAAAAATGAAGAGCGAGAAATTCTGCAGGACGCGCCAGATGTTTGTGCGGTGGGGGGAAAATATAAAGAACGTCGAGAATTCGATGGTTACTGCTGCGATCGCTGCCGAAGCGACCGAAGCAAGGGTCTTAAATCCCGAAATAATAACGAACCATCTTGAAGTTCACAAAGTGATGGTGGCAGAAAAAAAGGAGGGACCAGACAAACGAAATGCCGATGTGCGATTCTCAAAAATGGTAGCCGATAACCCGAGAACGGAGGTCGCAAAGTACATTTGCCATTCAGCCACACCAAGAAGAGAGGCCAACCCAAAATGCGGGAGACCTTTTAAAAGAAATAAAATCAGCATGCAACTCGCCAAAAATCAGTAAAGGTATAAATAATGGGCTCCTTGAACTAGATGAGTTCTTAGACCGCATATGCCATTATCGGAGGAGCTTGTTAAAGGCCAAAGAGTACTAGAAGGCCAAAGAAGAGTAGGAGGCTAAGGAAGTGCTAAGGGGTAAGCATAAAAGGTACGCGTAGATAGCTCCACCATTAAACATCAATAAAAGAATGGCGTCTAGCCCAACCGAAGGAGATCGGGATAGAAGGAGGCACTTAATGGGTGTAGAATGCGAGACCAGGGGCTCTACATAGCGTTAACATAAGGAGCGAAGGACCCCGCAAATGCTTGACGTGAAACAGGAGAGAACAGTGCCATGGCGAAGACTCGGGCAGCAGGCACTGTTCGTAAAATTCCAATGTAAGGCTATTGGTTATTAAAGCAGTGCGAGCAATCCGGTCGGGCCATATACTGGTCGAATTTGGAGCAGAGGCCGACTATAAAAAAGCATTTTGCGACGCAATAAAGCAAGTCATCGGCAAAACCGCAACTATAACCTCGCTCGAGCCGACGGCAACGATCACGGACCTGACCGATCTAGAAGAGGCCATCAAAAGGGGGCTCCCTAGCGTAGGCAGAATCAAAGCGAGGCTGACACTAAAAAACCATAGGGGACAACGCATGGCCATCATTGACTTGACCGAAAAAGGATGCCGAACAATTTCTGAATATGAGCAAATTGAGAATAGGGTGGGGTGTCTGCAGGATAAGGCAAAGAGCAACGCTTCTTCAATGTTTCAAATGCTTTTGCTATGGTCACACCGCACAAGTATGCAAAGAACACAATAGGAGTTCCCTATGTTACAAATGCGGTGAAATGAGACACAAAAGAAAAGAGTGTACAAAGAAGGCACACTGTATCCTTTGTACGGATACTGATCCAAGACCGGATCTTGGGCACATCTTGGGGTCAGGGGAATGTCGGGTTTTCCAGGAAGCCCTAGCAAAGGCAAAATCAGAACTTAGATGACCCTTATTCTGCAAGTAATCCTACAATGCAGTTCAACCACCCAAAAGCTGCTTGAGCAGTTTGCGAGGGACATTCAACGCTTGCATACGTGACGGAGTTTTTCCGGTACGATGGAAGTGGCGAGGCTTGTCCTGATCAACAAGGGGAAGGGAAATTCTAAATCGCTGTCTGGTTAACATCAGTTGTGCATGCTAGAGACGGCTGGGAAACTGCTGGGAAAACTCATCAAGGGGAGACTCACCTCTCAACCATAAAAAACCTATTTTCCACAAAGCAAGAGAAGTGCCACTAGGTCGGCGAGAACCCATCGAAAAAAAGAACTTATTTTATTGGGACATGACTGCATCATCTTAAAAGTACAAACATTTGATTGAAGATTACCACTTGTATGTCTGCCTAAACATGATGGTACAGAACGACTATGGATTTCCTACAAGGTGGGGGTTAATAAATGCCTTGAAGCTGCCCATTCCCCTTTTCTCCGCATCGATGAAATTTTAAATAACCTACGGGTTTTGAAGTACTTTTGCACACTTGACCTTTACAAAGCATATCACCATGTGGAAGTAGTCGATGGAAGTGCACATATTCAAACTATCACAACAAGATACATTTAAATTCAACAGCCCGGCATTCAGAATCAAAGCAGCGCCTAGTGAATTTCATAGGATTCGCGACCAGATATTAGATGGACTAACAGGGATGACTTCTTTTTTTGATGATATTGTCACATATGTATAAAGAGTGTCGAGAGCGACTTGTTTTGAACGACTACAAAAATATAATTTCATATAATCGATTACTTAGGATACCTGGTCGTATCAACCCAAATTTTAAAATCGCCAGAAAAAATTGTAATAAATATAAGCAGTCGAGCAGCCCCGTGGTGATCAGGAGTGGCTGCTCCTGAAGAGACATGGTGGTCACTCCGTTTTAAGAGATTAAATTAACTACATCGGTCAAATTCTATTCTTCAGGCAGAGATGAGTGGTTCACTTCAGCCACTTTTACATCTTTTGGTTTGACGTTCTCCCTATAATGCAACGACCTTCTTCGGAGAAAGTAATGGTTGCTTTTTGTAGAATGTTTGCGTTTGCTTCAAGCCTCCGTGTCATTTTGAATTACTGTAGAGTAGCTTACGAGTAATTGATACATAGTAGAATCGTTGATTAGAGTACGCGTGATAAATATTTTGTAGTGTAGCTTCGTAGCTCGACAAGAACCCGCCTCATATGATCCCGTAAATAGCTAGTCGACAAGCATGCGTACGCGCTTGTTAAGCGAAGCCAGTCAGCTGAGCTCGGTTTTGTATATAACTCGCTGAAACTTGTGCCAGACAATCGGCACCCAAGCCCTACATGGATTTTTAGAAAAATAAATTCATTACAAAATTAAGGCAGTCATCAATGCACCAAGACCTACTAAAAATTGCGACAAAATTTAGCAAAGCAATTACTAGATTGTTGCAACAAGAATCTGCCATTACCGTCATGAAGCGGCTCGTCGAAAAGGCGGTAAGTGGAATTCATACGAAGGTCGGTTAGGTGAAAAGGAGCTTGGAGTGATTTGAAGGAGAAGGAATGTGCTTTTCGATGTTTGAATTGAATCAGAATACGGCTTCGGAAAGATTTTTACGTCGATTCGAGTGGGAAGTGTTATTTAGTGGTTTCATCGACTTGATTCAGCAAGTGTGAAATCGTCGTCTTATGCTACCCAGAGGCTCATCGCCCGCTATGTGGAATGTTTTTTGAAAGGTGGGTGTCTGCGGCTTTCTATCTAAACTCCATGCTGTGAATTATTTAAATTCGAAAATAGAAAGAGGACCCAGTGCCCCTCTGATAGTAAGTGTCACTTTAGAACGCGTTTCTGCCACTTATAGCCATTTTTATAAAAGCAGTTCAACGTTCCAGAGGGACGACCATCTATGTATGCGCGTCAGAGATGCACGTGTACCCAAAACTGACGCTAGATACAAGCCATATGGCAGCAGCGCTTACTACCACACACATGACCATTAGTAGGTCGACTTTGCTGGCTAACTTACATGGCGTTATATGAAGAATTGTGGAGGTGCCAACAAAAATTCGAGGTTTTGTACGGTTTAGAGACGGATTTCTACAGTGGAATCCAGTTGATCCGCGGAGAACACAATAGCACTCCTAGTGAAGTAAAAATTATTTCAGTTCATTTGCTCGTCTTGGAAAGTTTAGGAGCACAATGGGTTATACAAGGTGAATTTATAGCATGCACGGAATGCGTTTCGTACGTTTTCATTTGGAAAATAATATATATTACGCAATATAAGCATGTGCTAATGCCGCAGTTGGGTGACAGCTACCGGAAGCTTGTCCATAGTAGGCCGACTAATACATATGCAAATTGCTGCCATATGGCTTGTATCTATCGTCAGTTTTGCGTGTACCTCAAGTTGTGAACCATCGTTTCCTGCAACACAAATCAGATTGTGCATCTCACGCACCCATATAAAACGAAGCAAATTGATATTTGTGCTCAGAAGCTCAGGGCAGTATAGAGTTAGACCGTGTCATATCCTATAACATCAAACATTAAAAAAGATAAAAGTTGAACACAATGATATTTCCCGTAACATATGATTTTACGTAAGCGTTTTGAGTGCGATTGCAATAGTGAAATTACAATAGCATTATATATTGATCTTGTAACTTAGTTCAGAGAATGTCGAAACTAAATTCCAACGAAGTCATAGAAAATTGCCTGTATATGCTAATAGACACGAAACAGTAAAGGTACTTAACAAGAATTTTTTTCGGGCACTGCACTTTTTATTCTGTGTTGACGATCTTGAAGACCAGCTGCGTTCACAGGAAAACAAAGCCCCAAGTATACAAATCTGTGATAAGACCTGCGTTATGATATGAGTGTGAAACATGGTCCCTAACCCAAGCATCTGCAAATATATTGAACGCCTTTGAGCGACGGGTTCTGAGGCGAATAATCAGAGCGAAGCTATACGGGGACCAATGGCGAATTCGATACAACCATGAGCTGTATGAAATTTTCGACGAACCGGAGGTCTCAACGATTGAAAGACTGCGGAAGATGCAATGGGCTGGCCACATGAATCGTATGGGCGAACAATGGATACCCAAAAAGGTATTCGTTGGGAGAACTGAAGGCCGGAGACCAGTGGGGAAGCCGAGGAAACGCTGGTCTGACTCGGTCGACGAAGACATTTCATCGCTGCTCGGGTTTCGAAATTGGAGGACACGGTCAATGGATCGAGACAGTTGGAGGCGCTGTTTGCAGGAAGCGAAGGCCCGAGAGGGGCTGAAGTGCTAAGAAGAAGAAGAAATGTGTATAAGCATCTATGATATCCAAATGACAAAATATTTCTGCTCCTTTCAATTTGTTGAATATATGCTCCTGCCCGTCGATGATCATTCATTGGCGAACGCAAAGTGGTTTTGTAGTTGCCAATGATGCAAAGTGTGCCAGTAGTTTTCTTGATGATGACATGTATATAGACGCCCGCTTTGAGTGACCAACTCTTATGTAGTGACCAGCTTATAATTTCGCATCAATTGTTTTTGCATATGCATCTCAAAGAGCGTATTGAAAATATCTTCGTTTCTTTTTAGCAGCATATCTAAACGATCAATTTGCTCTTTTGTAAGTTCTAGAGATGTGACAGTAAGGGTACGTCCGGATATGAATTCTGTGAGCCACTTTTGACCGAATAACGAGTCATAACCCCCTTCGTTTACGTAGAGGTTAAGTCGGCGTATAAAATTACCTACCGTCACATTTACAGGAAGCCGTTCGATGCAGTTGACACGATGATTCATGTAACTTGCGAATTGTCTGTCTATTGGCTTTAAGTGGAAATTCTGCGAGGTGCTCCGGTATCAAGCTCTATCGTGAGTTCCGTCGATTTTAGCACTGAGCATATTTCGATCAACTACTTTTGCAGTATGAACTACTTCAACTTTTAGCAATAGAGGGTTTTGTAAATGTTTTGGAATATTGGCTAAATATCTTTTTGAAAGCATCTCTCACTTTATTCAATTGAATTTTCCACTTAGGCGTTCGTAATATTTGAATTTGATCATTCGTTTATCCAAATGCTCACTGGAGTAGTTATAGAACTACATATAATATAAATTGACAAATGTAATCTTTTCTTGGAAGCTCCTCGAGCAGTTTGCATGTACGGATTACTCGATTACTACAAGAATCACTGATGTGATTTGTGCTGCTGCGGACCTATGTTTTTGGCATAATGAGTTTAAAACAGGACGCTTCACTATTAATGCAATTGCAGAGGGGGCGAGTGCGGTCCGATAGGCGGAGGCATTCAGCCATACCAATTGACGGGTTTTTTTTGGTGGCACTTGATGTCCGAACGCCTTCAAATCCACTCAACGGATGGATATTCTGAATAGGCTGAAAAACCATAAGAGGTCCGTAGAATTAGTGCTACTGTACAGAGCAGAAATATAGAGCGATGGTCTTAGCAAGAAGCTGTACTGAAAAACGTTGGTACAGGAGCACTAAGGACTACATCCTCATATCCGACAGTCTGTGATTCGAATGCAGACACCAGGGAGACAGTTGTCCGCAAAGAAAGACAACACTTACTTAATGGTTGGCAGGAATCTTGGGTGAAAAGCACCAAGGGAAGATGGACTGCGCTCCTGACTCCTGATCTGAGATTGTGGCTCGATTAAACGTTAGGTGAAACTGAGTTATACCTGATCCAGCTCTAGCGGGCATAAGATTGGTAAGTCACCGTCCCCAACTGTAGGTTCTATGCAGGAGAGGAAGACGACGCCTATGACATATTTTTTGCGTGCAAATCATGGGTCAGGATGCGCCGAGACCTTTACAAGGAAACAGGAGAGCTTTCCTCAGAAAGTCTAATCGGGGAGACGCTTAGATCGGTTGCCAAATGGAACCATATGGCACATTATGTTCGGGCAGTCCTAAAAGACCTGTGTTATGCTATGGGTGGGAAGCATTGACCCTTGCCCAAGTATCTGCAAATATACTGAACGTTGAATCCTGAGGTGAATAACCGGAGCGAAGCTAGATGGCGACCAATGGTGAATTCGATACAACCATGAGTTGTATGAAATTTTTGATGAGCCAAAAAGGTATTCGTTGGGAGAACTGAAGGCCGGAGATCAGTGGGGAAACCGAGGAAACGCTGGTATGACTTGGTTGACGAAGACAGTTCATCGCTGTGTAATGTGACGCCTATGCCCGGGAATCGAAGTGATTCCGATCCCGAACCCTTGCAACCGGCCAGATGGATATGTCCTCGGAGTGCCAGCGGACTTCATCTGTCGTGCGGATATCGTTGCGCAGAAAATATTTTTTTTTCTGTCCAAATATTTAGATCTGTGGATATAAATATTCGAAATATAGAATTAATCCAAACCCCGGCACATTTCGAGACATAGCCATCTGGAAATGCCCCTCCACCGTGGTCATCGAGAAAACTATGCCACTGGCGACAACTGGAGAGGCACATTGCCGCCATGTGGCGTGCCATTCCACACACAGATGTTTTGTCCGATGTGACAACCGGTGATTTTGACAGCCACATGGAGGCGAAGGAGAAGAAAAAGAACTTTTTGTGGTGATCGATGGTTCGTGATCGTAGGTTGTGCTGTCTAGAACATTTCAAGTGCTTTTCTACCTCTTAACATACTTTCGTTGACAATCGTTTGTGTGTAGGATTTGGTCGGAGCGAAACGTACTCAAGAAAACTGCAAAGGGAACATCAAACACTTGAGAAATTCAGCGGAACATTGCCTCAGGCTAGAACAGGAAACTCTGTCAAACTCAGAAAGAAGATCAACAGGCTCAAATTATGAAAGAGGTGAGCGGAAAGGCACAAGAAGATAATAGTCAGGCGAAAGGTGACCATGCGGGTGAAAGCAGCAGTGCTGATAAACCATCAGTAGTGGCAGAAGTTAAAGGCAATTTGTAAATTTATTTTGCGTGCGCGAATTGGATGCAGCCAGTTAGTCCACCATCCATTCTGGCTTTGTGATCGGCTTTATCATTGCCAGGTGTTGCAGTTGCCTGTCGCGAAACACTTTCCTGAGTGGCCATATTGACAGAACGATTTCGCGATACTTATTTGTTTTCCGAAGCTCGCACGTACAGACGACTCGTTCAATTTGTTATTGGATTTCTCACCCTTACCGCTATGAAAAGGTGTAGACATACAGAGTACAATTTATTGTCCCGAATCTGCCTCAATTACAATATAATACGCGTAACTGATTGCTCGCATATCCTTTTCAACGCGGCAACCTCTTCGCAGACCAAATGTCACTACCAGGCCAAATATGTAAAAGGAAAATTTTACCCAAACAAAATACGCTCGTACAGGGGTTCGCACGTGGTTGTACTCTCTCCCTCTTTGTCCTTCTTCGCCATCAACAGGGTAGTTGGGCGATACTCTATTAAGGCGACCCATAGACGGTTGATAATGATCAAGGGATCTTCTTGCTGTTCGAATGAAAGTGTGCGCTACCTTTAACGAATTGTTCGCTTTAGTTCATCCACATTACGAGGGAAAGGGAAGAGGAAGGTTCTGTCCTACGGTTGCGATGCGATTTTAATATACAGACTGTGAACAGAAAAGGGAACACTACAATACGAGTGTAACGTATTAGAGAATACAGACTTGGTATGTGTGTTCATTTTAAATACTATTTTATTATTTCCAACTTGTTCTGTTAAAATTTAAGTTAATTATTGACACTAAGTTTATTCATATTAATAAGAAATAAAATTTTCTATCTATTGTTTGCTACCAGTAAGCTGAAGAAACGAAAACTATTTCAAATATATTTCTCAACCAGGAATTAATGTCACGAAATAAAACTTTATTGTTTTTTTGTACAAGTTCAATCTACAAGAATAATGAAATTAAGTTGAGCAGATGCAAAAAGTTTATTTAACAATTGAAAACAGCCGATTTTTTAGATAACACGGTTCAGGTACTTACATCTTATCATTGCATTATACTTCAAAGCACTTTGAATTTCGGCAAATTTAAGTGGAGTATACTTATTTTAAGACGTTCAATCAGTACACTATGAACACGATATTCTTCAGCTAACTCGTAAATAAAAGTTTTTTGAAGGAAAAATCATGCAGTTGTCGGTTGTTACCATTTTGATAACTGACGGTTGTTAATAGGTCTTATATTAATTATATGACGAGTGAGTGTGTTAACGTTATGAGTCGAGGCTGCAAGTGGGAACTAACCATATTTCATTTTTTTGTTTTCCATTAAAACGCAAAACGTTAAGATTATTTCGAGGTGACGAAAAACTAATAAAATTGCTAGTTACATAACATTAAAGCAAGTAAACCAACAATGATAAAATAACACTGCTGAGAAATTTCCTTTGAAATTTCACAGCTTTTACTTCTCACTCAAATGATTTATCAAAAAGCTTTAACATTGATTAGATATTAATTTTGTTGGCATGGTGCCAAGAAACGTAGAATTATTCAGACGTACTTTACTTAAATTAACTGTAAATTTTTCAACGAATAATTATTCAAACATTGAAAAGAGAAAAAAATTCTTAAAATTTGTTGATTGTTAAGACTCGTACATTGAAACTCTGCATTAAAGCAGTAAATGTTTAAGTCACTATGAATCTCTAATTAAATAAAATTTAGCTCTATTTTACATTAAGCTAAACTAGCAGAAACTATTATTAAATCATATGGTATATTTTAAGATACTTTCGTACTGTCTCTACATATCCATTCATTCATACATGCATAATTATACACGTAAGAAATTCAGATCTTTTTGTAAAGGTCACATTAAGAGTAGATTAAATAGTAGGAAAATTTGCCGAAATGACATAAGGTACTAAACTTGAATTTATCTTTCGCCTTGGGAAAAGATACAAATTTAGATTGTTAAAAATCACTTCTTTTACTTACAAATAAGTTTAAAGGACGCTATAGCATTGATCTACAGCAAACACAATTTAGTGTGTAAGTGCAAAAAAAAAAAAAAAAAAAAACGTTACTGAAGTCACGTGCAAAGCTTTTCTGGCAAACTTCGCGTTTAAGTTTACGTAAATTCAAGGAAAATATTTTCAATACATAGGTATTAGTTGTTCGTTAAAAATATAATTTTTGGATTCTTATTTTGGACGTTTACAATTCGATAAAGATTGAGAAAGTGCAACTAAATATGTTAATTAATTGCTAAGAAATACTTACTTTTACCATTTGTTGCTAGGTAGCATTTGAATTATAAATAAACGTTAAAAATGAATTGCTAAGATAACCCACGACTTTCCTTTTCAGTGACTCGTTCTTTTTCAGTGGGAACAGAGAGTGTAGGGTAGGTATGCCGTCGCGAGGGTAGGGTTTCGACAAATCCGCTGAGGTCGGTTTCGCGTCGTGCGCGGTACGCGGTACCTTTGATTGTTTCGCCATTTCATTAGAGTAGTTTTCGTCGGTTTAATTTCGAGTAGCATATTTTTCGGTACCGCGTCGGTGATTCGGTAACGCGCCTATAGGATTTTGTAGCGTTTTTGATTTGAGATCTGTGGAGAGATCACATCCAGAATTAACGTAATGTAGGTTTCCCGTTCTGGATGAGTAATTGTTGACGCGTTTGGAAAACGGGCAAGTTCAGGTGACTGAAATAATGTAATTGAGCGTAATCCATTCGGAGACCCGCGACCGAAATCCTCTCCGAACTAGCTGGCCGACAAGCAGTCACCGCGTGAATGGGTTACGGTGCACGGATTGGTTGACCTGTTGGTACCATCCGTTGGCACTACTCAGACTTAACGTCTAGAACCGATGAGAGGTCGGTTCCGCGTTCGATCTGAAAAGTATAAAATCATTACAGCTGCTCGGATGTCGAAATTGGAGGACGCGGTCAATGGACCGAGACAGTTGGAGGCACTATTTTCAGGAAGCGAAGGCCCGAGAGGGGCTGTAGTGCTACGAAAAAGAAAAAGTCCTAAAAGATAACAAGGACTCACAGTAGCCGGGGACGTCAGGATTCGGGGATCACTTTTCTGGTAATCCCTTTTCTTCCCTCCATTACCGCTAGAGGAGGGATTACCCAACTTGAAGGCGCCCAACAGTGCAGCAAATGAAGGCTTAGTCCGAAGTATTGTGTCAAATGGTTCCAAGCTAGGTTCTCAGGACGACAGGTAGAGTATTTGGTGGATAGTCCGACGTCTTGTGCATCTGGGAGCCCCATACTTTTGGCGTAAATAGCCTTCATCTTCTAACCACAAAAAAAAATGATGGATGTTAATCGGAAAAATGATATCAATGGTACAAAAGAGCTCCTATTATCTGCAATGATTTAAAGAATGAAAATGACGGATGCATGGCCGCTGACCATATTATCCTGACGTTTAATGTTTGATTTTACCTACTGAACAGTTTTGGCTATTGAAAGTAGGTATGCCAACGAGTTAGATGGATTATTGAAATCAATATTTATGAACAAGTAGACAATACATGCTAAAATAAGTATAGACGAAAAAGCTCTCGAAACAATCTTTGAATTTATTATCCTTCGCCAATTCAAAACCAATTTATCCAATTTCATACTTTTCTTTTGACTTTTCGATAATAAATTATCAAATTAAAAAAAAAAATGTAAGTCACGCATCAATGAAAATTTTCATTTCATCTACACTTGGCTCAGCGGTTTTTCCATCAACTAGGATTCAATGAACAAAGTCTATGGCTGCATATCTCCCCCACTCAATCACCATCAAAATATACCACAAAAATTAAAAGACCTCAGAAGCAAAAACAAAAACACTCCCCAAAAAGCAAATGGAAAAACGCCAAGTTTCATATAAAAATCCAATTCTGTCAAATCGAAATGATGAATCCCAAGAAGAAAAATAATTTCATTTCTACCATTTCCCCGCCCTCTGTCTCCCGCCTCCCTTCATCATTTGTCTTTGCGTATATTCTATTCTAGTCAGTCGACATCAGAGATCTCCAATTTCTCCTCCCTCGATGTATCTTTTAATGCCACACGAAGGAAGAAAATTGCTAACATCAGGATCTCCCCAAAATATTCTGGTATCGCCATCACCATATCGCATCAGTTCGCCACAGCCTCGTCCTTAACCATACTCGTCGTTGCCGCCACCGCCGCCGCCAGGGAGATAATATTAAATCCAAGCCAATTATCATATAAAACAAATTTTCCATTACAAATCCCTCACTTAATTTATTGACGGTGCTTATCTTGGAGGGAGGGAGTGTGTGCTAGGGAGATACGAGTATGCTGGCTGGAAGCAAACCGACAACACGATGACGACATCGCCAGCAACGGCCAGGACAAAGACGATGGAACAGACGGAGAGATCATAAGTCGAAACGTCGTCGTCTGCAAGAAAGTCCTGGAGAGGACTCGCTGTTAAGTTAAGGATATGGGATGTGTACATTTGGTTTTCTGGAACAATTGTGTGTTAACCCTTAGGAGCGTTACGCAAATTATTCCTTGGGATAGTATTGTATTTCTATAAATCATCTGAAAATACTCGATTGCTCCTAATCAAATTAGAATACTTCAAAAGGATTAAGTTGACGATGTATCTAAAATAAGGACCTTCGCTCGAAATCAGTATCTAGAATGCATGGGTTAAGGTAAAGACACTATTTCTATGAAACCACTTCCTTATTTGTACTTGTTCCTTCGGACATTCTTCCAAGTCTACAGGAATGGATGTAGGGACTAACATCCTGGTAGTGCTACTAAACAACTTAATGTTCAATTCTACTTGTATACTAGCAATGCAACATATTAACCTTTGTGGATGTCGTTTAAGTTGGAAAATTGGTAAACTTCCACCTTTGGCTTCCATTTACGATCGAAATTCATAAACCTCCGGAACGTATCGCACTAATAGTTTGTATCCTTGCTCATATCCTCGTACATGCAGGCATAGCGCAAAGATATAAAACTCAAATGAAATTTGGCTACTTTACTCTCGGCAATAAATCCTTGATCCAAGTTCAAAGGCCTTGGTCCTTTCCATGTTTTACTATTTATCATCTCGATCCTACGAGCATGCAGCCCACCTTCTAATAAAGACACGAACGACACACTATTAACAAACAAACGCCCACCACCACCGGCATCATCGTCGATGCTACACCTCCGTTGCGCTACCAATAATAATGCATAATAATCCTGCTCGGTTGCTTCGAAGGAGGGTGTAAATCTATCGGATTAGATACCAAGCAATTGCCGTCATACAAAAGGACAATGCGCAGTTGACACTAATCTACCATGTAAGTTGAAGCCAACATACCGACCCGAATAGAATGAGTAGTGGGTCCTGTTTGTTGCGTATGGCGCACGTAGAGAGCGGCAGGATATGTACTTAACCGAATTGCCACCGTACGTTTGTACGTACGAGTGGCGTGCGGTAGAAGATGCATACAATATGCTTTATCTCCGACACTTGAACTAACGGGAAAGTTAGGATATTAGATATACTTACATTAGATGAGGCCGCTCGCAAATAGGATTACGATTAACAGGATATGGAATGGTTGGGAAGATTTCGCTAGTTGTCTTGGAAAGTTGCGATTTTTGGCGGTGGTGATGGTAGTAAGTGGGATTGATGAGTCTTCCTAGGATTTGCGTATTAATAGAGCTAATTTAGTGACGAACGATGATGAATTAGATGGATTTAAATATGAAAAGGTGATATTAGATGTCATTAGAAGATGTTGAGAACTTAGCATTTTAACGTAAATGCTTCAGTTTAGATCGCATTTCTTTAATTTACTCGTATTAAAGAGATGAGGGACCTCTTAGATACTTTACTACTGCAGAGACTACGTAATTAGGACAACTAATATTTTAATGTGGATATTTTTCATTAATTATCCCACCACAACCCGTAGTTGCTCGTGGCTTGAACTATAGTAGTGTTTATAAGTCCATGAAGGACAGCAACAATTGTATGCTACCTGAACGAGCTGTAGCAACTAAGCTCGCTGGGGATGTGTACGCTTGCTGACAGCTAGCTATCTGCCGTGTCACGGGGCGGGTCCTTCTCACCATTTGTTTACTTCACCGTGAACCGGAATCCAAAGCGTTTTGAAAAGTACTAGCACTGATACTCCTTGATTTCGTCTTTTTGCGACACATAGTTACTTCATAACTTTATTCGCGGTAATATCATTTCCATAATAATAAGAACCTTTTCAACTCTTTGCGTTAGACGAGTGGAATACAAATCCAAAAAAACTGCACACATCCCACGGTTAACGCCTCAAAAGCATCTACTCCAACTCCGCTGCGTTCATAACGCCTGCACAGTTTAAGCCCGACTCTCGAATCCCTCATTTCTCAGCAACACCCAGCCGCAGTTTCTGGGCTCCATCACTCACGGCTTCATTTACCTTTTTATTACGTTTTCGGTGGCATTACTCCTAATCATAGTATACCCAACTAGTAACCACACTCCATCAACCCTCCGGAAAAATCCGAACACAAGCCGAACAGCGAGCCATAAATCTTCGGTAGCAGGTAGGTAGGTAGGATTGGCGCGAATATAAACATATGTTTCGATGAGAGATTTCAGGATGTAGTAATAGAGCAGTCTGTTAAATTTATTATTTTATATTCAAATTATTTAATAATCTTATATAAAATTTAAATTTTATTTTTATGCCAAATTTATATATTTTATTTTTTATATTAAATATAAATAAAAAAATGCTCGACTCGAATTCGGCGCAGGCAAAGGGTTAAAGAAAATTCCTGCATAATATAGGCCAGATCTGCTAAATCACTACACAACCAGCAAACCATTTCCATATAGAAAATCCTGCTATGACTTGATAGTATGTAAAATACACATTCTCGCATTCCACTCATTATACTCCTAGACATACAAAATATACATTTACACTCATCAAATTGTTAGTAACAACTCTTATTAGTGAACAAGCTACTCAACGCAACTTGCTATTCCATGCATCCCATCCGCGGATGCACATTTACATTCAGGCGTGTCGCACGAACCATTTAAGCTCCACAACCTGCCTCTATACATTTGCGTGCAGTTTGTATTGATCACATAATGACAATGTTCGATCCAATACAACAGCTACAACAACATCAACAGCATTCAGATCTAGAGAGTCATGGGATGCTATTGCATCCTACACAGCAATGAGGCTCGTCGCGATCGTCGTCTTGAGCTGAGAACCTGCCGCGAGACATGAGGGAGTCTGCTTGGAATCGCCAACGCGCGTGGACGCGAGGTGTGGATGTACAGGGCTTGAGCGAGCAGGTTAGCTCAGCTAGTAGATTTTGCAAAGTGGAATAGAAGACGGTGAACAGCAATTGCGGTAGAATTAGTGAAAGAATAAGTGAGAAATATCGAATTTTGAGTGTGACCCATGGAATATTTTGCAAAATTTGTGTGGAAAGTCGAGAATTTCACCGGAATCGGACGCGAATTCGTAAACCTCGAATCGTCTTTGGGAAGCAGGAAGTCGCCTTGCACGCGATCCGCTAGGAGGAACGGTCACTCGGCCGTGTGTGGGTGTCGTTCAGTCGATTATCGAACGGAAAGACGGACTGTGCTCAAGAACAACCTTCGGGTTCGGATGCTGTTTGATTGCGTTCGTCGAGCGGTCAAACGGGGAATTTCGAAAAGCTTAAGTTCTTGAAGCCAACAAAATCTTTTTATCGTCGAAAATAGCCAACGGGCTTGTGTTCTTATAACGGATGACCCAACATCGAGATCACGGGAACACCTTGGCTGTGCTTCAGCTTGAAATGGATTAATGTTCCGGACAGTTATGTGCGAATAACCTTGAGTGTGACTGTGTTTCTTGCTCGAGAGTGTGAAAAGAAGCATTTCATTGCATCGGAAATTTGCATGCTTGTTAGTGAAGCTCCCTAAATTCAACCTTTGTGACAGACCCTAACTCGAAATGTTGTGTGTATCGTTCACTGTCCGAGGAGAAAATCGTCGATGAGTGTGTATCGCATCTTCAATGACAACAAAACAAGAGTGGTTGATTCGGTTTGTGTTGATGCGGTCGGCAGTTACTACAATTAATTTTGATTTAGCTTCTAACTGCAATACGTAGTAGCTTACAATGTCTAGGAGTGCGATTTGCTGAAAATTCCCAAAAGTGAATTATCTCAAATTTATCCTGTGGTAGCGCTAAGGCTGAATCTCAGAAAATCGAACTGAGCTGCCGGCGAAATACATAGCTGGGAAAATCCGGGGGAAAAAAACTGTTGGTCCTCGTATCGTCTTACAACTACCCATGTGCACAGCGTTACGGAGCCCTATATCGTAAATTGCTGTCCCGGGATAGTTTCATGTTGCCAGGATTACAACATCCATCTTGCGGTGCCGATTTGTATAATCTTTTGGAATTAAAACATCACGTCTGTGATACCACCCGGACGTGAAATTCAATTGTTCTGCATGATTGTCACTCTGTGTAATACAACAGCAATTCGGATAACATAATTTTTGCGAAATCTAAGTTAATAGGAGAAAATCACCCGCATCGTCATCGAGCGCTCGACGGACCATGTGGGTAAGTACCCCGTTTGTTCCCTTTCTTGTTACTTTTTTCATATATTTAAACATTCCTTTTTTTAAATTAATTAATTCGCACATTATCATTGTTTAATTTCGTTATTCTTGCCTATTATTTAATTACAATTTGTAAGTGTTGGCAAATTTTGTAGGTGATTGCATTTTAAATCAAATTCTTAGATTTTTCGTGAATTTTCTTTGTTTTTTTTTTTTGTAACGTTATCGCATATTAGATTTTAAACCTGCGCAAAGCAGGCGCGGCAAAAGGAATTGCTGTAGATTGTTTAAATTCAGTAGAATTTAATTTGAATAAAAATGGATTTTTAAATTGAATCGCCGGTCTTTCCGTTCCTTCTCTTCTGACCAGGTATCGGACCCGGCACGATGGTAGGCTCTCCGCGCCACAAATGAGCCAGCTATCGGGCATTAAATAACCTCTTTTGTTTCAGGTGATTTCACGGGTTGAGTGGCCCGAGCAAAGTGCCTCTTTATGACATAGGGTTATGTAATCGAATTGCATAATTCTATGGCATAAATTGGCCACCGGGGTTCTTCTCCTCTGATGGGAAGGCTCATGCAGGTTAAGTGGTATGGGGTTTCCACTCAGAAGAGGAATACCTGGCCACTACAACAATTATGGATTTTGATCCGGTTGGGCGGGTGCGCGGGGGCTCCATCACCACCCGGTTGCCCCTCTCTCATTTGTGGGCCATGAGCCTCTTCGGGTAAAGACGAAGTTACCCTAAAACCGCCTCTTTTTACTTGCTTCACTTGTTCTCTGAACAAGTCATTTACTCCTGTGGTAGTTGCCTACAATTTTTGCGACTTTGGTCGCCTTTCTTTTTCGACCCCAGAAATTCGTGAATGCGAAATTCTTTGTAGTGGGTCCTTGTGCTGGGGGAACGAACCCGCCCCACGACACTGCAATGCTAGCCTGCCAGCGCATTCACCCGTTCTCAGACAAGGCCAATCCCGGCGATCACCAACATGTTCACTCACCTAGGCAGCAGACCATCGCTGCAGTCCTTCATGGGCATTTGAAATACCTATTCACTACAAAGATTACCATATCTCAAAAAATCAATAACTTTGCAGAAAAACAAATTCGTTCCATGCAATCTTTTTGTTTTTTATTAGGATCTGGCAGCACTCCTATGTTTTGAAATGCGTAAAAGAACACGTGCGTCGGAAATTTTATTTGCATTTTGCTTTGTTTCTTGAGCGCGCAAAACATGGGATCAGCTTTCATGCCTCGGATCAGCTGTCGTGCCCCTGGGAAAATTCAAAAAGTGTACAACACAGGGTAAATGAAAGGTGTGGGTGCTAGTTGAGTATACTATGCTCCTACTGCTGATGTTGGCGCTCTTTTGTGTAGTGATTTGAAGGGATATTCGTTATCCGTAATGGACTGCAGCAATGGTCTGCTGCCTCGACGAGCGAAGATATTAGTGCTTGCCGGAATTGGCCTTGTCTGAGTACACGTGAATGCGCTGGCAGACTAGCATTGCGGTGTCGTGGGCGGGTTCTTTTCCATAGTACAAGGGCTCCTTACAAAAAAAATTAGCATTCACGAATTTGAAGATAAAATGTCACAGTTCGACGGTGTTGAGGCCGAGGTAACCTACCGAAGGGATGGAATACTAAAAAACGACTGACCGAGCCTGATTAATGCTCGCGGGACTCGAGAGGATTTCGTCGTTACCATTGGTATTTACGACCCCCAAATAAGAGTGGGGCGTCCAAGTGGAAGCGGTGCCCCCGGATCAAGATCCATTGTAGACGTGGCCATATATTTTTCATTTAAATGCAAAGTTTATACAAACGTGATTCAAACTTTAGCTTAAAATGAAAAAAAAAATTTTTTCAGATGTATGTCAAAGTCTTATATGACTGAATCATATAAAACTTTATCATACATAAGAAACCTGTGCGCAAGGCCACTCTACCCTACGAGTGCAGCTGTAACAACAGAGAAAAATTGGTGGGCTCACCTGATGACTACCTCATGAGTGGAGGGTCCCATACCCGATCAGGGTTCCAGGGAAATTAAAAGACCGAGGTTTTTGGGTTTCAATAATTAATTTTTTTAATTGACCAAAATAAAAATCGGGGTAGAATTTCACTGAATCACACAACCTTTCTATTTTTTTAGGAATTCAACAGTAAATGAGGAATTGAAAATCTTGAGTTTAAAAATATACTTTAAATTCAACAATCTGTTTTATTTGCAAGAAAACAAAGGTAAAATATTGCCCTTTAGCAATATTTTTTTATGTTTAACTAGACTCGAAATTAATTATATTTTCATTAAAATACAGACACATAAAATACATTTATAAAATCGACATGCTACGTTATTCAATCAACAGGAAAAATTCAATAGTATTTTACGGCGTGTTTGCCATTCTATGAATGTTCATCTTCTTCTTCTTAGCACTTCAGGCCCTCTCGGGCCCTTGTTTCCTGCAAACAGCGCCTCCAACTGTCTCGGTCCATTGACCGCATCCTCCAATTTTGAAATCCGTTCAGCGATGAATTGTCATCGTCAACTGAGTCAGACCAGCGTTTCTTCGGTTTCCCCACTGGTCTCCGGCCTTCATTTCTCCCAGCGGATACCTTTTTGGGTATCCGTTGTTCGTCCATACGATTCATGTGGCCAGCCCATTACAGCTTCCGCAGTCTTTCAATCGTTGAGACTTCCGGTTCGTCAAAAATTTCATACAGCTCATGGTTGTATCGAATTCGCGATTGGTCCCAGTCTAGCTTCGCTCCGATTATTTGTAATGATTTTTTTAATGCCCGTGTAGGACACGGGTGCCGATGGTCTGGCATAAGTGTCAGCGAGCTATAAACAACACCGAGCTCAGCTAACTAGCTTCGCTTAACGACTGCGTACGCGTGCTTCACGACTAGCATTTGCGGGATAATATGAGGCGGGTTCTTGTCGAGCCACGAAGCTACACTACAAAATACTTATCACGCGTACTCTACTCTACAAGACGCACCGATCAATTTTTATTGTCTTTAGAAAAGTTCTATTAGATGTCAATTAAGCTACTCTACAGTAATTCAATATTTTTTTGCCTCGTTAAAGTTAGCGGACACGGAGGCTTGAGACAAATGCAAACATTACACAAAAAGCAACCGTTACTTTCACAGAAGAAGGTCATTGCATTACAAGGGGAATGTCAAACCTAAAGATGTTAAAGTGGCTGAAGTGAACCACTCATCTCTGCCTAAAGGATGGAAACTTGACGGATGCAGTTTATTTTACGCTAGTAAAACAACAAACTAAGCAGTTTCGACGGGGTGACCACCTTATCTCTTCAGGAGCAGCCACTCCTGATCACCACGGGGCTGCTCGACTGCTTATGTTTATTACATATTCACCTCAGGACCCGTCGCTAGAACTTATCCAACAATTATAACATTAATCAAACAACTTTGAAAATTCTTCGTTTGATATATGCAACAATTGAAACCGAATGGAGTGCGTTTTTTTATTGGTTGTTAGTGTGCGATACTCCGATAAAGGTTAACAAGACATATGTACACGGCGTTGTTAAATTTCCCACCTTTTTAAAAATTTGGAATTAATAATCACTAAGTGTATGATATGATATGGTGGTTGGTTGAAAGCAATTGATTTTATAAAAGAATATCGAATGCTTATCCTTGATTTTGAATACGTAAAAGCAAAATGTATGTAAAGTTTTGTTTTCGTCGGGTGTTTGCACCAGCTTATGTAATTTCATAAAGTCATCTGTTACGACAACCTCATTATGTTGGACCCAAAGATATATCAAATCTATTAATGAGTTGAAAATGAATTTCTAATAATGGAAGTGAAGAGTTATCTCGATGACTATATGTTAAATTGAAGCGTTGCACAATAGAGATTGCAGCAACCTTTGAAGTTTTTCATAACAAAATTTTAAGCCTTTGCAATCACATGTCATACTGGTTGGTATCATTTTTTGTTTTTTTTTGTAGCACTACAGCTCCTTTCAGGACTAGTTAGAGTATCTCACTATCATGATCGAATGTGTCGGCATTCCACAAGGTGATACAGTCAGTGTCATGCTTTGGCCGTATGCCCGTCCACCCAGCTTTGGTGCGTTCTGATTTTAAACCAGCTCAAATCATAACTGAACGGGCTTATAGTCCGTCCGAAGAATCACTCGAACTAATTCTCGTTGGCGCCATCGAGACTCAAACCAGAGACCTTCGGCTTACGGGCTTAGCGCTCTAACAACTACACTACGCGGACTACTGGTTGGTATTATTTAACTCCACTCCACTTTTAGTTGTGAATTAATAATTTTTGCATACTCAAATTTGGCATGTCGTTTTGGAATTTGTCGCAGTAAATATTCTTAGATAACATTTGGACGATAGTTGATTCACACGATCTTTGCAGGATGCCTACACATATCAAAGGAAAAAACTACCTCCATCTTACACAACAAATATGTTAGAGTAAGCTGTGTTCGATGTGATTCGGAGTGTTGAAATCCGTGTAGAGCATGGATGCTGATTGTCTGGCACAAATGTCAGCGAGCTATAAATAAGACCGAGCTCAGCTGACTAGCTTCAATTGACGGCCGCGTATGTGTGCTTATCGACTAGCTATTATTTATTGGATCATATGAGGTGGGTTCTTGTCGTACCATGAAACTACACTACAAAATATTTATTACACGTACATTACTCTGTAAGATATTCCGATGAATTTTCATTATCTTTAAAAATGTTCTATTATGTTTCCGTCAAGCTACTCTACAGTAATTCCAAATTTTTCTGTCTCGTTAAAGTTAGCGGACACGGAGGCTTGAGACAAATGCAAACAATCTACAAGAAGCAATCGTTACTTTTCCTGAAGAAGGTCGTTGAATTTCCAGGGCAATGTAAAACCTACAGATGTTAAAGTCTTTGAAGTCAACCACTCATCTCTGCGGAAAGGATGGAAACTTCGTGGGTGTAGTTAACTTTAACCTAGTAAAACAAAAAACTAAGCAGATTCGAGAGGTTTCTCTCTTCACGGGCAGCCGCTCTTCATCACCACATAGCTGCTCGACTGCTTATGTTTACTCAGGGAACCACAAGCCGCCTATAACGTTCCTTTTACCGTTGTATATAATAAAATTAAAGGTCAAAAGACTGACATTAATAGAATCGGAGCAGGCCTTTCAACTAACTTATAGAAGGAAGTAAAGAAATGTTATATCAAATGTTTGAATGCCCATCCACAGAGCGGCTCCCTTTCGACAAGGAAGAATTGAAAAACTTCGCTCAAGAGTTTATCGTGAGTAACGAGCTTCAAATAAGATTACGAGATCGCTATCCTGGTGAAGATTGGTATCTAGCTTTTATGTGTAGGAACTCTTTAGTCTCTTTGGAAAATCCTGAAAACTTGCTAAAGGCTAGGAAAAATTCCGTGGAATCCATTTATAGTTTATGGCTTTTTTGATACCGTCAAGAAAGTCTAATATTCAATGCGGACGAGACAGGATTTGCAAGTGATCTTTCATGCCTTAGAGCTATAGGAGAAAAGGGAAAAATACTTCAACGCATCTCTGTTGGCACAGGTTATGAATCAACTACAGTACTAGCATGTGTGTCAGCCAGTGATGCAACGCTACCTCCTCTAATAGTGTTCAAAGATGCGGCAGTTCAGCCCTGTTAAATTTCTGCAAAAGCTTATTCCGGGACCATGTATGCTGCAACAAGCAATGGCTGGATGTAAGGAACTGCATTTTTTAACTGGTTCAACAAGATGTTTGTAGCTTATGTCAATAAAATTTGAATCAGAAACTAGTGGACAAAACAGCCGGAATATTCTACGATGGACATGCAAGTTATATAAGCATAAGGATTATAGAACTAGCTTCTAAAAACTATACACAACTTATAAGATTTCCGACCAATCTTACTGGTTGTCTTGAACCCCTTGATAACTGCGTTTTTGGACCCGTCAAAACAGCGTGGAATAGAGTTCTAGACAACCATGGAAAACCCAAAATGAGTAATGGATCTTAACCTCTTGCTAAACGAGAGTTTGCTGCGTAAATAAGCACAGTTTGATCAAAAATAAAGTCTATGAGTATTGTGAATGGTTTCAGCTTTATAGGCTTGTTTCCCTTAGATGAGACCAAAACCCCAGATCATTTTGAGCCACTTCATTTGGCTCGTAACCGAATGCACACTAAAGATCCGAAAACTTTGATAATGAAAATTGCATTTCAGCTTTAAATGAAGTGATTGAAGAGAAAAGTTCTCCAGAGTTAAGGAAATTATTCCTTCTGGTAATGATGATATCGACGTAGTCCTAGATTTGAGTCTTAACAAAACGAGGGAGTTAGAAGGAACCTGTGGCAAAGACAATAGTTATAGATTTCCTCTCAAAGCATATCAAAGAACTAAGTTGAATCTGCAGCCCCTGTGAAGAAAGTAGAAACAGAAACAGAAACTTCATACTTGTATATATGCGGAAGCGCTTAGTACCGATGAAGTTATTAAAAGGCTGAAGGAAGCTGAGGAAAACCAGAAGACAATAGATCAAGTAGGAAAAATGCAAAGAATAGGACAATCTAGAAACAAATAATGTGAAAAAAAACTGAAGAAATCGACAGACAAAGAAAAGAAAATGGGAGATGATAGTGACAGCCAAAAAAGGGAGTTCCAATATTCAACTTGAAATGTGTTTTTAAGTTGAATTATTTGAAACGACTCTAAAAATACCGTCGTTTAGTTGCCGCGCTTATGTCTTTTTTCTTCTTCTTTTAGCATAAATTTTTACAAAAGGTTGTAAGGCCACACCAATCCTGTTTTAATTGTGTTTTGATTTTATTGTTTAATATTTCTTTACATATTGACAAGGACAAATGGATGACATTAAGTGCTGAGGCATTTTATGGGTACCATCCTCGTTCACGGTCCAATCGAGGCGACGCCTTAGGAAATCTTTCCCCCAACGTTGTAGATAGGTTTAAAGGATTTCTCGTGCTAGGGCCTGTTTTAGGGAAAGTCTGGTGGGATTACTTCCTTGTATCACAATATCTGACACATCCAAATCTAATCGAGATTCCTAAAAAACGTACAGTTTGTTGTTCAAATGATGCACGAACTGGACAAACCTTAGCTGACGACTACTCTCCGACATAAAAAGCTGACGATTTCCCGTTTCCTTGCTTGCCGTGGTCGTCGGGGGAGGTCAATTCTAAGGGTTGCACAAAGAATATGTGGCATTCCCTCCAATTGCAAGCCACAAATTCGACTCTGCACCAAAAATCTATCATGGGAGGAAAATATACAAGACCAGGGAATTTTCTCTTTGAGAACCCCTACCTTATAATTCGCCCATTCATTACTCGCGCGAGCACGCCCTATTTTCGTAGTGGCATTGCGTATTCACGGTATCGTATCGACTGGCCTTTAACACGTGGGACTTCTGTGGGTAGCACCTGACTTTGGTTCAAACACAATTAATTTGCACCTATCTAGCTCACCTTCACTAGTAAAATAAATCCCGATTGACAACTAGGCTCGGATAATACACAATACTTCTGCCAAAGACCAAGCAGCTACCCACGTCTCACACGACACTCGGATTCACGGCCATCTTCTGCGGAGTCTTTCTCCTTCTCATTCCACCACAACTTTCCACTTCCTCCTCAGCTGTCAAAACGCGGTTCAGTGACAGCGAATAATTAAAAGGTAGTTCGGAACCGTCGACGTCAACACGAACTGCGGAGTGGTGTCAAGGGCGTAGGGCTGAGTTATTACAAATTTAACGCCAATCACTTGCTGCAATTAAATTTACTAAGAATTTTTATGATAATTATATGTAGCAGAGTTAAATACATCATGAGTTGAAACTAACCTCGAATTTTCCTTCCAGTAGGGAAGGCATTTTCAGAAAGGATTCAAGCGATGTCTTAATATCGCTCCAAAACGACAATGTGCTCTAAGGGAGATTTGTTAATAGATTTATCATCGCTCGGGTCGGGTTCATCGTAAGGTAAGGGAAAAAGAGAACGCGTATTTTGTTGTTGTTGGAAGCTGAGTATACATGGAAGTGGTAGAGTAACGTAGAATATTCTAAAAATGTTCAAGTGCGTTCAAATTAATAATTAAGCGGCAGTTCTACTCACGGTACGACTCAGACCGAATTCCTCTTAAAGCTAGCTTGACGACCAGCAGTCACTACAGAGTAGACTATCAAGTGTCCAAATCCGTTTATCTTAAGGCTATGGTTCATTTTCAGGATTTGCAACTTAACGCCTTTAAATTGTGAGAGGTCGATCTCGGTTTCCATCGAGAAATCTCCGGACAAACGAGTTGAAATTATTACAAGACCTTCAAAAAAGTAACTAAGGAAAAACTCTGCCATTGAATCTTATACAAATTATATGAATATTTATTGTTTTGGCAGTAAGCAGTAGCCACGCTTAATTATTTTCAACTCATTTGAAATTCTGAAGGTCACTTGAATGATTATCTTCAGTGACTGGCAGGCCCATCAACAAGGATTTTCTATCGAATTTTTGAAACCCTTTCTAGCTTAGTGAGCTTAAGATATCTTATTTATTCTTGGTGATTCTCAAAAATACGCAAAAGTCTATACTGCAGATAACTAACGTTTTTTATTGCCCTCACCGAAATAAACTCTAATCAACATAAATGCTCCGAATAGCCAAAGATCAGCAAAAAATCTACTCATAAAAAATCACTGTGACATTTACGAAACTAACTCATAATCATCGTTGACCTCATCATCAACCAGAAAATGGTAACAAACAACAACAACAAAAACTACAAAACCAACAAAATGACTCCTTGATTTTGTCATCGTTTGTTGTCATCTAGCCGAGATTAAGGACAACAAATTATGTCCCATCAACTTGAACTGCTCATAAAGTCAAGCGACAAGTGTAGCTTGTAAGGTACATGTCCTCTTGCAAGAGAAGCCACTACCCTACTTAACATTCCCCGGTTACACCTTCCTGCAATAGTAAAACCTCTGATAAATGGAAAAAGAATCTTTTTAACAAGACCAACAACAGCAACAATAAGAGCATCAAACTTTTTTTCTCACTCCTCCAGCAACGTCTACATAACACACTCAAATTCTCTTCACTTCTTCAAGGATACAAACAAAAGCCTAGGGAAATGTTAAGGCCACCATGACAACATTGTAATATACGACGTGGATTTGGCACGAGAAGTGTGTGCTGGGCTATATGGAAAAGTTACAGGCCAGAATACCTAATAACATTCTCACCTAAAAATTTACACCTAGTCCGAGAGCGAACAATGTACAAACATACACAGCGGGATGCGATCTCATGTTCACCCCCATCTTCCTAACGTGTACTACACATTATCCTGATGGCTGGTAGGTCTTGTCATAAATTTTCATTTCTTGCTTTTATTGTTTCGTAACGGTTGATATTTTCGCCTTGTTCTAGATTTTTAGGTGTAGCCAAGCAAGTAGGATGGGAGTCCTTGTAAGTTGCTCGTCATGAAGTAGGGTCTTTAGTGTTGGATCCTTGTTATGTCGCGGGAATGATTCAGTTAACAGTTGCTATCTATTATGTGATTGTAGTAGAGAGATTGTAATAGTTATGGACTTTAGATGCAGAAGGGTAGGAACTTTTTTCAGTGATTCTTCTATTTAAAAAGTTAAATACATCCTTGAAAAATGCTGTCCATTCAACCAATAACTGCTTGAAAACATATCATTTACAGCAACAACCCTCATTCCAACCACTAACGATGATTTGACAAAATATTCAAGCATTCACGCAAGAATCACGATGACTAAAGGATTTTGGAAACACAATAATAAAAAAATAAGCCCTCGCATCGATTCAGAAGTAAACGCAGGTAAATTGTAAGGTAGGCTACGTACCTTCTTTCTTGCACGTTTTCACGCCAAACAATAAACATAAAATTACAGCAAATACACTACAACATAATATAATATAGATTTCCCGTTTTTTGCCTGATGTGCAAACGGAAATTGGATCAATTTCCGATTTTATTTGCGCAACTAAGTGGCTGAAACATTTCTTCCATACAAATTGAAACGGAACAGGACGAATATTGAATGCGACGTGCTTTCTTTCTTCGATAAGGATTTTGGTTGTATTGATTGGAACAGAATTATCAACAGAGTTGGGAAGAGGAAATTGAAATTGTCTTGATTTAAGAATTGATTAGGACCATGACAAAGGGATTAGAATCCTTAAATTATGTTAAGCAGCTATTTCAGTTGAGGCGTTGCTCGAACCATTTTAGCCACCACGAAAATATTTTTACTGAATGTCATTAAAAGGAAAGGTGTAGGCAGACTTAAACAATAATAAAATAATATTAAAAAAATAAGCAACAATACTTTTGTGACTACAATTGAGACATTAGCTGCATATTTTTGATATTGTTGTGATGAAAGGATAAAAATTCCTAAAAGCAAAATAAAGGTATATTAAGATCTACAACAACATTTAATGCATGATCTAATTCTACGAGAGAAGCGTGCTGAGCACGTGATATTTCAAAAGTATGCCATTGAATTATTAAAATCCATTTCGGGCGTAACCAAAACAATGAACAATCAATTAGAAGCTTTCTTAGCCAACATCCAAAAAGCAAATGTTGTTACACAAACTAGGAGACAGTTCAATGAACAACAAATTATCCAATTTATTCACGATTATTTGATTTCACGAGGTCTGACAACGTTGGCAACAGTATCAGAAAAGGAGGCTGGACTAACGAAGTTCCAACCGCCATCTAAGCTTTTTGTGCATCATTCTCCTTTCAGTTATGAGACTTTGGCCGCCAATGCAGTATCGTGAACTTGTTTGAGGACTCGTACGCAAGAGCTCAATAATATGATTTATTTAACATCGTCCAACTAAACTGATACCCCAGCTCTAATTAATGACCCGACTGAAAGTCATTCTCCTTCAAGTGAAGGCCAACAATCCACAATTACGACGATAAAATTAATAAAAAAACCTGGGTCCACATTTAAATTCAACACATTAAGCCAAAGCTTGTCTTCTCAATGATATCTTCAAAAGCAAATACCTTCCAATCTTGAGGCGCTAATAAATGACGCGCCACCAACGCAGCGTGCCGATTTCTTTTCAATACCCGACAATCAATCAAACGCCTCAAGTAATATCGCACGCACAACTCTTGTTACAGAATATTTAACAAACAGGTCAACAAGTCCGGACACCCTTAGTCTACTCCGAGGTAGCTGCTGACTAGCTAGTTTGGAGAGGAGTTCGGTCGCGGGTCTTACGCGAGCAGGCTAAGTCCGAAATACCAAAATTCAGCCACCAGTTCACATGCCCGCTTTACTAACGCGTCAAACAACTTTATCGACTACTTAAAAAAGCAACTTCCCATTCCCGAGGAAATGAATCTAAACAACCCTCGAAAATTCGCGCTCCCGAATATCACCGACGCGGTACCGAAAAACATTTTACTCTAATTCAAAGTTCGAAATAACATACTCTAATAAAAAAACCGCAAGCAAATTATGGTACCGCGTACTGAACGCGACACGAAACCGGCCATTCGCGGATTGCACGAACCCTATTCTCGTAGCGGCATACTCAACGTTCGCTGACTTTCCTGTTGGAAGAGAAACAGGTTAGCTGGAAAGTAAAGACTTTTTTAGCCTAAAAATTCCTTTTAATTTATTCAATAGGCAAATTAGTGAAATATTCAAGGTTTTATAATAAGGATATTTCACTATTCAAAATAATAATTTATTTTTGATATTGCATAAAAATTAAAATTAAATTTCATTTATGCAAATTTTTTTAACTTAGCTAAATCTAAACTAAATATCTAGTGCGTCTCAATTTTTCGATAGAGATTCTAAAAAATTACCATAAAATTTTAATTTCTTTTACATCCACCATGTATTCTACTCTTCTTGTAGGATCCCAAGGATATTTAAGCAAAAAGGTACAACACATTGATTAGATATTCAAATATGCTATACATTTGTATTTTAACCATTACAAAAAGGTTTAAGTCTAATTAAATAAACTAAAACTACTCCTTAAGTAGGTGAATTGTATGTAGCAGCTGATTGAATGTTAAAGATTTATCATTTTCACTTAAACTTAAACATATGAAATCTTCATATGTAACGAAAAATGAATTTTTAGCTAGCTCATTAATTTGATCACAATTGACATTTACGGCAAAGTATAACTTTCTTAATGACATTTGAAAATTGTCACTTAAATATAAAGTATATGTATATACAATCCTTAATTCTCTCAAATAAACGAACATCTGACGGAATGTCATCAATATTTATTTACTTGGTATTGTTGTGATTGTATATATATGTTGCTGCAATTCTGTTTTGGTTTTATCGCTAGTATCTAACTGTGAGGACCGCAAAATGACATCGCGAAAGGAAATTTCTAGTTATATCCGAAATTTGATGGTACAGTATAAAAAAGACAATAAATCGTGCTCGGAAATCGTGAAATCACTGATACTTGAACGAGCTTCTGTGTATACAATCAATAGAACCACTGTTTTCAAAAACTTTTAAATCAGTGGTTCTATTGAAAATAACTCGCGCGACCAAAAAACATGTCGCGCAGAGACATTAGTTTTATTCTAAAAGAAGTGAACAGAAATCCAAAAATAAGTGCTCCAGATTTGACGCAACAAGTGGCTACGAAAAGAAAAAAGGATTTCCATGCAAGAACCATCACGAGAACATTGAATATTAATGGGTTTCACAGTAGAACTCCACGTAAAAAGCCATTAATATCCGCCAAAAATTGGCTTCTGCGTCTACAGTTCGCCAAGGCCCATATTGACAAGGACAAAGATTTTTGGAATCGCGTCCTTTTCACAAATGAGTCCAAATTCAACATTTTCGGAAGTGCTGGTCGCAGTAAAGTATGGAGGAAAAAGAACACGGCTTTAGAAACCAACAATTTGATTCCTACTGTCAAGCACGGTGGAGGTAATGTGATGGTTTGGGGAGCCATCGCTGCATCTGGGGTTGGCAGATTGGCTTTTGTTGAAACTACGATGGATCGTTATGTTTACAAGAGCCTGTTAGAACATCATTTGAATCCATCAGTGGAGAAGTTGGGTCTTGGAGAGGGATGGATTTTCCAACAAGACAATGATCCAAAACATACAGCACTTTTCGTCAAGAACTGGTTGTTTTACTACGCTCCCAGGCAACTTAATACGCCTCCGCAAAGTCCAGATTTAAACCCAATAGAGCATGTATGGGAGCTTTTGCAACGGAAAATTCGAAAATGCCACATTAAAAATAAAAATTTGTTGAAGTAAGCGCTTGTTACAGAATGGGAGAAAATCTCATCTGTATAGAAACTGCTAATTTATTTGCCTCTATGCCCCGAAGACTGCAAGCAGTAATTGATGCGAAAGGGGGTCCAACCAAATATTGAGCGAGCAAAATTTTTTAAAATTTCCAATACGTTTAGTTGAAAATATTTTGGTTACAAGTCAGCCACCACTGACTGTCGTAGACTTTTGTCCATTCATTTATTTATGTTTTTACGAATTTCTCCCTAAGTTTGTTATGAAATGTTTTTATCTTTAATTTTTTATAAATATATTTACGTTACTGAAAAATGCACATCAATGGATTTTCGTTAAAAGCTTCCAATTAACCAGAATCTCAATATAAGGAGTTGTCGTAGACTTTTGTCCGCCACTGTACATGTATAGCATGCATTAGAAATTTAAAAATATATTTTGTGTGTTCCTAGCAGAGGCGGATTAACCTTTTTGGCGCCCTAGGCTGGATAAAATTTGCCGCCCCAATATATTTGGAATTTGAATGTGAAAAAAGAATAATCTTAAGAGAATATAATAATTATTTATAACTACTGTTGGTTTTAAAAATATTTTATTAATTCACATATTTACGCCTACATTTTAACGAAGCAAAATGATTTATCAAAACATCGAAATATTCATTTTTTACCAATTCATTTTCAATGTGCAATAGTGTCAGAGAATTTAATCGTTCTTGGCTGATCGTTGTCCTCAAGTAATTTTTTATTCTTTTAAGCGTCGAAAAAGATCTTTCTCCTGAGCAATTCGATATCGCCGTACAAACGTACGTACGTAAAGCGATTTCCACATTGGGATATATTGAATCTAATTTATTATTTTTGATCCTTTTTAACAGCTCGGTCGGTGTAAATTTTTGTTTAGATATTTCATTCGCACTACATTGTGCTTTGAAATGGATGCAATCCTTCACAAAATTTAAATCTAAATCGTCAGGATAATTTTCTATTAAATGATTAGCTTGTACTTGAATCTCATCATTGTTTATTTGCTGTAATTTTACCGAAAATTCAAATTTTGAGGCGAATTCTGCATATGACGTACGGCGACCTGTCAATTCGACAATCAAACTGTCCAAAATGCAATAGTAAATGTTAATGCTAAAGTGATCTCGAGATGTAAACGAATGTGCTTTAGTAGCTGAATCATCGAAATAAACTTTTTGTTTTTTTATTCTTTTTAAGTCTTTATCGTATTCTTTGTTTTCACTTATTAATAGAGCTTGATTTTCAAAATTATTAAATGACTCTTCACTCCTTATATCATTTAACAATTGAATCAAACCATCGTATAACATGACTACAGATGAAATGTCTATATTTGGATCTTGTAATTTTTTACTCACACCATTAATTCGTTGCAACAAAAATTCCCATACGCACAAAAATAAAGCAGTTTCAAGTGTTCGTAATTGCTTTAAAATACTTTCAGCTTGCAATTTCACAATAGGTTTTTGGGTAGAATCATTTGAAATTTTGATTAAAGCTTGATTTTTTTTTTTTTTGTGGTAGGGAGGTGAAGGCATTTATGCCCGCCGAGTCTGGCAGTGTGGGACTCCCATGGAGGATACCTTTGGACTACCCACTAAACACCTCCCCTGTCAATCTGAGAACCTAGCCTGGAACCGTTTGACACATTACTTCGGGCCAGGTCTCGTTTTGTTACGCCGTGGGGTGCCATCAAGCTGGGGAGTCCCTTTCCTAGCGGGAGGGGAGGGGGGAAGAGGAATTGCCAGAAGAGCGATCCTCCAGCCCCAGTGCCTCCGGCTGCTGTGAGTCCCTTTTATATTTTAGGACTGCCCGAGCATAATGTGCCACCTGGTTCCATTTGGGTACCGATTCGAGCATCACCGCAACTATATTATCCGGGGTGAGCTCTCCCGTCTCCCTGTAGAGTTCCCTTCGCAGCCTGGCCCATTTGGTACACGCAAAAAATGTGTGACAGGCATTGTCCTCCTCTCCTGGGCAAAACCGACAATCGGGAGACCGTGACTTGCCGATCTTGTGCAGGTAAGACTGAAAACACCCGTGCCCGCTCAAAAGCTGGGTCAGATAGAAGTCAGTCTCACCATGCCTTCGATTTAGCCACGGTCTCACATCCAGGATGAGGCGCGCAGTCCACCTTCCCTTCGTGCAATTCCTCCAAGACTGCTGCCAATCGTTGAGCGAGCGTTGTCTCTCCTCGCGGACAACGATCTCCCTCGCATCCTCGTTTCGGCGCAGGTAAATAGCGCGGCGCTCTCTAGCAAGGAGGGCGACAGGTATCACGCCTGCAATCACTCTCACCGCCGAGTCGCAATTCTCAGTGCTCCTCTTCTCTGTACCTGTGCCAATCGTTTTCGGTATACCTCCTTGCTGAGAGCGTCGCCCCATACCTCTGCTCCGTACAGTAGCACTGACCCTACAGCACTCATCAAGAGGCGTCTTCTTGATGGGCTGGGTCCCCCTACGTTGGCCATAAGTCGACTCAGGGCCGATATTCCCGAAGCAGCCTTCTCAGCCGTTGCCCTGATTTGCTCAGAGAAACTCATCTTCGAGTCGATCAGTAGCCCCAGGTACTTCACCGCTGGCTTCGATTCGATCTGTATATCTCCAATACTGATCATCCTTACTCTAGGGATTCTCTTTTTTGTCAAGATGACCACTTCGGTTTTCTCCAGTGCTAAACTGAGCCCGCGAGCAGTCATCCAGTCCCTCACTCGGCGCATTAGCATATCTAGCCTAAGTTGCGCTTGTTCAACGGTGCGTCCGGCGACCAGAGCCGCAACCTCATCCGCATAGCCGACCAAGCGCGACTCATCTGGCATCTCAAGTCTCAGTAGCCCGTCGTAAGACACGTTCCACAGGTCCGGACCAAGGATAGCTCCCTGGGCAACACCCGATGTAATTTCCATCCTTCGTTGGCCCTGTGTCGTGTCGTAGAGCAGGCTTCAGTCCTTTAGGTAGTTCCTCAAAAGCCGCATTAGATATTCTGGAACTTGAAAAGAGTTTTCCAGCGTGTCCAGAATATCTACCCATCTAGCGGAGTTGAAGGCATTCCTGACGTCGAGTGTCACCAACAGGACGATCCGTCGCTTGGTGTGACTATATGCCTCTGCCTTTTGGACCGCGTTCACCACCTCTGCAATTGCATCGATGGTAGAACGTCCTGCTCTAAAGCCGTACTGCCGAGGAGATAGGTCCCCAGCAGCACGAATCGCGTCAGTGAGTCTTCCCTTGATGAGTTTCTCTAGCACTTTCCCAGCCGTGTCTAGCATGCATAACGGGCGGTATGCAGACGGCGATTCGGGATTTCCCTTCCCCTTGCTGACCAGCATGAGCCTCACCACCTTCCATCGTACCGGGAAAACCCCGTCCCGTAGGCAAGCGTTGAATGTGCTGAGCAGCAAGTCAGGAAAATGGTGATAGACGAGCTGCAAAACCTCACCTGGAACACCATCTGGACCTGGAGCCTTCCTCGCTTTCAGGGAGAGGACTGCCTCCTCCAGTTCCAGCTGTGTGAAGAGTGGGCACTCAACTGTTGTTTCACCATGGACAGCGTCAACACGGACGGGATGGGCGGGGAAGAGTCCCCGCACTATCGCGTCCATCTTTTCCGCGTCATGTATACAAGGCTTCCGTAGGGCACCAAGTTTCCCCATGACCAGCTTGTAGCCAAGGCCCCACGGATCCCTATTTACATCGTCCACGAGGTCTTGCCAGCATCGGGCCTTGCTCTTGTTAATAAGCCTGCGAAGATATTTCCTGCCGGACCTGTATGCTGCTAGCCTAGTGTCTGCCTCCTCCCGTGTTCGCGCCCGCTGGGCCTCTCGCCGAAGTTTGTGACACTCGCTTCTTTGTTCGGCGATCTCGTTTGACCACCAGTATACTGGAGGCTTACCATGTCGGGGTCTCCGGCGGGGCATGGAAAACTCGCAAGCAACTATGATGGTACTCATAGTTGAGTTCACCAAGTCCTTGGCTGTAGGCCCTCCACTCCCTGGCGGAGCTCCCAGCAAAGTTGCGCCTGCCGTAAGCGCGTCAGTGAACTTCTCGACGTCCATCCTCCCAGTCCTCCATCCGAGGATTGAAGTTTGGGCATATGCACGCAGAGTGGCACCGTCGTGAATCTCAACAGCTATATACTGGTGATCACAAGCCGAGTAGTCCTCTAGTACTCGCCAGTTGTGTACTCTAGGTACCAGGGACTCAGAAGCGAGTGTCACATCGGGTATGGTTCCTACGCAACCCCAGCGGCGGAAAGTAGGGGTGTTACCAGTATTTAGGACAAAAAGCGCTGTTCTGGCCGCCATGTCCAAGATTTGCTTTCCCCTTGGGTCGGATTGTGGCATACCCCATTCGATGGCTCTAGCGTTGAAGTCTCCCCCGACCAGCATGTGGCCCTCTGTGTTCGAGACAGCGTCCTCCAGGGCATCGAGCTTGATTTATTGGCTTCCACAAAAAAAGTAAACTTTCACACGAATCATGTCGAGCAGACCATCTTGTTCCAGATAATGTTTTAATTGTTTTAATTCTTCTTGTATCCAAATTATTTAGTTCTAGATTTTTCTTGTATAGATCACATTCATTTTTTAATATTTCAGATCGGTGAGTTGATAAATTAAAAATATTGTTGAGTTCTTGGAATAAATTAAAAAATAGACAGCTTTCTTTGCAAATTTCTGCCGCACAAATGCCAACTAAATTTAAAGAATGCGCTGAACAAGGTATATATACAGCGTAAGGACACTTTTTTAGGTAAATTTCTCGAGAGAAATTTACCTATTGCGGAGAGTATCATATATATATATATATATATATATATATATATATATATATATATATATATATATATATATATATATATATATATATATATATATATATATGGGATATAACGAAATTTGTGACCACGCTGGAGGTTGCAATTTTGCTTCGATTTTCACCAAATTTTGAGGAAAGGTGTATTGGGTAATTATCTCGGTCAAGTTCGTGAACCAGCTATATCGGCCAGGCAAAAACAAAATGGCGGCCATTTTAGACGAAAAATCGCGATTTCTGTTCTGACCAAAGTGTAGCTCCGATTTGGATGAAATTTAGTACAAAGGTTCATTGAAGTATGTGGTGAATCTCACAATAAAAAATCCAAAGTCGGTACGGCAGAAACAAAATGGCGGCCGCTCAAAGGTCGAAAAACGTGCAAAATTTTGTTGCTGTAATAGTGGTCAAAGCTTTCAACAGATTTTCATGAAATTCGGTAGTTTGATAGAAATTATAAGTATCTAAGGAATTACGTAAAAAAACTGGAGGTCAGGTTGCAAAAAACAAAATGGCGGCCAGTTGAAGGTCGAAATTTCAAAGGCTTTTAAAAGTCGCAATTTTGATCCGACATATATGAAACTTGGTTTCAAGATAAACATTACTTACACCTACAGTCTTTGATATTTTGGTGATCATGCATGTGCAAATTTCAAAATGGCGGCCGTTTAAATATGCGTTTTTTTCATGTTTTTGTGGCCCTCTAGCGGTCACATTTTCCAACGGATTTTGATGAAACTTGAGATTATGAGTCCCTGTACTATGTTCTTGTATTTTGCAGGAAATTATTAAAATTGAATGAAAAATAAAAAAGTCAAAAATTTAAAGCCTAATATTTTTAGCAACGATTTTCTTTAAAAATTTAATTATTTTGTCCTGTCTAGAGTGAAACTCCTATTTGAACGAGATAGTACATTGATTGATGAGGTCCTAGCATACAAAGATTTAAAATAATCCAAAATCAAATGCATGCATTCAAAATGGCGGCCCCTAAAGGTCTGAAGGCAAGCGCAATTCGCTATTTTAGTGCCAACTGAAATAATGAATATTTTTCATTGAAACGTTTTAAATGACTTTACTTGAAAGAACTTATAAACCACATCATTTTTAAGATATTGTATAATATTTTTAACAATACCCTAAAAAATTATAAAATCGCGACTTGTCTGTCTGTCCGTCCCTCCGCCCGTTTGTTCGTGCGTCATAACAAGTTTTCTCGCAAACCACATGAGCTAGAATAAGGAAATTTTCTACGTAGGTCAAAAGTGGTGCCTCTTGAAATTTGCAGTGCAAGAAAATATTTTAAGGTATTTAAGGGGGGTCTCCCCATACAGGCGGGTCTCCCCATACAGGCGGATGGCATACAATTTTTTTTATTTCTGTAGCCCTCTAGCAGCCAAGATTCTCAACAGATTCCGTTGAAACTTGAAATTATAAGTTATTAAGGCAAGTTAATTTAATTTGATTATGCAAATCGAATGATAAATAAAACAGTCGAAAATTTACAGCTTAATATTTTTAGCAGCCGATTTCAATAAAAATCGAAATGACGGCCCTCACAGTTCAGAAAAAAATTGAAATGTATATATTAATGGCAATGCAAGTGCTGATTAAACTTTTATGGAAATCTTTTGAAATTAACTATTCGAGCTATTTAAACCTTTGTGTGGTTACCACTGTGAACTGTGTAAACAGCAGATGCGAGAAGGGCGAAACCGGTATTTATATGTTTACAACAATATGTAATCCATATGCATGCAACTCAATTTAATTAGCAAAATATTTGCGCCCCGATAAATGGTTTCTAAAAACGAACGTGGCCAGAATTTTTTTTTTTTTTGAAAATAAATACCCATGTGGTACTACGAAAATTGCAGAAAGAAGTTTAGTAGTAGGCAAGCCAAATTCTTTTTCGAAACTTTACGCTACATACGAGAAATTTACCTTTCCGGCTGGTGCTGCCAACGGGGATTTTTTTATTTCCGCTTGAACGCCTTTGTTTATCCCAGACATATTCGCAGCGTTATCATAAGATTGACCACGACAATTCTTGATATCAATTTGTAGTTCCTCTAATGTTCTCATAATAGCATTTGCTACATCTATGCCTTTATGACCAACATTAGGTAAAAATGTCAAAAATCTTTCTACTGGAGAGCCACTTGAATCCACATATCGCAAAATAAATGTGAGTTGATCTATGTGTGACAAATCTGGTGTAGAATCAACAATTATTGAATAATATTTTGAAGCCTTAACTTCTCTAACTATAGTTTTTGAAACTTCGTCAGCAATAATTTGTACGAATTCGTCACATATGGTCGAGGATAGATAGCTCGTGCCTCCTTTACCTGGATTTCCATATTCAGAAATGTGCGTAGCTAAAAAATCATCGTATATCGCAATTAATTCGAGGGACATCATGTAGTTCCCATTGTGAGGATTTCCAAATTGCTCTACGTGACCTTTGAGTGATAGGCCTCGAGATGAAAGAGCTTTAATCACATTCACAACTCTCTGAAGTACACTACACCAATAAGTTCTTTCTTCTTCGATTTTCTCCAATAATTTTGCGTCAACTCGATTCGTTTTATTTCCTCGTAGTTTCATAGATATTAAAGCATTTTTATGAGACTGACTATTTTCGTGCTGACCAATTCTTACTTTATTTTTCCAGTCGTCGAAACCTTGTTTCTGTGATCAAAATTGAGTTTTTCTATCAAACATTGCACACGGCCCACAAAATACTTTCCCAGTACTTTCTGAGTAGATTAGCCACTTACGATGCACGTTTTCGCCGTTGGATAGAGTTGTTTCGAAATCAGCTTTCGAAAAATAACGTGGCCCTGTTGCATACTCGCGCTTACTTTTTTTAAAATCACTATTCATATTTTGAGTAAAACCATTTGTCACGATATGATCTATGGTTGCGTCATTTATTACCCACAGAACCGGATCACTACTCACACTGACTGAGTCACATGGTTCACGAATTATATGCTGATCGTGCACCTTGTCTGTGTCGTTAATCGATCGAATTTCTTCTATCTCCATGGCTTCGTCACAAATATTTTTACACTGCAACATACTGCTGGCACCATTGTCAGAATCTTCTTCAATATCATCGTTCTTGTGAGTGTTGGTTTTAAACAGTTTGTCTATTTTCGGTGTTTTAGCGATTATTTCTTGATACTTCTCTTCTTTTCTTGCAGCTATTTTTCCATATTCACATCCACTCGATTTTTTTCTGATACTCATTTTATAAATGTTATTATTAATCGCCCACTATAATAATAAAAATTATTTTGACGCCAATTCTGCACAAGAATAACTTATTTATCAGCGACCCGTGCTGCTTCAAAAGTCGCTGCACACTGACTAGTGTTCAAACGTGTCACTGTATCGAAACGAGTGAGCAAAATGTAAACATTAAGCATATAATATTTTGGCCAATGATGTTGCACGCGAGTGTATAATATTCTAAGTATTCCGCGCCTCCGCGAAAAAAGATCGCATACTCGCAGAGACCGCGGTCTTTAAGCCGAATTTTCACGCGCGCGGTCTTTAAGCCGAAGCAGCCCCGCGCAGTCTGCGACGACTCTAAAGTCGTCGACTCCAAATTCGTCGCAGACTGCGCGCGGCTACATTTCCGAAAAGTTTTTTGTTTACTTTGCCCAGACGATCATTTCGGGTCGATGCAGCTCTTGCGCTGACGTGTGTTTGAACTTTTGTTGTGTTATATCTATATTTATACGTATCGAAAATCTGAATGTGTATAGATATATATGTATGTGAGCCTTTCTGTAAGACAGTGTCTTCTGCATTATAATTAACACAATAAATTAATTATTTCTCGTTCAATAAATCTAAACTTTTTAGTCGCTTCTAAATTTGCCGCCCTGAAAATTTGCCGCTCTAGGCCGTGGCCTACTCGGCCTATACCCAAATCCGCCCCTGGTTCCTAGCATGTTCATGACAGTTCATATCTTAGGATATGTGTTTTAAAGTGACGTTGCGGCAAGTCATAAATTTATCTGTACGGTGCAGGAAATACATACTCATTAATCCCATTCAGTAGTTTTAAGTGTTGTATGAACTAAGTCTGGAAATATTTTTTTGATTAACGAATTTTCGTAACTTAACTTCTGAATGCATATTTCCATAATATGCAAAGTGAAAGATGCAAATGCCAAAGCAATGATCATGAATTCTACACATGAAATTACAAGAAAACACTTACAATTTGTTGTTCAAATTATGCACGAACTGGTTAAACCTTGAAGATGACATTCCCTCGGACATTCTGTTACACTTTGGCTCTATTTTCTTTGGTGCATCCTCTCAATTGCAGAGTTTTCGGATCGATTTGATTAATACACGGATCTGGATGTATTGACCCATTAGCAAATAATTGCAATTAACTTCGACTGGATGGCATTCAGACGACGAATACTCCCCGGTAATGCTTACTTGTTTTTGCCGTGCTTGTCGAGGAGGACTGTAAGTCAATTCCTTTAGGACAATTAAATGACTGCTGAGCACGTGAATTATTTGAAGATGTATATTTACATACCACAGGCAAATACAATGTTGCATTTTTTGCATTCGCAAGGCTTTTTCTGGCAGAAAATAGCAATTTTTTCCTAATTCACGACGTCTTCCGTTTCTGCGCTCGACTTTTCGCACAATTATCTTACGGTTACGGTTATAAAAATCACAACTTTTCTTAGTTTAATTCACAGTTATGACGATTGCGTTAAGAAATTTGGTCCTTACGGATTTTTTTTTTTATCGGTTGCGTGTATTTTATTTAATATCCAAAGCTCGATGACATCTGCATATCCTCATGGCAGTGCAGGCGTTTTGTCCGGAGTCTTAAGCTTCCCCATTCCACAACTTTAATCAAAACGCGGTTCAGTGTCAGCAAGTGGTTAAAGTGTTGCTCCCGAACCGTTTACATCAATAATGACCTGCGGATCCTTGTCAGCGGCGTAGGGCTGCTTTATTACACAATCTAAACTTCAATTTAATTAAAATTATTGCATATTTTATGATTCAATTGGAAAAAGGAGAAAAAATCCAACCAAAGCTATTCAAAAATTAATTATAATACTAACACAACTTTAATCCTACGCCTAAATGTTATAACCTAGTTCCAATCAAATTCAATCAAAAAACGTTATCTTATGCTAATATAATGCTAACACAATATTCTTAAACTAAGCGTTAAACCTTATCTCTAAAGGTAATATAATAAACATAGCATATACCTACCCTTAATATTGAAACGTATCCCTAATTTTTAACACAAACAACCAACATTAAATGTAGCAATAATGAGCTGCAACTCAAAACGAAAAAACACAAAACAGAAAATAAACACGAATAATTTAGACATTGTCATTCAGCTACCAATACTCAGATTGCTCCATCTCAGCTCAACCAGTATCAACGAATCTAGGAAATGAGTATCTCCATTGGAATTGTTGGTCTCGTGAATTCAAATTCGGTGGATATTTAATTTTTTTATCGGTGGCTCGTCTATATATGTGATATACATATAATTGCGACACCATCAGAATCAAAAACATTGATTCATGTCCAAATAACGAATGCTTCAGGAGGAATGAAGCAAGTAGCGAGACAAGTCTCGATATACCCGTCTGTAGGGTGGAACAGGTGTGAAAGCCAGGGGTTTTCACCCACAGTAACAGATCTTGCGATATGATCCCAAAGAAGCCTCAATATGAAGATATTGACTCTTGTCACTTTAGCAGTTTGAAAAATTCCTCTATTCGATATATGTATTGTGCTTCCAATCCATCTTAGGCTTTCTGTACAAACCAGTACATGCACGAACATTTCATTTTGAAAACTCTTAATCTTTCCATAGTAGTAGCACTCTGGTTATACCAGATCTGACATCCATATGTCAAAACTGGTCTAACCGGGGTCTTGTAACAGATAACTTTGATCTTTTGATCAATGTATCTGGAATGATAGAGTCGTCGAAGGGCTATGACTGCTTTTCGTGCTTTGCTGAGCATGATTCTGACATCTTTCACTTCTTCTTAGCACTACAGCCCCTCTAGGGCTTTCGCTTCCTGCATACAGTGCCGGGTCCCCCAGCGGTGGGAAACCGTCGGGCTCTTCCATGCTCCCGGTGAAAAAAAAAAAATGTTTCTTCTTTTTTGAACTTTTTGAGACTTCCTCGCAAGTAAACATTGTTCGAATAATTCGACGATGTAACAAGTTATACGTAAGTAATAAAAAACTAGTTTCAAATTGACGTTTTTAAAATAATTTTAATTTTTAAAAATTCTTGACAGGAGCGTTTAAAAGCACGTCTATACGCAACTAATTTATTTATTTATTTATTTACACTATTTTACAGATCCGTGAATCCAATTACAAAATAGGCAATGAAATATCATATAATATAATACATGCGAATAAACAAAGTTGTAAATTGCAATAAGAAAAAAGAACAAGAATATTAAATACTAATAAACTATTGGGAGCTAAGGAGAATATTATGCAATATGCTTTTAAAAGCGTTTAAGGAATGTGGCAGAGGACCCAGCTGGAGCTCATTGTAACGACCTGATACGCGTACTAAAAATGAATAAAAATAAATATCGGTACGAGCAAAGGGCACAAAAAATACGTCAGTTGAACGCGTTCTTGAAGTGGGACGTATATAAAGCCTTTTACGAAGGTTGGATGAAAGAATACCGTGATATAATTCAAATAACAGCACAGGTCTAAGAATTCTCTCCTATTTTTGAGTGATGGAATGTTTAGGATCTGTAAGCGCTCATTGCAGGAGCTGCAAGTGAGGTTATATTTGCAGAATAGAGATCGTGTGAATTTACACTGTACAGTTTCAACAGCATCCGATAGATTGGTATAGTGAGGAGACCATACTTGGGAGGCATACTCAAGAATTGACCGGGCTAAAAGTACGAATAGATGGACGCTGGTTGAAATGTTAAAGACTTGCAAGAAGATCGTAAAATAAAACCAGCGACACGTGAAGCTCTAGTGGTCATGCATGAAACATGGATGTTAAATTTCAAACCTGGGTCAAATACTACTCCCAAATCTTTAAATTTGTCCACAAGTGCGAGCACCGATCCATCAATCTGGTATTCATATAAAACTTAATGAATTTTGTTGGTGAATCTCATGTGACAACATTTCGAAATGTTAAGAGGAAGTAAATTACCTCGACACCAATTTTGGAGATTGTCAAGATCATTTTGGAGGTATAAGCAGTCTTTGCTGGAGTTAATGGGCGATAAATTTTTAAATCATCATCGTAAAGAAGACAATTAGAGGACAGGCATTGGGGAAGATCATTAATGAAAATGTTGAATAGCAAAGAGCCTAAAATTGATCCTTGAGGAACACCAGATTTTGGGCTAAATGAGTCCGACGAAAAAAAATTATTCCATGTAACGGTGCCGGAGCGATGGGATAAGAAGGATAAGATCCAAGAGAGGATAGAGTCGGAAATGCGGAACGATCGGAGTTTGTTAGCCAAGAGGCCATGATCAACACTGTCAAAGGCTTTAGCAAAATCGGTGTATATGAAATCGACTTGTTGACTTTTGTCGACAGCAAGGGAGATGGTATTCGTAAGTTCTAACAAATTAATTACTGTCGAACAACCTTTAATGAAGCCATGTTGTTCATTTGCAACCAGGATACTGATATCATCGTACATTCTGTTATGCACAATTCTCTCAAGGAGCTTGCCAAAACAAGACAGCAAAAAATCGGACGATAGTTAGAGATTTGACTTCGATCTCCAGACTTATGGATCGGAAAGATGTTAGCATGCTTCCAGACGTCAGGGAAGCAGGAGGAAGAAAGGCTAATATTGAAAATAATTGATAGTGGGGTAGATAATGAAGAAGATAATGACTTAACGAACAGATTTGGTATTCCATCAGGACCCGGACCACCATTAATGACAAAGGTAAGCAGCACATTTTCAATTCCCGATGAAGAGGTCACGATAGAATGCATAATAGGGGAAGGAGAAGGACACGATGAGTACATCGTGGGGCTCGAAGCCTTAAATGCGGAGGAAAAAAATTGAGCGAAAAGGTCACAGATAGCTTGCCCATCAGAAGCTTGGCAATTACGCCATGAGAAGATATTAGGAATATGGGATGTTGTTTTCAGAGAATTTATGTATGTCCAAAAGGGCTTAGGACTATTGGATTACAGTGATATTTCAATCATATGATAATAAGATCGCATTGATTTTCTTAACCGCTTTTTTGGCTTCTTTACGAAGCAGTCGGTAGTTGGTGAGGCTAGTGTGAGAGTAGGAATAAAGAAGTTTTTTGCGCGCCTGGTCCTTCAAATAAAGAGCCAGTTGGTGCTCTTTTTCCGAGAGGGACGGCAGATAGGTACATGGTATGCAATTATGCTACTGAGATTCTCATAGAAAGTTGATAGCGCTGAATTGACATCTAGTTTGTGTAGCATTGAATTCCAGTCAATATTATCCAGCTAAAGCAGAATGGCTGCATAGTTGGCTTTGCGGAAATTAAATCTTGGGGAGAAAGGAGTGCGTTTGGACTGAGGTGCAAAAAAAGATAAACGAACCTCAAGCGGAGGATGATGGGATCAGGTTTTACATATTCGGAGGGGGATTTTGTGATCGAGGAGATGGAGGCAGGATTGGTAGTAAGGATGAAATCGAGAAGTTGGTTGTTTGCGTTTGGGATCATATTTAATTGCGATAAGGAGCAAAGCGATAAAAAAGAAGACAGAGAGATCATTGAAGGATGAGAGGGTATGAAAGCTTGAGTCTCACCTTAGGCAAGGCATGTTAAAGTCACCACAGATTAAAATAGTGCATAGAGGGTTGATGCTACAGAAATACGTAGATAATTCAGAGAAAAATGGTTGTAAACGCGGAAAGGAGCATTGCAAGGGATAAACACTCAAAGCAATACTAAACTCACCGCTTGAGAGATATTGATTAAGTCAGTGATGCATTCTACTGGAAGTGACGGTGAAAAGTCAGAGCAGAGTTTGCTGTCAAAGGCTTTATGAGTAGCAATAAGTACACCACCACCATCAGATTTACGTGAAACCAAACGATCTCTATCAGTTCAGTAGACATTATATAGTGGAAAAATTTCACTGCTGGCGATATCAGGAGTTAGCCAGGTTTCTGTTAAACAAATGAAATCATCGCCGGAAATGGAAGAGGCAATTTTAATAGCTTCCATGCTTGGTTCGCATGCCACGTACATTTTGATAATAAAGATTGAAGCTACGAGAAGTGTTTCAAATATCAAAATTTAAATCAATATTTGAAAAATGTGCAGGGTGACCAGTTGTTAACGTTTCGGAAGAGAGCTTACCACGCGACGAAAATTTCTTCTTTTGGTTGTCTCGAACGGTTTAATTAATGTTCCAGGAGGCCAGCATTCTGGTTGAAGAATTATGCTGCAGTTTGATGGTACAGTAAGCTTAAAGGAAGCTATAACTCTTCCCTCAATGTTGTCTTTCGTCAGTTTGTGGCAGCTGATGATGTTTACTGCAGGTCCAAATTTCGTTGAGACATAATCACAATTGTCATTCGCCGATGTCTCATAAGCCAGACGAGATATAAATATTTGCTTCGGCGGCGCCAAGACATGAAGAGATGGAACTATCTGTGGTGCTGGCAGATTATCAAGGGAATTAGAAACATCAGCTACTGGCGTTGGTTGAATATCCGTTACAAGAGTCTTGGGTGAAGTGGGCCGTTTTTTCGATATAGCACATCGACTAGAAGATGAAGGCCCAGGTGATGATTGAAATACAACCTCCGAATCATTGCTGGCCGACAGTTTAGCGCTGTTTTTTGTTGCAGGTTTAGCTTGCGTCTTACTTTTCGTTATTATGGCAGGAGCAGTATCTAATGTTATTTTAGTATTCTCCCCCGATGAAGGAAGATCTGGTGCGGAAGGCTGTAACCCATCGCGAGTATCCAGGCGCGTCTCAGCTCGTGGAGCAAGGGAGCACTCTCATTACACGCAGCCGAACATTTTTTGTGCAAAGCACAAAAATGTGGTCTTGGAAAACACGTCTGAATGCATTAGATGCAAACAGAATCGTTTCCTACGGTAAAGTCTGTAATTATCGCACTATGATCGTTGCAGACCTTTGTGCTTTGTTACTAACAAAAACTATAAAAAAATACGAAAATTGTTGACTGTCCTGACAATTTAGACTTTGCACAGCAAGGTTCATCGAGGGAAAATTTTGAGTTCTTCTGTGCACACTAGTGTTGATTTTGAAAGGATTTCAGCAGTTTTGAAAGAGTATATCTTAATGAAGACTATAAATGTGTTATAAGGTGGATTGGATTTTATATCTAAATAGAACTCACTCTTTAACGGAGCACACTGACCATGCGGTATTTACTCATATCGCACTTTCAATCCTCAAATCAGGTTCTTGTAGTAATCTAGGAGCTATGGCTCTAAAAGCAGCGCTGACACAGGCACACAGCACCAACTCAATTCAACAAGGAGTAACCATTCAGTCACCTTCCTCATCGCGACACTCGTTTTTTTTTTCGCATGAAAAATAATTAAAGGGAAAAATTTCTTTTGTACTTAACACCCGGGAAACAAAGTTCTAAAACTGTTTTAATGTGTAGTGATTTTATTTCAATATCTTTTGAACATAATTTAACTAATTGCGGTGTAATGCGGTATGCAAATGCTTAGAACGAAACGGTTAACCCCTTAAATTATAGGAACGATAAAATCATTGTATCATTTAAACCCCACAAAATTTGTCAAATTTTACCCATTCCAACCATAATATTAATTAAAAATTGTTTTGTTTGTTGGTAATTAACGCGTGCCTGTCCTATTCTTTCGATTTATTTCCCCCTTAATTACGCCTAATAATTATAAACATAAATTGCTTTCAATTGAAAACTTAATCGAATCTACACAAAAAAATAAACAATTTCGAATTTTAAAAATAACCGAAATGAGTGTGCATTATCACCACCGCATGTTCACACATAGATGGCACTTTTATTTCCATATGGTACGAGCGAGGTTATTGCGTTTGCCTCGAACATGTTTTCAGGGAACAGTTTCCCATAAGCCGCTTCGTAGAGAAGACGTCATTCGATCAAGTGCCAACAGGGATCTGGTGAAGTGATTTGTGTGCTTGTGGTGATCATTTGAGAAGTATGTTTGGATGGTTGGCGAGGGAGATGTGCTAATAAAACGTGAGTAAATTCATATTAGTTTCTCTAAGGACTATTTTTTTTTTTTGTGAATGAGTTTAAGGAACCGTCGCCTATTCAAAAGGCGGCTATACCAATTGCTTTAAGTGGTAAAGATATATTAGCACGAGCGAAAAACGGTACTGGGAAAACCGGTACTTATTGCATTCCCGTAATCGAGCAAATCGACCCATCTCGTGATGTTATCCAAGCTCGTGTCATCGTATCATCGAGAGTGTGATTTCTGCTTGCGGGACTCAGCAGGCGGAAATCGGACACGTTAGAACGTGTAGTGTAGTTTAGGACGAACGGGGGCAGTGTAAGTGGCAGTCAGCTAAACTGTGTTTTATCTCATTTTCTTCGACGCTCTTTGTATCACCTGTCCTGCTTTCGTTGACTGCAAGAAAATTCCTTTTCGAACTAAAAAGAAAAGGGACTGTTTGGTGGATTGTTATTGCTATGAAGTTCTGTGGAAAAATCTTTTGTTCATGTAAGCTTCAAGCCAGAGACAAAAACGCAATTTAGCAAAGACTCGAGGCAACAGTTGGATAATTGAAGTTGTGCGAGTGTATAGGACAGTTAATGGTTGTTTTGTGCGTGTCCAGAGATTGCTCGGGTCAGTTAATGAATCTACGCGTGCGAATCCGCCAGCGACACAAATTATGTTGCGTAAGCGATTCGAAGGGACGACGAAGACAGGAAAGTGTGCAACATAGAGCAAATGGAAGCAGTGAAGACTTTGTGCATTTGGTATGGGTTTTACTACGTTAAAAGGGGAGTATCGCTATTCGTTAGTGGTTATTGGATTTATTAGAAACGCCAAGGTGATGCTCGTCGTAAGCCGCGACAATAAAGCGTGTATTACTGTTGTTTATCCCGATCTGCTACGCCGATCTCGAACTGAATTAATGAAAACATTGGATCGAACTTCCTAAACGTGCTTAAAATAAATTTGAGCTTAACCGACAGTTTATCGGCTTTCTTTATATTGTTTCTTCATGAAATGTTAGTGTTCACGCTTGTGCTCAATCTATAATTATGAAATAGTTTGATCACTCAACAATGAACAGAAAAATAAAGATTTAAATGGAGAGTAGGTTACTCTACTTCCCAGTAGATCTATATGAATACCTGAAAAGAAAATGTCTAAGTTCAATGCCTGAACAGCAATATTACACTGCTTCCAAGCAAAGGACTTAGGAAGTTGTAAAGAGGAAAACAGGTTGCCTATATTCCACTTTGCAATTCCACTTTTCAGAGAGTCAATAAATAAAACCACAACTAGACAGCTTGAGTTCTGAATATCAACTCTGTTTATTTCTAAAATAACAATTATATTTATACCTAAATAATGTGAACTAAGCAATAACATTTTCTCATAGTAAATTTCAATATGTACATTTCATGCGTGTACAATTTTCTTGGTGTAAGCAAAATATTTGACTTGAAAAGAACTTTAACGTGTAAGCAAATACTTTTGGACTTTTGAATTTTAGCATCTAGTGTTACAATTTCATGGACTTTTCGTCTGGCATCTAAAATTACAATTTTGTGAAGAATGTGAATTTGATTGTTTGGCATTTTTGCAAGTAGAAAATTAAATGAATGAATTGAATTAAACAAATTACATTAGAATTTATAATTAGACTTTGAAATTTAAAGTTTACAATATCAAAAATGATTTAATATTTGATTTAGCCTTAACAGTTGGTAATAGTATTTCCTGTGAAACTTTAGCCAGACTTAATTTGTGGAAAATAGACATTTAGCAATCCACAATGGTTATTTCCGCTGAATCTTTTCGCAACTATGAACCGTTCTGAAAAATCTTCTGGCTGAGGGAATTGCTGGGATGTGTTCTAAAACGGCTGTAGCGCCATTAGATAGGATAAAAATCTTACTTCAAGCACATTCCTCTCATTACGAACATTTAGGGGTGTTTAGTGGTCTCAGGCACATAATATTGAGGGAATCATTTTGGCATTGTATAAAGGCAATGGAGCACAGATGATTAGGATATTTCCGTACGCAGCCACGCAGTTCACATCCTTTGAAATGTACAAGAAGTACTTACCGCAGTTTGAACTACATTTAAAAGTTTGTAGTACACGCGGATAAATTTATAGCAGGAGCTTGTGCAGGACTGACGGCTGTTACATTGGCATATCCGCTAGATACAATTCGGGCTCGTTTAGCATTTCAAGTAATGGGAGAACACAAATACACTGAAATTTTGCAGCGTGCTTCGGAAATGTTCCGCAATGAAGGCGGAATACGTGCACTTTACAGAGGGTTTTTTTTCCTACTTTAACAGGCATGGTCCCGTATGCCGGGCTGTCATTCTACTGTTTCGAGATGTTTAAATTTTTTTGCATGAAGTATTTGCCAAAGTACGCATGCAACAAATGCGAAAGGAATACTGGTGGCCTTGTATTACATATACCTGTAAAACTGGTATGTGGTGGCTTAGCTGGAGCTGTTGCGCAATCAATTTCATATCCCTTGGATGTTACTAGAAGAAGAATGCAACTCGCAATGATGAGCCCAGATACAACAAAATTTGGGATGGGAATGATGCAAACATTAACGTTAATTTACCGTGAAAACGGTATCGTTCGAGGATTATATCGAGGAATGTCAATTAACTATTTAAGAGCAACACCCATGGTAGCTGTTTCATTTTCTACATACGAAATACTTAAACAAGCTCTAAAATTGGATACAGGGATGAAAATTTAATTTTATATTGGCCTAAAACATTTCAATCATTAAAAGTTCATACATTTGAAGCAAAAAGTGCATCGTCTTAATGCGTTATTCTCTAAGTTGCAAATAAGCCAATCGATAATATGTTGCAATTCAACGCGACGTGTGGAATTGCTGGCTAAGAAGATCATGGAACTTGGTTATTGTTGTTACTATATCCATGCCAACATGGCGCAGGCGCATAGAAATCGTGTTTTCCATGAGTTCCGACAGGGGCTATGCAGAAATCTAGTCTGCTCTGATTTTTTTTTTTTTTTACACGTGGTATTGATGTATAGGCTGTGAATGTTGCTAGTAATTGCGATTTTTCACGTATGGCTGAGACTTACTCACATCGTATTGGCCGTTCAGGGCGTTTCGTACCTTCGGGTATTGCCATCAATCTAATCGCATATGAGGTTCGTTTCGATTTGCATCGCATTGAAAAGGAATTAGCCCTGAGATTAAACCAATTCCAAAGGTGGTCGATCCTTCGCTTACGTTGCCAACTCGTTACCAAGTTTGCAAAGCGGTAACGGAAACGACATGAGCAATTCATCAATCAATGAAGAAGGGAACGTGAGCAAGTGGAAGAACGTGGGGAAGAACGATGTCTGTGAAATAGTTAAATGCTACAAGTGTGTTAGTCCGTGCGGGAATGCGCGAGTGCCTGATTTATGTGTGAATGTATTCGCGTTTTGGATTTATAGTACTTTATGAAGGAACAAATTGTGAATGAAACGGCGTGAATGAAAATTTTGATTTTTAATACATATGCGAGTCGAATGATAAATTATGAAAGGGATTGTAGGGGATTGATTACCAAAGTGTTTTTAAGAGTATTGGGAGGAGAAAAGAAAATTAACATCATGAAAAGAGCTAAAGTTGGTCGCGTTAGCTTTAATGAGGAATAGAGGAAGGAGTTAGATAAACCTGTAAATAGTGCAGAACAGTTTGGCCCAATATATGGGGCCTAGAATGATTTGGCAAAACGAACTCAGGCTCTGATTTCTAGAGTCCAAATAGTAATAAAATTGAATTTAATAGGGATAAAGAAAGAGCGCACTTGGATAAAATGGTGTAAATAATAGACGAGTGGGAGCAGACGAGACCAAAATGTATGAAATAGGCAAATGCAAATGCACAGAATACTTTTTTTTTAATGAACGTTTGCATGCAATCCAGTATGGATGAAAATAAGCTCATTTCGCGTCCATTACTTTATAGGTCTTTGTTCGATACTTCAAGTTCAATATGCGTTATTTCAGGTTTGTGGCAGAGACATCTTCTACCATCCTGTGGATGCACAGCGGAAAAAGAAGAAGAAAAAAAAAAAAAAAAACAGGAAACTTCAGATATTGCTACTTTTTCTACGACAGTGCCTGTAAAAAAAATGATAGCAGCTGCCAATATCGCCATGAGCCATCAGCATTAGGTCCCGAAGTGTGGTGCAACAGGTGGTTGGAAGGCGAGGTGAAGATCGTCATCGTACGGAGCGGCACATGTTGATTGGGAAACGGCGGGACCGTACTCCCTGTTTCTGGGAAACCACACCGTTTGTATGCAAAAAGGCGCATTGTGTATTCAAACATAGTTCAACAAGGAGTGATAAATCAACTGAAAAGTTAGATCCAGAAGAATTAGTCAAATCACTCAATCCATATATTGACCAACGGATTGCATATAAACGAAATATTAAACATTAAAAGCAGTAGAAGAAGTAGCAGCGAGCATTACCACGTTCGAAGACCATACGGTTCTGATATTCAAGGAAGTCTATATGTATTTACACTTTGATAGCTGAATTTTTAGATGATTTTTTACACCCTTAAGATCTATTCTATGTCTTAATACTCGTGTGTTAATATTTGATATATGAACGCGATTCTTCACTACCAAAAATTCCAGGACTTGCTTACCTCCAAATCGTCAACGAGCGCTCGTCGTCGAGGGAAAGGTACTGTAAGTACCCTCTTAACATTTTTATAATTATATATTTATTTAATTTACAAAAAAAAAAAAAAATATATCAAATATATATAAAAATTAATATTTATTCCCCATAGCAAATTATATTGAATATATATAAAAATTAATATTTATTCCACATAGCAAATTATATTGAATATATATAAAAATTAATATTTATTCCACATAGCAAATTATATTGAATATATATAAAAATTTAATTTATTGAATGATCAAAATGAAAATGTAATAGGACGACAATCGTCCTCCCAATGCATCCGTCTATTTAGAAAAAAAAAGAAAAAAAGGAAGAATCGTCGTATAAAATCGGTTTTTTTTTTAAAGGAAATAATGATCAATTTCGTATAAATCCATGTAAAAAGTTTTGAAACATAATGTATGAAGGGTGAAAGAGTGGCATCTACAAGAGCTAACCACAATAATTGTAATAATACAGGAAATTGGAGTAAAATGAATTTTCTTCTAATGTTAATCTTCTTTTAAAATCAATTTCCCTCTTTCGATGGTTAAATGCCTTTCAATATGGTGTTGTAAATTGCTGTGCTGATTGCCATAGAATAATCATACTGTGGAGATATATCAATTTCATTACATTGGCGTTGTTCGAATAAAAACAAAATGATGAATTAAACTGGAAGAATCGGTCTCTTCCCTTCCGGTCTTTTCCAATCGGGTATAGGACCCGGTACGGTGGCAGGCTTCCACCCCAAAATATGAGCCAGCCGCCGGGTACAGAGTAATTTCTTCTTTTGTTTCAGGAGACTTTATGGGTTGAGTGGCCCAAGCCAAGTGCCTTTTTATGGCATCGAGTTATGCAATTCAATTGTATAATTCTATGACATAAATTGGTCACCGGGGTACTCCCCTTCTGATGGGAAAGTTCATATAATTCAAGTTGTATGAGTTTTCCACTCAGAAGAGGAATACCTGGCCACTTCAACAGTTTAACATTGGATTTATTCCGGTTGGGTGGGCATGAAGGGGCTCCACCACCACCCGGTTGCCCCTCTTTCATTTGTGGGCCCTGAATTTACTTGGGTAAAGACGAGGTTACCCCAAGTTCGCCTTTCTTCTCAGGTTTCTCTTGTTCTAGTAACAAGTATGTCTCCTTCGTGGAGGTTATCTACAATGGTGCGACTTCGGTCGTCTTCGTTGATCTTCTGCAAGCAATTCGTGAATGCGAAATGTTTTGTAGTGAGTCCTCGTGTCGGGGAAACGAACCCGCCCCACGACACCGCAATGCTAGCCTGCCAGCGCATTCACGCGTCTCCGGACGAGGACATTCTCGGCAGGAATCAACACCTTCCTCTGCCGAGGCAGCAGAACATCGCTGCGGTCCTTCACGGACTTATTGGAACTCATTATTCACTACATTCTTCCACAAAGAAACGTCAATCTTCCTCCCAGCTGTCCAAAATTTCCCCTCGACCTGCAAAGCGCCCGGCGAAATTCTGTTTGTGAAGGGACTCACCTGTCTTTTCTTACCTCTACGGCCAGCGCACTAGTAAATATAACTAGAGTAGACTAGTACTAGTACAACTAGAGTAGACTACAACTAGAGTACAAGCCGTACATTTGTGGCGCATTATAGTTACGTTTCTGGTTTTTATTAATAATCAGTTTTTAATCCATATTTCTACGAATCAATTTGTAAATTTTGTTAAAAGTTTTAATGAAGGGACTCTCCTAAACATTAAAATCATTTGTTTTAAGACCAGTAATTGAAGAAGTACTACTATAAAGTTTAGAAGTTAATTAAATTTTAATTATTCAAACCTAATATTGGCTTTATCGCAGAACATTATTTTCTCCCTATACTGGTGCTGACAGTTTTCATGCAAAACTTACCAATAAAGAAAAATATTCACGCGAATAAATTTCCCTGTACCAAAACTCGGGTCGAAAGTATATTGACCAGCAAAAGATTTGTTTCAAATATATCTTTTGGCCATTTCACCCGAAAAAAGGCTAAGTGACAAGAATTTACATATAAATCGAAATCGTTTCTATTTTAACGTGGTTTTTGCTCTCCACACCAGCTCAATCGGTTTGTGTTGGTTGATTGTTATGAATCCTTGGATTGTAGATCCAATCCAGGGATTTCCTTTTTCCAAACTGTTTTTATTTTTGCGAATATATTTTTTTATTCGTCTCCTAGCAGATTTTCTCACAAACAATTTCCTTTCGTTATCCATTTGAATTTTGGCACAGGGTTGGGGAGTTTTAGGTGAAAAAGAGAAATGTTTATGTTTTATTGAAATACCAATTTTTGTGCTGATCTTTGCCACTTTTGACTCCTTATACATCCCTTGTGTTTAGCATCGTTTGAATTTTTATTGGTGTTGTGTACAGTATATGCTAGGATAGATGACATTTTATTTTATTGGTGACTTTCAGGATCTATCGAGGATTGGAAAAGGTTGGCGTCGATTGACTTTCAAACTAACTTATTTTATTTTTTGGTGCTTTTCATCTCTTTCCTCACACGGTGAGTCGTGTATCCTTTCTTATTGTTTCCTCACTCATATAAAAGTGAATGGGCATGATTGTAATGGGAGTAAACGAAAAAGGGTTGAAAATGATTTGACTTAATATTAGACTGAGCGTGTTTATTGATGGCCTTTTGCTACGGTTGCAAATTTGTAAATTGGTACAATTTGCAATGGTTAGGGATGCTTTGCAAGCAAGGGGTGGAATAGTGGGAAAGTAAATCGAATTCGGATTATGCAGGAGAGAATGGATAAAACGTGGAAATGACCGAATCATTGGCCCAGTGGGCAAGTAAAATTTTATGGGCTGTTGTTTTTCCTTTTGGGGAAGACTTAAAAATTTATATTGAAGGATTTCGAGGTTTGATCGAATTTGGTAAATTTGGCAAGAATTTATTGCCAATTCATTGCCATAGTTGGATTGAAGCAGGTAATATTAGATTGAGAAAATTAAAGGAGCTTATAGGGAACGTGATTTGAATTTAGGGAAATTGTTGTTTCCTGAGGATCTTTGAACCACTCTCATCAGAATGCAAGAATTTCAGGGAAAAACTTAATCCTTTCGTTTTTCTTTACGAGCCGTGAAGAGTTGCTTTTTTAAAAGGTAGGATTCAGCGGCTCTTCAAGAAAAAAGAGGATTGACCTGCGGATATCAAATAAATAAAATAATTGACTTAATCCTTAGTAGGATACCAGAATGTCATAATTATGATTTATTGATTTGTATTATGTTTAGTACTCAGTGGGATACTCATTAGCACATAATATTATGTAGTAAAAAGCTTATTAATTCATTCAGAAATTAATATTTCTCTGGTTAATAGGATACACTCTACCAAAGCATCTTATCAGAAAAATCTAGTACATCCTTAGCAAAGATCAATAAATTCCCAGCAAAATTTAAAACCATATCTATCCCATTATCCACTCATTTCCTTGCAGAGTAGTTAAATTCTTCTTCATTTTTCAAAGTATTTAATTTAAAATTCCAATCTTAATTACCTTCATCTTAATCGATGTCACCAATTGAACTTCTATCTGATTCTTGGCTCCTTTTAACGATTGTCTTCAACTTAGATAACTTCCTTATCCCATTTAGTATTCTATCCTATTCGATTGAAGCCGCGAAAAAACATGTAATTTAGTTAACATACCTCTATTAAAAATTGCTCGCACGTCTATAAGCATCTACTCAATTTTATACCGATTCCCATATGGTAAGCATTTGACTTCTTTACTGTTTTCTTCTTCATCTCCAAGTTAAGTTAACGGCGGGTGCCTTATGAGTAGTTTTCCACTGGACTTGGTGCAAAAAATTTACGCCAATATAAGGCCATCATTGCAATGATGACGCCAAGATAATGGTGATGGTTATCTAGTTATTTTATCACAAATTGCGTTGATAATTATGCGACAATAACTGTTATCGGATGATGTTATTAAAAGTAATTTGAACAAATTGAGAATAAGAGAAAATATTGAATGCGTGGAAATATACCGGAGACTAAATGTATGATGCGGGATAGGATATTTTATTTGGTGGTCGGGTTCTGGAATTGAATTCTTGAAGGATCAATTAATGTGAATACAACATCAGATAGGAGTTGGCAAATAATCACCTAATACCTATGTTAAAGCCAGGATGCAGAAATTTAAGCACTGTTTGAGTAAATTACTAAAGAGAGGTAGACTTTAATTATTTATTTCATATGAATGGGTTGAGTATCTGAAGTTTTTAAAATCAAATAACTTAAGTACATTTTAGCTATCTGGGATTAAATTTAATTGTTTAATGAAAATATATAGATTTCTTTTATATTTAATTCACTTCAGTTTTGTTTTTGTATCAACAGAATATGTTTTCAAGCATATCAACACTTTTCTGAAATTTTATGAGAATTTCTTATATATTATCTATTGTCTAAAAAGTATTGAGCCTTTTTTGTCATTTTTTCGATTGAATATTTCTTTTATTTAAAATGGATTTTATTTAATTACATATTGTCCATTATTATCGATCACCTTTTGCCATTTTTTGGGTAGAACCATTATTCCATCAGTGTAGAACTTCTGTGGTTTATCGGCGGATAACTTGGCCAAGCGATTTTCACAGTCCCGTTTTGAAGTGAATTTCTCTTCATAAAAGAAGTTTCGCAGAGGCCGAAACAAATGGTAGTCTGATGGTGCAAGGTCTGGACTATACGGCGGATGCATCAAAACCTCCCAGCCAAGCTCTGTCAATTTTTGCCGGGTCATCAAAGATGTGTGTGGTATGGCACTGTCATGATGGAAGACAACAATTCTGGCCGTTTTTTTTGAATTGCTTGTTGCAATCTGGTTAATTGCTGACAGTACAGAGCCGAATCGTGTGTTTGGCCAGGTTCTAGCACCTCATGATAAACAATTTCCTTCCAATCCCACCATACACACAGCATAACCTTATTTGGTGTCGATCCTGGCTTTGAAGTCGTTTGTAATGATTCACCCTCTTTTGACCATGATCTTTTTCGAACGACATTATCGTATCTTACCCATCTTTCATTGCTCGTAATGATTTGCTTCAAAAATGGCTTGATTTCTTTGCGTTTTATTAGCATTTCGCAAATGGGAATTCGGACGAACAATTTTTTTGTGTTAATTCATGCGGCATCCAAACGTCGAGCATCTTTGTGTATCCAACCTTATGTAAATGGTTCAAAACTGTCTGGTGATGGATATTCAGTTCTTTAGCAATGTCATGGCTGCTTATGAGTCGGTTTTTTCAATCTTTTTGTAATTTCATCGACTTTTTCAGTGATTGGTCGACCTGAGCGAGGTGCATCTTTGACATCAAAATTTCCAGAATGAAAGTGAGCGGACCATCTTTTGGCTGTGGCTTTTGATAAAGCATCTTGACCGTAGACACCACCAATTTTTTCACGAGCCTACGATGCATTCTCACCTTGATCGTAGTGATATATATTTAACGATTTTTTTCAGAAATGTTACTCATTTTTAAATGAATACAACTTTTGACATGAATGACGAAATACAAAACTATCCATATGAAAATTGTAAACTGGAATATCACCTTTCAAATGCATGTCGGTTTGACTCAATCTGATTAGTATTGCCCAATATATGACAACGAACACCCTCTAGTGACAAAAAGGCTCAATACTTTTTAGAATACCTAATATAACGCGAAATGAACGTTTATAACTGAAGTTGAAACTTTTTTTATTTCAGCACCCAAAGGTTAATTTCTAATCATTTTTAAAAATGTCGGGCTGCACGTTTAATTTTGAAATAATAAATTTCAGGTATGCAGTGAGCAATTCAAGCCACTCACCCAAAATGATAAGGCTGCATTCGGTAGTGGCAGAGACCACATACCTAAACTGAACTAGTTTGAAGTTATGAGTGAAGTCAGATGTGGGATCACTGGCATAAAGGCCACCACTTAGTGGTTTATTAGTGTGGGAAAATAATAATTAGCGCCACAATTGCATATTTTCTGTAAATGCACCTTCAGCATTAAACGCGCTAAAAAGCAAAATCGTACATTGCCTGTAAACGGACCCTCAACATTGAACGCGCTAAATAGAAGAGATTTGGAATTAGCTTGCAGGCGACGTCCACTCACTCGACACCGATCGATACTTACGGAAACCTAAGCTTAAACATGTCATTTGGCCTTCAACGTGCTTTCCAGTGGCAATTCCATGTTGCGCAGGTTGCACACTCCTTTCTAGGAGCGGACTTCTTTAACCACCATGCATTTTTGGTGGACACAAAAAGCGACGGCTACGCAATCCCGCGTCAAAGGTTGCAGTTAGGGGATGAATTAGCACAGTTCAAAATGAATCCATATCGAGTATAACTAGTCCGGCCATTAAAACTAAAACGTCTAGGCATACGATCGGGCACCAAATCGTTATGTTATAACCGCGGAAGTCACCACAGTTGCATACATTAAGTTTCATCAGAGGGGTGCGTAACTTGGGGTGGCATACTGAGGCCGGCTAGCGCTCAGTCGTAACGTGGACAGAGCACGTGGGTCTTCTGGGATACCCTTTGCCACCTTAAATATAATAACTAAAACAAAGGGAAAAGGACGGGGAAGGGGGAAGTCATTTTAAGAAATGAAAGATTATTGTTTTTAACGAGACATGGGCGTTGTATTCAGTATAAAGACAAATTTCTATTAAAAAAAAATTAAAAATTATTAATTTCCATTGAAAAAAGAAAACATTCAAATAAAATTTTTTGTATAAAGGAAAACGCAAAAAAGAACTTGATGGTGTGAATTTACAGTAACAAATCGGAAACAAAACTAAATAGGTACTCACTCTTTCCTCGTTGATCTCCGAGCGCTCGGTGAAGACAAAAAAAGAGTGTGGGGCTAATGGAAGTTAAATTTTAAATTAATTTGAAAATTCAAGCAATCAAAAATCAAGGAACACGCAACGGCCACTTATCGCACTCTCCGATCCGTCATTACGGCTTACTTGCAAAAAAAAAAAAAAACTTTAATTACGGCCCCTGGCTTTCTCCACAATCAAACAAAACAGTTTTTTAAAAGGATGAATCACTCTCGGCGTTTATTTTACTTCAATTAATACGTTCGACATCAAACTCGCTCCAACTTTATTCCCGGAGACGGAAAACCAAAAATTCTTCTCACTCACTCGTATTTGCGCATGGATCATACGTTATTCCACAACTGATGTAATGTCTTGTTTCTTATTTCACATGGATCATACGTTATTCCACAACTAATATAATCTCTTGTTTCTTATTTCACAACTATTGTAGTTTGTTGCGTCTTATTACGCAACTAATGTAGTTTCTGGTTTTTTATTTCACAACTAATATAGTTTCTTTGCCCTTCCTCACACCAAAACTTTCGACACTCAACTTCGCAATCAATTAATTCACTTTCTTCTACCGTCACCAGAAAATCATTCCCGTTTAATTCAAATTCAGACCTCTTTATTTTTTTTCCAACTTTTAAATTAACACACTTCAAACTTTATCCTACAATTCCCAAATTGAAAGTCAGTTCATTAACTTTCTAGTTAAATTTCAAATCCAGAAATTCACTTCACCGAACTTTTGCTAAAAGTAATTATTCTTCTTTCCGTCAAACACCGACTGCGTTTTTAAATCCAGAATTTCACTTCTCAATCCCGCAATCCTTTCATTCTCAATTACCGCTTCCGCATCTGGGTAACGTAATCGAAATTCATTACACTTCGACTCCGCTACCCACACATCTTTTCCATATCGACAAACGCAACAATTTCCATTTTGCATATATGGCGATTTGCATAACCATGATAGCGTTTGGTAAGATGCAAATCGTCATATATATATATATATATATATATATATACGGAAACAATTGCTTTGGTGATATTCCAAAAAGAGTGCTTTCCTGCGCTCGGGGAGCTTGAAGCCAGGGTCCCAGCGGACTCGCCTTTTGTTGATTTTCCATTAATTGAACTAGCAACTTCAACTATGCACTTTTCTTAATGGGCATTGAGATGAAATTTGTTAGTAGGAAAGCGTCTATGAATTTTGTTGGTATAACAAAGAAAATTTTGTTAGTGGGAGCTAATGAATAAAATTAGTTAGTGTGAAAGAAGGAATAAGGTTTTGTTAGGGAAAAGGTATCGAATGAAAATTTGTTAATGGGAAGTAATGAATGGAGCGTTGTTAGTGGGAAAATTAAGATTATTATTATATTACTATTTTTTTTTGTGATTAAAAATAGGTTAAGAGGGTAGGATTGAGATGATAGGGAAACAAAAAGTTATAGGGAAATTGGTAAAATTTGAATAAAAATAAATAAATATACAGAGGAAAAGATATAAGTACCCAAAGGAAGGTGGAGATGTTATGGCGCCAATTTGAAGTTGCGAATGGGAGAATGCTGGTACGCTGGGATTCGCAACAGTTATCAAAGGCCCGCCTATAGCTGAGTGCTCTCGATGGCTTAGTCAAGAGAAATTTAAGATAACTAGAATTTAAATTCAATTTTTACCAGACAGTGGATTGTGTCGCCCATCAAGTAGCTCTTGGGCGCGCCCCCTGCGACTTGTTCGAAAGAAAGATGGTTCCTGGCAAGGGCTGCCATCTGTTCGAAATTCCCCGGATTTGTCCTAGTTTAGAGGGCGTCCAGGGGTTGTCCAGGAGGCGTTTTCAAAAAGTACTCGAATAAAACACGGACAATTTTTATGTCAGGGGAATCCCAATTGATTGAAATATAAGCATTAATCCAAACGAATCTTATGGTTGAAATCATTCATAATCGTAGGCCATGTTTCGACGTGGAGTGATTTCACTCCTATATTCAGGCGTTAAACAGATGATATGTAGAAGAAGAGTGAGGGACAATGAGCAGTGAGTCAATGCCCCTAACTCTTCTTCTCAATATAACCTGTTTAATGTGTAAATAAAGGAGTGGAATCACTCCATGTCTGAACACGGCCATAAGCCGCATACAAGCTAACTCCGGCAATGCAAAACAGCTGACGATGGCCATCGTCAACCGAAGGTTTCTTGTGGGCACCCGCCACAACTTTCGATCACGCACTCAGTCTAGTCAGTGGTGGATAGGCTACCAAGTGCTTTGCGTGTGTCTTTCGTGTGTTGACTCCACTTCGAGCTTACAAGTTCAGTTGTTAACGTTATACTTGTGATTCGTGTATTACCTTTATATTGGTCAAAATCCGAGAGGTGAGCAATTTTCGGTTTCTAATTTACAAAATAAAAATATGTGAATTGGAAAGTAATTTCAATTTAGAATTTCAGCCCTACATTTCGTTGTTTATTTATGAAAAGGGCCAAGCCAAAGGATTATTTATTTTATAATTAAAGCATAAAACAACTAAGCTGGGATCAGTATTAATAATTTCGGGAAGTATTTTAAGTATAGAAAAATGTATATTGATGTATATTTTAAACAACTTTTAAATATTTTGAAAACTATAAATGTATGAAATTTATTGCTGTTTTTCTGCAATATAGGTCTCCACAAAACTTTACTTATTTATTCATTAGCAATGCGGAAAACGTCCTTATCGTCAATTTGAAACATTTCAGCAGATTTGCGCTGACTTCGTAGAGAAGTTACTTTGACCACATCCTTTTCATCAACTGTGATACCTGCTATGATGGCGTATCCATACATGACGTTTCATTTTCTCAGTTGGTACATTTATAAGGGAAAACTAAATTTGGATGAAAATTTTCGGAAGTACTCACATCATTCACGCTATCGTGTCCACAGAGTTGATTTCAAAGGGTTTGTAAAATCTCATCTGTGAACTACAGCATTATAAAAACTTTGCCTGTTAACAATCAAAAAATGAACCAGTTCTTCATCGCCATGTGTTTCTATGCTCCATAAACTCTGGCGTAAGAGCTTCATTTTTGCTCTCTTCAGTTGAAATGCCTCAAGTTTTATTTTTTTATTTTCAATTTAGTATGTGGGAATAATAGTATCGACACATCCCATGATCTCTGCTACATAATTTTTGTTACATTCATGATACCGGATATGGGGTCTGAATTTTCAAGGACTAACTTTTTCATAGCTTCAATTTAATCTTCCGTTATTTCGTGCAGCAAAACAGAGGAATTTTTTAAAACATTAGCAAATTCCGCAGCTATTTCGGCATCTTTTCCTTTCAAAACATAATTAGCAGTTTTTTTTGAGCACACTGCCTACACAATCCATTGGCTCTTTTCCGTGCCCTAGTTCGCTATATGTCCAAGGAAAGCATTCCAATAAATTTTTTATCCACAAGTAAATTTTAGTGTGGTTTCGGTATTGTGAGGTTGCACCGTCTGAGAAGATATGGAGAGTTTGAACATGTCATTCGTCCATAAATAGCATGGACCTGATGGTCCAGATAGTTGCTGACTATAGCAAAAAACATTTTTTTAACTGAATCAACAGTTTTTTTATAAAAAACACCAGTGTGGATTGTAAGCTTTGCCCCAAAAAGCTTTCTAAGTGAATTCTTAGATTTTTCACTGTACCAGTAATACAAATCTTGTAGTTAAGTTAACCACTTTTTTCGCTTCTTTCAGAACCCTACCTTCATTTGTCACTTGCCACTAAAAATATTCAACTGCATCCTGATTATTACCAGGATTCATTTCAATTTATCTGCAAATAGTAGATGAACCAAATATACAGTCATAGGGGGTAACATCGTAGCTATATGCTTTAATTAATTCAATCATAGAATTATATTTAAACTCCCCCAATCTATTCAGTTTGTATATATTTATTTTCAGATTAAAATTTCCTTGCGTAAATACACGTTTAACTGTGAATCGCGAAAAATAGCCTATGTCAAAAAAAGGAAGATATGACTGGGAAGTCCACTATCGGAAGTATACTTGCTTCTCATTGATGTACGTTTTCCACGGGAAAATCGAAATGTTGGAAAAAAGTGATAACTCAGTTATCGAAACTAGAAACATATTGGCTTTTCTAAATAAAATGTTGGACGACAGAATAAAAAAATTTTGTACCGATTAAGGTTCAAAGTATTTTGAACAAACAAGATGAAAACATGATAATAGAGTTAAAAAAAAAATTGTTTAATTTTTTACACAGGAATGAAATCCTACATAGAAAAGTGGGAAAAACCAATGAAGGACTTTGACAAGTTCAATTTTGCCAAACAGCACTGAAAGCACTCCATGGTCTGATATTGAAAAAACAGTTGTTTTTCTTAAAACTATTAATATAGAAAGCGATGACACGAATTGATTGAGGAATGGGCAAATTTAAAAGCATTTCGCACGAATCGTAGTGATGGAGACAAGCTATTAACCGCAAGCCAGCTGTGGCTGAATTTTTTTAAAACGCTGTATCCTCCTTTATATTCTGAGCTTCTCAAAATTGCCCAGTATTATTTTTGTATACCAGCTCATAATGCGTACCTGGAAAGAGTTTTTTCGCGAGTCTCGCGGCGGTGGATGAAGGAGAGAAACGCCCTAAATACACATTCAGTTTCTTCTCTGCTCAAAATAAAATATAATTTCAAGGACCTGAGTTGCTCCAACTTTTACAGATGCCTTTTGGAAAAGAAAAATATTTTAGCGAAAATTGGAATGTCTGCAAAATACCAAAAATAAGAAGAAAAATGCCAAAATAAGAAAGCACTCGATCTCGTTAAAAGTAAAACATGTAACTTGCTCTTGATTTACATGTGATAAATAGTTTATCTACCCAACCGAAAATTATAAGTTTATATAACTTGGTGCTTAAAAGGAGAGTGCTCCTAATTATTTGTTTAATGTTTAATTTTATTTGAGTATTATATTTGCTATGCTGTAGTTTGGATCGCAAACAAGCAGTATATTTAAATGAATAATATAATGAAAATGTAAACGATGTTGTTGTTTTCAACGCTATAATATTGTTTTTCAGCGGCGTTCGGGGGAAAAACTCGATTTCACCAAATGTCCGTGGTTTTTTAATTTTTTGTCCGGTGTCGTCAATTTAGGTGATGGCAGTCCTATTCCTGGCCAACGTGCGGGGACTACCGAAGACTAAACGGTGCCACTGTGCAAGACAGTTATCAAATGCATCACATTCAGGATATAACTTTTGACTTGGCTGGAAAACGTATCTTTTTCAAAATCGACTTACTCAAGGTGTTTTACCTTATCCCAACTAAAGAAGAAGACATTCCAAAAACAAGGATAACGACATCTCTTTGCCTCTATGAGTTCAATACAATGACGTTCGGTCTACTCAAAGCAGCCCAATCTTTCCAGCGGTTTATGGATCAGGTACTCCAACGCCTCGACTGTTGTATTTGCTAGGTCAACGATATTCTGGTCACTTCCGACTCAGAGAACCAACACAGAAAGTATCTACGGTTGGTATTTGAACGTCTCGCTGAGAATGGACTAGTAATCAATGTGGCCAATTGCTCATGGGGGGCAACTGAGGTCTAATATTTAGGTCATGTGATCAACGCACAAGGCGTTTCACTACTACTATCCTGGGTGCAGTTAATTCGAGACTACGCACAACCTACGACAGTAGCCGAGCTCCACCGTTTTGTGGGATGCATTAACTACTATCGGCGCTTCATTCGAAATGCAGCCAGTTCGCAAGCAATATTAACAATTACTACTCCTCTTTCAAAATTGCAAAAAGAGTCTGGCTGACGTCAGTCTACTGGTGCTCTTCCAGGCAAACAAACCACTGAGGCTTGCTACTGATGCGTCAGATGTAGTGGTAGTGTTACACTCAAAAGAAATAGGGTGCTCCAGCGGGGCTTATGGACCCGGTTAAGCTCGTCCGAAGACGGGCGTGGGGCATCACTCGCTTGTGCACCAAGGCCCCAATAAGCCGCCAAGCGAGAATACGGCTTGCCGGTTTCCCTTTCTCGCAGCACGAAAAAGGACACTGCACCACTTCCAATGACGTGAAATATCGGGCACAACAACGCGAGAATTATATTGCCCTACTGCAAGTTATCAGGCAAATTAAAGTCAAGAGAATTTGTCAAACTCTACACGGCTCCTCTGAACACTAACACTCAACAACCTGAAACTTATTTTGATCAAATTCAAATGTGTTATATAAAGAGAATTCAATTTTTACTGTACTTTACCTTTAATTGCTTTTAAAAGAAACTTCATTTATACAAACTTATCTTTCTTTTCAAATTATTTTCTGCAAATAACCAAACTAAATTTACAATTGCAATTAAGCGGAAAAGAAGAAATCTTTTTAAAAAAACGTTCGGTCTTCCGTCAACGTTTTCGAAATTTCTTTGCCACTTATTGCTCCGACAACTCCCTCGATGTTTTCGTTCGTGCTGATGTTTCTCAATGTCGTAATCTGCCCAACGTCTAGTCTGGCCAATACTCATCTTCTGTATTATCCCCCGTCGCTTCACCTTTTCACCTTTGAGTTGCCAATCCAAAGAAAGAGGAGGTGCGACATGCGTCGCTTCCTTAAATAATCTCCCTCTAGCGGCCACTTTACCGCTCTCCGACTGAGTTTTGTTTTTTGTCTCGGGTTCAGCCACCTCTTTGGAGTGGTTCTTTCTGTTCCGGCGGAGTAGTCTCACTCAAACTCTGCGTCTTTTCCACTCCACTTTCAACCACTCTGGAGGCGATCACCAGAATCACGGCTGAATATCTTCTTTGACAGTTTTCAATGTCAGATGAAATTATTTATTATTAAATAGTGATGTCGCGGTATAAAATTGTGTGAATTTAAATAGTGCTTTTTCGGGTTTTATTCTACGTGATTTGACTAGTGCTACTGGTCATACGACGCTCCGTCAAGTAAGCCTGGAGGAAAATATCCGGTAAACGTGAATATTTTGCTAAGTTATTTTATTATATTCTTTTCAAAAAATTGTATAAATAACTAGTACTGTAGAAAATATTGCTTTTCGCATTCTCCTTTGACGGAGTTGTTAAACATTGTGCGACTTATCGCACTAAACTCAGGTTCCACGCAGAAGCTTGGTCTACTGCATGTGGTCACGATGCAAATAATGGTGTGATTTTATTGCATTTAAATAAGCTTTTCGCGTTTTCTGCTTTCTCACCCTTTTCACCTACGTTGTCTTCGTCATCGTCGTTATCGCTGCCGGAATTTTGATCAGCTTCGGATGTTGACTCACCTCCTTGATCTTTAGCTGCAGGCAATCCTTGTATCAATCATGATGCACAATATTGTAGTTGGTTGGTACATCTCCTCAACTCGTCTCGTTAGCGCACTTTCGGTCTTTAAACGATGTTTAACCATGGTGGACATATGTTGAACAGAATTTCGGCAGCATGCGTTTATGTGGCGATATACTCCTCGTTCAGGATGTGAATGTTGCTGATCAGTGGTTCAGGACATTCCTTCCAAATTAAGTTGTTGTTTGGTTAACGCCAGACCTGATGTAGTATATACGTTCGCAGCAGCGAAATTATTATCAGTATGGATTATATATTTTTTTCTTTTTAAAATCATGACAACAAGTACTCGTACTTAAATTACTATTACGGGTACATTTAAAAATTATTAACCAAAACTCTATTCGAGTGTGGCTTAATATTGCTTTGTTTAACGAGTCACGCGATTGATATGGTAGTGTTCGGGGTGAGCTTATGTTGATGCCATCCATAACAGTAGGTGCACTGCTCAAGCAGCTACAAGCAGGCAAGTGGCTGGTGCTTGGCTTTTATCAGAAAAAGTTATCCAAACCATAGCCAACTGCAGTATATATGACCGCGAACTGCTGGCCATTTACAGCACCATACGTCACTTTCGGCACTATTTTTAAGGCTCACGGACCATAAGCCACTTACCCACGCATTTGCGTAATAATCCAACAAAGCATCACCATTGTAACTTCGCCACCTGACCTTCATTTCCCAGTTTTCTACGGACGTAAGATATATTGCTGAACTACCAACAGCGTCGTGGACGCTCTGTAATGAACTGAAGTAATCTCAGTCCAATCTGTTGTTGATATGAATGAATTTGCACTTGAGCAGCAAAAGGATGCAGAACTGCAGGAACTCCTCCGCAATGAAACCGTGTCACTTATCTTAAAACACGTTATCGTTGGTGATAACGTGGTATTGATGGCTGATACGTCGCTTTTGAAAGTGCACCTCCGACACAAAAATTTTCCAATGCCCAATGAACGGTTTTAGCCTGTACAGCTGGACATCAGCGGCCCTTTGAAACCATTCCAAGGTTAAAAGTATTGCCTCACAGTAATTGACCGATTTTCAAGGTGGCGCGAGGCAATACCGTTGACTAACCAAACAGCTGGAACCGTTGCTCAAGCATTTTTCAATAACTGGCTAGCACGGTTTGGTGCACCCTACACAATTCAAACGGACCACAGCACTCAGTTCGAGTATTCACTTTTCAAGAAACTTACCCACTCCATCGGATGCGATCGAGCTAGGACGTTACCTTAGAACTCCGCTTTCAACGGGTTAATTGAACGCTTGAACCACATGCTCAAGGCGGCAATGATGTGCCACAAACCAAATCCGTCTTGACCCGAGACAGTGCCCACCGTTTTATTAGGATTACGCGGAACAGTCATGAAGGACCTGGCATTGTCATGTGCAAAAATTTTATATAGAACGACGCTTAATTTTCCTGGAGCATTAATAGTTCCGAAGCACACAGCCAACGAAACACATGAGTTTCTAGTTAAATTACGAGAAACTATGAGCCAACTGCATCCTTCGACCACAGATTAACGAAACTTACGGCCAGCATTTGTGAAGAAAAGTCTCAGACTTGCTCACACGTATTTATTAGGATCAACTCAGTCAAAAAACCATTGACCCAGCCGTATTTGAGGCTGCACAAAGTTCTTAAGAAGGTTTCAGACAACCTGTACGCCATCAATGGACGCACAGCCAATATTTCCGGTGCAACTAACAGTTTAGAAGAAAATAAAAGTTAATGGGGTCCTCCGAGGGCCCCATCTTGGTACACAACGTTAATGAGTGATTCTTGGTATATTAATCTTCTTCCTTTAAGCACTACAGCCCCTCTCGGGCCTTCGCTTTCTGCAAATAGCATTTTTAACTGTCTCGGCCTATTGACCGCGTCCTTCGATTTCGAAATCCGAGCAGCGATGAACTTTCTTCGTCAGCCGATTCAGACTAGCGTTTCCTCGGTTTCCCCACTGGTCTCCGCTCTTCTGTTCTCCCAACGAATACCTTTTTGGGTATCCGTGGTACGTCCATACGATTCATGTGGCCAGCCCATTGCAGCTTCCATAGCCTTGCAATCATTGAGACCTCCGGCTTGTCAAAAATTTCATACAGCTCATGGTTGTATCGGATTCACCATTGGTCCCCGTTTAGCTTCGCTCCCGTCGCTCAAAGGCGTTTAATGTATTTGCGGATGCTTGGGTTAGAGTCACAGATTCGTATACTTGGGGCTTTGTTTTCGTGTGTATGCAGCTGGTCTTCAAGATCGTCAAAACTGAATAAAATATTTTATTGGGGAGCTGTATTCTTCGGCGTATTTCGTTTCTTTTAATACTCGTATTCGCCAAGTGTGTTTCTGTATTTGAGGTATGTTTCCTCAACTGCGACATGAGCTTTGTTTTATTTTCATTGATTTGTAGCCCTACTAGTTTTGCTTCGCTGTCGAGTTTCAAGAAAAGTTTTTTGGCAGTTGTTAATGACCGTGACAAAATATTTATGTCGTCTGCATAGGCTACTACTTGGCTCGACTTGCATAGTAATTCACCTCGCGTATCGACGTACTCCAGAGCCAAATCGGATAGCAATGGGGCCAGCCCATCTCCTTGCTTTAGTCCGAAACTTGTGTCAAAGGCATCGGTGAGTTGGTTTTTAATGCGGACTTGGGGGGTCATCGACGTCATTGTCATGTCCGATCATATGTTCTGCCATGGTCCTAATAGCCGCTTTCACTTCCATCCAGAGCTCGTTGCTCGTCTTTAACGATGCGTCTGATAAGATGGGAGCCAGCTGGTTTTCGCGAGTCTCCGTGAAATTTTTGGCCATAGACGCCGTTTGGAGCCATTCGATGTCAAATTTTTGTAGCGGGCTGTGGTATGTCAATAGTCAAGTAAAAATTATTCTTTCTTCTTTCATTGCCTTCTATAACTTCTGTCAAGTACGCCAAAAAACTTACTAATTTACTATGATTTGATTTAAATTAGTTTTAAGTTATTCCTTTATTGTCTGTGATTTATTTGGTCCAATTACGAACTTGCCCTTCTCAGTAAATGGTGATACATAAAATATTTCTCCTAAATTTTACATACTTGTGCGATATAAATAATGTAAAGTGAATATCAAAATAAATATTGTATAATAAATATTATATTTACATGAATACTGCTCGCAGATTCTCAGGATCATTTTTCTGTCCTCTGAAATTTCTCCGGAGCTTTTTTTGAAAAATTACCCTACAATGAATACAAGGTTGTATACAAATTGTGATTCTTAACATCAGTTTAAGGTAAAAAGTGATGACAAGAAAAATGACTTTAATTTGTGGACAGTATTTAAGTTGTCGTCTCTTGTTCAGAATGTTATAAAAGAGTACGGGCAGTAATGACTCCGAAAGCATCTTCAGCATCTCTCCACTAAACAAGCTTGAAACTTTCACGTCATTATCGATTCACTGTACTTTATACGTGTATCTACAATGTACACTTGATACAAGAAACAGTGAAAGCTCAACACAGTGAAACAATTTATATAACATAAGTAAATGACTGCCAGGAGGTGAAGTGAAAAAGGACAAAGTATGCTTGGCGAAAGGAAAATGAACACTAAACCTGAACGGTATGGTAATATAATTTGCATTTCCACTGAACGACAACAATTCAGGACAATGATGACTAGGCGAGGTGTGCGCGATATAAGGAGTAAAACGACGACAATGTCGACAACATAGAGAAAGGTACCTTGAAATCAGACAGGATACTCGCAAAGACGGTCACGTATGACGCGTTTTTCGTAACAGTGTAAAGTTTTTGAGAGTCACTGTATATTGCAAAAGTTGCAAAAATATTCTAACGTGAGGATTATATGTACTTTTGGATGACGAGAATTCAGAGAGTGGGGAGTTGTGTTCAGTAAAGAGATTTTCCAAGCTTTTAAAGAGTCAATTTTAGAATATAATTTGGTAATTTAGTTCCTGATATGTGTAGTGAAAACTGATTAAGTTAACATTTTATCACGTGTGGAACATATGCCTACTGTCATATGCAAATACAGTTGAAAATGTTCTCTATGGTTTGTTTAAGTTAATAAAAACTTTCAATGGTGTATCCTTTTCAGCTACCACTCACAAAATATTTATTCCAGATGTTCATTCAATCAAGCCCAAACTTCATTCAATCGGCAAACTACAGTTTATTCTCTCCCTACTTATAAATCCTTCCAACAACTTAATTAATGTGTCGTTAAAGTATACTTATCATCACCACCAAATCTCGTTTGAAATTATATTTACAGAATTACATCCTTGTTGACATTGTCGATTTGATCTCATCTCAGTCGATAATAATCAAACAATGAACGTGTGACTATGGAAACCATACACTACCATACAGGATATTCATTTTAGGGAGAGATCTTCTAAGGACCCTCACACTCTGCATAAATCAGAAATGAGTGGATATTCAACACTACTTGTCTTTTAGATGCTGAAAATTTCCTTGCTGATAGTGTGGCAGTTTTTGATTGCGCAGACATTATTGTTGTGTAAATATGACATGCTTGTGTCCTTTTGATTGCACTTCGTACTCTGATGCGGTTGTGCATCAAATACTGTCGTAAAATAGGGAATTTGATATGTTCAAATATTCTTGTGTTGCAAAGATTTTATTCTAGATATGCGAACAAATCTCGGTGGGAGCAAAGAAATAGATAGAACATGATTGACCATAGATTATGAGTGAAAAATTATAATATATTTTTTTATTTACAGGAAAAATTTATTGAAAGTAATCACTACAGTGCAATGAAATTTACTCGGAAGCGGAGTTTTAATTCATGTTTCCTGGTATATCGTATTTTACAATATTCTTTCCCACTTTTCGAAAATTATTGGCCCAACTAAGAACCATGGAAAATATTTAATATGAGTCCTCCTACCAGAAGGGGTTTGTACCAAAAACATGCCTCATATATTAAAGTAGCATAAATTGATGTAGTGGTTAGATAGCCCTGTTTAAAATCCAGTTTATGACAATGAGGTTCGTTCCGAGTAATTCTTGGGAAGGACTATAAGCCCTTTTAATTATTATACGTACTGATTTAAAATCAGATCATACCGCAGCTGCGTGGACGGGCACACGGTCAAAGCGTGGTACTGACCATATCACCTTTTCGAGTGTTGGTACATACGATCAATATAATCTAACTAACTAATGTTGTGGATTAAGAGTGTTGTTGGTCCGTGAAAGACAGCAGCGATATTAACTGCCTCAGCAAGCTAAGATTTTGGGCTTTTTAGGGATGACTTTACCTGACAATACGTACGCGTGCTGACAGCTAGCTTTCTGCGGTCTTGGAGCGGGTCTTTTTATTCAGCACAAAATCCACACTACAGAATTTTTTTCACATGTACGATTTTAGATATAACATAGCCTAGTAGAAACCAAAGGGGAGCCTTCTGTTTTCCTGCCTAGCCTACTGATGATCCTTCCATTTTTAACGAGAAAGCTAGCTAGTATAAGAAAATGGGCAGCCGGATGTATTTGGTGTCCCACGCAATCTCCCAACTGGGTGAAAATTCAGATGATTAGGCCCTGGATCCAACGAAGATGGAGGGCGATCCTATGAGGTCTACTTCAGAGGATGTATCTCGTCACATTGCGGTTCCTTAGCTCTTTCAGGGTGGAAAAAAGGACCTAGTTTTGTCTCTTCAATAATTCATTTTTATTTAATTCTCTGTTACCAAACTCATCTTGACAAAGAAGAGAACCCCTAGAGTAAGGATGATCAACATTGGGGAAGCACTCGTTGAGACTAAACTAGCAGTGAAGTACCTGGGCATTTTGATCGATTCGAAGATGCGTTTCTCCGAGCAAATCAGGGCAATAGCTGACAAGGCTGCAGCGAGTGTTTCGGCTCTCAGCCGGCTAATGGCCAACATAGGGGGTCCCACCTCATCAAGAAGGAGACTTCTGATGAGTGCAGTACAATCTGTGCTGTTGTACGGATCGGAGATATAGTGTAAGGCTCTCAACAAGGGGCTGTATCGAAGGCGCTTGGCACAGGTGCAGCGACGGGGAGCGCTGCAGATTGCATCTGCATATCGGACTGTCTCGGAGTCGGCAGTGCTGGTCATCGCAGGAGTGATACCCATTGCCCTCCTTGCCAAGGAGCGCCACAGAATCTACCTGCGGAGGAACGAATGCGACAGAGATGCTGTCGCCCACGAAGAACGAGAACGCTCACTCAGTGATCGGCAACAGTCCTGGGTGAGCGATACAAAAGGTACTGTGTGGCACATTACGCTCGGGCAGTCCTTAAGATAAAAAGCGCCTGGAGGCGTCCAGAGCGGAGGGGTCTCTTTCTTAGAAATCCCTCTCCCTTCCCCTCCTTCCGTTGGAAAAGGGATCTCTGTAGCCCGGTGGCGCCTAAACGCGTAGAGAAATGAGGCTTAGCCCGAAGTTATGTGTCAAACGGTTCCAGCCTAGGTTCTCAGATTGACAGGGGAGGTGTTTAGTGGGTAGTCCAAGGGTGTCCTCCATGGGAGTCCCACACTGCCAGACTCGGCGGGCGTAAATGCCTTCACCTCCCTACCACAAAAAAAAACTCTACTATAGTGACAAGTAATAAAATTAACATAATGTTGTATAGAAATTTTGAACTATAGGTAAACCTCATCACAATAAAATGTAAAGGATGAGAATGAAATCGTGAATGCATTTATAATGAGTGATAATGTTGATAAAGGTAATAATCATTGCTGTTTTTATTGGGTACTAATGTTATATTTTATGTATTTATAATTCATGTCTGAAATCAATTATGCAGAAATTGTTGGAGACCATGGGGAGGAGGTTCCACATAAAATCATAGAAGAAAGTTAATTAGCTTTCAACTTAATTGAAAATGCGAAGCAATCAACTAATTCTTCTGTAAATTTGGTAAAAGGTATAGTTACAATATTAATGTAACAAAAATTATAATTCTCTAATAGTAGCTATACATCAAAAATAAATAAATTAATAATTTCCAGTCAAAAACTATGAATCATACATCACTATGATCATTGACTTTGTATGAAAATACACCTTAACATAAAAATAATATTTAAACAAAGCAAATGGAAGTTTTCAAAATATATCGGGTTTTCTATTCGGGACATAATAATTTCGTAGTTTTATATGAACGCACCCTTGAATTTTTTTTGATAAACTGTTAATTTCAAAACGACACCAACACTGCCATCAAAGCAGTTCGACCAACCCGGACCGGTGGCCTGCTGGTGGAATTCGGGCCAGAGGCCATAAACAAAGATGCATTCCGTGACGCGGTTCAAAAGGTTCTTGGAGATGCGGCAACCGTTGCCTCGCTCGAACCAATGGCCACCCTGGAAATCAGGGACCTCGACTGCGTCACGGACAAAGCTGAAGTAGAGGATGCCATTAGGAGGGAGTTCCCCAGCTTAAGTGAAGTCAAGGCAAGATTGACACGTGAAAACACAAGGGGGCAACGCATGGCAATTGTCGAACTAGCTGATAAAGACGCCCAGCAAATCCTGGCGAAGGGCAAAATTAAGATAGGTTGGGTGATCTGCAGGATACGGAGAAGAGCGATCCCTATCCGCTGCTTCAGATGCCTCGAATACAGACACACCGCGTATGGCTGTAGGGGGACCCGACAGGAGATCTCTGTGCTACAAATGTGGTGAAACGGGGCGCAAAAGGAAGGAGTGCACGAACGAGGCAAAATGCATTCTATGCAAGGATGCTAAGCTAGCACCCGGCGACCTCAAACATGAGCCAGGGACAGGGAGATGCTGGGTTTTCAAGGAGGCCCTAACTAAAGCCAAATCGATACTCAAATGATCCGTATCCTGCAGGTCAATTTGCGCCGAAGCACAAACGCGCAGGACCTACTTGAGTAGTTTGCGAGGGATAAGAAAGCTGACCTCCTGTTGCTGAGCGAGCAACATCATAACAAGGACTCGCAAGCGTGGTACCTTGACGAATCTAGTACCTCGGCCATCTGGGTTCGAGACAGCGCCCGCCTTCAGGTGCAGGGCCATGGACGCGGGGATGATTTTGTGTGGGTGCGGTGTTCAGGGATAACATATTTCAGTGTTTATCTGACGCCTAACGAGGCAATGCCATCTTTTCGAACCAAACTCGATGCCCTGGAGGACGCTGTCTCGAACACAGAGGGCCACATGCTGGTCGGGGGAGACTTCAACGCTAGAGCCATTGAATGGGGTATGCCACAATCCGACCCAAGGGGAAAGCAAATCTTGGACATGGCGGCCAGAACAGCGCTTTTTGTCCTAAATACTGGTAACACCCCTACTTTCCGCCGCTGGGGTTGCGTAGGAACCATACCCGATGTGACGCTCGCTTCGGAGTCCCTGGTACCTAGAGTACACAACTGGCGAGTACTAGAGGACTACTCAGCTCGTGATCACCAGTATATAGCGGTTGAGATTCACGACGGTGCCACTCTGCGTGCATATGCCCAAACTTCAATCCTCGGATGGAGGACTGGGAGGATGGACGTTGGGAGGTTCGCTGACGCGCTTACGGCAGGCGCACCGTTGCTGGGAGCTCCGCCAGGGAGTGGAGGACCTACAGCCAAGGACTTGGTGAACTCAACTATGAGTACCATCATAACTGCTTGCGAGTCTTCTATGCCCCGTCGGAGACCCCGACACGGTAAGCCTCCAGTATACTGGTGGTCAAACGAGATCGCTGAACAAAGAAGCGAGTGTCACAAACTTTGGCGAGAGACCCAGCGGGCGCGAACACGGGAGGAGGCAGGCACTGGGCTAGCAGCATACAGGTCCGGCAGGAAATATCTTCGCAGGCTTATTAACAAGAGCAAGGCCCGATGCTGGCAAGACCTCGTGGAAGATGTAAATAGGGATCCGTGGGGCCTAGGTTACAAGCTGGTCATGCGAAAACTTGGTGTCCAACGGAAGCCCTGCTTACATGAAGCAGAGAAGATGGACGAGATCGTACGGGTACTATTCCCCACGCACCCTGTCCGTGTCGATCCAGCTCATGCACAAACCCAATTAGAATGCTCACCTTTCACAATGATGGAACTGGAGCAGGCAATTCTATCCATGAAAGCAAGGAAGGCACCGGGACCAGATGGCGTTCCTGCTGAGGTTTTGCAGCTTGTCTACAAGCTTTGTCCTGACTTGTTGCTCAGTATGTTCAACGCTTGCCTTTACGAAGGTGTATTTCCGGAACGCTGGAAAGTGGCGAGGCTCGTACTGATCAGCAAGGGGAAGGGAAATTCCGAGTTGGCGTCTGCATACCGCCTGTTATGTATGCTAGACACGGCTTGGAAAGTGCTCGAGAAACTCATCAAGGGAAGGCTAACTGATGCGGTCCGTTCTGCCGGGGACCTATCTCCCGGCAGTATGGTTTTAGAGCAGGTCACTCCACTATTGACGCGATAGCGGAAGTAGTGAGTGCGATCCAAAGAGCGGAGGCATACTGCCAGTCAAACAAAAGGGTTGTGTTGCTCGTGACGCTTGACGTCAGAAACGCCTTCAATTCCGCTAGATGGGCGGATATTCTGGAAGCACTGGAAAACTCTTTTCAAGTTCCAGAATATCTGATGCGGATTTCGAAGAGCTACCTGACAGACCAGAGCCTGCTCTATGAGACGAAGGAGGGTCGGCGGAGGATGGAAGTTACATCGGGTGTTGCACAAGGCTCCATCCTTGGCCCAGGCCTGTGGAACATCACGTATGACGAGCTACTGAGAATCGAGCTGCCGGATGAGTCGCGCTTGATCGGCTATGCAGATGATGTCGTGGCGCTAGTTGCGGGACGCACTGTTGAACAAGCGCAACTCAGACTGGGTATGCTAATGCGCCGAGTGAGGGACTGGATGACTGCTCGCGGGTTCAGCCTAGCTTTGGAGAAAACCGAAGTAGTCATCTTGACAAAAAAGAGAATCCCTAGAGTAAGGATGATCAACATTGGGGAAGCACTCGTTGAGGCTAAACTAGCAGTGAAGTACCTGGGCATTTTGATCGACTCGAAGATGCGTTTCTCCGAGCAAATCAGGGCAATAGCTGACAAGGCTGCAGCGAGTGTTTTGGCTCTCAGCCGGCTAATGGCCAACATAGGGGGTCCCACCTCATCAAGAAGGAGACTTCTGATGAGTGCAGTACAATCTGTGCTGTTGTACGGATCGGAAATATGGTGTGAGGCTCTCAACAAGGAGCTGTATCGAAAGCGCTTGGCACAGGTGCAGCGACGAGGAGCGCTGCGGATTGCATCTGCATATCGGACTGTCTCGGAGTCGGCAGTGAATACCCATTGCCCTCCTTGCCAAGAAGCGCCGCAGAATCTACCTGCGGAGGAACGAATTCGACAGAGATGCTGTCGCCCACGAAGAACGAGAACGCTCACTCAGTGATTGGCAACAGTCCTGGGTGAGCGATACAAAAGGTAGGTGGACCGCTCGCCTTATTGGTGACCTGAGGCCGTTGCTCAATCGAAGGCATGGTGAGACTGACTTCTATCTAACTCAGCTACTGAGTGGACATGGATGCTTTTGGTCTTACCTGCACAAGATTGGTAAGTCACGGTCTCCTGACTGCATATTCTGTGCTGGAGAGGTCGATGATGCCTACCACACATTTTTTGTATGCAAGAGGTAGGAAAGGCAGCGCGGTGACCTCATTGAAGAAATGGGAGATCTCTCTCCGGATGAGCTCACTGGAGAGATGCTCACATCCGTTGACAAATGGAACTGTGTGGCACATTACGCTCGGGCAGTCCTTAAGATAAAAAGGAAAATATATGAGCGCCTGGAGGCGTCCAGGGCGGAGGGGTCTCTTTTCTAGAAATCGCTCTCCCTTCCCCTCCTTCCGCTGAAAAAGGGATCCCTGTAGCCCGGTGGCGCCTAAGCGCGTAGAGAAACGAGGCTTAGCCCGAAGTAATGTGTCAAACGGTTCCAGGCTAGGTTCTCAGATTAACAGAGAAGATGTTTAGTGGGTAGTCCAAGGGTATCCTCCATGGGAGTCCCACACTGCCAGACTCGGCGGGCGCAAATGCCTTCACCTCCCTACCACAAAAAAAAATGTGAGCTCATTAATTTAGCATGAAAACAAAGCATGAATTTACTTTTTGTACTTACATCGTATAAGGTTTATCATCCTCTTAAGACATATTAGGTTTGTTTCAAGTATTTTCCAGTTTTCTATTTTATTTCTTGTCCCATCGCTTGTACATATAGTATTGATATAATTCAAATAGAAATCATTATTTATTATTACTATTTAGTGGATTGTGAAAGGATGTTGGCCAAGACGATTATCCAAACAACTAGAGCTAATAATAAACATATGGCTATCATGATCTTTTTCTTTAGTCTTAGATTGATAGTCCTGTGCTTTCTCCAGCTCTATTTGACCATTGATAACGTGGCCAGCATTTCGGCCACATGATGTTTTATACGATCCACTGAACCTCCTCGATTTATGTACAAGTGCAGTAATCGAGCAGTCTAAGTAAACTGCTCGGAAAGCGGCGTAACACTGATCCGAATTTTAATTGTAGATTTTGAAAAATTTAACTATTCCAATTTATAGTTTTATTAATTATAAAATATTACTTTTATTATAAATACAAATTTTATACTACCTTTTTTTCTATATTAAATTTAAATTCTTCTTTATATTTATATTCTTTGTGATATTTATCTTCTTATTATTATTTACATTTGTCTAAATTATTATCTTCTATTAATTTAATAATTCAAACCTGCAATTCAAATTTCGGACATTAGAACACTGATATAATACAGCCCATCCACGGATTGCATTACCGAATGCAATCTACAGTGGCTGAGCTAGAGGCTCGTCTCAACCCACCGTTGGGGCGTGTCAATACCGTGGACGACGGACAAGCGAAGGGGAAAATCTACTTGGGCGCGAGAAACTACCGTTGCGGCATGAAGGTTACGTTAGAATTTGAACGGATCTAGGAGTCTGCTTTGAATCGCCACAGGAATCACATTGGAGAAGATGGTACCATAATTTTCGAAGACAACGCGTCGTGGGAACAAGGGAAAGGGGGCACCGCGTCCACCTGGATGGCCCACTCTTATTTGGGGGCCATAAGCATCATCAGCAACGACGAAGTCCTCTTAAGTCCATCTGTTTTCACCAGGGCTGGTTTGTTCTTTGAGTCAGCTTTTTTTGACCTTAGTAGATTACCTCATTCTCGGCTTTGGTCGATATTCATTTGAACCTCGAAACTCGTGGGTTGTAGTGAAATGTTTATAGAAATATCCGTGAAGGACTGCAGCGATGGTCTGCTGCCTCAGTGACAAGGATGGTAAGATCTGCAAAGGTTGGTCTTGTCTGGGGACGCGTGAATGCACTGGCAGGCTAGCGTTGCGGTGTTGTGGGGTGGGTTCTTTCCCCCTAGCACAAGGACCTACTTCAAAAAAATTTCGCATTCACGAATAAAGTAGTGTAAAACATGTCGATCGACTGGTGTCGAGGCCGAGGTAACCCACTAAGGGTTGAAATTGCTTGTTCAGAGAACAAGTAGGGACGAGCAAAAACGGACGGACTTGCGGAGACATCGTCGTTACCCGGCGATTCTTAAGGCCCACAAATAAGAGTGGTGCATCAAGGCATCCCTCGCATCCTCCCAGCCGGATCAAGATCCTTGTTGAGTTTTATTACTGATGAGGGGGCTGAAAGGAACAGAATTCGGATGAGCCTCTTGGGACGTCTCGCCTGTCTTTTTTTTGATTCTTGTTCAGGTTTTTCACTTTCAGCACTTTAATTAATTTTAATTATTTCGTCATTTGAAGTCGACATTGTCTTTAATGTATCATTAGTTGAAGTTGGTTTCAGAGATTTTTTTTCATTACCTGAGTCTTTGGAGGGAGAATCTATTTTCTGAGCCACATTCCTACACTCCTCCGATGAGTTCATAGTATCGTTTTTTTTTGTTAATCAAGGCGGATTCCTTATTTTTCGAATCTTCTTTATCAGCTGTTTTTTTGTAATGATTCTGTTGGCTGTTCAATGTTCGTCATCTTCAACAGTTATACTTCCGGTTAAAATTGAAGGATTTCAAGCAATATCCCGTGAAAATTAACTCAGCAAACTAAAGCACTCACAGCAATCGATAATTGCACTGAGCTACTGCCACTACAATTTTGGGTAGGAGATAGGAAGGTTTTCGAGCAGTTTGCTTGTATGACTGCTTGATTACTACAGGGCAGCTTATTTTCTCGCGATCCCAAGGTGACGAGGATTGCGAAAAAGGAGCTGAAGGATCTTCAGTTGGAGGATCGATTGTCTTAGGAGTCGGAACGCGGAGTGAGATGAATGAAGAAACAGACCGATGCGTATATTTAACATACGCTTCGTTACAATGGTTGGTGGTTTGTGATGATTTCAAACTGATATCCTTCGATATAGGCTCGGAATATCTTCACAGCCATCACCGCTGCCAAGCATTCTTGCTCGGACACGGTATAGTTCTTTTGGGCCGAGTGCAGCTTATTGGACATGAAGGCAATGGGAGCTTCCTCTCCCTCTTCAGTCAATTGCACAAGTACGGCTCCCACTCCATGTTGACTTGCATCACAATCAATGGAGAAGGACTTCTTAAAGTCGGGGCTGTGCAAGACCGGAGCTGATGTTAAGGCTTGTTTTAGCTCTTCAAATGCCTTTCGGCTGAGCTCGGTCCTTATCAATCGCCCGAGTTTTGTCCGGATCCGTTTGGATGGTGCCATGTCCGATGACATGTCCTAGATATCGGACTTCATTCATGACAAACTTACTTTTTTGTACGTTGATGGTGAGTCCCGCCTTACTGATGTGCAGAGATACTTTTCGCAGGAGTAGGAGGTGTTGGTCGAACGTTTCCGTGATGAGTAGAAGATCATCCAGGTACACAAACACTTGGTGTTTCAGATGAGGTGGAATGATTTTGTCCACCAGCTGGGTCATTGTTTGCGGAGCATTACACAGGCCGAAAGCATTGTGACAAACTGGTATAATGGTCGTCTGGGGACGTTGAAGGCGGTCTTATCCCTTGACCCCGCATCGGGTGGAAGTTGCCCGAATGCAACTTTTAGGTCGAGACTGGTAATATAATTTGCTTTCGGCAGTCTCCCCAATATTCCATCCATGAGCGCAAGAGGGTAAGCGCCTTTGATGGTCATCGCGCTTACTTTCCGGGCATCTAGACAAAGACGGACTTCAGCTGGCTTCACCATGAAGGTTACCGGTGAGGACCAGGCACTTTGGAGCTCCTCTATAACCCCCAACTTGAGCGTCCTGTTCTGTTAGTTTCTTACTATTACTATCTAGATAGTTTGGCTTTGATAACCCGTGATGATGTCTGTGTAGGTGGAAGGTTTCAACTGGAACGTCGGTTACGGATGGGTCAGCATCGTCAAAGTTATCATAATCATAATCGTCAGCATCTGGATCAATTTCTCCAGATCCTTCTTCTTCTTCGCGTTTAAATCGTTGTACCCTATTTGTGATTTTCTTTTTAGCTTTTGTTTATATTTACTTTAACATTTTTATTTTAACCTTTTCAACCTTGGCTCGGGCGGTATTTTAACGACCACATGAAAAGAGTGCAAATGGTTTTCATGACAGAGCTAGACGTAGAATCAAATGCACTGATCGTTAGACGCGAATTACGTATGCTTAATTGCGCCAAGTTAAAAAAAATAACAGAATTACTGAGCATAAGTCTACCTTTATTAATTAATGATAACGAACTGATCACAATACATTCATACTCGTATTTATAACATTTCTAGATTTACAATGAAAATTATTAATGATGATTGTGCAGCACGTTTTATAGGTGATTGCCTTTGGTCGCAAATGTTGATATTAGACCACGTAACTCCTCCCCCCTAAGAGAGCGACAGCTAGATGAACTTGGGTTCAGCTGGAGCAGGACCCGGGTCTCGATGCTGGTCATGATTTTTCCTTTTGCAGTATAAGTATGCGCTGATGATTATGATGGCACTTAGCAGGATACCGGAAACTGGGAAAATGCAGTTCCTAACGTAGCTGGGAATTTCTAATAGTTAGAAGTAGCCTTCGTCCGGGAATTTGTATCTATTTAGTGGATGGAGTTGGATATTTTTTAGAGTGTCGGTGGTATTAATCCCAATTGATGTTATAGGGAAGATGTCTATGTTGTCCCAGAAGATACTGCTTTCACTGTTGTATGTGATTTCATTTATTAAGATTTCGCATTTTTCGAAGTGTATTAGTGCAGTTCCAGTGATTGTTATGTTTGAGATTCCGCAAGTTGTTTCCAGTTTGGTTTCGGGAATGTTGACTGCGAGGATATAATTTGGTTCGGGTTGTGATATTTCTGGTACTCCTGAAGCGATCTCGTATTGGCAGGATGCTAGCATGCCGTTCATGATGTTTGCTATGCAACTGGAATTTCTCGACTCTTGCTGATTAGTTTCTTTCTTGCAGTAATATATTCCCTCGATTTTTGGGCATGTTATGTCAAAAAATTGAACACTTTGGGTTTCTAGGATAACATAGGGTTTTGTAATAATCTGTGCCTTCTGCCAAGGAAGAGGTATGATGTGGAAAAATGGGAAGGTGACGTTAGATAGGATTGGAATTTGTATGTTAAATATTATATTCGAATTATTGTAGTAAGCTTGAAGATTAAGAAGTTCATAAATATTTTCATCTGATTCGATTTCTAATGATTGGCTTTGGAGGATTCTGGATAATTCCGTTATTTCTGTCGGGCTTAAAATTTGTTTTGAAATTCTGTTCAGTCGGGCAAGTATTATAGCTTCAGCTATGTCAGAGAGATGATTGTTCAATAGGTCGATATTGTAATTAATTTAGTTTAGACATTGGATATGGATCATAGAATCGTGTTCCCTCTTAATTTTATTTTGTGACTGCACTTGATATTTGTTAATAATATCTGTTTGGTTATTGATGTGATTCGTAATATTATCAAATCGCTCCATCATGAGTTTGTTCAATTTAGTTTGTCTAACGATCATGGTTCCCAAATTCGATTGATTCAACATTAGCTTTTCGATATCCTTGTTTATCTGTACCGCGTCGTCGGCGTCCATGTTACCAGTAATACCCTTTATTATCGAGCCAAGTGATGTGTTGGTAATTCTTCCAAGGGTTTCGGTGACATTAAGCTCAAATTGTTCGTTGGAAGTTGTACCGGGAAGTTTAATCCTACTTAAGGCATCTGCCTTTAATTTTTGATTACCCTTTTTATAAACCACTTGATAATCGAACTCTTCTAATCTTAGACGCCATCTTTCCAATTTAGAGTTAGGCTCTTTTAGACTCATAAGGTAAGTTAGTGGTTTGTGGTCGGTCACTATTTGCTATTTCCGTCCGAATAGGTAGGGTCTAAAATACTTCACAGCCCAAACGATTGCCAACAACTCCTTTTCTATTGTGGAGTAGTTGATCTCAGTGTCGGTCAGAGTTCGACTAGCATAGCAAATAGATTTATCGCTCTATTGTAACCTGGGATAGCACTGCACCAATCGCATAATTACTGGCGTCCGTGGTTAGAATGAAGGGTTTGTTAAAATCGGGATACTGTAATATCGGATCATTCATAAGAAGGTCTTTACAGCGGTTTAGTCAGTTTGGCAAAGTCCTTAATGAACTTCCGGTAGTATCCCACTAAACCAAGGAATGATTTTATCTGCTTCTGGTTTCGGGGGATTGGGAAATCTCTTATTGCCTATACCTTGTCAGGATTTGGTTTTACACCCTCTGCTGTGACTATGTGGCCTAGAAAAGCAATTTCCTTATGAAGAAACTCCGATTTATCGAGTTGTACCTTAAAATTCACTCCACGTAATTTTTGGAATACTTTTCTCAAATTTTCACCGTGTTCTTGAAGAAAAGCGAGAATATAATAATGTAATCCAAATATACCAAACATATTTTCCCTTGGAGGTCTTGCAGTATATTATCCATGCCCTTTGGAATGTTGATGGGGCGTTCTTTAACCCAAAAGGCATCCTGACATATTCATAATGGCCCCCATCCACGGTAAAGGCTGTTTTCTTGATATATTTCGGGTCCATTTCAATTTGATGAAATCCACTGGCAAGGTCTATAGTAGAAAAGTATAGACGTTTGCCCAATTTGTCAAGTATGTCATTTATATTTGGTAGTGGATAGCGATCAGTCATCGTTTTCTCGTTCAGTTTCCGATAATCGATGACTAATCTCCATTTCTGTTTCCCACTTGCATCCCTTTTTTTTTGGGGACTACCCAAACTGGGGCGCTCCACGGGGAGTAGCTGGGTTGGATAATTCCTTGGTTGAGCATGTCAGTGATTTGTCTCTTCATTTCATTTCTATGAACGTATAGATACCGATAGGACTTAGTATAAATAGGTATATCATCCGTGGTTGAAATATTATGCTTTATTTTGTTTGTGAAACTAAGTTTCTGTCCTTCTCGGAAGAAAATATCGTCATATTCTCGACATATTTTTAAGATAAGGTCCTTTTCCTCTTGGTTTAAGTGGTCAACACTAATTAATTGGGAAAAATCTTGGGGTGTCATAATGCAATCCACTTCAGGAGTGCAATCGATATTGAAATTAAAAATTTCATCAAATTTTGCAGGGGTAAATTCAAAGACTTTTAATGGTTGTTCCAGGAAGAGTAGTTTGTCATCTTCGGTCTGATTAGTTACAGCTTAAAGGCTAAACCAGTCTTTGGCCTTGTACATATTCCCTCCGAAATTAGAAGGCCGGGTGCAATTTCAATGTTTGGTATGTATACGTCGCCTTCCCGAATGTCAACAGGAAGCTTCGCTATGTATTTTGATTTGGAAGGGATTTCGTACTTATTAGAAATTATATTTGGTTTCAATTTTAGAGGTATTATAGCCTGGTCGGTATTTAAAGTTTCATTTGCCAGATCAACTTTAGCCTTTGATTTCGTTAATGTGTCTAAACCTAGTAAACCATCAAAGTATTGGTGAAATTTGAAAATTAGGAATTTTATTTCACCTGGTTGCCGAAATTTAGAGAAGTTTGGAAGAGTAACCTGCTTATTTAGCATGTGTTGATTTAAGACTGTGTTAATGATGACTGGTTTCGTTATTTCGATGTCCTTTGGATGAACAAATTCAGGGTTAATGAATGATGTGGAGGCTCCTGTGTCGATTAGGAATTTCAGATCCCGCCCAAATGGAGAGGATATTTTTACATATGGGAGATTGGATCCGTGCGTATTGATGTCTATGTATCCCGTTGGGTTACTGAGGCTTTTAGCAAAAAAATTTCGTCGTCGATTTCATGGCAATTAGCCTCGGATTGTATTTTATTCGCATCGTAGGTGTTCGTATCATAAGGAGTGTTTGATTGGGACTGGTACGCTGTGTCCTGTTCGTAACTAGCTTCAGCTTCCTGAACATTATCAACTACGTCAAGTTGTCCGTAATAATAGTATTCGTCTAAGTTCTGTCTGTAACTTTCGTTAGGGACCGGTTGAAAATATGTGGTATTTCTGTTATCCGCGGGTTGTGGTTCTGTATAATTAACGTTATGCAACTCCTTGAAAGTAAACCTCGGAGGACCTGTAGAACGGAAAATGTTGTTGCTCTGAGGTGGCTGATACTGTGGTTGCCTGTTACGCAAGTGTGTGTTACCGGAACTAGTATCCATTGGCTCTGGTCGCGGTAGCGTTGTTCGTTGCGAAGGGAAACCGTAATTATTTGGGTTGAAATTAAAGCTTGGGGTTTGATTTGGAGGGTTCCTTTGTTGAGATATATTTTGAGGTTGAAAAGGTTGGAATGGTCGAGGTGCTTGCTGGAATGGCCTTTGAAGTTGAAAAGGTTGTGTTAGGTGAGCCATTGTTTGAGGGTGTTGGAAAAATGGTTGATTATGAGGATACATGGGTTGATGTGGATGAAAATATGGTAATGTTTTCTTGCTAAATCGATTTGTTGGGGCTCTCAATGTCGTTTGAACTAAGGATTTCCCCACAGAATCGGTTGGTGTTTTTCTGAAAACGTTCGAATTTTCGTGTTTCGCATAAAAGATATTCTGTTCCTGTATGCAATATGCAAAGGCACTGGCTAGAGAGTCCGGTTTCATGGCTCTTATAGTAGCACCAAAGGGTTCGAGAAGCCCAGTCAAAAACGTGTTCAGGCACATTTCCGAGTATAGATCCCTTTGGCTTTTATAACGTTCTCATCCGACTCATGAATTAAGACATGATTTATCATTGTAGATAGGATTTCAACGATTTCACTGTAATATTTTTCTACGGTTTTCTCATTTTGTTTCGTGTTATGTAAGTCCCTTATCAGTGAGGTCTCATTCCTTTTGTCACTGTAATGAAGGGTCAAGTTCGTTTTGATTTCGTCCCAGTCTAATGAAGTTCCGTACATATTCAGAACTTCATTTGCAGGGCCTTCGATCTTATTGCGTATAGCGCGTAGCAATACTTTGCTATAAGCAGGTGAAGTTGAACCGATAAGTGATAAGATTTCCTCCACATTATCGATAAAATCTCTCAACAGTCTGAGGTTGCCATTGAATTTCGGCAAGTCCTTAACTGCATCAGGGACTCTGAGAGCATTGAAAACCTCGGTGACAGTAGCCATTGCTGAATCAATGTCTTGGGAACAACCGAAACTATTAAGATCAACGGGCCGATTTGATAAATTAATCACTTCACTTTCACCGATATCACTTGATTCCTCCACTATCACACTTAAATCACTTCTTAAATTTTCTAAGGTTTCGGTTAAGGGTATGATTCTTAAATTTTGGGTATGGTCTTAGTTTAAATTTTTTGTTAAGATATGGCATATGTAAAAAATGTTAATATGAAAGGAAAGGAAATGTGTTCGATATTTATTTGTCTTACATGCAAAAAATGGTTATCGAGTTCATTATATGTAGATTCCAGGGTTTTCCTCGCAATATTCCACTCGATAAGCCATCGATGATGATAATCGCTTCCTGAATGCCAGTACTTAAATTCTGTCCAATTTAACTGTAGGTTCTCCTTTGTTGCACTAAACGGATTAATTTTCGGAACACAACAAGGTTTTCGCACTACGATTCGTACTTTTCGCGTATACCACCGAAAAAATTATTCATCGCGTAGCGCAAAAATCCGCACGACTGCGCCAATTACGTATGCTTAATTGCGCCAAGTTAAAAAAAAACAGAATTACTGAGCATAAATCTACCTTTATTAATTAATGTTAACGAACTGATCACAATACATTCATACTCGTATTTATAACATGAAAAATATGCTTATTTCGGAACTTGCAAAATGTTGAGCTAATTTCTAGATTTACAATGAAAATTATTAATGATGATTGTGCAGCACGTTTTATAGGTGATTGCCTTTGGTCCCATGAAATTAATGATGGTATGATATTGAAGATTGTGCAGCACGTTTTACAGGTGATTGCCTTTGGTCGCAAATGTTGATATTAGACGACGTAACTCGCGCAAGGCATGTTCTGATCCTTGCAATCAAGTTTGGCATAGAATCTCATTTAAAGAAGCAGCTCCGTTTTGGAAAAAATAGTGCCCCAAATGAAGATTATCTTGAGTCAAATTCCTCTATTGTAAATATGTTATTTGCATTTTTTTGTCTCTAGAAAAATCATTTTCAAAATATTTTTATAAATTTTTAAGTGACTCGCAATTGAGATGATAACAGTTTGTTGAGGGTTTATTTTGGAGCCTCACCGAATATCACAACCAGGCACCTGACGACCAGTAAGACGTCGAAAAATATGGAATTTTATTTAATCGTTAATAGCACATACTCGTACATCTCCCAGCATTCTCTTTAAAAATGAGTAAAATCATATTACGATGATTTCCACTCTTTTTGATTGATAGAAAAATAGATATCCACTTGCATTTTCCGATTTCCCACTTTTTATTATTTTTATATGATTTCATGGAATCCTACAAAGCAAAGAAAAAATCAAATACCCTGGAAAACAAAACAGCATTCAACCGGCATGAAATTTCATAGGTGCCTAGGCATGAAACAATATTATATTGTCCTGCCGATATAGTCGATACGTTTCTGGGCAATCATCCAAACTACCGGAAAATATAAAGTTACACTTCACAACTTTCAGATACGTTGGATATGAGTTTGTGTATGATATTTTTAACTTGAACCAAAATATATAAAATATAAAAAAAATTGAATGGGTTGGGTATCTTTTATTTGTTTTGTCACGATTGAGTAGCACATGTAGTTATTACGATTACGAAACGCAAAACTTTTGTATAGGTCCATTGAGTGATAAAGGATGCGAGGAATAATTTTACCTTGTCAGAGCCAATTCGCAAAAAATAGCCAAATGGAATAAAAAGCTGGAAACATTTTTATAGAGTAAAGTTTAGGCAGCAAAAAAATTGTTATCTTGTGGCAATTGTTGAAGTTATTTTTGTTAAAAACACATTCGACTGGAATTTAATGTCAATTGGTATCAGCAACAGAAGGCTCAGTTTATGTGATTTTTTTTCCACTGGCGTGACCCGGAGGTTGCATAAAAATTAGCTTTTTTTATAGAGCTTTGTAAAATAAGGATCCTGATAATATTAGACTCGCTACTATCTCCATTGCAAAAACTTGCGGCATTTTGATTGAATGAATCCAAACCCTGAAGGAAATTCATCAATCTTCCATTTCACTATCATCTTTTACTCATTTCGCAATCAGTTATCTCATAATTGAGTAAAAGCCCATACTTTACATCAATTTACCACGCCATTCCTTCAGGCTCACTGCAAATAACCGTTGACTGAAGTCTCTTTAACCGTCATTTAGAAATAATATGCTTACCACAATAACATTATTAGACGAACAAACAACTGCATCAAGGATACCCGTGTGCCGGAACACTCGTACGTTGATTGCGCGTATCCGAAGCGCAACTATGATGATTTTATATGGAGTACCATCATCATCGATTATTGTGATCATAACCTTCATTTTGGTCGCCAGTTATAATCATCGTCATATTATCATCATATTCCACTATCATCATCAGTCGTTACTTTTTCCACGGCTCAATCGTAGTCGGTGCAAACGACGATGTCGTCAATTTAACTACCTCACCAATGAGACCAATCTACGAAGGACTCTTTAAGTTCTTTGTAATTTAATCATGCCACGTACTGCGCCATTAGATTGCGGCAAAAATATTTAAATAAATGAGAGAGATGAGGTATGACAATATTTTACCTTGAACTTGGCAGAATCTGGCGTCAAGTGATTAAGATGAGGATATATGAAGAGTTTAGTATAATTTGCAATGTATATTTTCTAGTGATGCTTAGATAGCATGTTTAATATGATGACGATTAGGTGTTAATATGTTTTAGCCACTGTGTTATACCGAACGCGATGATTGCCATGACGGCTTTGTGGAAACGATTTGGGTTAGCAGAATTAACGTTTCCACTAATTAATGTCAGCAGCTTGAAAGAAAAGTCGTTAAATTTTGTATTTTGTATGTACATACTCGTACATAGTACATAGCACAATAACTAAAACGGTTAAGTATAAATATTGTGAAAAGTGTTCGATGGTTTAGGTTAGTGGTGCTATTCCCAACATGTGGAAAGAAGAAGATTTTTTAAACCAATTAGTAAATTAAACAATGTCTTCTTTATGCCAAAAACTTTCCACATCCGAGTACATAGAATCCATAAATTAATCCAAAAAATGTGGTTATCACCTATTTCACTTCGCCGCTATATGCTTCAAAATATCTTCCCCTCATTGTTTGAGTAGTTCTGACAAAATATCAATGTAAGATAATATTACCGAATTTGGTACCCCAAGTTGGGCACCAACCTTTGTAGTTTCCATCAGCTTACCCGGAGACCTACGTGGGTGCCCCTCGTTCGCCTCACCGAGCCTCCCAAAAGCCGCACAAACGAGAATGCGGCCGACCAGAATCGAATTCTTCTTCCATAAACTATACCATAAACCATTACAAACTCCACTGTGTAGAGCTTTCGGTCTCCCATGGGATGGGTGCTCAGGTGCCCTAATCGGCTAGCCAGCGAGTATGCGGGAAATAAAATACCAGTTGAAGACCAAACACTGACTAGTTCAAAGCGCTGACAATGCTCCACTTACTAGTTACTTGTCATGGAACCAGGACAATAGCCACAAATAGGATTGGACAAATGGCAACGACTATCGACAAACAAAACAAATAATGGACAAACAAATAATGGACTATTCTTTTCGAACTTGGCATGTGAGATCATTAAACTGGGCTACGATAAGTTGTGGATGAAATCAAGAAATAAAGAATCAACATCTTTGCAGAACAAGAAATTAGGTGGCACGGTAAATACACAATTCATATGCAAACGTACTCCGTGTTTGAAAGTGGTAAATCACAAGGAAGCCGTGAGTATGGAGTGCATTTGAAGGAGGCACCCACAAAAGAAAGAGAGAAAGTAATCAAGGACGAATTTGACCTAGAATGCACTGTCGATCTAATGCTGGCAAACGATATTAAACTTGTTTTCGGTGGCATCAATGCAAAACTCGATGCGACTTGTGCAGAGACCAGCGAAAAGGTACATTACCTGATGGACTTCGCTTCTAGTAGAAGCTTCATAGTAAGCTCCACATGCTTCCTGCATCAAAATATCCACAAGAGAACATGGGTATCTCCAGACGGTTGCAAACTGTACCATATCGACCATGTCCTCATACAAAAATGTGGGGCCACCAGCATTCTCGTTCTGCGGTGTTGCCTATGTTTCAAACTACTAGCTTTTAAGGTTCAGGTTCCAATGCCACATCTCCAAGAGCTGTAAACAATGAAGATCAGTTACCCCAAGGTACCAGATACACAAGCTAAAGCTCAGTCACGTCCACATACATGTCAGCTCTTGAAACTCGCATCAATATTTCCCTACAGGCGGTAGAAAGTGATGATGGCATCAAAAGTATGTGAAAAACTGCAAAAGAAGCGGTAACAGATGTGGTCTCACTTGGTCAAAAAGGGAACAATGGATATAAAGCGCACTTCCAGTGACTAACTTGAGCCAAGAAAGAACAATAAAACACCATCCGACGACAAGCTTAAAAAAATCTGCGGAAGAAAGAAACGACTAACCATCTTCACCAAGATTCAACAGATAAACAAAAACACGATCCTAATTGAAGTCAGATCAGCGTATGCCTCTATTAAATAACCAAGAAATGACTTCAATCCTTAAACAAGTGTTTGTGAAAGTGCACAAGGAGCAATCATGGGTATTCCAGTCAAAGTCAAAAACAGATGGGTGCAACATTTTCAGAAGCCATTAAAAGCGGCCTCAATAGCTACTGAAGCTGGGAACATTCCAGAAGCAGAGCAAAAGGTCCTAGTCTCACCACCAACCAGAGACAGGTGCAAATGCAATAAGTCCTATACATAAAAAGGGGGACAAGTTAAGGTGTGTAAACTATAGAGGCATCGCTTTATTGTGAACGTCCTATAAAGAGCTCTTCAAAATCATAGAGTTAAGCAAGTGCTCAAAAAGTTTTGAGAATATAACATCAAAGTGCACCAACTCTTTGTGGATTTCAAGTAAGCATATAACAGTGACAACAGAAACGCACTGTACCAAATAATGCTTGACTTTAGTGTCCAACAAAACTGGTCCACATGATCAAAGTCAAGATGCTAAATACAGAGATCCAGGTAGAGGTAAGCGGTGAACAAATGGGCAGTTTTATTTGGAATCAGGCTTAAAACAAGGAGATGGGCTTCCCTTCACGCTCTTTAATATGGTACTGCAAAACGTCATCAGGAGAACATTGATCAACTTCACTTTTTTACAAATCACGCTTTAATTTACTTTCTACTTGTCAAATCAATTTATGTTTCCAATGTCTTCAAATACATATATCATGAAAACCCTTATTTCACTATCAATCAATATCGCCTTCAATTCGCGCTCTACACTTATACTCCTCCCCCATTCATTCAGCTATGCTTTATATAGGGTATCTAGTCATTCAATCCATTTTCCGTACATTTTTTTTTTTTTTTTTTAGTAGGGAGGTGAAGGCATTTATGCCCGCCAAGTCTGGCAGTGTGGGACTCCCATGGAGGATACCTTTGGACTACCCACTAAATACCTCCCCTGTCAATCTGAGAACCTAGCCTGGAACCGTTTGACACATTACTTCGGGCCAGGTGGGGCGCCTTCAAGCTGGGGGATCCCTTTCCTAACGGCTAGCGGGAGGGGAGAGGGGAAGAGGAATTGCCAGAAGAGCGATCCCCCAGCCCCAGTGCCTCCGGCTGCTGTGAGTCCCTTTTATATTTAAGGACTGCCCGAGCATAATGTGCCACCTGGTTCCATTTGGCAACCGATTCGAGCATCACCGCAACTATATCATCCGGGGTGAGCTCTCCCGTCTCCCTGTAGAGTTCCCTTCGCAGCCTGGCCCATTTGGTACACGCAAAAAATGTGTGACAGGCATTGTCCTCCTCTCCTGGGCAAAACCGACAATCGGGAGACCGTGACTTGCCGATCTTGTGCAGGTAAGACTGAAAACACCCGTGCCCGCGCAAAAGCTGGGTCGGATAGAAGTCAGTCTCACCATGCCTTCGATTTACCCACGGTCTCACATCCGGGATGAGGTGCGCAGTCCACCTTCCCTTCGTGCAATTCCTCCAAGACTGCTGCCAATCGTTGAGCGAGCGTTGTCTCTCCTCGCGGACAACCATCTCCCTCGCATCCTCGTTTCGGTGCAGGTAAATAGCGCGGCGCTCTCTAGCAAGGAGGGCGACAGGTATCACGCCTGCGATCACTCTCACCGCCGAGTCGGAGACTGTTGGATACGAAGATGCAATTTTCAGTGCTCCTCTTCTCTGTAACTGTGCCAATCGTTTTCGGTATACCTCCTTGCTGAGAGCGTCGCCCCATACCTCTGCTCCGTACATTAGCACTGACCCTACAGCACTCATCAAGAGGCGTCTTCTTGATGGGCTGGGTCCCCCTACGTTGGCCATAAGTCGACTCAGGGCCGATTTTTTCCGTACATTGGCGAATGTTCTGACGAGAACTACCTGGAATATTCCAGCAATTCTGAACGCAGGCAGTGATGTCACTTTCAGATATTGATCATGGATCTACTTGGTCCATTTTTGTGCTTTCAAGTACATTCATCAATCATGATGTTATTAATAGTTGCAATAACAATTGCGAAGTAGCTCGCTGAATTGTTTGGACATAGAACACTGCCCCAACCTCAGTTCTTTACACCCCGAAAAGATGTGTCGCCAGTTGTAGTCAAGTCTCCCTGGATGACCATCCAGATGAACGATTTTCAGTTTGGCTATCGGCTTACGGTGTTCCTGTATGCGATAAACGATGTCATTGATTCGCGTTGTAGCGCGGTATGGTCCCTCTCAATCATGCTGCAACTTCGGAGACCTACCTTTCCGCCGTTGTAGGTTGTATAGCCACACCAAGCCATCTTGCTAGAAGCCAGTAGAATTTTCTTTTAGATCATACCTGGCTTTCATGCAGTCAGTAGCCGATTCGAGGTGTTTTCGCACTGTCAGATGAATCTGTTTCAACCGTTGCCTTAGCTCATTTGCGTAGTCCGAGATCGTTTGGGGTTTCTCAGGGAGTGTTCCGAACTTTATATCAGCCGGCAGACGAAAATCCTTTCCAAAGATGACTTTGACTGGGGCTTCGCCTGTCGCCTGGCAGCTCTGTACGCCATCAAGAATGATGGGATGTGCCGGTCCCAATCCCTTTGGTTCTCGCTAACCATCTTGGCCAGGTGTTTATTAAGTGTGCAGTTGAAACGTTCGATCATTCCATCGGATCAGGGATGCAGCGGTGTTGTGCTCGTTTTTCGTATTCCCAGCAGCTCGCACATTTTGCCAAAAACTAGTGACTCAAAGTTTCGGCCTTGATCCTACTGACCCAATCTAACACACGCTATTCGGCTATAATAGTTACTTCCTGGTTGGGAATGGGGTAGACCTCGTACCACTTGCTGAAATAATCAGCGACAACAAGCGTGAATCTGTTTCCCCATCCGGACTCAGGAAAGGGTCCTGTGATGTCAACAGCAATCCTTTCAAACTGTACCCCCACATTTTAGGCTTGCATATGTCCTCTCAGTCGCCGCTTTGGACATTTGAGGGAAGCACAAATTGTGCATCTACGGCACCAGTCTTCGACTTCCTCTCGAGCGTGGAGCCCGTAAAACCCTTCCCGCAATTTCGCTAAGGTCTTGTTAACACCAAGGTGGCCTCCTGAAGATCCTTCGTGGATTTCCTTCACTACATCGTGGATTCGGCTTTCGGAACGCACAGTTTGCATCCTATAGGAGCTGCCATCCGCCGTTTCCCACTTCTGCTGGAGTACGCCACCCTCCACTTGAAGGGAGTTCCATTGTGCCAATAACGTTTCAGGGTGGCACCATGCATTGAAACGTCCTTTCACTCAGATCGCCCAGTTTTTTCCTTCCATACGAGTAACAGCTCGATGTCTTCATCAGCCAGTTGGGCATTTCGAATCTCCTCCAATGGCCAAGATTCATCGAATTCGGCCATTATCACTCACAGATCAACAGTCAGCTCCTTTTCCTCAATCTGCCGGCAATGCTTGAAGTAAGCTGGACATAGACGACGAGATAGAGTGTCAGAATTTTCATGAACTCCGCCCTTATGATGAGCAATTTTGTAATTGTATGACTGCAATCTTTCGATCCATCGCGCAACTTGTCACTCGGGATTTTGGAAATCAAGCTGCCATCTCCGCGATGCATGGTCCGTTCGAAGAATAAATTCCTGGCCATATAGGTACCTGTGGAGCTGCTTGATGTCCTCTATTATAACCAATACCTCCTTCCTGGTCACGCAGTAGTTTCGCTCACTTTTTGATAGAACTCAACTGTAACACGAGATGACTCTTTCTTCACCATCGATCTACTGGGAAAGTACAGCTCCAATCCCACCGTTGCTCACATCGGTGTTAACTACAAACATTTTTCCGGGTTTTGGATAGGCCAAAATGGGTGATTCACACAGCTTCTCATTCAAGGTCTCAAAGGCTGCCTAGCATTGTTCATTCCAGACATACGGACGATTTTCCTTAGTTAGCTGATGGAGACACCTAGCTATTTTGGCAAAATCTTTGACAAATCTTTGATAGTAGGTCACCAGACCCAGAAAACTTCGTAGTTGGCGCTTGTTGTTTATGTTGGCCAGCCTTTCACGGCTTCAATTTTCTCAGGGTCCGTTTTGACCCCTTCTGCTGATACGTTCAGCTGCAAAAAGGGTACACTTGCCGGGACTAAGTTTCAAATTCGCCACTTGTAACCGGGAAAACACCTTTTCTAAGTTCCGCACATGCTCTTCGAACATCCTCCCGATAACAATGATGTCATCTAGGTTCACCAAGCTAGACTTCAAGGTTAGGCCTCGTAGCACGTATTCCATCAGGTGTTCGAAAGTGGCTGGACCATTGCAAAACCCGAATGGCATCACAACAAATTGCCGCAATCTGGTACCAACTGAAAGCGCGGTTTTCTCTCGGTCCTTCTTGTCGATTTCCACCTGCCAGAAGCCACTTTTGAAAACAAGTGTAGAAAACCGTTTTGCGTTAGCTAAAGTGTCCATGATGCCATCGATGCTTGGATGCAGTTAACTATCTTTCTTAGTGACGCCGTTAAGCTGCCTATAGTTGACACAAAAATGAGTGCTACCATCCTTTTTCTTTGCTAGAACTACTGACGCGGCTTATGGACTGACAGAAGGCTCAATAACACCTTGTTTTTCCATGTCCGAGATCAGTGCGCTCACTTCTCTTTGTTTGGCTATAGGAAGACGTCTCGGTGCTTGTTGAATCGACTTGGCTTCTTGTGTATCTATGACGTGAATTACCGTACTCGCTCGGCCTTGGTCATCCGGGCTTGTTGAGAAGATGTCACTGTATTTGCTGATCAGATCAGAGGCTTGCTTGAATAGCTGCGCTGACAATTTGGTCTGCTTCAATATTGCAGACGTGGTTCCCCGGGCCTTGTCAGTGTCTTGCCTCCTTTTCCCCATGATGGACATGAGTAGCTTCCAAAGAGATGATGGTGGAAGCGGGCTGGCAGCTGCCGATGACTTCTCCCGCTTTGATGCACGTGGTTGAGTCTGCGGTGTTAAGAGCTCTAACCGGCACGCATCCGTTGGCTCTATCAGATAAGACCGGTGGTATCCAGAATCACCATCAAGCTTGGCCCATACAACGCTCTCGGAAGATTTTAGTAAATCAGTGTCGGTATATACTACCACATTTATCTTGGGAATTTGGACGCTGGGATCCTCCATCAATACTTCGACATTCCGCCATTCCACCATTTCAATACCTGTTTGCCCAAATCCAACGTGATTCCATGTGTTCGCAGAAAATTCATTCCGAGAATGCAGTCATCCATAATGTTCGTGACCAGAAAATTTTGTCGGAACACATGGTCTTCCAACTGCATCTGGAGGTTGACCTCTCCATGGACAGGTGCAGTTTCTCCCGTAGCTTTGTGAAGTAGTTGTTGCCTCATTAGGTCTGGTCGGCTAATCAATCGAGTTGCACTAGTGTCGATTTTTATGGTGCAATTTTCTACGTCAACTTGACCCGGAAGGCATAAATCTGCGTCTCCACGATGTAGTCTTGACACAATGATGTTGGTGCTGGGGACGTTGATCCTCCTAACTGACCTCTGCCTCAAGAAGTTGCCTCTTACATGTTTCCCGACTTCTCAGTTTGAAGGGGCTCCTGACTCAGTCTGGATCTCCTCCTTACTACACTGCTCGGTTTTCTTTGCTTCTTGCAGTCTCTTTGCAGGTGCCCCTTCTCACCGCAATTCCAGCATGTAGGCCCACCTTCTACCTGCGGGTCTCGTTCTATTTCCAAGCGCTCACACCTGCACTCGTCTGTCGCTACCTCACGAACCCGGGCAGTGGTACGAGTCACATTTTTTGCTGCCTCAAATTTCAGACCATTAGCCAATGTGTCCTTAACCGTTTGCTTTTGAGCTGAACGCACGGTTAGTTGCAATCGCTGGTCCTTTAATGTTCTGATGAATGCTTCTGTCGCTACGTCATCACGATGTTCCAGGTCGTAGGCTGGGTAAGCCAAAAGTGCCAGTCGTTTAATGTCTTGGGCTAGCTGCTATGAGGTTTCGCCAGACTTCTGCATCCGATGCCATAGCTGTGACCAATAAATCTGCTTTAGGTGATCGTCTCCATAACGGATGTCAAGTGCATTTATTATAGTAGCCGAGTTTGAGTGCAACTCAACGGGGATGGTCTGCAAAAGGTCAGCAGTTGGGCCCTTAGAGCAAGAATCAATGCAGTTGCTCGTTCCTGCTCATTCCAGTGATTTGTTCTAGCGATGGCTTCAACTGGATTTCGTAGATACTCCAGACGGTTTGCCCGTGGAATATTGGTGCTTTCACATTTCTTGATGAGCTTTGCGCTGCGGTTATAAGCGGGGCAGATGAGGTGGTTACTACCACCTTCGCTGCTTCCAATTCCTTTTTCATTTATTCCATCTCATGGTTCATTCTCTCTTCGACCTGGCTGATCTCATAGTTGATTTTCTCCTCAACCTGGCTGACCTTCTCCTCGACCAGGTAAACCTTTTCCTCGACGCATTTAATTTGATTGTTTAGGCTACCGAGCTCCACTTTTATTTCGGTTGACTGTTTTTGCACTTCCTTGATTTCGATCGCTTGTTGGTCCAGCTTCACTAATTGTTCATTTCACTTCGCTGATTGTTCATCTAGCTTCGTAGTTAAATTGGATGACTGTTGTCGCTGCTCTTGCTGCATCAGCATTAACATTTGTATCAGCGCATTTTCTGGTTCCTTTGGTTTTGGTGTTTCTGCTTCACCACCTTCTGCGCCTTTTTCTGCATCTGAGGGCTCACCCGATACGCGCCTTCCGATTCAATTGCGTCACGCAAGCGTGCAATCAGAGTGGCCTTTGTACCTTGCGTAGCCAGGTTTCGCTGCTCCAACTCTTCCTTAAGCTCCGACATGGTCAATCCATTAATTTTTAAGTTGTGGCTTCGTGGCATTTTTAATGTTTCTTTAAATTTTACCGTTGTGCACTATAAAATTGTTCAAATTTTCACTTTCAAAATTTTAATCTCACTTCTCGACACCACTCTCGCGTATTATGGTTCGCGGCCAATAATTTTAATGTTCCGGGAAAGTGAAAACGCTATGTCTTTTAATTTAAGTTAAAAGAGTTTATTTAATTACAAAAAAAAAAAAATTCACAATCACTTATTTAACTTTTTCACAATTTTAATTTTCACTATTAAAAGTCTAACTCTTGTCCATAAAGTTCTTATCGCAATTGTCTTCTAAAATCACTTCACTATTACTCGATCAATATCGCACACACACTATCGCCGTTTTACTATCGAGCAGATGAATGGAGCAGTGACTCACTTCCAAATATTGATCATGCTTGGTGGGTTCTCGTGGTTTCGAGTAAATTCATTTTGTTGATGTTCTTAATGGTTGTGAAAACAATTGCGACAGTAGCTCACAGAATTATTTGTACATGTAACAATATATATATATATATATATATATATATATATATATATATATATATATATATATATATTTATATATATATATATATATATATGTATATATATATATATATATATATATATATATATATATATATATATATATATATATATATATATATATATATATATATATATATATATATATATATATATATATATATATATATGTATGTATCGTCATTTGTATTTATATATGTAAACATAAAGTTTGCTCCAGAATCAATATCAAGAAATTTACTTAAAAAGATCCTTCTTAACCGTATCACTCGTTCACTTTTATTCGATACCCATCGCCTTCGTTTTCAGTTAACTATGGCACCTAATTTTCATGAAAGTTTCAAGATAATTATACCCTATAGTTTAATGAAAACTCAACTATGCATTTTAATCTTCATCTGTAAAGTTATGATCAGTTATAGAAGGAAAAGTATCTCTTTTTAGGTTGCGATTCTCGCCGGTCTTTAGTATGGAAATTACTAATTTTAGATTTCTGGGCATATGTTATAATGCATAATATTAACTGGAGAGTAACGAATCAACTCTATAATTTGCAATCACCCAGTCCTTATTATTTCTTCGGGGAATTTTATAAATCCTTTGCATAACGTTTACATCTAAGGATGTAAGATGGATCCTTTACTAAGTTCATCGGTAAGCAAGGGATGAATGCGGAAGAGAAAAGCATCCTGAAATGTTCCCTCTAACTATTGTTGAATTGTATTTATTCCATATTTAGAAGAAATTTATTGGTTATTTCCGGTAGAAATGATTGACGAAAATGTACCGTTTATATAGAAAATTAAGGATACTGATAATTTTTATCATTCGTCGCCCACGGACTCGGTTGCCCATCAAATCCTTGAAGATTATTTAAACTCAATTCCTCGACATCAATGTATCATATTGAGCTCTTAATATCTACAGAGTCCTTTTAAGAATTACAATTCTGTTCCGATGCATTTTAGATCAATATGTTGTCCTTCATTTGAAACCTCTAAAATCAAAATCCTTACACGCGTCGATCAGTTATGCTGAAAAATCGGGGTGAAAGTCGGAAATTTTTCAGTTTTAATGGTAAGAGTCCTTCACCGTTCCTTGAATTTCTTATCCTTCAAACGGGAATTAACTGGAAGAAAGACGTATCATTTGTCAAAAACAGGAGTCTTCTATCTATCTCCCATTAAAAGCTATGCGTGAACATACAAAAAAAAGCAGAAAAAAATATACGCAATGAATTGATAACCTTCTTTTTTTGGAAGTCAGTTAAAAAAATAGTAACATAATAATAATTTTAATTTTCCCACTAACAACACTCAACATTTATTGGTTATTTCCGGTAGAAATGATTGACGAAAATGTACCGTTTATATAGAAAATTAAGGATACTGATAATTTTTATCATTCGTCGCCCACGGACTCGGTTGCCCATCAAATCCTTGAAGATTATTTAAACTCAATTCCTCGACATCAATGTATCATATTGAGCTCTTAATATCTACAGAGTCCTTTTAAGAATTACAATTCTGTTCCGATGCATTTTAGATCAATATGTTGTCCTTCATTTGAAACCTCTAAAATCAAAATCCTTACACGCGTCGATCAGTTATGCTGAAAAATCGGGGTGAAAGTCGGAAATTTTTCAGTTTTAATGGTAAGAGTCCTTCACCGTTCCTTGAATTTCTTATCCTTCAAACGGGAATTAACTGGAAGAAAGACGTATCATTTGTCAAAAACAGGAGTCTTCTATCTATCTCCCATTAAAAGCTATGCGTGAACATACAAAAAAAAGCAGAAAAAAATATACGCAATGAATTGATAACCTTCTTTTTTGGAAGTCAGTTAAAAAATAGTAACATAATAATAATTTTAATTTTCCCACTAACAACACTCCATTCATTACTTCCCATTAACAAAATTTCATTCGATACATTTTCCCTAACAAAACCTAATTCCTTCCTTCATATTTACTAATTTTATTCATTAGCTCCAACTAACAAATTTTATTTTTCATACTAACAAAAATTCATTCTCGTTTCGCTACTTACAAATTTCATCTCAATGCCCATTAAGAAAGACGCATAGTTGAAGTTGCTTATTCAATGAATGGGAAATCAAAAGAAGGTGGCTTCGTTGGAAGCGTCTAGGATGAAGTTCCCCGAGCGCAGGGAAACACTCATTTTGGACTATCGACAAAAGGAATTGTTTCCGTATACTATCATGTTCAAAAAGTTTCAGGAATTTTTCATTTAAATTTCACGCGTACATGATTTCTTTGGTTAGCAAACATTTTTGTTTACACTCCCTCCAATTTTCAGCCTGACATCTTGTCATTTGTCATAATTACAGCGTTTAGTTCATGTGAAGTTTATGTGTCTGGGCAATTTTTATCATGGATAATAAAACAGAGCAACGCATTTGCATAAAGTTTTGTCTTAAAAATTAAATGTGTGGATACGGTAACTATGCTACAAAAGTGTTACGGTAATCTTGCTTTATCAAAAACAAATGTTTATGTGTGGTATGAACGGTTTAAAAATGGTCGTGAGTCTACTGAAGATGATCCTCGTTCTGGAAGGCCATCAACATCGAAAACAGAAGAGAACATTGAAAAAGTCAGGTCAATGTTGGTGGAAAACAGAAAGTTAACTCTTAGAGAGATCGCTGATGAGACCAACATATCGTTAGGATCAAGCCAAAGCATTGTTCATTATGATTTGGGTCTGAAACGTGTTGCTGCAAGATTGGTCCCAAAAGAATTGAATTTTTCGCAAAAACTGGACCGTGTTGAAATCGCAAAAGAAATGCTTTCCAACTTCGCTTCCGATCCAACATTTATTAAACGCATAATTTCTGGTGATGAAACGTGGGTGTACGAATACGACACTCAAACAGAACATCAGTCGAGTGAATGGCGTTCTTCAGATGAGCCAAAGCCAAAAAAGCCACGTCGATTTCAGTCAAAAAAGAAGATCATGCTTACTGTTTTCATTGACTACAATGGTGTTGTGCATCATGAATTCCTACCTAAGGGTCAAACTGTTAATAAAGAATACTACCTAGGCGTGATGAGACGTTTGCGTGAATCTATCCGCAAAAAAAGACCAGATCTGCGGAGGGACAACTCTTGGATTCTGCAGCACGATAACGCGGCATCTGATAATGCATTAATTATTTGTGAATTTTTGGTCAAGAACAATACAAATACCATCCAACAACCTCCAAATCTGGGTCTGTGCGACTTTTTCTTGTTCGACAGATTGAAAAAAACACTTCGGGGAACGCGATTTGATGGCGTCGAAAACATAAAACAAAAATCGCAGGCAGAGCTGATGCATGCACCTAAATCCGGATTCCAGAAGTGCTTTGAAAGCTGGGTCAAGCGCTGGCATAGGTGCATTACTGCTAATGGGGACTACTTTGAAGTCGACAATGAGATTTATGATATAGAGTATTGTATTTTTGATTTTATAAATAAATTCCTGAAACTTTTTGAACATGGCAGTATATATGACGATTTGCACCTAACCAAACTTTATCATGGTTATGCAAATCACCATTAATGCAAAATGGAAATTGTTTGCCGATATGGAAAAGATGTGTGGGTAGCGGAATCAAAGTGTAATGAACTTCCATTACATTACCTAGATGCTGCAGTGGTGATTGAGTATGAAAGTGTAATGATTTAACAATTTACGTCCGAACGCGGAACCGACCTCTCATCGGTTCTAGACGTTAAGTCTGAGTAGTTCCAACGGATGGTACCAACCGGTCAACCAATCCGTGCACCGTAACCCATTCACGCGGTGGCTGCTTGTCGGCCAGCTAGATCGGAGAGGATTTCGGTCGCGGGTCTCCGAATGGGTTACGCTCATTTACATAATTCAGCCACCTATACACGCCCGTTTTCAAACGCGTTACAAACAAAACCATACGGAGAGGAAACCTATTCTACGTTACTCCGTATTTCTTCTCATAACCAGTCAAAAAGAACAAAATCTGATTTTTATTTCGCGTTCCCGAATTCCCGACGCGGTACCGAAAAGTATACTAGGTTAACTCAACCCGACGAATGCTACGTTAAGGAAAAATAAAAAAAAACTAAGGTACCGCGTCGGGAATTCGGGAACGCAAAATAAAAATTAGATTTTGTTCTTTTTGACTGGTTATGAGAAGAAATACGGAGTAACGTAGAATAGGTTTCCTTTCCGTATGGTTTTGTTTGTAACGCGTTTGAGAACGGGCGTGTATAGGTGGCTGAATTATGTAAATGAGCGTAACCCATTCGGAGACCCGCGACCGAAATCCTCTCCGATCTAGCTGGCCGACAAGCAGCCACCGCGTGAATGGGTTACGGTGCACGGATTGGTTGACCGGTTGGTACCATCCGTTGGCACTACTCAGACTTAACGTCTAGAACCGATGAGAGGTCGGTTCCGCGTTCGGACGTAAATTGTTAAATCATTACAAATGGCGCCCAACGTGGGGCCCGAAGGGGAAACAACACCACTCTCCTTCGAGTTCTCACATTTTTAATTTTGCTGTCGGCAGATGAACCGATTCAATTTTTATTGTCGCCCTCACCATTTGATATTAACGTAGCATACTTTGGAGGGTTCCATAAAGTAAAGATAGAGTCACCGATAAACTCTCTTTTGGTGTTGTGTGTCTTGTCTTCGGTATAATAAGGTCTATAGCATCTTCTGGAGTTCTTCGTTCGTGGTGGCTCAGTCGCCTAAACATGCCGATGATGTTATAGAGTAGTGCGTCCCTTAATGTTACCAAAAGAAAGGTTTGCACATTTTTATACAGTTTGAAGTCGGACAGTTCTAATTTTGAACAAACTGATGGTGCCAGGGGTTTTCAAATACATTGCTTGGAATTGCGTCAGTTTTTGCTGGGAGCTAATCTGATGACCGGCAGTGATGAAATTCGCATCATCAATTAGTCCTGACCGACACCCGATTTGTTTTTATGATTGGTTAGCGGTTTTTATTAGCATACTTTCGTAGAAGACAGGGACTTGTATTCAAGGAGAGGGGCCTAAAATTATAACAACCATCTCTCCACTGCGGAAACAATTGTTTCTTCACTAGTGTAGAGCGAAATCCTTCAGTCTCTCCATGCCTGGGTTGGCATCGAAGAGACTGCCCTGTAATAAACATCAGCCACTTTAACATTTTTAGGTTTGACACCCCTTTGTAATGCAACGACCTTCTTCGGTGAAAGTAACGGTTGCTTTTTGTGTAATGTTTGCGTTTGTCTAAAGCCTCCGTGTCCGCTAACTTTAACGAGGCAAAACAATATTGAATTTCTGTAGAGTAGATTAATTGACACCTAATAGAACTTTTCTAAAGACAATAAAAATTGATCGGTGCGTCTTGTAGAGTAGAGTACGCGTGATAAGTATTTTGTAGTGTAGCTTCGTGGCTCGACAAGAACCCGCCTCATATGATCCCGCAAATGCTAGTCGTCAAGCACGCGTACGTGGTCGTTAAGCGAAGCTAGTTAGCTGAGCTCGGTGTTGTTTTAGCTCGCTGACACTTGTGCCAGACCATCGGCACCCGTGTCCTACACAGACATTTCGAGATTCATTACAATATCATTACAAATGGCGCCCAACGTGGGGCCCAAAACATCCTAAGGGGGAAAGAAATTCGCGTCTTCTGACGAGTTGGTCCTTTACGGAGGATGTAAGGTACTTTGGTACTCGAGTCCCACTATCAGGAGCAGTGGAGTTGTGTGATACACTCTAGCAGTCGCTTCACGTGAGTTGTAGCTTCCGTTCTCCTTTGTTTGATTTTGTTTTCGACAGAATCCTTCCTATGTGTTGTCCCAGGCTAACCCCTGTAAGGACCTTCTATTTTCTTGATGGAACTGCCAGCCTGATGGGTTTGCCTATCAGCATGGACTCTCAAGAAAATAGAAGGCTACCTTGCCTTTATGTCGCGGAAGGATTCTACTTATTTCGTATGCGTGATAGACGAGTGGTATCGGTTCAACGTTCGGTGGCGTATGCTGGAGTTGCGGAGCCCGGAATGCTTCCACTCGTCGGGAATTTTGACCGCGTACAAAACCGTTACGGTAGCTCTACCACTTGTCTCGTCGAGTCACTTAACGTAGTTTAGAGACGGTTTTGTAATGTATGTGGGTTTAGGGGATAAAGTTTGTAAATCGCTTGAGTCTTGTCCGGATCGGTCTTGATATGGCCATGCCCAATGATGTGACCTAAAAACTTCACCTCCGTCATCACGAACTGACTCTTCTGTATGTTGATGGTTAGCCTGGCCCTCCGGATGTGTAGAGCCACCTCCTGAAGCAGGTCGATGTGTTCGTTAAAGGTCTCGGTTATAAGCAGCAGATCATCCAAGTAAACGAAAACTTGGTGCCGCGAATGAGGTGGTATCACCTTATCCATAAGGTGCGTCATTGTTTGGGGAGCATTACACAATCCGAATGGCATGGTCACGAATTGATACAGGGGCCGACCTGGGACTGTGAAGGCTGTTTTCTACTTTGAGCCAGGATCTAAAGGAATTTGCCAGAAGGCGTCCTTGAGGTCTAAGCTCGTGATGAAGTGGGCTTTAGGCAACCGATTCAAAATGCCTTCAATCAACGGTAGAGGGTATGCGTCCTTGACAGTGACGGCGTTCAAGCGTCTGGCATCTAAGCATAGCTGGACCTCGTTCGGCTTGACAACTAAGGTGACTGGGGAAGCCCACGCGCTCTGCGATTTTTCGATCACGCCTAATGCTAGCATTCGATCCACTTCGGCATATAACGACTTTTCCTTCGCCGGAGATATGGCAACATGTCTCTGTTTTATGGGTTTAGCATCCCCCACATCTATAGTGTGGAACACCAGTGCAGTCCGCCCGAGACCTTCCCTCTCGTGCGTTGGAAAAGCCGATATAGCCGAGTCAAGTCGCAGTTGCTGATTTACATCCAGTGTATGTCGTAATAAATGAGTGGTTTGAGATTGGTCAGGAACTGTGGCGACGGACCCCAGGGTCGTACCGGAAAACAGTGCCGGGGCCAAGTTAAATTTTCGAACGAAATCCACTCCTAGGTAAAGATTCTGGGTTAATTGAGGTATGATGTAAAATTCCAGAGGTTTAGTTACTCCCTTAAAGGTAACATCCGTCGTAATTTTTCCCACTACAGAGTGACGAGTTCCATCCGCCGTGCTTAACCAGGAGGTAAAATGGTGAATTTGATCCGCGTGCATTGCCAGTACCTCCCCTGCAAAATCAGCGGATATGCAATTCACGCTGGCTCCCGTATCGACTAAACCTGACACTCGTTTTTGCAGGAGGTGTACTGACGCATATGGCCGAACGTCATCCCTCAATAATTCGTCTAAGTGTATGTCCTTCAGCACCTTCCTCGACTGCCTGACTTTTCTCCAGAAGCTCCGCATCCGACGCGTGGCTCGCTGTCTTCGCGGTGGGACAGTTGTAGCCAACTCCTCATGGAAGATGCGCTGTCGAGTAGCCAAATAATTCCGCAGCCTGACGTGGAAAGGTTTGACATGCCAAGGAACTTTCGCCTCGCTATCATTTCCCTGCGCGTTGGCCTCGGCGAAGGATGGCGTCGGTTGTGGAACTTCGGGAGAACTGTGTTTAGCAGTGCGAGTCAGCAGAATTGGAGTCATGTCGGGGGCTTGGTCATAGCTAGTGATGGGGTCAGGATTGGTTCGTCCGGGGTCTAGGAGTGCCGACGGGTGGTCGCGGCACTCGGTGGCAAGTTTTTTTGCCGTTTGCAATTTGCGCAATCAGGTGCGTATGTGTCGGCCTTCCCGCATCGGTAACAGAAAAGCGTCGGCTCCGCTGGACATGCATAGAACCGATGCCCCGTTTGTCGGCAGTTCCAACAGACCGTCGGGCTGGTAATTGCTTCAAGGGAGGGTTTATCAATCATTGCTGTGTCCTCAAGCTCCTGTGGTGCCCCGCACCTCCACCAACTGTAATAAACATAAGCAGTCGAGCAGCCTCGTGGTGATCAGGAGTGGCTGCTCCTGAAGAGAAAAGGTGGTCACCCCGTCGAAACTGCTTAGTTTGTTGTTTTACTAGTGTAAAGTAAAATGCATCCGTCAAGTTTCCATCCTTTAGGCAGAGATGAGTGGTTCACTTCAGCCACTTTAACATCTTTAGGTTTGACACCCCTTTGTAATGCAACGACCTTCTTCGGTGAAAGTAACGGTTGCTTTTTGTGTAATGTTTGCGTTTGTCTCAAGCCTCCGTGTCCGCTAACTTTAACGAGGCAAAACAATATTGAATTTCTGTAGAGTAGATTAATTGACACCTAATAGAACTTTTCTAAAGACAATAAAAATTGATCGGTGCGTCTTGTAGAGTAGAGTACGCGTGATAAGTATTTTGTAGTGTAGCTTCGTGGCTCGACAAGAACCCGCCTCATATGATCCCGCAAATGCTAGTCAACAAGCACGCGTACGCGGTCGTTAAGCGAAGCTAGTTAGCTGAGCTCGGTGTTGATTTAGCTCGCTGACACTTGTGCCAGACCATCGGCACCCGTGTCCTACACGGACATTTCGAAATTCATTACAAAAGGATTGCGGGATTGGGGAGTGAAATTCTGGATTGGAAAAGGCAGTTGGTATTTGACGGGAAGAAGAGGAATTGCTTTTAGCGAAAGTTCGGTGAAGTGAATTTTTGGATTTGGAAATTTCAGTAGAAAGTTAGTGAATTGAATTTTAATTTTGGAATTGGAGTATAAAGTTTAATGTGTGTTAATTTTTAATTTGGGGAAAAATTGTCTGAATTTGAATCATACGGGATTGATTTTCTTGGCGACGGAAGAAAAAAGTGAATGAATTGATTGCGAAGTTTAGTAGCGAAAGTTTTGGTGTGAGAAAGTTCAAAAGAAACAAGAAATTACCTTAGTTGTGGAACAAGAAACAAATAACTACATTAGTTGTGGAATAACGTAAGATTCATGCGCAGCTACGAGTGAGAGAAAATCATTTTTGGTTTTCGGCCTCTGGGAATAAAGTTGGTGCGAGTTTAAGGTCTAACGTATTAGCTGAAGTAAAATAAAGTGCCAAGTTTGATTCCTCCTTAAAAAGAAGCTGTTTTGTTGGGTTGTGGAGAGAGCCAGGTGCCGTACTTAAAATTTTTTTCTGTGAGTAAACCATGACGATGGATCGGAGAGTGCGATAAGTGGCCGTTGCGTGTTCCTTGATTTTTGATTGATTGAATGCTCGGAGATCAACGACGAAAGAGTGAGTACCTATTTGGTGTTTTTCCTATATGTTATTGTAAATTCACATTATCAAGTTCTTTTTTTTTATATATGAAAAATTTTATTTGTTTGTTATTTTTCTTCTGTATATAAAATTTCAAAGGGGTCTTTATTTCATTGAAATCAATAATTTGTAAATTTTTTTGTAGAAATTTGTCTTTATAGTGAACAAAACGGCCATGTTTCGTTACAAACAAGAATCTCTCATTTCTTAAAATGACCTTTCCCTTTCCCGTCCTTATCGCTTCGTGTTAGTTTTGTTATGTGTAGGGTGGCTCAACGCGAAGAGAGGGTGTCCTGGAAATCCCACGACACGACTGAACGCTAGCCGGGCTCAGTATGCCACCCCAGGTTACTAACCCCTCTGCTGAAACTTAATGTCTGCAACTGCGGTGACTTCCGTGGTCGCAACAGATATTTGCTGTCCTTCTACTCATAAAGACCAATCTTCATAATTTTTTCAGATTTTCGACTTAAACGTGTCCAATCGCGAGGGGAGGGGACACAATATTGTTCAGGCATTTGGCCTCTCCGTGGACCCCTTATGCAAAAAATAACTTTTTTCGAATTCTGAATGTGCTAGACCTTTCATTTGATACTCTGCTCGACCACATTTGATGAAAAAAAAATGTTTAAGGGCTACTTCCTTCTGAAGAGGGACCCCCGTTAAAATCTTTTGAAATATTTGATAAAACCTAACCTTTTGAAAGACCAACTCTGACCTTTTCACAAAGTATGAGCTTTGAAGCTCATACCGTTTCTGTAGAAATTTCTTGTGACGTATGGATAGACGGACGGATAAACAGCCAGGACGTGAAACTAGTAGGTTTTTGTAAGATTTCTTTCAGGTTGAAATCATATACAATTATTCTACCACATGGGCTTTCCATCAAACCAGATATTACACTTTTGATGGGATTTCTTTAAATTTTCAGATTAGATGAACAACAAAAATATATTTAAGATTCAGGTCAGTCAGTTATTTTAGTAATATCGGAATAAAATGTTGGCTGGCGCAATACGAGCACTTTAAACTTTTGATCGTGACGGTTGAGTTCGAGTTTAGCTCAAGTCAATAAATTTGACAAAATTTAAACGAATAAATGACGGAGTTAGATAGGATAGATAAGTATTTGAACATTAAACAGAATCTGAAGTTATCGTTTCAGAATGAGTAGGCAGCGGAAAGACGGAAAGGAGGGAATCTAGCTTAAGTGTACGCCGGCATAAATTATTTAACGTAGTTGAATATGAATTTGGGCAGTTTACCCAAGCGTCTAGAAAAAATAATCTTAAACAAGCTTTAGTTAAATTGCTGTTAACTTTAGCAAATCCAATAATGCCTAAGAACTTGTATGGCATACAAGACCCAAGTTAATTTTTGAGTGTTGGTACTATATTGAAAGATGTGTTCTGATTTTTTAATAATACTTATCAGAATATTATACTTCACCGTGCAACAACATAATCTATAACAAGGATTTAAGACACACATCCGTAAAAAACAAAACGAAATTACTTCATAATCTAACACCTGCAGTAATCGTGTGAATCAAGTGGAAATCATTTTACAATTTACTCTACAAACTTCCTAATGCAATTTATCATTTTGCACTAAACCATTTCTTTCACTCAAAATCTCTTTTACTGCTGCCGGTCTTTAAAATCACGATAAAAACTTTGAAATAAAAAAAAAGTTTTGCACTAAAGGAAAACTCCTCCGAGTTTTTGTTAAAATTCAAACACTGCTCCCGGTGGTAATTAGTAAATTAACAATTTCTTTTGAATATTTGTACAGCAGTCATTATCATCAACACCTTCGTCCATCATTATCGCAATCTACATAGTTACGAGTATACTGAACGCATCAACTGGACTACCGGATATCATTCAATGGAATGGTGAGCAAAATATTTCCCAGGACAATTTTCTGTTATTTGTATGATCGCGGAACAAATGTCTTGAATGCGATCAAAGAGTGCGCGGTGAAGTTGTACGAGTATATCTAAACTGGCAAATTGCATTAAATCCATCACAAGATTTAAAGTGCATCGTTAAGATCTCATTAAAAGAAATGAGAAAAGAGTGTCGTAAAAAAGGAATGGTGGTTTCTTTTTGCTGGGACTGCATACATGATGGCTGATATAAGAGATGCATCTAGAAATATGTAAATGTTTTTGAGTGAATCCTTAATTGACCATCCAGCTATAGTCAACGGTTGAAGTGACGACTTCATACAGTATTTCTGTTAAACGCTGATGAAGAGTTCAACGTGAATATGTTTTTGCCATTTCTGAAGATAGAAGAATAGTTGGCAGTTGAATAATTTATTTTATACGTAAGGACTATTAGGCCCATTTATAAATAAAATTGTAAAGTCTGAGAAGGAATTTTCGTATCAAATTCGGTGGTCAGATTTAATCAATAAAACTAAAAATATTGAATATATTTGAAAATATTTACTTAATCACAAATTAGTTTATAATTTATCAAAAATTCCTTTGCAATACCAACAATAATTGCTGAAGGCATTGCAAATATTTTCCTAATCATTTCATATTTTCCAACTAAACCAACTTGCGGCGCAAACAAATCACATTTAACTCCTTGTGAAGAGATGCATGCCTCCTGCCAAATGAAAGATACAACACATCATACCCCACAATAATTGCAACAAAAACCCATTAAAATCTTCAACACTATAACGCCTGCCAGGCATCATAAACCTTTCCGACACCTTTTGCCAGCTATAAACAATCCTCTTAAATATTTCAATGGATTGATCATACACTCGCAGAATACAAATTTCTGCATTGTTACTTAGCACGCGGCAATAACTCTATCTTTTCACCTTACCAACTATGTTCGCACTTTTGATAGAGCGTGTATCGCACTTACCGGTATATCCATGCTTTCTACTCGTATATGCCCGACTGTCTTGAAAAGGTTCTCGATGGAACATACAAACGCAACCCGCTGTTAAGATGATGCAAAGGTTAGTAGTTGCCAACCAACGGCCAACAACAATGACCAAGAAATAGCCGAGAGTAAATTCTACCAATTGAAGACATTTTGGTGGAAGATCCACAGATCGTAAAGAAGACACTGCTGGCTAAATACTAACGAAAAATAATTGAAAGAGATGTTAACTGGGCACGCTTAATGTCTTCATTTGTTTCCTTCATGGGTTTCATCTTTCAAAAGATGGTGCCGCATATTATGCTGGGATGGCAATATAGCATGGCGAATTTTATTTGCAGTTCTAGAGGAAGGTGTTGGAGGTCAACCTTCTATTTTTTCAAGAGGAAGTTGAAAAATTGGTTAGTTGATCATTAACTACTTCTAAGAACTCTTAAAATTACTCGTGAGAATTCTGAAAAATTATTAGCTGATATATAATCTTTCCAAGTGTGGTCATCAAATAATTTGGTGCAAGTCCTCTTTACCATATTATTCGCCCTCACATGAGCATAATACGAGTATTAAGCCTCGAATTTATTATTAATGGATCTTTGCATTCAAGGTGCGTTCAAAAATAAACGAGACTGAGCTTAAATAGAAACGACGAAATTCGAGTTTATTTATTCAAAATAGTCTACTTCGGCCTCGATACACAGTTTTGCGTGATCCAAAAGCTTTTCGAAAGAGTGTTTCAGGTCATTGACCGCAATGTCCTTCAGGATGTCGGTACAAACCTTTTGGATGCCTTCTACGGATGCAAAGCGTTTTTCTTTCATGGCCAAATGCAATTTTCCGAATAGACAGAAGTTACAGGGAGCCATATCAGGCAAATATGGTGAGTGATTGATGGTTAAAATGCGATTTCTAGTCAAAAAATCAGTGACAATTGTGGATTTTTATGACAAAAATCTCGTTTATTTTGAAACTAAACGTGCACAGACCTTTCGTAAGCCCAAATGATCGGTTAAAATGCAATAAATCGATGTTTTTGAGATATTCAACTCCGATTCCATGATTTTCAACGATGATTTCGGCTCATTTTTGATAAATTCACGCTAAATTTCGATGGAGTTTTCGGTGGTCACTGATTTTGGGCGGCCCGTGTGTTCATCGTCATGTATGTATGTCCTCACGTCCATCTCTGAAATGTGTAAACCACTCATGAGCTCTGGCACAAGATAGACAATTATCGCCATAAACTTTTTTCATCAATTAAAATGTTTCGGTAAACGTTTTACCGATTTTAAAACAAAATTTGATATTAGCTCTTTGTTCGAAGCTCATTTTTGTACCGATGACACAAACATACTGTCACTTTCGACGCAATAACTTCGCTTCGACTGAACCGAATGCCTCATACACAGGTGGCGCCACCAAGGTGCCAAGTTTCATCGAATGAAAGAGATAAAGGTTAAAATCTAAATAGCATAAGCACCTGTCCTTGAAAAAAGAAGAATGAAAAGTCAGCAAATTTTATGTGTATGATAATCAGAAAAAAAATTAGTTCAGTCGGGTTGTGAACCCTCTATCGTCTGATTATTGTGCTGCGGAAAGTTGATGATTTTTTATATTAACCTTTAATCACTGCCGTACGTCTCAGGTACGTAGAGACCATCATATCTTTTTGTGTTGAACACGCACAAATTTGTCCTTTCCTGTACCTTATTATGATCCAGTGATACGCCAGCAGTGGGAGTGATTTCATGTGCAAAGTGTCTCAAACACGTAAATAATAACTTCACTACGGCTGTGAAACGTAGCGTCGGAGTTAGTGTAAATTTTTGCATTTTGGTTTTATTTTTGTTTAAGCGATAAAATGGCTTCTAATAAAAGCCCTTCAACTGTGGGATGCTCGGCTTCAAATAATAGTTCAAATAACGTGAAAAAAGAATGTTTTAGAAGTTTTACCTTGAACAATATCAATTTTTCGGAGTCGAATGATTCATCAGCTGATGAAGATGACATTTTCAACCAGATTTTGTAAATAATTCTTCATTTGATGACAATAATCATGAAATTTATCCCAGTGAAGTGAGGTTAGAAGAAATCATTCTAAAGTTTGACCTAGAAGAGTTTTCAACATCCACATCAATGGTTTAAGGTTAATAAAAGAAAAAGAACAAAAAAATTAAAGACTAGTTTATACAAATATCGAAAACCATCACAAAGACTCAAACAATCGACCACTTTGAACTGTGGTCTTTGCTATATGTGCATATATCAAGCAGTCCACTTGATTGCTACTCACAGGTACTTGGTATTCGCGATAATTTTTAGGATTTTGATGTAGGAATGAAGGTCCCTCGCATGCCATCTGGAGGGTAAGGCAAAGAGCAGTACCTATTCACTGATTTAAGTGCCTTGATTTTGGCCATCCCTTACAGAAATGCAAGGGACTGTAGTGAAATGGTTAGATAGAAATGTCTGTAAAGGACTGCAGCGATGGCTTGTTGCCTCAGCGGAAGAGGATGGTGAGGTCCGCCAAGATTGGCCTTGCCTGGGGACGCGTGATGCGCTGGCAGGCTAGCATTCCGGTGTCGTGGGTCGGGTTCTTTCCTCCTAGCATAAGACCCGACACAAAAACATTTTTCGCATCCACGAATTTGGAAATGTTATTTGAGTCTTGACCGGAGTCGAAAAAGGAGGTAACCGCTAAGGATTATAAACACGCTGGTTCAGAGGACAAGTAGGGCCTTGCAAAAAAAAAACAGACTGACTTGAGGAGACTCGTTACCGACGAAGGGGTGTTCCGTCGCACCCTCCCAACCGGATCAATATCCAAACGTGGACGTGGCCATATATTTCCCATTTGAGTGAAAAACTCGTACAAACGTAATTTGTACGACTCTTTCCATCAAATGAGGAATAAAAACGTAGCCAATTTATGTTATAGCGTTATGCTATGGAAACACATAGCTTTATACCATAAAGGGGCACGCGAGCGAGCCCCTATTAAACAAAAGAAGGGAAGGACGCGCCCGATGGCTAGCCCATGTCAGTGGAGGAGCCTACCATCGTTGCGGCTCCTGTACCCGGTCAGGTTTTCAGAAAGAGAAAGACCGAGTTTGAGTTCCTTTATCTAAACATTATTTTATTGCATGTTATTCCGTTTTTGCAATACATTCTCAGCTAATTATTGGGTGGGCCATGTACTCCAACAATTTATATAATACAATAACCCAATATAAACTTTACTCTGATGAAAATCTAAACAAATATAAAGATAAAAAAATTAATCCGATGCGACATTCACCCAAGTGCGAGATTTTAAACAACTATAAAAATTTAATAAATATAAAATTTAATTCTACACAAAAACAGGAAAGGATTAGTCCAATGTAAACTATTAACCAAACATAAAATGTTAAACAAATATAGAATGGAGTGCAATATAAAAATTTAAACAAATATAAAAATTAAAAAAATGGGTACTCACCGGTATTCTCACGAGCGCTCGTTGATCATGTAGGCGGTACCAGTAGAGATGAAATGGTTATATATTTTCTTTTCTTATAATTATTCTGGAAATTCACAAATTCACAAATGGTTAACTAATTATTGTATAACTTTGGAATAAATTTTCTTTTTCAAGCACTCAGCGAGAAGGGAATGAAAATCACTCTTACGTTTGAAGTTACAAATATCATCCTTTTTTGGTTGCGAATCAATTGTTCATTCGTAGAATAATTTACAGAATGTATTTAATTGTTGGGATGGTGATGGCGAAAATATAATCGTGTTCCATTAAAGACATCTGTATGAAACTCTCAAATTATTTACAACTGAAAACAAGTCATTGAATATAAATGTACTTGCGATGAATAATTTCAGTTCAAATGCAGAGGCATTTTGATACATTTGGATAAATCCAAATCACACCAGTTACAAAAACTCTGATCTCCAAGCACTTTAGAATGCGATTCTTTAATGGTCGTGCATGACTACACGATGCAAAAACTTACGAATCGTCCTCAAGCATTATCAATGTAACGTATCACCATGCCAAAAAGGTAAACAATCGACGCCTTACTCTAAATTGATTACGGACTGGTCAACGCTTAATCTGTGCTACCGGCGGCCTGTCCACGCATTACGTAAATGTTCTACTTGATACATTCCTTGTTGTAAGGCTCGTGTGTATTTGCCGATTTTTGGTATACCAAGCAACTAATATCCGCCAATTGGTCCACAATATCGAAAAGCTGGCTGATATCGTATGTAATGGTCGGCGTATTCGGGTTCCGGCGTTTTAAATGCTCTTCGTCGATTTTGCAAACACCCTCGATACATTTGTTTAAGTTTTCGTAGTCACTGCACGTTCTAATTTTAGGCCGAATTCTGGGCTGTACACGCAAAATTGTATGTGATATCTATTGACGTTATGTTTACATTCGCGATGGCTGCACTGCAACTATAGAATGCATGCAAAAATGTTGACTCAACGATTTATTCGTAAATGTAACGTTATGCCTCTGCGCGGTATAAAGAAAACTTGTCTACCGATTCAGATGTTGTGTTGCACTTCAATTTTCTCGTTGACGTAATCATTTCGTCAGCCGCGTGGAGAAGAAAAAGTAAGCTGCAACTTTTCTTCTATAGTTAACTTTCTGGAAGGTCTATGAAATTTCTTTCTTCTTTCGCAAAGAACAATAACTTGGACTCTCAGCACAACTTCGAAAATTGTCTTCTGCGGGTAGAATTATTTTTTCTTTAGCGGGAACAATCACTAGCCAATAATTTCGGCAAGATATGTTGTTCAGACAATGAACAGTTTATTTGAACTCTTCAATCAGGGCTTTTAGCTCCGTCAAATTAGAAAGATTGATGTAAAACTATGAAAATTTTTTTCACGTCGACAAAACCATTTTATTTTGTTGCCATACAAGATGCGACATACACGTGGCGTGGCACTTTCTACGTGCTGATCTATCGCACTTGTTGGGTTCGGAGAAAGATTCGTGGGGAAGTGAACGAAAGACTTTTCATGCATTTCGAATCATTTAGTTTTAAAATTTTTGCACAATTTTCGTAACAAGGGTAACGCCATCACCGAAAATCCGCCACGTCCGAAATGTCTCGTGCTCAGATCTTTCTTTTGTCGATCGTTCGTAGGCAACCTGTCCTGCGTGCTTGCGGTTTCGCGATCTTAAGTGGACTCCCCGTTTATTGGTAGTCGTTGCCTTACGGGACCGCACCGAAACCAGTCAGTGAGCTTTCCACCCACTTTCCTTCTCATTGCAAAAGTGCGATCGTGGAAGAGCTCTGTTGGAAAGGGGGTTGCCGTATCCAGATTTCAATTGCAAATTAAAAATGATGAGTATTATTTTAAATTTACAATTAAAATTTGGATCCGCAATATGTTGGTTTTCGAGCAGTTTGCTTAGGCGACTGCTCAATTATTACAGGACCCAACAGGAATTCCATTTGCAACAAATTTCGTAAGAGGGAGGCACATGGTATTATTTGCAAGGATGCTAATCGAAGACTGGATCTGAAGCATGTCTTATGATCAGGAAAATGCGGGACACTCGAGGAAGCCTTAGTCAAAGTAAAAGTGGAGCTTCAATGACCTACCCAAAACCATCTTGAGCAGTTTGCGAGGGACATGAAAGCCAACTTTTTCCTGCTGAATGAGGAGCAACTTGATAAAAGGATGTCATCATGGTATCTTGACGAAACTCGTGCTACTGTTATCTGGGCTTGAAACAGTAGAGGGCTATAGACGGAAGGGTGGTTTTGTGTGGGATCTGTATTCAAAACTAACATTCTTTAGAGTATAATGGACCAATATTATCTTTTCAAGCCAAGCTTAATACTTTTTAAGACACTGTTTTGAACGCAGGTGGCCACGTTTTAATTGGGGGTGACTTCAATACTGGAGCAATTGAATGTGGCATGCCCCACTCTAACGCTTTAAACTAATTTTTGAAATGGTGGCCAGGACAGAGTTTGTCATGCTGAACATTTTTTACTACAAGTATAAGGGCTATTAAGGAACCATATTTGACATGGCATTCACCTAGAGTTTCCTAGTATGGAGGATACATAATTGGAGAGCATTCGATGATTATTCAGCCAGTGATCATCAGTACATTCTGCTTGAGATATATGATGCTGCCTTTGAAGGTGCTTGGTTGCGATCCGCCACAATTAAGTGGAATATTGAGTAGATAGACGTCAAGAGGTTCGTCAAAGTGCGTTGCTGCTCAAATATTCACAAATTACTGAACAGCTAGCAGCTCAAGACATAGTAAACTCAACTATGAGCATTATCGCATCTGCTTGCAGCGCTTCTCTGCTCCATCAGAAACCACAGCATAGCAAGCTTCCAGTGTGCTAGTGGTTAACTTGAATGAAACCGCAACAAGGCATGTAACTGGTTAGTAGTATATAAGTTGCCCAAAAAATGTCTTCGTAAACTGATAAATAGTAGTAATGTTCGCTGCTGACAAGATCTAGTGGAAAATGTGAATAAGAGATCCTAGGAGCGTTGGATACAAGCTAATTATATGGAAGCTTGAGGCTTTACATAAGTCCTGCGTATAAGAAGCAGAAATGATGGATAAGATAGTACGGTCACTTTTCGCTACCCATTTTGTCCATGTTAAAGCTGTCCACGGCAAAAAAGCAGTCCCATGCCGACCCTTTTCGCAACTGGGACTAGAGTAGGCAGTCATATCAATGAAAACAAGGAAGGCCACATGATCAGATGGTATCTCAGCTCACGTGTTGCAGCTTATTTTTCACCATTGTCTTGACTTGCTACTAAGTACACATTAGTATTGCAAGAAGAAAGGGAATTTTGGGTCTCCATCTGCATTATGAGAATGCAAGGTGGTAAGCGCGGTCAAAGGGGCGAAAGGACACAGCCATACCAAGTGACAGGTAGTTCTATTAGTTATACTTGATGTTCGGAGCGCTTTCAATTCCACTAGTTTGTTGGATATTATGAAAACTTTCAAAACCACTTATCATGTTCTAGAATATCTTATGTGGCATTTGAACAACAACGTGATGGACGGAAGCCTGCTATATGACACAACGCAGAGCCAACGAAGGATGAAAGTTTGTATGGATTTTGTTTCCATAAGTGTCGAACCTCGAGATTTCCCGAAGGAAATTCAAACCAACCTCTCATCGGCTCTAGACGTGAAGTCTTGGAACGTGACTACGAACTGTACCCATCAGGTCAACAAGACCTCTTAGTCTACTTAGTCTACTCTGAGGTGGCTGCTGGGTAGCTAGCTAGTTCGGAGAGGAGTTTCGGTCGCGGGTCTTATGCGAGCAGACAGTCCGAAATAAAAATTCAGCCACCGGTTCACATGCCCTATTTAAACGCGTCGAACAACTTCCATCGATTCTACTCTAAATTGCATATCTTCGTCCCGGAGGAAATGAGCGAAAACAACCGCTTAAAAATACTAGACTCTCATTTTCATAAAAAAATGTATCAACTTTTAACATTTTTGGATGTTACGAAACAAAAATCGCAAATTTTTATAAAATATGAGCTTAAAACAGATTTTTTCATCATTTTATACAAAAACAGGTACAAAATCATTAGCATTGATTGATAATGCAATTATAATTAATACGAATCAAGTTCCTCTTTGATTTTTGAGTTTTAACAAGGAATTAGCACACACCATGCCCATGTACGTATGTTTGCGGTTACAAAACGATGTATGCCTTATTCAAATAATTGGCTACAATAATCTATCTATGATTGATTAATCTAACTTGGTAAAATTAAAGGAGGATTTCAGCCTTCCATATACATATAAACATGTTGGTTAGCAATTGTTAAATAGCTACAAATATATACCAAACAACAAAAGCTTATTTTGCGCTCGAAGAAATTAACTCTGAAGGAGAACGAACGATTTGTTTTTGGAAAATTGTTATCTGATTTTAACATATAAATCCTTAGCTGGGTGTTTAATTGCCTCTTTATATGTAAACCACGATTGACTTAAAAATTATTCAAACGTGGTACCGCCTCTACTGCTTCAAGGCTGGCGAAGGTACTGTCGGGACAACAATTGTCAGCCACTGGTGGATTCGATTCCTTGACAGAATAGGCAAGAATACAGGTACATATATTGGCACAAGCATTGCTTTCGTTACTTTGCCTTGCAATCAATGTGTAACACGCTAAAACACATTGCCCCCAAACGCAATGGACCTTCTTTGCTCGTTTTCCCTCTCACATCCACTCTCATGTTTACTGTTGATGATGGGGCGATACTTCTCTTGGCGAGGCCAGGGGATGTAGATTCATCACCAGCATGACGGCTCAAAAGTCGACGAAATTTAACTAATAACTTGACTTTTTTCAAACGAAATATACCTTCTTTTTCTCCTTCCCGACCGGAGCTACTTTTCTGATCTTGTTTCTAGTGCAATGACTACAATTTTAATGGGGATCGATAATCCGCTTCACTGCCAACACATCGAAGGAAGACAAAATTACAGCCTCCAATCAATCGTTCACTCAAGTTTCCGCATTTCTTAGACTAAACTTCAAAGAAAACCGCTTGAAAAGTACATCTGAACTTAACTGCTGAATGGAAATTACTTTGGCGCGCAAGTTGCTTGGAAATCGCAAAACATAGTACGCGAAATACATGTACGCGAATCTTGACATTGATTTTTGTCAATTGTTCGAGAATAGTTTAAAAATCGCTGTCGAACTGTTGACGACAGTAACGTAAGGTATGTGGATCGACTGATCGGCGTCAGTGGCGTAGGGTGCCAAGAGCGAGGTTATTACAAGTTGTATTTGGTGTTGCTCAAGGATCTATCCTTGGTTCAGACCTGTAGAACATATGTATAGAACGACGGGCTACTGAGACGAGAGCTTTTAATTGCGTCACGCCGGATCGACTACGTGGATGATGTTGTAGCGCTAATTGCTGTGCATACAGTCAAACAGCCGCAGTTTAGATTGAATATGATAGTGTGCCGGATGAGAGACTGAATGACTGCTCGTGGTTTCAGTCTAGCACTGGAGAAAACTGAAGTCATTCTGATAAAGGAGAGGGCCCTCAAATTAAGGACAATCAGTATTGTGAAGTACTGTTCGAATCAAAGGCAGCAGTAAGGCACTCGTACTTGGGGTTGCTGATCGACGCAAAGATGAGTTTTTCAGAGTAAACCATGCCAGATATTGGCTCTGAGTTAGCTTATGATCAACGTAAGATGACCCAACACATCAAGAACGGTTATTTTAATGAGGTTCATACAGACAGTGCTAGTGTACGCAGCAAAAAGATCGAGCAACGCTCGCAGCATATAGCTCTACTGAAAACGCTTAGCATAGAAACAAAGGAAAGGAGCACTGAGGACTGTAGCCACATAACCAACAGTCTCTGTTTCAGCTATGCTAGTCATCGCAGGCATGATACTCATGCTCCTTCTTGCATGAGAGGACTGTATTATCTACCTATGTTGAAATGAAGACACAAGCAAAACAGTTCCACGTGAGGGGGACAAACTCACTGAAAGATTGGCTGTGATCTTGGGTGACCAACACGAAGGGAAGATAAATTACGTGCTTCATCCCTGATCTGAGGCCGTGTCTCACTCAAAGTCAAGATGGGACCGAGTTCTACCTGACCCTGCTCTTGAGTGGGTATGGGTGTTTTCAGTCTTACTTGGACAAGAATAGTGAGTCGCGGTCCCTCATCTGGTGGTTTTGCGTAGGAGAAGAAAACGATGCCTGCCACCTGCAATCCTTCTTTTCTTCCTCGTCTTCCGGTTGGAGGAGAGATTTCCTAACTTGGAGATACCTCATCACGTAGTAAAATCAGAAGTAATGTTTCTGTTCTGATTCGTGATGGAGTGGTTGAATGTAATATTGATGAATATAGGGACAATTCAATTTTGAAGCTATGTTGCAACCACGGGAGTCACCGCAGTTGCAGCCATTAAGTTTTGGCAGAGGATTGCTTAAACCGGCATGACATGCTGAGGCCAGCTAGCACTCAGTCGTGTCGTGGGACTTTCTGGCAAATCCTCTGCCCGTGCTGGGCCACCCTACATATAAAACTTACGACGAAGGGAAAAGGACGGAGGAGAAGAGGGTCATTATGAGAAATGCAAAATGTTTTTTTTTTCTGAAACGGACATAGCCGTTTTATTTGAAAAAAAAAAAATTTACAAAGATTATTCCCAAATCTTGCAAAAAAATGTAAGCACGAAAACCAAATCCGCCCCCTTCAAAATCCAATATTATTTAAAATGAACAAAACAAAGGTTAGCTAAGTATAGTATACAAACGAAAACAACCTTGTTTGACAAAATAAAAAAAAATAAATAAAATAGAGGACAAGTCAAATTTATACTCACTCTCCTTCTTGCAAAGCTCCGAGTGCTCGGCGAAAGACAAAAGAAGAAAGCGTGGGGCCACTTAAAAATTACGATGGAAATACATGTAACGTAAAAAAATCATAAGAATCCAAAACGGTCACTTTCACAAATACTATCTGCTGCCTATCCGTCTCTTCTGTTCTGTCTGCTAGCCGAAATTTCAAAATTCCGCACTTGCTCTTTCAATTCTCACTTCACTATTCAGTTCTTTTTAAATTTTTAACAATTTAGACACCTGATGGTTTAAATCTTGTGATTTTTGGTACCACACATGATTTTACTTCCACCTCAATTAGTATAATTATAAGAAGATTGTAAGTTTCGCTAATGGTTTCTTATTTTTTCTCATTTCACTCCTCTTAATTCTGATTTTTACCCACTGAATTACAATCAACTTTTAGTTCTTTCTTATTTTTTCTTTTATCACTCCCAAACTTCCGTCACCAATTTTCGATAAAACCTCCTCAATTCAAAGAAACTTTCGTCATCCAATCAAAATCAAAACTTTTGTTACCGCAATCCAAATTAAAAATCTTATCCTCCAAATTCTATATAAAAATTCGCTTTACGATCCCACTTTTCGTCTTGCCGTCCGTAATAAACATAAGTAGTCGAGCAGCCTCTGAAGAGATAAGGCGGTCATCCCGTCGAAACTGCTTAGTTTCTTGTTTCACGAGATTGATATTTACTACATCCGTCAATTTTCCATTCTTTAGGCAGGGATAAATGGTTCACTTCAGCTACTTTAACATCTTTAGGTTTGACATTCCCCTTGCAATGCAACGACTTTCTTCGGATAAAGTAACGATTACTTTTTGTGAAATGTAGAATGTCATGCCTACGTGTCCGCTAAGTTTAATGAGGCAAAAAAAAAATTTGATTTACTGTAGAGTAGTCTAATTGACATAGTATAGAATAATTCTAAAGATTATTAAAAATTGATTGGTACGTTTCATAGACTAGAGTACGCGTGATAAGTATTTTGTAGTGAAGCTTCGTGGCTCGACAAGAACCTGCCTCATATGATCCCGCAAATACGAGTTGCTAGTCGACAAGCACGCATACGCGGTCGTTAAACGAAGCTAGTCAGCTGAGCTCGGTCTTGTTTATAGCTCGCTGACAGCTGTGCCAGACAATCGGCACCCGTGTACTACACGGATTCTTCGAAAAAAAAATTCATCACACCTCACTAAAAACTCAATCCCATTCGAAGTCCAAATTTAGACTAACTCAACGAATCCTGATATCCTTTACTTCCCAAATACCGCTGCCGCACCTAGGTAATGTAATCGATGTTCAATACATTTCGATTCCTTTTCTTTGAAATCTTTTGAATTTCGACAATTTCCATTTGGATATATGGCGATTTGCATAAACATGATCGCTTTTAGTTATATGCAAATCGTCATACACACGGAAACAATTGCTTTTGCCAAAATGAAAAAGAGTGTTCCTGCGCCCGGGAGAACTTAAACTCAGGGTGCCAACAGACCTGCAGATTGAGAGTCCACCACACGAGCACCGGAGCCATCAAATAACAAGTAAATTCACATGCCTACGTGGATGTCCTTACAGTGGGCAAAATGTAGAGGTTTGTCGATTTTTGTGAAAGAATACAATTTGTTAGTAGGAAGGAAGGAATGATCTTTTCTTAGCAAAAGGTATAAAATGAAATGTTGTTAACGGGAGATAATCAGTGGCGGATATAGGATTCAGGTTTGGGGGGGGGGCTTGACAGTTAGGACCTCAAAAGTTGAGTTGAAATAATTAATTCCAGTTCTAACTTTTCGGTGCAGAAATTTTTCCCCGTAAAATTCGTGTGGATACATATTAATATTTCAAGAAAAACAATTTTTCCACGAACGCTTTATTTTCTACAATTATAATTACGACAATATGAACAACAGTAAATTAGTATGAGAATTTTCTCAAGTTGCACTACAGAGGCTACAATATTTGACTTCTTGCACTTTTGATACTGAATTGCTTATCGCTGTTACTACATCAGAAAAATTATCGCCCGACCTGACCGAAGATTTTAGTCATCGAGGTTTCATATGGTGAATTCACCTCTGAAAATCATCTACCGACCAGTCCAAAGTTTCGATTCGTCGAGGTTTCAATTTGCAGAACGTATCCACAACTTCTTCCGTCTTTATTCCTATTTCTTTGTGGATGTTAGCTAACGCTAAGCCGTTGAGACGATTTTCGGACATGTTGACTCTCAAAAAACTCTTCAATCGTTTGAGTGTCGAAAAAGTACGCTCCGCTGTCGCTGAAGTGACTGGAATTGTAGCGAATAATTGTAGCAGTGTCGCAACGTTCGGAAAAAATGAGCCATAATTCTTCGATTTCATGACTTGCAGAGCATCAATCGCAGTTTGGGCTTGTTGAAAAGCGGTAGTCTTGCAGTGCTTGTGCCAAAGAAGAATTTCTTTTCTCAGCTCTGTTTCGCTGCAGCCGCTCAGATCTCCTTCGTATACTTGTGCAGCTTTCAAAATTTCGTCAACAGAAACTTTGGTACAGAGCGTTGGAATCAGCCCTTCCAGAGGTAGTATCTTCAGAAATTCACACTTGAACCTCGAAGTCAGAGAAGAGATCATGTGATCCAAATAAGGGTAAAAAATTGTAGCTCTGAAACGCAGAAAGATAAATTCGTTAGAAACGTCAACTCGAGCTAATTTCGAATATTTTCAGGAAAAGAAGTTTTGTTGATATAATTGCATTGAACGCATAATGTATTATATTAGAAATTCAGTATTTTAGATTGAACGAATAATAATATGCAAATTCGAGTAGATTGTCCATTTGTTAGTCAGCAAGATACAGCAAGAAGCAGAAAAAAGTTCAAATAACTTACCGGAAATATCCAAAAGCTGTTTGATCTTCTGTTTGGATATTAGATCGATTCTTCTGCCGGCCACACAAGCGAGGGATTTTCAGTTCTAGTTCCATCTTGTTAGCTCTTTTTTCGGCTTTCTGGAAGATTTCTTCGAAAAATTTTTCTCCCTTTCTCGTCTCAAGAAACAGCTCGATGATTTGCTCGATGTGAGCACAAGCCGAAGAAATTTGCAGTTGAGAATGTTGAAGAGTCCTACTCACGGTCACGATAGGGGAATTCACATCATTGAGAACTTGCAGAGCAATCAAAAAATCAGATTTTTCAATCGCACCGAGTAGTTGTGTCGCTTTCGAAGACGTTTCGATGTCCTTATCGTACTTCAAATCATCCAACACTTGAACAATATATGGCAGGAACTCACAGACGGTGTTCACACTTTCATGTTTCTCAACCCAGCGCGTAAAGCAAAGTGTTTTCAAATGGGTTTTTTGCGATGTCGGTAACTCTTCTTTTATTTTGTCTTCGAGTAATTGCGTTCTTTTCGATGAACTCGTAAAAAAATTGATCAACGTCGAAACTGTTCCCAGCATATTTCGAATTTCGGGGATTTCACAAGATTTTGAAACGCACAGATTCAATGAATGGCTGAAGCAGTGCGTATAAAATGCCAGTGGTTGTTCCTTGGAAATTAATGCTTGAACTCCATTTTCCCTACCAGAGAAGTTGGATCCTCCATCGTATCCTTGTCCACGCATATCAATGATGTTTAATCCCAAAGCCTCCAGCTCATCTGAGATCACCGTTTTGACATCTCTTCCGACAGTGGATTTTAATCGCATGAACCCCAGAAAATCCTCGCGAACGACGTATTCCTCTATATCAACATAACGCACGCACATGGTCAGTTGTGCTTTTCTACTCGCATCTGTTGTTTCATCAGAAATAAGGGCGAAAAATTTTGATTTTTTGATCCTTTCCACAATCTTGCCGCGAAGAGTCTGTCCAATGATGTCGATAACTTCATTCTGCACCGTTTTGCTGATCAGAGTACAGTTCCTCGGTGCTGTTTCCAAGTGAAGTTTCAAATCTTCACCTCCAGCATTTATTCGGATCGCCAACAATGACCGGAAAATACCCTCTCTGCCAGACAACGCGTCTTCCAGTTTTTCGGCTGTCCTCATGTCACCGGAGTCCCTGTGTCCACGTAGTGGCAAATTATTGCGAGAACAGAAGAGCACGGTTTCAACGATTGGGCCCAAACGTTTGCAATTTTTTTCGATGATCTTTCTTTTCTCCTTATCAAGAAGCATGTCGACTGCGTTTGAATTCCGGCTGTCAATGTTCTTCATAAACTCGAGAGCTTTTTCTTCAGAGAAACGATGATAAGACAAATTGCTGTGTCGGTTCATTTTTTCGACTGCCTTCTTATATTTATTCAAAGGCTTGCAGACGAAGGTTTTCAAATCCTGTGAGAAATCAAGTATTTTTAGTCTATATTCTATAATATATTTCTCCACTTATGTACAAAAGTTGTTTTAACGAATCCAAGGATTGAGGTACGACCTGAAGGAAAGCGTGACGATCTTATAGGTTGAAAAGGAATTGTGAACTTGTCGACAACAATATTTCATTTGAGAACGTGAGTCAATGCAAGTTTTTTACGTAAATGTGTTTCAAACTTGAAAAAAACGACAATTTTTATATAAATTTCATAAGAAAAATCTAATTCCGACGGGGATTCCTTTCTTACCTGACTTGAGCGCGAAACACCACTGGTTGGTGCGAAAGAAAACGCAATATTTGCAAAAAGCTCCATTTTTTTCCTCGCTGTAGGCAAGTCATTTGAAACGCTGCAGAAAATTGTATTGAAACCTTCTGCTCTGTTGCCCTTCCATACACACAGGAAATTTGAACGATGGTTCTGGTGTTTTAGTGTGGATTATGTAATTGTAGATTTCGTCCTGCTTCAAATTATGGCATTTATCTACAGCTGACCCGATATCGTACTTGACAGTTCGATCTGAATTTTCGAGTGTTGTGGCCTGTAACAAAGACTTACTCATTTGTACGTGTGACACCAAATACTGATTTGATTCAATTATCTTTCTGTCTTTTGACGAATTTGCAAATATTGCGGAAAACTTATTCACTGGTGCTAACATAAAGTATGCAATCTTTGAACAGTTAAAAATTTACCTCAATTGTTGTAGATATCCCAGATGTTTTTGAGTTTTGTGAAACAGATGTTTGTTTGTCGACTCCATCAGACTGATTTGATGAAGGAAAAACCATTAAATTGTCGGTTTCTCCTGCATTCCTACTCTCAGAATTATTGTTTTGCTTTTTTCTCTGCGGATGAAATTTTTATTTTTTTCACATAATATATTGTAGTAATCTAGGAGCTATGGCTCTAAAAGCAGCGCTGACACAGGCACACCGCACCAACTCAATTCAACAAGGAGTAACCCTTCAGTCACCTTCCTCATCGCGACACTCGTTTTTTTTTTTTTCTCTCGCATGAAAAATAATTAAAGGGAAAAATTTCTTTTGTACTTAACACCCGGGAAACAAAATTCTAAAACTGTTTTAATGTGTAGTGATTTTATTACAATATCTTTTGAACATAATTTAACTAATTGGGTGTAATGCGGTATGCAAATGCTTAGAACGAAACGGTTAACCCCTTAAATTATAGGAACGATAAAATCATTGTATCATTTAAACCCCACAAAATTTGTCAAATTTTACCCTTTCCAACCATAATATTAATTAAAAATTGTTTTGTTTGTGGGTAATTAACGCGTGCCTGTCCTATTCTTTCGATTTATTTCCGCCTTAATTACGCCTAATAATTATAAACATAAATTGCTTTCAATTGAAAACTTAATCGAATCTACAAAAAATAAACAATTTCGAATTTTAAAAATAACCGAAATGAGTGTGCATTATCACCACCGCATGTTCACACATAGATGGCACTTTTATTTCCATATGGTACGAGCGAGGTTATTGCGTTTGCCTCGAAGATGTTTTCAGGGAACAGTTTCCCATAAACCGCTCCGTAGATAAGACGGATTCGATACAGTGCCAACAAGTGATTTGTGTGCTCGTGGTGGTCCTTGGAGGAATATGGTTGGATGGTTGACGAGGGTGACGTGCTAAGAAAACGTGAGTAAATTCATATTATTTCTTTAAGGACTATATTTTTTCTTTGTTTTGGTGAATGAGTGAAAAGTTTAAGAAACCGTCGCCTATGCAAAAGGCGGCTATACCAATTGCTTTAAGTGGTAAAGATATGTTAGCACGAGCGAAAAACGGTACTGGGAAAACCGGTACTTATTGCATCCCCGTAATCGAGCAAATCGACCCATCTCGTTGACTGCAAGAAAATTCCTTTTCGAACTAAAAAGAAAAGGGACTTTTTGGTGGATTGTTATTGCTATGAAGTTCTGTGGAAAAATCTTTTGTTCATGTAAGCTTCAAGTCAGAGACAAAAACGCAATTTAGCAAAGACTCGAGGCAACAGTTGGATAATTGGAGTTGTGCGAGTGTATAGGACAGTTAATGGTAGTTTTGTGCGTGTCCAGAGATTGCTCGGGTCAGTTAATGAATCTACGCGTGCGAATCCGCCAGCGACACAAATTATGTTTCGTAAGCGATTCGAAGGGACGACGAAGACAGGAAAGTGTGCAACATAGAGCAAATGGAATCAGTGAAGACTTTGTGCATTTAGTATGGGTTTTACTACGTTGAAAGGGGAGTATCGCTATTCGTTAGTGGTTATTGGATTTATTAGAAACGCCAAGGTGATGCTCGTCGTAAGCCGCGACAATAAAGCGTGTATTACTGTTGTTTATCCCGATCTGCTACGCGATCTCGAACTGAATTAATGAAAACATTGGATCGAACTTCCTAAACGTGCTTAAAATAAATTTGAGCTTAACCGACAGTTTATCGGCTTTCTTTATATTGTTTCTTCATGAAATGTTAGTAATAGTATTTCCTGTGAAACTTTAGCCAGACTTAATTTGTGGAAAATAGACATTTATCAATCCACAATGGTTATTTCCGCTGAATCTTTTCGCAACTATGAACCGTTCTGAAAAATCTTCTGGCTGAGGGAATTGCTGGGATGTGTTCTAAAACTGCTGTAGCGCCATTAGATAGGATAAAAATCATACTTCAAGCACATTCCTCTCATTACGAACATTTAGGGGTGTTTAGTGGTCTCAGGCACATAATATTGAAGGAATCATTTTGGCATTGTATAAAGGCAATGGAGCACAGATGATTAGGATATTTCCGTACGCAGCCACGCAGTTCACATCCTTTGAAATGTACAAGAAGTACTTATCGCAGTTTGAACTACATTTAAAAGGTTGTAGTACACGCGGATAAATTTATAGTAGGAGCTTGTGCAGGACTGACGGCTGTTACATTGGCATATCCGCTAGATACAATTCGGGCTCGTTTAGCATTTCAAGTAATGGGAGAACACAAATACACTGAAATTTTGCAGCGTGCTTCGGAAATGTTCCGCAATGAAGGCGGAATACGTGCACTTTACAGAGGGTTTTTTTTTCCTACTTTAACAGGCATGGTCCCGTATGCCGGGCTGTCATTCTACTGTTTCGAGATGTTTAAAATTTTTTTTTTTTTCATGAAGTATTTGCCAAAGTACGCATGCAATAAATGCGAAAGGAATACTGGTGGCCTTGTATTACATATACCTGTAAAACTGGTATGTGGTGGCTTAGCTGGAGCTGGTGCGCGATCAATTTCATATCACTTGGATGTTACTAGAAGAAGAATGCAACTCGCAACGATGAGCCCAGATACAACAAAATTTGGGGATGGGAATGATGCAAACATTAACGTTAATTTACCGTGAAAACGGTATCGTTCGAGGATTATATTGAGGAATGTCAATTAACTATTTAAGAGCAACACCCATGGTAGCTGTTTCATTTTCCACATACGAAATACTTAAACAAGCTCTAAAATTGGATACAGGGATGAAAATTTAATTTTATATTGGCCTAAAACATTTCAATCATTAAAAGTACATACATTTGAAGCAAAAAGTGCATCGTCTTAATGCGTTATTCTCTAAGTTGCAAATAAGCCAATCGATAATATTTTGCAATTCAACGCGACGTGTGGAATTGCTGGCTAAGAAGATCACGGGACTTGGTTATTGTTGTTACTATATCCATGCCAACATGGCGCAGGCGCATAGAAATCGTGTTCTCCATGAGCTTCGACAGGGGCTACGCAGAAATCTAGTCTGCTCTGATCTTTTTACACTTGGTATTGACGTATAGGCTGTGAATGTTGCTAGTAATTGCGATTTTTCACGTATGGCTGAGACTTACTCACATCGTATTGGCCGTTCAGGGCGTTTCGTACCTTCGGGTATTGCCATCAATCTAATCGCATATGAGGTTCGTTTCGATTTGCATCGCATTGAAAAGGAATTAGCCCTGAGATTAAACCAATTCCAAAGGTGGTCGATCCTTCGCTTACGTTGCCAACTCGTTACCAAGTTTGCAAAGCGGTAACGGAAACGACATGAGCAATTCATCAATCAATGAAGAAGGGAACGTGAGCAAGTGGAAGAACGTGGGGAAGAACGATGTCTGTGAAATAGTTAAATGCTACAAGTGTGTTAGTCCGTGCGGGAATGCGCGAGTGCCTGATTTATGTGTGAATGTATTCGCGTTTTGTATTTATAGTACTTTATGAATGAACAAATTGTGAATGAAACGGCGTGAATGAAAATTTCGATTTTTAATACTTATGCGAGTCGAATGATAAATTATGAAAGGGATTGTAGGGGATTGATCACCAAAGTGTTTTAAGAGTATTGGGAGGAGAAAAGAAAATTAACATCATGAAAAGAGCTAAAAGTTGGTCGCGTTAGCTTTAATGAGGAATTGAGGAAGGAGTTAGATAAACCTGTAAATAGTGCAGAATAGTTTGGCCCAATATATGGGGCCTAGAATGATTTGGCAAAACGGACTCAGGCTCTGATTTCTAGAGTCCAAATAGTAATAAAATTGAATTTAATAGGGATAAAGAAAGAGCGCACTTGGATAAAATGGTGTAAATAATAGACGAGTGGGAGCAGACGAGACCAAAATGTATGAAATAGGCAAATGCAAATGCACAGAATATTTTTTTTTTTTTTTTATGAACGTTTGCATGCAATCCAGTATGGATGAAAATAAGCTCATTTCGCGTCCATTACTTTATAGGTCTTTGTTCGATACTTCAAGTTCAATATGCGTTATTTCAGGTTTGTGGCAGAGACATCCTCTACCATCCTGTGGATGCACAGCGGAAAAAGAAGAAGAAAAAAAGAAAAAAAAAAGAGGAACTTCAGATATTGCTACTTTTTCTACGACCGTGCCTGTAAAAAAAATGATAGCAACTGCCAATATCGCCATGAGCCATCAGCATTACGTCCCGAAGTGGGGTGCAACAGGTGGTTGGAAGGCCGAGGTGAAGATCTTCATATTACGGAGCGGCACATGTTGATTGGGAAACGGCGGGACCGTACTCCCTGTTTCTGGGAAACCACACCGTTTGTATGCAAAAAGGCGCATTGTGTATTCAAACATAGTTCAACAAGGAGTGATAAATCAACTGGAAAGTTAGATCCAGAAGAATTAGTCAAATCACTCAATCCATATATTGACCAACGGATTGCATATAAACGCAATATTAAACATTAAAAGCCGTAGAAGAAGTAGCAGCGAGCATTACCACGTTCGAAGACCATACGGTTCTGATATTCAAGGAAGTCTATATGTATTTACACTTTGATAGCTGAATTTTTTAGATGATTTTATACACCCTTAAGAGTTATTCTATGTCTTAATACTCGTGTGTTAAAAATTTGATGTATGGACGCGATTCTTCACTACCAAAAATTTCAGGACTTGCTTACCTCCACATCGTCAGCGAGCGCTCGTCGTCGAGGGAAAGGTACTGTAAGTAACCTCTTAACATTTTTTAATTAAATACTTATTGAAATTTTTTAAACAAAAAAATATTTATCGAATTTTTTTAAAAAAAATATTTATTGAATTTTAATTAAATATTTATTGAGTTTAAAAAAAAAAAAAATATATTTATTGAATATTTATTGAAATATTTTTTTTGAAAAATATTTATTGAATTTGTAAAAAAAGAAAAAAAAGAGAAGAAGAATCGTCGTAAAAAATCTATGTAAGAATTTTTTTTTTACATAATGTATGTAGGGTGAAAGTGTGGCATCTACAAGAGCTAACCACAATAATTATAATACTACAGGGAATCAGAGAAAAAATGAATTTTCGTATAATGTTAATCTTCTTTTAATATCAATTTCCCTCTTTCAACGATTAAATGCTTTTCAATATGGTGTTGTAAATTGCTGTGCTGATTGCCATAGAAAAATCATACTGTTCCATTGCTTTAACGTTGTTCGAATAAAAACAAAAAAAATGATGGATTAAATGGAAAATCGGTCTTTTCCTTCCGGTCTTTTCCAATCGGGTATAGGACCCGGTACGGTGGCAGGCTTCCACCCCAAAATATGAGCCAGCCACCGGGTACTTAAAAATTTTTTTGTTTCAGGAGACTTTATGGGTTGAGTGGCCCAAGCCAAGTGCCCTTTTATGGCATAAAGTTATGCAATTCAATTGTATAATTCTATGACATAAATTGGTCACCGGGGTACTCCCCTTCTGATGGGAAAGTTCATATAATTCAAGTTATATGAGTTTTCCACTCAGAAGAGGAATACCTGGCCACTTCAACAGTTTAACATTGGATTTATTCCGGTTGGGTGGGCATGAAGGGGCTCCACCACCACCCGGTTGCCCCTCTTTCATTTGTGGGCCCTGAATTTACTTGGGTAAAGACGAGGTTACCCCAAGTTCGCCTTTCTTCTCAGGTTTCTCTTGTTCTCGCAACAAGTCGTAATTCCTTCGTGGAGGTTATCTACAGATTTGCGACTTCGGTCGTCCTCTCGAACTCTGCAAGCAATTCGTGAATGCGAAATGTTTTGTAGTGAGTCCTCGTGCCGGGGAAACGAACCCGCCCCACGACACCGCAATGCTAGCCTGCCAGCGCATTCACGCGTCTCCGGACGAGGGCATTCTCGGCAGGAATCAACACCTTCCTCTGCCGAGGCAGCAGAACATCGCTGCAGTCCTTCACGGACTTATTGAACATCGTTATTCACTACAAATGGCGCCCAACGTGGGGCCCGAAAAGCCCGGCTGTATCATCAGTCGTGAGCACGAGACAGTCCATCGTCTCTAGGTGCCCCCACTAGGTGTTAGAAATTTTGGCGGGTAGATAACTCCCGAGGGTTTTTGCACTAATCGTGCCCCAGCAGCCTAATACCTTTCGAACGTGTGTAGTCCCTGGACATCAATGTCGTTTGGTCCTGCTTTTGACTTATACTTTGGTGGTTTACCACCATTGTATAACTAGTAAGGCCAAATGATATTAGAGTCCCTTTTTGTGTTCGGAAGTTATTATTCCAACATCTATTTTGCGGAGGATTCTGATCCGCTCCCCAAACCAGCGGTGCCTAAGTGTCTTAAATTACATGGATTTTGATTTCATGTGATTGGCTGATTAGCTAATCCATGACTATCCATGACAAGACACGTGCTGCTTGTGGATTAGAATCCCACCCTGGGCTGACAAGCTGTAACTTGAGAAGTTTGCTAATGAGGGATCACTTCTGAACCCTGATTTTCATGGTGCCACAAGAGAGTGTCCCTGAAACGTTTTGGAAGGATTGTGCCATGGTGTCCATACTTGGGAGGATGGACGGAAGGGAAAGACCGGTTATTATATTTTTTTTTGATAGTTCAATCACCACTTAAATTTTTTCATACTTTTTTTTTTGTGAGGTTCTGAGATAGTTCGCCACTGACGGCCACATAAGAATTTTAGTAACTTTTTCTCACCTTTTCTTCATTATTGTCATTATTCATATAGCTAATCTTATATACCCATATTCTTCATTATTTATTTATCTAGGTATTTAATTAGGAAAACCATTTGGATTTAAAATGCCTACAAAAAGAACTCCCGAAAGGAGAAAGTTGCGGTCGGATGCCGGACCAGCTCTATTGTGTTCCATCTGTCACGAGGACATGGACGAAACTACAAGCCAGAGGTTGCAGTGCGGACACAGGCTACATCAGCTGTGTTTGGCACAACTGCGGCAAACCTCATCCACTTGCCCGCTCTGTCGTCAGCCTTTGGAAATCGCACAGCCAGCAACAGAACGACCTCAGTCCTCCAGTGCAAGTGGAGCTGTCCCCAAAAGCGGACCCCTTCCATCCACGACAAGGAGTGCACGAGACGATGACTACAGGGCTGAAGCAGTTCCGCCTGCAGAAGAAGCGAGTCCACCGGTGGCTGTGGAAACCACAGTTCTAAGAGATCTAATGGCGCTCGTACAGGACATGTCCACCCGGCTCGCCTCTCTAGAGAGCCAGAGAGAGAACCCCGCACCATCCCGGCCAAGAACTCCTCCTATGTGGGATTCGGACCCAAATCCGTGGGATTTCCCAGTAGACTCGCGGCGTGATCCCGAACGGATCCGGCCAGGTACAGCCATGAATCCGTTGGCTCCAGTTTACCGGCCCCGATTGAGCCAAGCACCGCCACCAAATCAGGCTCCCGTGATTCCGCCGGACCAACGCTTCCATCCACACGACATGTATCGGCTGAAGCCGACACAGATCCCCAGCATCATCCAGGGATGGAATCTACATTTCAGTGGGGAACCCAACACGATAACGGTAGAGGTTTTCATAAGTCGGGTGGAGTCACTGATTGAGCAGATGCTAGCAGGAGACCGCACAGCGCTCGCAGGGTACTTGCCTATGCTGCTTAGGGGAGCAGCCCTGGAGACATATTGGAGAATACATTCAGCTCCACCATCCATACGCTGGTCACGGCTGAAGGAGGTACTCCGCATGGAATACCCTACGGTCGACATGGACGAATTAGTCCTGGATAAGATGAATGCTAGATGGCAGCGTCCGGACGAGTCCTTCCATAAATATCGAGCCGATATCCTTCGGTTGAATGACCAGCTGTCAGAGCCATTGTCTTCTACCCAAATTCTGCGCCTGCTAAAGCGAAATCTGAGACCGGAGATTCGTCGGCATATCGTGAACTCCGATCCACAGAGTATGGAGGCCCTGCTGAGAAATGTGCGTCGCATAGAAGGGTTTGAGGAAGACCTACGGGACCGGCCATACTTACTAACCAGGACGGGTCCTCGACGAGGAATCGCGGAATTGGCCCCAGATTATACCACCCTAGATCTGGAGGATGATTTGGACCCAGACCAGCTTGCTGTAGCGGCAGTGGGAAGTCTTACGACCTGCTGGAATTGTCACCAAACCGGACACCGGTTTATTTCATGCCGCGCAGAACGTAAGGTTTTCTGCTACGGTTGCGGCAAGCCGGACACTTACTTCCCGGACTGTTCTGAATGTGCCGCACGAAAAAACGGCCAAAAGAGTACCCGACCACCTCAGCGGTACTCGAAACCCCAACAGTAGCTCCTCAATCAGTGGCTCACCCCAACCAACATGACGTTAACCCACCAGCCATGACCATTACGACTGCGGATGTTCACTCTCTCCCGGAGACCTCACCAACGACAATATTAAAACGACCATCGCAGTCACTGCCAGAAGAACCGCGGCAGCCTCAGGTACGCACGCTAAAACCTTATCATGTTAGACTGCAGGAATATCGGGTGGCTCGAGAGCGAATATTTGCTTCCGAAGTCGTCACTTCCCGTTCGTGCACGACAAAATGGTCAACCCGTCGTTGGCGGAATTTCCGCAAGAGAGTGCGCACCTGCCGTCGAACCTTACACTCTTGTAACATCTCGGAGGTTGCTGAGAATGAGATCAGACCTTATCATCCAATTAAAGTGTTGGGCGAGACCGTGTTTGCATTGATCGACACGGGTGCCAGTATCAGTTGTCTTGCCTCGAGCTTTGGCTCGAAAGTGCTCCAAGAATACCCGAACTTGATTAAATCCTGGCGCACTGAAATCAGTACAGCTGATGGCACCAAACACCCTATACGAGGTAAACTAACAACACCCGTGACGTTCAGGGGTCAGACGAAGGATATTACCTTCTACATTATCCCGTCTTTGACTCAGAACGTATACCTTGGTGTCGATTTCGTCCTTCGCTTTGGACTGGCCTCCGATTTATTCACCGATTTGTCTTTAAAAACCAGAAATGTCAACGAAATCACTTCTACTCCCGATAGGCATGACCTGACGTCTAACCAACGGCAACGCCTGGAAGCATCCATTGCTGCTTTCCCATCTTACGCTACCCAAGGCCTTGGCCGCACCACCCTAGTCTCACACGCCATCGACGTTGGCGATAGTAAACCGATTAAACAGAGACACTACGCCATCTCGCCAGCCATGGAGAAATTGGTGTATGCGGAATTAGATAGGATGCTCGAGTTAGGGGTCATAGAAGAGTCCCAAAGCGCCTGGTCCTCACCGGTAACCTTGGTTGTAAAGCCAGGTAAAGTCCGCCTCTGTCTTGATGCCCGTAAGGTAAACGCGGTTACCATCAAGGACGCGTACCCTCTTCCACTCATCGATGGAATACTAGGGAGACTACCGAAAGCCAATTATATCACCAGTCTCGACCTAAAAGACGCCTTCTGGCAAATTCCACTCGATGAGGGGTCAAGGGACAAGACCGCCTTCACAGTGCCTGGACGACCATTATATCAGTTCGTCACAATGCCCTTTGGCCTGTGTAACGCGCCGCAAACGATGACTCGGTTGATGGACAAGGTCATCCCACCTCACCTAAAACACCAAGTGTTCGTGTACCTTGATGATCTGTTACTCATCACGGAAACGTTCGATCAACACCTCCTACTCCTACAAGAAGTAGCCCTGCACATCAGTAAGGCGGGACTCACCATCAACGTACAGAAAAGTAAGTTTGTCATGAAAGAAGTCCGATACCTCGGACATGTCATAGGACATGGCACTATCAAAACGGATCCAGACAAAACTCGTGCGATTGATGAGTTCCCCTTACCAAAAACTGTGAAGCAGCTACGACGTTTCCTTGGTGTGTGCGGTTGGTACCGAAGGTTTGTTCGGAATTATGCAACAGTCTCAGCGCCCCTGTCAGACATGTTGCGGAAGGGGAAGTTCGTTTGGACCGGAATCAGCCGAAAGGCATTTGAAGAGCTTAAACAAGCCCTCACATCAGCTCCTGTCTTGCACAGCCCCGACTTCACGAAGCCCTTTTCCATTCATTGCGACGCAAGTCAACATGGAGTAGGAGCCGTGCTGGTGCAATTGACCGACGAAGGAGAGGAAGCTCCCATCGCCTTCATGTCTAATAAGCTAAATTCGGCCCAAAGAAACTATACTGTTTCCGAGCAAGAATGTTTGGCAGCGGTAATGGCTGTGAAGAAGTTTCGAGCTTATATCGAGGGCCACCAATTCGAGATCATCACGGACCACGCGTCACTACAATGGTTGATGAACCAAGCAGATTTAAGTGGACGCCTAGCCAGATGGGCTCTTAAACTGCAAGGGTTTAAGTTCTCCATCAAACATCGGAAAGGAACCCAGAACATCGTACCCGACACTCTCTCACGGATGTTTTCCCCAGAGGGAGCCGAATTAACAATAACTGACGAGGACCCCATCGAAATAGATTTGGACAGCCCACATTTCGAATCAGATAGCTACAAAGAGTTGAGGCAAACCATAGCGACCCAACAAACACAGCTGCCTGATTTGAAGGTAATAGACGGCTATGTGTATAGACGAAATGAATACGCCACTGGTGATCCATGGCAGGAAAAAGAGTCTTGGAAACTCTGGGTACCGGAGGAAATGACACAACATCTGATCTTCCGCGCACATGACCATCCTTTAAGTGCCCACGGAGGGTACGGTCGGACACTACGGCGACTCAAGAAATACTTCTTTTGGCCTAAAATGGCATCCCAGGTCAAAGACTACGTGAGCGCCTGTGAGATCTGTAAAGGCACCAAAGCGCCCAACCAGCCTCTTCGACCTCCTATGGGTCAACTCAACGTTCCAGAACGCGTGTTCCAGCGTCTATACATCGATCTACTCGGTCCATATCCTCGGTCTTCAATGGGACACATCGGAGCTATAGTCGTTCTAGATCAGCTCTCAAAATTCCCAATGGTGGAACCTATCCGTAAATTCACAACTCCATCGATCGTGAAATTCTTAGAGAACCGGGTATTCCATGTGTTCGGTGTTCCAGAGAGTGTGTACTCAGATAATGGAGTACAGTTCCGGTCTCGGCAGTTTAAGAGCCTACTTGAGCAGTATGGCGTTGAACACCAACTGACGCCCATATACTCTCCTCAGTCCAACGCATCAGAACGTTTGAACCGCACCCTATTGGCTGCGATCCGTTCCTACGTCCACCCATCTCAAAAGGATTGGGATCGTCGATTGTCTGCCATCACATGCGCCCTGCGATCCTCGTATCATTCTGTCACCGGTGTCGCCCCTTACTTTGCCGCCTTTGGACAGCACATGATTTGCCATGGTAAATCATACCGACTGTTACGGCAATTAAAGTGTTTGGGAGACCCCGTCGTTGCGCTGGAGCCCCACGAACGTCTAGGAGACCTCCGCCAACAAATCGGACGGAAGATTAAGGCCGCAGGTAGTGCAAATGAAGCGCAGTACAATCTCCGGTCACGATCTGCTAATTTCAAAGAAGGAGATGAAGTTTTCCGGCGAAACTTCCGCCAAAGTGACGCCACGGGGCATTACAACGCCAAGCTGGATAGGCGATTCCTGAAAAGCCGCATAAAGAAGGTAATGGGACCTAACCGTTACTTGATAACGGATCCATCGGGAAAAGAAGTGGGAATATACCACGCGAAGGACCTGCGTCGATAGATAATTAGTCACGTCTGTTTGTCCGTCCGCATATATTTTCAACAAACGCACAAGGGTTGTATATTTCCGGGCAAACATTAACATAAGTCAGTCCGTCCGTCTGTCAATTGTGTTTTTCTTTTATTGTCCGTCATCTCTAGTCCCGACGCCGAAGCCAACCCATGATGCACAGAAATATCCTTCAGCTCCTTTTTCGCAATCCGCATTGCCTCGGGATCACGAGAAAATTAGCTGCCCTGTAGTAATCTAGGAGCTATGGCTCTAAAAGCAGCGCTGACACAGGCACACCGCACCAACTCAATTCAACAAGGAGTAACCCTTCAGTCACCTTCCTCATCGCGACACTCGTTTTTTTTTTTTTCTCTCGCATGAAAAATAATTAAAGGGAAAAATTTCTTTTGTACTTAACACCCGGGAAACAAAATTCTAAAACTGTTTTAATGTGTAGTGATTTTATTACAATATCTTTTGAACATAATTTAACTAATTGGGTGTAATGCGGTATGCAAATGCTTAGAACGAAACGGTTAACCCCTTAAATTATAGGAACGATAAAATCATTGTATCATTTAAACCCCACAAAATTTGTCAAATTTTACCCTTTCCAACCATAATATTAATTAAAAATTGTTTTGTTTGTGGGTAATTAACGCGTGCCTGTCCTATTCTTTCGATTTATTTCCGCCTTAATTACGCCTAATAATTATAAACATAAATTGCTTTCAATTGAAAACTTAATCGAATCTACAAAAAATAAACAATTTCGAATTTTAAAAATAACCGAAATGAGTGTGCATTATCACCACCGCATGTTCACACATAGATGGCACTTTTATTTCCATATGGTACGAGCGAGGTTATTGCGTTTGCCTCGAAGATGTTTTCAGGGAACAGTTTCCCATAAACCGCTCCGTAGATAAGACGGATTCGATACAGTGCCAACAAGTGATTTGTGTGCTCGTGGTGGTCCTTGGAGGAATATGGTTGGATGGTTGACGAGGGTGACGTGCTAAGAAAACGTGAGTAAATTCATATTATTTCTTTAAGGACTATATTTTTTCTTTGTTTTGGTGAATGAGTGAAAAGTTTAAGAAACCGTCGCCTATGCAAAAGGCGGCTATACCAATTGCTTTAAGTGGTAAAGATATGTTAGCACGAGCGAAAAACGGTACTGGGAAAACCGGTACTTATTGCATCCCCGTAATCGAGCAAATCGACCCATCTCGTTGACTGCAAGAAAATTCCTTTTCGAACTAAAAAGAAAAGGGACTTTTTGGTGGATTGTTATTGCTATGAAGTTCTGTGGAAAAATCTTTTGTTCATGTAAGCTTCAAGTCAGAGACAAAAACGCAATTTAGCAAAGACTCGAGGCAACAGTTGGATAATTGGAGTTGTGCGAGTGTATAGGACAGTTAATGGTAGTTTTGTGCGTGTCCAGAGATTGCTCGGGTCAGTTAATGAATCTACGCGTGCGAATCCGCCAGCGACACAAATTATGTTTCGTAAGCGATTCGAAGGGACGACGAAGACAGGAAAGTGTGCAACATAGAGCAAATGGAATCAGTGAAGACTTTGTGCATTTAGTATGGGTTTTACTACGTTGAAAGGGGAGTATCGCTATTCGTTAGTGGTTATTGGATTTATTAGAAACGCCAAGGTGATGCTCGTCGTAAGCCGCGACAATAAAGCGTGTATTACTGTTGTTTATCCCGATCTGCTACGCGATCTCGAACTGAATTAATGAAAACATTGGATCGAACTTCCTAAACGTGCTTAAAATAAATTTGAGCTTAACCGACAGTTTATCGGCTTTCTTTATATTGTTTCTTCATGAAATGTTAGTAATAGTATTTCCTGTGAAACTTTAGCCAGACTTAATTTGTGGAAAATAGACATTTATCAATCCACAATGGTTATTTCCGCTGAATCTTTTCGCAACTATGAACCGTTCTGAAAAATCTTCTGGCTGAGGGAATTGCTGGGATGTGTTCTAAAACTGCTGTAGCGCCATTAGATAGGATAAAAATCATACTTCAAGCACATTCCTCTCATTACGAACATTTAGGGGTGTTTAGTGGTCTCAGGCACATAATATTGAAGGAATCATTTTGGCATTGTATAAAGGCAATGGAGCACAGATGATTAGGATATTTCCGTACGCAGCCACGCAGTTCACATCCTTTGAAATGTACAAGAAGTACTTATCGCAGTTTGAACTACATTTAAAAGGTTGTAGTACACGCGGATAAATTTATAGTAGGAGCTTGTGCAGGACTGACGGCTGTTACATTGGCATATCCGCTAGATACAATTCGGGCTCGTTTAGCATTTCAAGTAATGGGAGAACACAAATACACTGAAATTTTGCAGCGTGCTTCGGAAATGTTCCGCAATGAAGGCGGAATACGTGCACTTTACAGAGGGTTTTTTTTTCCTACTTTAACAGGCATGGTCCCGTATGCCGGGCTGTCATTCTACTGTTTCGAGATGTTTAAAATTTTTTTTTTTTTCATGAAGTATTTGCCAAAGTACGCATGCAATAAATGCGAAAGGAATACTGGTGGCCTTGTATTACATATACCTGTAAAACTGGTATGTGGTGGCTTAGCTGGAGCTGGTGCGCGATCAATTTCATATCACTTGGATGTTACTAGAAGAAGAATGCAACTCGCAACGATGAGCCCAGATACAACAAAATTTGGGGATGGGAATGATGCAAACATTAACGTTAATTTACCGTGAAAACGGTATCGTTCGAGGATTATATTGAGGAATGTCAATTAACTATTTAAGAGCAACACCCATGGTAGCTGTTTCATTTTCCACATACGAAATACTTAAACAAGCTCTAAAATTGGATACAGGGATGAAAATTTAATTTTATATTGGCCTAAAACATTTCAATCATTAAAAGTACATACATTTGAAGCAAAAAGTGCATCGTCTTAATGCGTTATTCTCTAAGTTGCAAATAAGCCAATCGATAATATTTTGCAATTCAACGCGACGTGTGGAATTGCTGGCTAAGAAGATCACGGGACTTGGTTATTGTTGTTACTATATCCATGCCAACATGGCGCAGGCGCATAGAAATCGTGTTCTCCATGAGCTTCGACAGGGGCTACGCAGAAATCTAGTCTGCTCTGATCTTTTTACACTTGGTATTGACGTATAGGCTGTGAATGTTGCTAGTAATTGCGATTTTTCACGTATGGCTGAGACTTACTCACATCGTATTGGCCGTTCAGGGCGTTTCGTACCTTCGGGTATTGCCATCAATCTAATCGCATATGAGGTTCGTTTCGATTTGCATCGCATTGAAAAGGAATTAGCCCTGAGATTAAACCAATTCCAAAGGTGGTCGATCCTTCGCTTACGTTGCCAACTCGTTACCAAGTTTGCAAAGCGGTAACGGAAACGACATGAGCAATTCATCAATCAATGAAGAAGGGAACGTGAGCAAGTGGAAGAACGTGGGGAAGAACGATGTCTGTGAAATAGTTAAATGCTACAAGTGTGTTAGTCCGTGCGGGAATGCGCGAGTGCCTGATTTATGTGTGAATGTATTCGCGTTTTGTATTTATAGTACTTTATGAATGAACAAATTGTGAATGAAACGGCGTGAATGAAAATTTCGATTTTTAATACTTATGCGAGTCGAATGATAAATTATGAAAGGGATTGTAGGGGATTGATCACCAAAGTGTTTTAAGAGTATTGGGAGGAGAAAAGAAAATTAACATCATGAAAAGAGCTAAAAGTTGGTCGCGTTAGCTTTAATGAGGAATTGAGGAAGGAGTTAGATAAACCTGTAAATAGTGCAGAATAGTTTGGCCCAATATATGGGGCCTAGAATGATTTGGCAAAACGGACTCAGGCTCTGATTTCTAGAGTCCAAATAGTAATAAAATTGAATTTAATAGGGATAAAGAAAGAGCGCACTTGGATAAAATGGTGTAAATAATAGACGAGTGGGAGCAGACGAGACCAAAATGTATGAAATAGGCAAATGCAAATGCACAGAATATTTTTTTTTTTTTTTTATGAACGTTTGCATGCAATCCAGTATGGATGAAAATAAGCTCATTTCGCGTCCATTACTTTATAGGTCTTTGTTCGATACTTCAAGTTCAATATGCGTTATTTCAGGTTTGTGGCAGAGACATCCTCTACCATCCTGTGGATGCACAGCGGAAAAAGAAGAAGAAAAAAAGAAAAAAAAAAGAGGAACTTCAGATATTGCTACTTTTTCTACGACCGTGCCTGTAAAAAAAATGATAGCAACTGCCAATATCGCCATGAGCCATCAGCATTACGTCCCGAAGTGGGGTGCAACAGGTGGTTGGAAGGCCGAGGTGAAGATCTTCATATTACGGAGCGGCACATGTTGATTGGGAAACGGCGGGACCGTACTCCCTGTTTCTGGGAAACCACACCGTTTGTATGCAAAAAGGCGCATTGTGTATTCAAACATAGTTCAACAAGGAGTGATAAATCAACTGGAAAGTTAGATCCAGAAGAATTAGTCAAATCACTCAATCCATATATTGACCAACGGATTGCATATAAACGCAATATTAAACATTAAAAGCCGTAGAAGAAGTAGCAGCGAGCATTACCACGTTCGAAGACCATACGGTTCTGATATTCAAGGAAGTCTATATGTATTTACACTTTGATAGCTGAATTTTTTAGATGATTTTATACACCCTTAAGAGTTATTCTATGTCTTAATACTCGTGTGTTAAAAATTTGATGTATGGACGCGATTCTTCACTACCAAAAATTTCAGGACTTGCTTACCTCCACATCGTCAGCGAGCGCTCGTCGTCGAGGGAAAGGTACTGTAAGTAACCTCTTAACATTTTTTAATTAAATACTTATTGAAATTTTTTAAACAAAAAAATATTTATCGAATTTTTTTAAAAAAAATATTTATTGAATTTTAATTAAATATTTATTGAGTTTAAAAAAAAAAAAAAATATATTTATTGAATATTTATTGAAATATTTTTTTTGAAAAATATTTATTGAATTTGTAAAAAAAGAAAAAAAAGAGAAGAAGAATCGTCGTAAAAAATCTATGTAAGAATTTTTTTTTTACATAATGTATGTAGGGTGAAAGTGTGGCATCTACAAGAGCTAACCACAATAATTATAATACTACAGGGAATCAGAGAAAAAATGAATTTTCGTATAATGTTAATCTTCTTTTAATATCAATTTCCCTCTTTCAACGATTAAATGCTTTTCAATATGGTGTTGTAAATTGCTGTGCTGATTGCCATAGAAAAATCATACTGTTCCATTGCTTTAACGTTGTTCGAATAAAAACAAAAAAAATGATGGATTAAATGGAAAATCGGTCTTTTCCTTCCGGTCTTTTCCAATCGGGTATAGGACCCGGTACGGTGGCAGGCTTCCACCCCAAAATATGAGCCAGCCACCGGGTACTTAAAAATTTTTTTGTTTCAGGAGACTTTATGGGTTGAGTGGCCCAAGCCAAGTGCCCTTTTATGGCATAAAGTTATGCAATTCAATTGTATAATTCTATGACATAAATTGGTCACCGGGGTACTCCCCTTCTGATGGGAAAGTTCATATAATTCAAGTTATATGAGTTTTCCACTCAGAAGAGGAATACCTGGCCACTTCAACAGTTTAACATTGGATTTATTCCGGTTGGGTGGGCATGAAGGGGCTCCACCACCACCCGGTTGCCCCTCTTTCATTTGTGGGCCCTGAATTTACTTGGGTAAAGACGAGGTTACCCCAAGTTCGCCTTTCTTCTCAGGTTTCTCTTGTTCTCGCAACAAGTCGTAATTCCTTCGTGGAGGTTATCTACAGATTTGCGACTTCGGTCGTCCTCTCGAACTCTGCAAGCAATTCGTGAATGCGAAATGTTTTGTAGTGAGTCCTCGTGCCGGGGAAACGAACCCGCCCCACGACACCGCAATGCTAGCCTGCCAGCGCATTCACGCGTCTCCGGACGAGGGCATTCTCGGCAGGAATCAACACCTTCCTCTGCCGAGGCAGCAGAACATCGCTGCAGTCCTTCACGGACTTATTGAACATCGTTATTCACTACAATATCTAAATGATCTTAAAATATTAAGTTTCCGAAGAGCTGTCAGCTGCAAAAACACTCTCGTTTCACTTGTCACAATATTCAAACATAACCTCAATTTTTACACTGAAATTTTGTGCGTCAAAAAATCTCCGTCATAAAGGGTATATCATTATGGACAAAATTCATTCTAGAAGCTTTTTTGGGAAAAGTGCCTATGCGAGACAATTACTCTATAAGTATATGCAGCTGTTCAAAATTACCTCTGATTGTCCATTTTCTATTTCTGGGCTCGATAATCGTGGCCTTTTTGTGAAATAGTTTCTGATGTCCATCTTTATCGAGAAATGCAGCACAAAAACACATTAACACGCGTGAAAACTAAGAAAGTGAAGAATGGCAGACGAAAACGTTGAATACGATCCAACACCCAACCTATTTGTTGCTCATATCAGCTGTTGAGCCCCGGACGCGAAAGATACTGCATATATTATGCAGCACTGAGTTTATGTCGACACAATACTTATGGCCCTATCTTCTCCGCGGGAAGTTCAAATCGATTCGCATGAATCCTGAAATAAAATCGACGTAAAGGTTGTTTTTATATGAAATAGGCACATTCGTCTTTCGAAATAAGTAAAAAATGTGCTTTCAAGATTGAAAAACTCACTTCGAAAATTATTCAAAGTATTCTTGTCTGGCTAGAAAAAATTTCGGGAAAAATTGATTTCGGGATTTTTTGCAGTGACTTTTTTTCTGACCGTAGCTATGGGGGGGGGGGCTACAGCCCCCATAGCCCCTCCCCTGGATCCGCCACTGGAGATAATGAATAAAATTTTGTTTATGAGAAAGATAAGATATTTTTTTTTTGTAGTTAAAAATAGGATAGGAAAGGTAAAATTAAAAATGATTACATTTATTTTAATCCCCCCGTAATTTTTACATATAAAAAAAATTAGAAAAAGAAAAAAGTATGTGTCCCCAAAAAAAGGTGGAGATGAGTAGGCAATTTTAATTAGTGAATGGGAAAATGCCGGTAGCTATATGTATGTTGCATCTCCGTTTTTCTTGACCTTAGATTCTGTCTTAAGCATTGCGACCTTGACCATATGGACCAGTTTTGGTGAGAAGCGAAAGCCAAGCTTTATTTTGAAAAGGGCATTTTCGTCGACACTACCGTTGTTTGAAGCCTACAAACAGTTGGTACACATCGATGCTTTGTTCCAAGCACTTTTTGAGTACGTGTTTAACTGAGAATATTTGATCAATTGTAAATCGTCTGCTTCAGAAGCCACCCTGATACTCCCCAATAACAATTTTATAGTAAGGCTAGTTTCTTTTCTAAGATTTGTGAAAGCTCTTTCTATGGCTTAGATAATAAAGCGATGACTCTATAAATTTCACACCTCAACTTCTCGCTCTTTTCGTGTATGGGACATGCTACACTTTTTCACCAACCCTCTTTTTGCTGCTCCTCTGCTCGTATTGTCGTAGCTGGCTTTCCTGTTTATAGCTCTTGTAGATTCAATATCGAAATTTAATCCCTTCAATGTGGTGATCTGAATCGCAGACAGCACTGGGGATCAACCGCACATCGACAACGATTTCTTTACCATTTCCGCATTTAATTTACTCAGAACAATGTTTGCTTAATTTGAAAGCAAGGTAATGATGATGTGTTCCATGGTGCTGCTGAAAAAACTTGTGCAAAGCTAAAAAACTTTTGTAAATGCCATAAAAGCTTTCAGGTATTTTGGGATATCGCCAAAAAACTGTGTGGATTGTTTATAATATTAAATTTAGTCACTCAGATTTACGCCCAATCGCTTATTTAAAAAAGTAACAATATATTTATAAAGAGTGAATGTTGTTAAATTTAATTTTTTTATATGTTTATAAAATTAAACCCAAATATTACGGATCATAAGGCATTGAGCCAACGCAAAAATGAATCCACTACATCAGGCTTGTATAGTATTGAAACTACGTGATTATTGGAGGAGATTAGTCCTGGAGGCCAAAGCTACGCTTTGGCACATTCATGTGTTCCACTTACGAGACGCTCATTATTCATTAGGCAGATTGTCTAGCCAGTCTAGAATGATTTATACAATTTTCTAGTACATTTGGTCAGTGTGATCTCATGTAATTTGCTTTTGTGATATTCATGGAGAATAAAACAATTAGCCAAGTGAGACGATGTAGTTTTACAATAGGTTTTCTTTCTTCTTCTTTTTAGCACTACAGCCTCTCTCGAGCCTTCGCTTAGAGATAGTCAGAGTATCTCATTTTCATGACCGTATTGATTTTTTCGAAAGCTGGTTTGGTCAGTACCATGCTCCCGTGTGCTTGCTCAGCTATGATATGATCTGATCAAATTAGTACATATCACCACTGAGTGAACACTTGTAGTCTGTCCGAAAAATCCTCTGAACTAAATCACGTTGCTCCCAACGAGATTTGAACCTGGGACCTTCGGTTTTCTTTAGTTTTTCTCAATTTCAGTGAGCTTTCAGTTTAATTACTGGTAAGAAAGATCAACGATTTTCGTTATCAATAATTTTAAAAAAGAAAGCTCCTGAATTACTTACTTAATTCTAACTCCCACAAATTTTAAAATATAACAGTTTAGATGTCATTATTATTTTAATGCTTAAAAATTGTTTTCAAATTCGATATTTATGGGCTTCAAGATAATAATGTCCGATTTACAAATCAAAAATAATTCTTATTCGAGTATCAATTGATGCTTCCTATCATCTGATCCTCTTTGTTCACTGTCAGTTCATTCAAATTGGTTCATTTACAATTCTCCTGTGCACATTTATCTACCCATATGAATTGGTTTAGTGCTAGCAATTTCAAAATTGCACACATATCCTGAAAAATATTGAACAAGCATTCCTAGTTTCCTAATATGGATGCGCATCTGCCGGAGCAATGTTTTTTGGAAGATATTTCGTTTGGTAGACATGCTCTACATTTACGATATAATTTCAATCATTTTCGTTTCATATTTGTTTGGTTTCATTTTATCAGAATTTTTGGTAACTCAACAAATACAAAACACTTAATTACCTAACATATATAAACTGACATCATTGAATCCTTTAACTGGCCATTTATCACTCGTAATGTCTACACTTTCATGCCAAAAGGATTAAATTCCCAACAACTGAGTGTTCTCGGTAATAGAGACGAATGGTCCATTAAAATTATTTATTTACCTTAACTACTCTTGGGAGCAGGTGTGAGTGAATATAAAAGACCTCTAAACTTGATATAATAATTTTCGACCAATTCAGTGAACATTGAATATAACATCAAAATGTGGAGAGAATAGAAAAATCAGGATTTTTATTTTATGATGTACAAATGCTATAAAATCAGAACACATGGGCCTTCTTATAAAAGATAGGAAAAGGAACATCCAGGGAAGGCAATCATACAGCATCATTTACAGTGAATGACGATGATGATGCAAAGAACTTTCAGAGAGTGGGTCACCCCTTTTCTTGTCCTTTTAGTTTTTTCGACTCCCCAAAGAGAGGATGTTAATGTTCTTCAATAAATTCCAATTTGCTGGACTAAAGTGAACATTTTCTTGGTATCCATCTTCGAGCTTACAATATACCTAGATGGATGTGGACATATGTGTGTGAGTACAGTATGGTTCCTGAAAGAAACTCATTTTATGTCCTTGGGCTGGACCTTTTTCAGCATGTGGAGAAGATGAAGGAAAGTATGAGCATACGTTCTTACAATTGAGTATGTGCTTAGCTATTGGAATACAAGTGACCTCTTTAGTTTCGTTTTATGGTCACGATAAAAGATAGAATGCAATATGTGTTCGGTTTATCTATTATACTATACTCGTACATATTTCTGAATAAATCAACCTCTAAAAATATCTACAAACTGCTGCAAGCAGTTTTTATACTTATCTTATGTTTGTAGGTATTGTTAGCAAAACTACGCACTATACTAACAGAAAAATTTCTGTGAAACTTCTCGTAACTAAGCTTACATGTATGCATATATTTTTTTCATATGAACGATGAAAATCTTACGTAACATTACACATAATTTTCGCAGTGCTACATAATATCAAATTTGGCCAAATATGCTAGGAACTTTTGTAAATGATGCTAAGCTAGTAATAAAAGTAACATTAAAGATGCGCTTTACGTAGACGATTTAGTATAAGGCTAAATAATATGCCTCGCGGCTCACTGCGAACGCATTCGGCTTGTGTTCTGTGATACGCGGGTTCAATGCCGGATCTATGGAACAGAAAGAATAAATAAATTAAAAGAGGGAATATAAAATAACATTTTCATAGAAGTGGTGGTGGAGTGAAGGAGAGGGGTAGTTAACTACGTAGAACGGTTGGATTGTAAATTTAAGTTTGCTTGTTTTAAATAAATAATGATGAATGATTTTGGGTGGTTGATCCAATTATATACAATCAGATAAATTAAAACAAATATTTTGGCAACCAGCCGTAGATTTTTGCTGACCTAAATATGCCGAAAAACTTGTACAGCATTCACACGATTTTCAATGTAATTTTATGATGATTTCATGAGAAAAAATTGACTTGATCTAGGGACGTCTACAAACGATCATAGGCTAGCGTCTGCAGTGTCATGGAGTGGGTTCTTTTTCCTATAATCAAGTCTACGATTAATCATTTCCCATGTACGAATTGATGGTTGGAGTGAATGACCAATACAAGAAAAAAGTCAGGCGTGAACTAAAAGTGATTCCTACCTATCTACCTACTGTCCCATGGTAACCACTCATAATCTGGTGTGCGGCCTCGTCATTGACGAGGGCAGTTGTGATCCACAACAATAAGTGGGGCAACCTGATGGGATTTTTTTTGTGGCAGGGAGGTGAATGCCCATTTACGCACAGGGTGTGGGACAATGATGTTCGCAAGAAGGCGACTGGACTTACCACTAAACACCTCCCCTGTAAACCTGAGAACCCAGCCTGGAACCGTTTGACACATTACTTCAGACCAGGCCTCGTTTTGTTATGCCCTAAGGCCCCTTCAAGTTGGGGGATCCCTCTTCTAGCGGAAGGGGAGCGGGGAAGAGGGAATGTCAGACAAGGGATCCCCCAACCCCAACATCCCCGGCTGCTGTGAGTCCCTTTTACCTTTAAGGACTGCCCAAACATAATGTGCCACCTGGTTCCATTTGTCAACCGATTCGAGCATCCCCACAATTATATTATCCGGGGTGAGCTCTTTCACTCTCCCTGTAGAGGGCCCTTTGCAGCCTGTCCCATTTTACGTATGCAAAAAATGTGTGGCATGCATTGTCCTCCTCTCCTGGGCATTACCGAAAATCGGGGGACCGTGACTTACCAATCTTGTGCAGGTAAGACTGAAACCACTCATGCCCGCTCGAAAGCTGGGTCAGATAGAAGGCAGTCTCACCATGCCTTCGATTTAGCCACGGTCTCACATCTGGGATGAGGCGCGCAGTCGACATTCCCTTCGTCAATTCTCCTCGCGGATAACCATCTCCCTCGCATCCTTGTTTCGACGCAGATAAATAGAGCAGCGCTATCTAGCAAGAAGACTGACAGTTATCACGCCTCCAATGATTTTCACTGCAGAATCAGAGACTGTCGGATATGAAAATGCAATTCTCAGTGCTCCTCTTCTCTGTACATGTGCCAGACGTTTTCGGTAAGCCTCCTTACTGAGAGCGTCGCCCCATACTTCTGCTCCGTACAGTAGCCCTGACCCTACAGGACTCATCAAGAGGCATCTTCTTGTTGGGCTGCGTCCCCTTACGTTGGCCATAAGTCGACTCAGAGCCGATACTCCCGAAGCAGCCTTCTAAGCCGTCGCCCTGATTTGTTCAGAGAAACTCATCTTCGAGTCGATCAGTAGCCCCAGGTGCTTCACCGAAGGCTTCGATTCGATTCGCAAGTCTCCAATACTGATCATCCTTAATCTAGGGATTCTCTTTTTTGTCAAGATGACCACTTTGGTTTTCTCCAGTGCTAAGCTGAGCCCGCGAGCAGTCACCCAGTCTCTCACTCGGCGCATTGGCATACCTAGTCTAAATTGTGCTTGTTCAACGGTGCATTCAGCAAATAGAGCCGCAACATCATCCGCATAGTCGATCAAAGACGACTTATCTGGCATCTCCAGTCTGAGTAGCCCGTCGTAAGACACGTTTCATATGTCTGGACCAAGCACAGATCCCTGGGCAACACCCGATGTAACCTGATGGGATTGGTACCCCCTTGAATCTCTCCTAGCGGAATATAAGGCCCAGTGGTACGAATCTACATACGGAGACTCTTCATCCCGGCGAGAGTCCCTACCCTCATACCCTTTATGGTTCAAGAGAAGGTAAGACCGAAATTTTTATCTATTCAGAATGCATGTTTATTACGTTAAATGAAACGAATGAAAAAAAATTAGGCATGAAGATATTATAAGTGTGATATTTTTTATTTGGAATAGAAATCAAAATGTAGTGAAATTGGGTATTTTAAATGTCCGTTCAAGACTGCAGCGATGGTCTGTTGCCTCAACGGAAGAGGATGTTAAGATCTGCTGAGATTGGCCTTGTCTGGGGACGCGTGAATGCGCTTGCAGGCTAGTGTTGCGGTGTCATGGGGCGGGTTCTTTCCCCCAGCACAAGGACCCACTACTATGCATCCACAAATTCCGGGGTAAAAAAAATGTAGACGAAAGTCAAAAAGGAAGTAACCAACAAGGGTCGGAAATCACTGACGCAAAGGACAAACTGGACCTGGGGAAGACAGACGGACTTAGGAGGACTTCGTCGTTACCGACGATTCTCATGGCCCACTAATAAGAGTGGGGCATCCAGATGGACGTGGTGCTCCCTCGCACCCTCCCAACCGGATCAATATTTCCCTTTTGAGTGACTCATGCAAACACAATTTGTATGAATTTTTCCACCAAATGAGAAACATAAACGTGATTAATTTATGTTATAGTATTATGCGATAGAATCACATAACACTATACCGTAACAGGGCACGCGAGCGGAAGGCCACTCTGACCGCCAAGAGCCTCTGTTAAACAAAGAAACGCAGGAGTGCGCCCGATGACTAGCCAATGATAGTGGAGGAGCCTGCCATCGATGTAGGTCCTTTACCCGGTCAGGTTAATTGAAGTGGAAAGACTGAAAGGTATAGCGTTAAACAATTCATTTTATTTATACTCCTTTTTATGCCGATGCCAAACAGTTGTACATAACGTGTTTTCAAACAAAAATTGATATTGAAATTTCTCAAAAAAATTTTTTTTTTCTGACGAATTGCAATTTTTCATCCACAAAAAGAAACAACGTTTGTTTGTATGTATAAATATAGAAGTATATGAATGTTTTACTATTTTGTACACTTTAGGACTACAAAGCTCCATACCATCTATCTCGAGTCATTTACAATTAAAATGTTGACAGAGTCATTTCGGGAGTAAACTCAATCTTTTTGACCATGTAACTCCATATTTCTGAAATCCTTAAACGAATTCTCTTCTCCGTGAACAACTATCTGACATTGTCGTGCCAACGAAATTCCGCATGCATTAAATTCGTGTTAGTCGAAACGTGATTCTAGTTTTGTATATAAAGTCAAAATAGTCGGAATGTTTTCAAATTCAAATAAGGGTTCTATTCCACGCTTCCACGTATCTTTTTGCGTACCGGTAAACTCATGAAGTCCACAATTGAATGCCACCATTAAATGTGGCATTTTCTCTGAAGCATCTTTAGTTTTTATATTTGTATTTTGTGCGACAATTTCAAAACGTTCTTATTCGACATGAAGACTTAGCAGTCTCTCGGCTGTAAGTAGCTATTTTATAAGTTAGTGATTGAGAAATTCTTTCTATTTATGGCCCAATAAGGTAAAAGTCAAATACTTTTATCGATGGAAGTTGAGAGGATAAAAATGCACACTGGGGTTCTTGTAAAAATGCAGGTTCATCGCGTGCACCGATAAAATATATAGTTAAATTATCATTTTCGTCTACCAATGCACGTGTACGGCGTATAATGTATAGTTTTGTTGTTACACAAGAAAAGTCACTAATAGCTACGTAACTCTGGAATTCATTTAAAGATTTCAGGAATTTGCGAATTTTCATGTCTTTTTGACACTCGGAGATCAGTTCAAGTAACTAAATAAATCTTTGGGTAAACTATTGGAATCCAAAATTGGAGCTGCTTCCAAAATCAAACACAATTTTTCTAGCATTCAACTCATAAAATTCATAATAAGATTTCAAATACCAACACCATTTGGAATGATTGTTCAAGTCTTCCTTTTGATGCTCCTGGTTGCAGTATGACACAGCTTCACAACTGTTTTGCGCTGTACAAAAGGTTTTGTGGATGCCCCAATCCAAACGTTGGTGATCTCGACCTCAGTAGCATATCAATTTATACCCGGACAAAGATGAAATTAGTTTTTACTGAAGGGTTTTGCGATAATGCAAACGTAATATCGGTGAGAGTTTATTGTGCGTGTAGGCATGATACAAATGACAATTTCAACCCGAAGGACACCTATCTGGATACTCGTATTCTATTGAAACTAAATTTTCTAATGAAGAAATGTTCCCCTTATTCACTTATTTCATACATTCTACTAAGATTTACTTTTGTTTTCATTTTCCATCCAATATTCACAGCAACAACTTTTTGATGTTCTACTGAACGAGAATACACTTGTCTACAATTTTAACACTTCAATTTAAATGTAACACCGCACACTTTACATGTTTCACTTGACAAAACACTGATAATCTTATATGTAATATCGTGGGCCCAAAAGTTCAGCAGAATCTTCAATAGCTGAAGTCGTCACTTGCCCCAGTCTCTGCGTTCACGCAAATTGAATTAGAGACGTCATTAACTGAAAACGGTGGAAGTAGGTCTAAGCAGCATTAGGAGCACAACACTTTGAGTTTTATGTCTTCACAATTCCCAAATTATATTCGCATGATTTAACTGTACGTGAATGCGGCTTCTTACAGCGAACCTTCTCCAACGTGCCTCATGTCCCACTGTCAAACATGTGACATGCCAATGCAAATAGTCTTCAACTGCACACGTCTTTGAAGCGATTGAATGCAGAACTTTAGTACTTAGCACAAAATGTTCAACTATTACGGTTCTACCGATGAAATATAAAAATACCAATATTCCAGTTGCCCTTGATCCACCTGACAGGAGTTGGTAAATTCACTACGGCAAACTGCAAATTTTCTTCTTTCCGTCGTCTGATTTAACGAATTTTCGGGGCGTCTGCTTCACTACATCGTCGCGACTTTGCGATTCACGATTGCACTTTCCAACACTCGTTACAACGCTCGCGAATGCATCTATGTGCGAAACTGCCCATAAACTCTTTCTCCATTCTGAAATGCACAAAATTTTCTACGATCGATAATTTTCTGTGCAAATTTCTTGACAGATTTTCTTTCGAAAGACCAGCCGGCCAGACCAAATGGAGACCTCTATCTTGATGACGTAGATCCGAAAGCGAGCACTCGAAATCGCACAAATTGAAACTTAATAAACGACCCTGTTCACAAACTTATTATTGTGAAAATTAATGCCATGCTTGGACTCTGTTAATTCTGAATCATGGGGACAAGAATATCGCAGAACTAAACACTTTCTGTTTGATCAAACCAAGGAATATCTTTTCGATCAATATTGAGTGTGATATTTCAAAAATCTAGTTGCTATTGTGTCAACTTATTCATATTCATTTTCGAATCCATTCGCTAATCTAAAGGGTAAACTTCGCGAGCTAACGTTACTTTCTGTGACGCTTTTAAGATCATATTCACACTCGTAGTCAAGGTATGACACCGGCGCGATCCTCCCGTCCTCGCTGCTTGGCGATTTGCAGCCGACTTCCCGATCCGTCCAAATTTCCGCTTGTTCTTTTCTTCTCCCGTGTACCACTAAATCGCATCAGCTGCTAGCTCGGCCAGGTTTGCTTGCATTCCGTGATGTAATACACCGTTGGGCTCTACTAAACCAGTGTTCCCATATCCTAAATCTTTATTGACAGATTAAAAAAAATTTTCCTTTTTTTTCTTTTTATAACTTAACGCTTTAAATGTACGAGAATAATTAATATTTTGCACTTTTTCGCTTATAAATTAGTAATTTTAGCTTATATTAACTTTCAGGAATATTCACGGTTACAGGTTTCTTTTCACGTTTAAATAATATATATCACAATTTTAATTTCATTTGATATACCACTTCTTTTGTTTTTTCCTTTTTTTCTCGATTGGGTTCATAAAACAAGGTTAAATAAATGTTGACAAGGTAATGACCAGGCTAGTATTAATATTGCAAACTTATATATTCAGCTTGCACTGCCTACTCTGTATCATCGCAAGCTTTCGTTTCCTGCCCGATTTATGTAACCATTAAAAGAACTCTTTGGTTTCATAGATTCTCACAGCTCCACACAATTCAATTCAAAGTTACCCAACAAGGAAAAAGGAACATCCAAATTAACGCGCACACTTTTACTCCTCCCTTTGCGATTAGTTTTCATGAGTTGATTGATTTTATGTCCATTCACTAGTATTGTTCCCTTTTCTGATGGTTTATTTCACATAACAGAAGGAACACGTAGAAAATTTGGCTCGAAAATTATTATGTATACTTTTTCTTACTAGTCCAAATTTGGTTTAATGAACCGAGCTAATTAATTTGGGCAGCCTTATTAAAATATTAGATTGTTGCCATTTTCATGCGAATGGATTGACTCAAACGAACTTGATGCGTAAGCCACGAGCTTTCACGCTACTTCTTACTTCGCATGATTGTTTGTGTTTTTGTAAAGAGCATTGTACATTCACCTAGTACCCACACCTTTCATTTACCCTGTGTTGCACACTTTTTGAATTTTCCCAGGGGCACGTCAGCTGAGAAAAAATTGGACATAAGTTTCCTTGTAATGAATGACTTCTTTCAAGCTCATTCTTAAGGCTTTATATTAATAGATTAAAGTTGAGGGAAGACGTTAGATAGATTAAAGTTGAGGGAAGACGTTACAACCCACGGCGATGCTTGATTGTGCCAGAGTTCAGTAAAGGGTCCCGCATAAATGTTCGGAAAATCGAAAAGTACATTTGAATTTCATTTAAGGTAGAGTTTGGCGAGTTTGTATTTCTTTGTTTAAATACCTTCCAGGCTACACCTTGCAGTTGGCTGTAACTAACACGGACATACCCGGTCGACTCCAGCAGCTTGATGTATAATGACACAGGCTTGCAACGAACTCCCAAGATCAATCGCAGATTAGGGTTCAAACCGAGCTCTTTTTGACAGCTGATGAAACACATGCAACTTGAAGTGCAGATCGGATGGCGTTTTCCGACGAAGAAAGAGTGTAGAGCGTGATGAAAAGTGGAAACAGTTTTGAAAAATTCTGAATTTTATCCTTCATGATCTCGTACACTGACTTAGCTCAAACGTCGAGATAACATTGGAACTCGAATCTTTTAAAACTAGTTGAGCATGATGAAAATGCGTGGAGATCACGCAGATAAGAAGTGCCTTAATCAATGGTCAACATCGCATTTAAATTATGTTAACTTTTCAAGACGCTTCCGATGTAAATGCATTATAATTTCCTTCACACATTCATTTACCGCGATAATGTATCCGATTTTAACAGGGCGCAGATTTTGTTGCCACAGAAGTTGGAAATGAAGCGTAGATAATATCTTGCAATGGCTGATATAAATAAATAATGTGGCGTAGCGTGGCTTCAATGCCAAATTATTCATTCGGTAGGAAAAGCCAAACGGTATTCAACCGACACACTTCACGGACGGCAAAACATCATCCATCCTAACCAACGAAATTATTCGACACTCCTCCACCCCATTTAAATTAAATTTCATTCCCAACTTAGTATACCGGTAATGTGTACGAGATCAACGTTCCTATACTGTAAATTTTATGTGGCAGATTTCAAAAATTTTTAAAAAACTAAATTTAACGGAAGTAAAGAACAAGTTGTGTAGACAGACTTACGCTCTTGTCGGAAGGGTTTTGTACTGAACTTACAAAATCCAGTCACTAGCAATGAATAAAATCAAGAAACATGTAAAAGACGATTTCATTGGAGAAAATATGAAATTCGAAGACCATAATATTATTAGCAAAGTTGCACGAATATTGACTTCTGAGATATTTGTTATTGTTATACTTATAAATATCTCCCTTGATAATTTTTCAGATTTTTTAAGATCACAGGTATCCATTCACGAGGAAGGAAATACATTTTTCATGTCTTCCCTCGCTGTGCCGCCACTGAAGCCAAAACTGTCAGTTTAAGAACTATTTTGAAAAGCTCCCATAAAGAACTTTCATTTGATACTCATATCGGCTACCTTTGATGGATTTTTTTTTCAGGGGCCGCTCCCCTGTACTGTAATCATCGATTCATGGCCAATTTTTTCAAATCCTAGATTCATGGCCCTTTTGCTAGGAGCTCTCTCCTACCTCCTCGACTTGCTTCACCTATGAGTATTAATTATAAGTAACAGGCGAATAGAAAAGCCCCCGGTGTGATACACAGATGGCGGTGCTAGTATTAAATCCATATAATTATTGGTTAGTACCAACCTTCAAACGATACGTGTCGAAATTTGACAGCAGTCCGACCATTAGTTTGTGAGATATTGCATTGTGAGTGTAGCTCCTTTTGTTATTTGAAAGAAGATGGAGAAAAAGAATTTCGTGTGCTGATTTTTGAATGGGAAAATACAGTTGAAGCAAAATCTTGGCTTGATAAAGAGTTTCTGGGGCCTGCACTAGGAAAATCAACCATCATTGATTGGTATGCTAAGTTTAAACGTGGTGAAATGAGCACCGAAGACGGCGAACGCAGTGGACGCCGAAAAGAGGCTGTCACCGACGAAAACATCAAGAAGTTCACAAAATAATTTTGAATGACCGTAAAGTAAAGTTGGTCGAGATAGCAGACATTGTGAAGATATCATCTGAACGTGTACATCATATCATTCACGAATATTTATACATGAGAAAACTGTGTGCAAAATGGGTGCCGCGCGAACTCACAATTGATGAAAAGCAACAACGTATTAATGATTCTGAGCAGTGTTTCAGCGAAATAAACCTGAACTTTTGCATCGATATGTGACAATGGATGAAACATGGCTCCATCATTTCACTCCGGAGTCCAATTGACAGTCAGCTGAGTGGACTGCACACGATGAACTGAATCCAAAGCGAGGAAAAACACAACAGTCAGCTAGCAAGGTTATGGCATCAGTATTCTGGGATGTGAAAGGTATAATATTCATTGATTACCTCCAAAAGAGCCAGTCTACCAGCAGCGATTATTATATAGCGTTATTGGGTCGTTTAAAGGATGAAATCGTTAAAAAGCGGCCCCAATTGAAGAAAAAAAGAGTGCTGTTTCATCAAGACAGTGCACTGGAGCACAAATCAATTAAAACAATAGCAAAATTGCATGGATTGGGCTTCGAATTGCTTCTGCATTCTGGCCCCCAGCGACTTTTTCCTGTTCTCAGACCTCAAAAGAATGCTCGCTGGAAAGAAATTTAGCGCCAATGAAGAAGTAATCGCCGAAACTGAGGCCTATTTTGAAGCGAAAGACAACTACAAAAATGGTATCGAATCGCTGTATCGCTCTCGAAGGCAACTATGTCAAATAATAAAATCGAATTTTTTCAAAGAAATGTGTTTTCCTATGGTAGACCGGGGACTTTTCAATTGGCCTGTTACTCATCTTCAGTTATTCATTAAATTGAACCAAGTGTTCAAAGCATGCACTTTAAACATTGAAGTTGGCTAAAAATAACTCAAAATTCTCAAAGATATTCATGATACCTATCACTCTTGAAATTTTCATGCAAACCCTAGCAAAGCTGCAGTGTCTGAGTCGGTAAGAAGCTCGTATTGTTCCATAGCCATATGTTGCCATAATAATACAGCGCATATTGTTCCACAGTACTACAGGAAAATTCAAATCACTATAACTTCGTTAAATACCATTCGAGCTTTATGAAACTTTCAGGACAGATCAATCTTATAAATAGTCATCTTTCTACTGAATTTTGCTTTAAGGGCACCGTTAAGATTTTATTCAAGAAAACATAAAATCGATAAATCATACTATTGCTAACAAAGTTGGGTTAATTTGGACTTCTCATGTATTTGTTGTTATTATACTCATAAAGGCACACATTCATGATTTTTTTCACACTTTTTGGATTAAAGGTGTCCAACCTTGAGGGGGGGGGGGGGGGGGGGTACGCGAAAAGTTCGTACATTTCCCCTTCCCGTGCCCCCCTCGGTACTGATAAGGCAATTTTAAGACTTGTTTTGAAAAGATCTCATTAAGACTACTCGACCACCAATGGTGACAAAATTTTTTTTAAAGGGTCACCTCCCTATTTGGAGAGACCCCCCTAAAACCCCTTTAATAAATTTTTCCACCCCAAAACATTCAAGAAGTCACCACTTCTGACCTTTGCCCAAAGTTTCATTGCTGCAGCTTTTATAGTTTCGGAGAAAAAGTGCTGTGACATACAGATGGACGGACGGACAGATGGACACAGGTCGTGATTGCAATAGGGTTTTGTATTTTAGTACAAACCCCTAAAAATGAATAGGATTTGAAATAGTAATAAAAGTTAAATCTCATAACGAATATAATTAGAGGGAAACATTTAAATTTAATATAAAGGAAAATTGATATAAAATTACATTTAATAATAATAATACGAAGATAAATTATATTACACATTACGATTATAATAGAAATAATTAAATATTTTTTCTAAATCTGCCACATAATTTGGAGTAGAGGGTAGGAAGGTATTCGAGCAGTTTGCTTGTGTGAATGCTCGATTATTACAAATTTGGCATTGCATGTTCTAATAACAAAAACAATTTCAAAAGTGAATTTGTGTGAATTTTCACTCGGGTGGGTACTTTCGGTGATTTCTTTCTAACTGCTTCCTTTGCATGGTAAGTGTAAAAAGTATAGTATCGTGGAGAAAATGTAGAGTTCATCTGTAGATTCCTTTGTGTTGTTCTAGCGAGTCGCGTTCTCGGTTGGCGACTTAATCAGGGCGGTAAGAATTTGAAGAAGGCTTAAGAAGAGGTATTTGCTTTCGAAAATAAACATTGAAATGCAGATTTGCATCATGGTGTAAAAGCATCTTAATATTCACGAACTGTGGAAAGGACGGAAAAAGTTATTATTTTTACTAAAACATAAGGCTACGCCACACTTTTCACATTCCGTTTGGGCTGCTCCAGTACATCCTGGATATTTGCACCGAAGCCTTTTGTCGGGACAAGCAGGCCAGTGCCCTAACTGATCCAATCTGATATCTTTTGGCGGGGTATGCTGACAAGGCCCTTTTTTGTCCTATATGAGTTCTTTTACATCGCTAGTACACTTCAGCCGGTTCGTACTTTTATATTTGGCTAAAGTTTCAGCAGTTTCTAGTCGTAAATCAGCAGGATTTAGCACCTTGACATTATTTTCCTGGTCAGCATGAATTCTTCTATACAATAGCCAAGAATTAGTCATGGCCGTGTCCAGGAAACGGTAAAAGAGCCTTATAAACCAACGTTCGCCCTGAAGCCTAATTTTATAATGATCCATTACGGAGTCCATGAGGTCTACACCACCCATGTGCCGATTATATTCTACCACAATATAGGGCCGTTCAACATTGATTTATTGCTTTTGCGGACTGTCGAATCTACTTACGCCAGCAAAGTTGGATGCTAGATTCACAATTTTATTATTTCTCCAGGCCACCATCGCTATGTCAATACCGTTATAACTTGCAACCTGTTTAACTGATGTGCCTCTAGGCTGTTTTTTCGGCTGTTTTTCTTCTGGGAATTTACATTTCGGGATACAATTTCTCCGAACGGTGCCCAAAGCTAAAATACCACGGTGTGACAAGAATTCAATCAAGGGTAGCGATGTATAGAAATTGTCCATAAACAGTCTATAGTTATGGTTGGAAGGAATCTCTCTGGCAAGTTGAACCATTACATTAGATGAAGCACCTAATTGATGCTCGTCATCTGCGCATATTCTCTTAGCCACTGTAAACTTCAAATTCGTAGCCATATACACTTGCACCACAAATCACGAACAGTTTGAAGCCCCACTTGTGGTGTTTGTCTGGCAAATATTGCTTTAGAGCACTTCGTGCTTTGGTTGAACATATTTGTTCATCAACAGACAAATGTTGTTCTAGAGGCACTTTTCTAAAGTTATGATGCAACTTTTCAGTTATAAGTCTGATTTTATAAAGTCGATCAGAATTTGGCTGATTATACGGTAACATTTTAGAGCTACCATTCAAGTGTAGTACTTTGCTCAGAAACTTGAACCATTTTAGCGACATTATCTTGCGTATGTAGGCATAGCCATATTTCTGTGACCATTACATTCGAACATTGGGCAGGGCAATAATGGACATGAAGTAAATAATTTCAATACCGTCTTATTTCCTAGCTTGTGACATTTATAGGTTTACTGACATCTTTTTGCACGCTATACAGATTTGTTTCGTCTCTTATGAGATCCACAATGTCGTCAGTACTCGTAAATAAGTAAGAAAATACCTGATAAGGCGTCTGCAGTTCCAGTATTTCATTTAGTAACTTGGAAGATTCATTCAGCTCTAAGTTTTTAGTTTTCCATATGATATTTGTTTTGGAATCACATGTGCTTCGTGAAGTTGTGTTGACTTTGGAGCTGGTACTGGGTACTGAAACAGTAGGCGGTATCTCACATGGTTGAACTGTAATGCTTGTACTGGTCTCAGAGCTCGGTAGCAAGATGTCATCTTCCTGATCTTCTAGGAAGGGTATTTCGGGTTCCTCATCGAGTCTTGGCGTAAATTTTGATTTTCCATTTTTTTCGTCGTTGTCTGAAAAGTCTAAGACATCCTCAATATCTTGCCATTGGTTTAGAATGTTTTCCAATTCGACAGTTGACAAAGGCCTACAGCCCAAACGTGGAAATCTCAAACTCATATTGGGCACGAAAAAAGAAATAAAATATAACAGTTTAGCGCAGTGTTGCATTACTGCATAAAAATGAAATTCGAGACTATCTCTCTAAAAACAATCTAAAACATTTGAATTGCATGTTCTTAGCAAAACCCAAAACTAATTGTTACTCCGCAGCAATCTCACATCAAAATTTTCAATATAACCACTCAAAAATAACAACGAAAATTACGCGCAAACAGCACAAACTGGTTCTAAGGGATCCGTCACTTGTAGTAGCCAAAAATTACAAAAAACGTCGTCTAGCGCAAACGTGGGGTAACTAATTTAATAGAATGCTTTGCTGTAGATATGCAGTGCTGCGTTGAAAGGTATTTTATTCGTTGCTTTGAACGATTTTGCTAGTTCGAATAGTATGATGCAGATCTGCTACTCAGCGCCGCAAAGGGTTCATTTTCATATTGAGTTTCACCATGCTGTGTAGGTGCAAGCGAATAGTGATTCTTGCATGCTGTGTCTTTCCTGCATACAGAAAACAGCATTATGGGTGCTGTGAACGCCTTCCATTTCGGAATGCAAACGCCATAATCGGAAGTTCCAGATTTTAGAGATTACACACCCAGGCTAAATACCAAGTATTTCTCTTCTAGCTATAAATCCATAAGAAGTAAATCGTAAAACAAATTAAAAATATTTTTAAGTAAATCACATATGAGAATTTCAAAGAATTATTTCCTGTTTTTAATGCTTCTTAGAAGCCGCACAACGGAAGTGCAGCTCTCATTTGTATCCGCACGTCGGATGAAGCTTTCTAGATCATTGCTTAACCCAAATGACCTTATCTCTTAGCCATGCCACAACAGCAAACTGATGAGCCTCTCTAAATCAATTAACGACTTCATCTTAATCTTCTACCAACCTAAACATCTTGAGTTCTTAATCTTCATCGACTGGACTACCAAACTAAATCTACAATTTCATGCCACTTCAAGTGAAATATTCAATAATTTAGGAGAAAAACTAATTGTCAAACAATTCATAGAGTCATTCAATCCAATTCAATGAGGTCCAATAATTTAATTCCCATCCAATCCAATGTAATATCTCATAATAAAAACAATTTGTCGGAGCGCGAGTAGCATCCAAGACCCCGGCGACCTGGTTCAAAGGAATCGCCTATTACATCTTCAATCAAATGAGAAATGGATGCGTAATGAATGTTCACACAGCGCAAAAATCAAAACAATAATAAATGGGTTATCAACTTCTTGTTGACTCGGACAAACTCATCTTTTGCTGAAGAACCGCCGACACAGCGTTACTACTGTTATAACTCACTTACGAGTACGAGTATCATCCACTGTAGTAATAGTTGTAAGACCCATTTTTCGAATCTTTTGTCGGATTCGTGCCAAGATTGAGAATAAGACGAATAAGGCGAAACAAAATCAATGATTCGTGTTATCACTTGGTGCGGGATCATTCGTCAAATTCAAATTATTGCGTTCATATCAATATTTATATGTTTTCACTTTGTGTTTATTTCATCTCAGCGGAATAAAAAATCTGTAAAAGAATATTCTAAAGCCTTCCGCTTGCTTACAGCTTTTGTCGGCTCCTGATAAGCTCAACAGATACTTGTACATTGGCTGAAGCAAGACGAGATAATTTAATTAGTCTAAAACAAATTAAGCATTGTTAGGTCAAAGGGCTGAGATTCATTTTATTTTTCATCGGTTCAATGCGGTAGTTTAGCTGATCTCATTTAATTGATTGAAATGCCGCCTATTTTTGGAAAGATGTGTCGGGAGATGACGAAGCACTGTTTTGCTCACTCGAGAGTGGAGAATCTGGAGCGGAATCAATAAAAGTTTTATTACTTATATGAGAGTCTAATGATTCAGTTTTGAAATATTGTTTGAAATTCATCATTGATATGATTTGTGACCGAGTGATGAGATAGATGAATTCGCGTAATAAATTGATGCTGCAATATATAATATCAAGCGCAATGCCTGCTATTTTTTTCTTCTTAGGAAATTTATAGTAATGCATGGAATGTTTTAAATTTTGGAATTCAAGGAGTTTAAGTTTTTCGTTGATTCCTTTTTAAATTAATTTAAACTAAATACTTTAAGCAAAAGTGGCTTATCCTCAAAGCTAAAGGTAGACAGAACACCCTTTTCAATAGAAACTCAAAACCCTCTAAATTTGCATTATTTCCAACAAAAATAATCCAATTCGTTGTTTCGTCTTATTTTCCTACGTGAGATTTTTATTTTCATTTTTTTCTGTTTTGAAAAATTAAAGCTTAAATCGAAAAGTCCAAAGAAAAAAATTATTATGATAGATTTCCTAGCTACCACATTGTTACAATATGTTATAAGGGAAGCAAAAACAAAAAACAAACAAAATTAAAAAGATAAAAGGTTTCCGAGAAAATTTTATGGGAAGGTTTTCTAACCGAAAACTGCTATTTTTAAATTAAAATTTATAATTCCATACATTGTCGATGAAGTTGTTAGATATAAAAAAACATATATATGGTCGCAAGGTGCAAGTTAGAGTATGTTACCTTAGTTTTTCTTTTAATGAACCAATTACACTTTAAAACTGCGCCGTAGACGGTCCCAAGCTCGTTTGAGAAAGGAGGAGGGAACCCCTTGTTTCTCCGACTCATAGCTTCCATAATTCCCTCATCCCGAACCCCCCCCCCCCCCCCCCCCGCGATTAAATGGTTGTAAATGCTCTCGGGGTCACACATTGGGCTTACTGGCTCTCTATCTTTAGGATCCCTGTGCTCGTGCTCACGTCAGCTGAACGCACCACTCCATCCTTTCCATAATGTCGCTTGCACACTCTACTACGCCTCCATTTATTTCGGGAAAGATCTACATCACATATAAATACGCGACAACTGGTTCGTATAGGCTCGGATGGCTGGCACCATTTCACTCGGCGGGTCAATTCTGGTAAGTACTCCCTTATCCAAAGATACCACATTCCATTTTTCAGATTCTAAGCAAGACGCCACTGCTTTCGCAAATCCATAAATTTTGGTTCAAATTTCGATGGCGTTTGTGTAGAATTTGTACAGCCAAGCAAGAAATGGTTCGGAGTAAGAGCCGAGCATTGACTATGTTTTCAGCCTCGATCAAGAAGCTTTGCAGTGATCCAGACGTGGTGATTGTTTAGCCAACATTGCCGTTAAAGCCTTTTTCACTGACTGAACCATTCTTTCCCATATTCCACCTTCGCTCGGATTAGAGGGGGTATTGAATTTCCATTCGATTTCGAGTGGACCATGCTCGGCTTTCATACGGTCTTCGTCGAGAAAATCCTGAACACCTTGCAACTCTTTGCTTATTCCGACAAAGTTAGTTCCATTGTCACTGCGAATTTGAACCGGAACACCTCTTCTATTCATAAAATTTCTAATGCAAACAAGACAAGCGTCGCTTGAGAGATCGGCGGCAATTTATAAATGGATAGCACGAATAGTTAGAAAGGTGAATAGTGTAACCCACCTTTTTTCTCGGCTTCGACGAATTGTCACGTTTATAGGGCCAAAAAAATCTAGCCTCTTATAAGAAAACGGTCAAACGTATGGAGTCAGCCGCTCCACAGGAAGTTCACCCATTTGTGGCTGCTTAGGTTTCGCCTTACGAATGTTGCAGAATATACACTGCGATTGCACAGTATTCACCAAGCTCCTCAATGTAGGAACCCAAAAACGTTGTCTAATCTAATTAAATACTGTTGCATGGTTGATGTGATGAAGTTCCGTATGAAAATATTGTACAATCAGGAAAGCCATCGCATGATTTTTAGTTAATAGGGGTACCGGTTAATTCATGCGGTTTTCTAACGGATAGTGTAACTTGATTTTTATTCCAGTGATTCACCTTTCAAAATATGTTGGAAAGCTACTGTCATATAGTCTCAGAATCAGTATGTGTCATTTAGATGAAGCGTAAACCATAATACTTTTTTTTACTCTGAAAATGTCGAATTTTGTGCCGAATAAAGTGTTTTTGCGGGGAGTACTTCTTCATTGAAGATAAAGGCTGCTGAAAGTCATAGTATTTTGGTGGAAGTGTATGGTGTGCTTGCTCTAGCTGAGCGTACGTGCCAGAACTGGCTTGCATGGTTTAAAAGTGGCAATTTTGATTTGGAGGACGATGAACGGCCCGGACAGCCAAAAAAGTTTGAAGATCACGACTTGGAGACATTGCTCGACCAAAATCCATCTCAAACTTGCAAAATCACTTGGCGTCGCTCAACAAACCATTTTCAATCGTTTAAAAGTAATTTTTCACGATAAAGCTTCAATTTTCGAAAAAAAACCGCATGAATTAGCCGGTACCCCTACTAAGATGATCGGCTGCCTTGTGTCTTTTGGTAGCACTAGAGCCCGTCCTATTCTTCCATTTACGTGAAGGATATTATCCTTGTCAATGCGCGGATTCAATTGCAACAATGGACTGCTCTTAGAAATTAGTTCACCACGTTGTAAGCGCACACGTTCGCTTCCAAAAGATTGCATCTGCGCCCAACGACATAAATATTTTTCAGCTGCAAATTCTTCGGAGGATGTTAGGTCTCCATTGACTCTTGGTGCTTGTTGTATTTTCCTGCGCAGATTATCAATATACCGGAATACCCAAGCCACCACTCTTTTAAATCTGTTATATTTGGAAAAACTCCGCCATAGACGGTACAAAGCCCGTTTGAGAAAGGGGGAGGAACCCCCTTGTTTCCCCAACCCATAGCTTCCATGATTCCTCATCCCAAACCCCCCAATTAAATGGTAGTAAATGATCTCGGGGTGCACATTGCGTTTACTGGTTCCCCAATAATGTAACATTAAATGTCGAGAAATGCTAACAACTGTGAATACATCTACAGCTCTGGTACTAAATCCTACTTACACCTCCTTTGTGAGGACATAAGAGGGTGAAGGCGAATCTTCCACGCCTGATGACGGAATCAGCGTAATAACCATAGCGCCAGAATGGAGGTTGGGCGACGGGTTAAATCCCCGTCCCTGGAAAACCTTTAATTGTTTCGAAACCTGCAGATAGGCCTCGGAATGAATTGGACTCACGGCAACGACTTCGCAAACGAAAAAAGACAATGGCATTGGATCCTGGAATGTCAGATCACTCAATTACCCTGGCGCTATTTAGGACCTTTTACAACAGGCCAGTCAATACCAATTAAAAATACTGGCAGTCCAGAAAACGAATTAGACTGGAAACGACATTCAAGACATGAGATCGCACACAATATTCGAAAGTGGCAAGCCTACTGGGAAACGAGAATTCGGGGTGGCCTTCATTGTGGATAGGGAGTTAAAATCCCACGTTATTGATTTTAAGGCAGTCAATGAACGGTTGTGTGCGATCCGTATAAAGCGAATTTCTTCAAAATCTCGCTGATTAATGTCCACGTCTCGACCGAAGAAAAGGACGAAGAAACGAAGGAAAAGTTTTATAATCACCAAGAAAGACTGGTCGACTCATTGCCCATAAAAGATACAAAAACAATTCTGGGAGATTTCAACGCTAAGGTTGGCAATGAGCTATCTCATTGGGGAACGACTGGAGGATATAGCCTCCACGATGAAACAAATGACAACAGCCAGCACCTGATTGACTTTGCATGTAGCAGAAATCTAGTCATACGTTCGACTTGCTTCCCACATCGACGCATTCATAAAATGACCTGGGTATCACTGGATGGCAACACACAAAACCAGATCGATCATTTTCTGATCCAACAACGATGGGCCTCGAGCATACTTGACGTCCGTACATACCGAGGAGCCAATTGTAACTCAGATCATTACTTGGTCAAATTAACGTATCGATGTCGTATGCCAAAGGCATATTCAGAGAAAACCAGCCCGCTACAAAAATTTGGCATCGAAAGGCTCCAAACAGCGTCTGTAGCCAAAAATTTCACGGAGACCCTCGACAACCAGCTGGCTCTCATCTTTTCAGACGCATCGTTAAAGACGAGCTCTGGATGGAAGTGAAAGCGGCTATCAGGATCGTGATAGAACAGACGATCGGACATCAAGCCCGGCGCAAGAAGAATGATTGATTCGATGATGAGTGCCAGAATGCGTTATGTAAAAAGAATCAGACGTACAAAGAATACGTAGGTAGGAAAATCAGGACGAAGAGAGAACACTATGAAAACCTCAGAAGAGTAGTGAATAAGATAATTAGGATTAAGAAAAGAAAATACTATGACGACCAGTCGAGAAGAATAGATGTAAGTTTAGCGAGCAATAACAAAAGACAAGCATACAAAGTAGTGAAAAGCCTGAAACGTGGTTATCAGCCCAAAACCACCCTCTGTCGTGATGACAGTGGCAATATAATCGCTGATGTAATCAAGATTAAGGAAAGATGTGCATCTTATCTCAAGAACCTCCTTAATCCTCCACACAGCTCCAGAACATCGGAGCCTATAGATGTCTGCGGAGAACTTCCATTGGCCCCACCACACTGGATGAAGTTTATTCCATCGTCAACGCCCAAAAGAATAATAAAGCGCCGGGCATCGATGAGATTCCAGTGGAGTTCATCAAATATGGTGGCAGTAGTGTTCATCAAGCTATTCACAAAGTCATCCGGCACATTTGGCAACAAGAACATATGCCGAAAGAGTGGAGCCAATCAATTATATTCCCTATCCACAAAAAAAGGTGACAAGTTAGAGTGCGAAAATTATAGAGGCATATCAATTCTTTGTACGGCGTACAAAATATTTTCTAAAATCTTAGAAAATATAATCGGATCATACGCCAACAGTATTATAGGGGAGTATCAAGGTGGTTTTAGGGCAGGTAGATCAACAACAGACCAATTGTTCACAGTCAAGCAGGTACTTGAAAAGTGCTGGGAGTTCGACATAGATATACATCAAATTTTCGTTGACCTCAAGTAAGCACACGACAGTATTGACCGTAACGTACTGTACCAAATAATGCTTTGCTTTGGCATCCCAGCTAAATTACTTCGCCTTACCAACATGACAATGACGTCAACAACCTCCCAAGTCCGCATCAATAACCAACTCACCGATGCCTTTGACACAAATATCGGACTAAAGCAGGCCGATGGGCTGGCCCCATTGCTATTCAATTCGGCTCTGGAGTACGTCATACGGAAGCTACCTGTGGATACGCGAGGTACGTTACTATACAAGTCGAGCGATGTAGTGGCCTATGCGGACGATATCAACATTCTGTCACGGTCATTAACAACTGCCAAAGAACTCTCTCTGAAACTTGACAGCGAAGCAAAACTAGTAGGGCTACAAATCAACGAAAATAAAACAAAGTTCATGATGCAGTCTAGGAAAAATAGCTCAAATACACAAAAGATCACACTTGGCGAACATAGTATCAAAAATGTGAGCAAATTTGTGTATTTAGGCGCCAAAATAACGAAAACGGGGAATGAAAGAGACCAAATACGCCGAAGAATACAGCTTGCAAATAAAATATTCTATTCAATATTGACGATCTTGAAGACCAGCTGCATACACAGAAAAATAAAGCTCAAAGTATACAAATCAGTGATAAGACCTGTGTTGTGCTATGGGGCTATGGACCCTAACCCAAGCATCCGCAAATATATTGAAGTCTTTTGAGCGACGGGTCCTGAGGTGAATAATCGGAGCGAAGCTAGACGGGGACCAATGGCAAATTCGATACAACCATGAGCTGTATGAAATTTTTGATGAACCGGAGGTCTCAAGGGTTGTAAGACTGCGGATGCTGCAATGGGCTGGACACATGAATCGTATGGACGAACAATGGATACCCAAGAAGGTATTCGTTGGGAGAACTTAAGGCCGGAGGCCAGTGGGGAAACCGAGAAAACGTAAGTCTGACGCTGGTCGACGAAGACAGCTCATCGCTGCTCGGGTTTCGGAATTGGAAGACGCGGTCAACGGACCGAGACAGTTGGAGGCGCTGTTTGCAGGAAGCGAAGGCCCGAAAGGGGCTGTAGTGCCAAGAAGAAGAAGAAATATATTCGGAAAATCTTTTAATATCTGGTACAATCAAATTTATTTGTCGCACTGCCAAAAGATAATGTTTGGCTCTTAGTTCCTCGTCACTTTTATCGTTGATGTAATGCGTCAAAAATTCTTGTGGCCGATTTAGCCAAATTTCATTTGCTGCGTAGTTTCTCGGAGACTTTCCCCTTGTCGCCTCATCAGCCGGGTTGATAGGATCCGGGCGCCATCGCTGGTCCTTGGCTCCACTACCATCCAGAATTTCCGACACCCGATTTGCAACATATTGTTTATATTTCCGTTGGTTTAATCGGATCCACCTAATCGCTGTTTTTGAGTCAGTCCAAAAAAAAATTTGTTTATTTTCACCGTGTTGCATTTCACGATTATTTTCTTAAGCCCCACGCCCAATACTGCTGCTTGTCGTCCCAGCTTCGGTATAGTGTGGTACCGGGCGGGTGCACACGAACTTTTTCCTGCGACAAATGTTACTTTCACTTATCCGTCTCCAATACGCTACCGCAGCCATTGCCTCCTTGCTTGCGTTGACAAAGGCGTGTAGATCCACCTGCGTCTTAGCAAAATCTAGGAAGTAACATCATGGTACTCTGAACTGGTTCACTATTGGCAGCCCCTACATCCAACGTTTCCAGTCAACAGTTAAAGTTTCGTCCCACCGCTTGCATCAACACTTTCGCTGAAAAACCGAATGGATCGAAAACGGACATATTCACACAAAGCACTTCGCGTTTTGTGGGCCATCTACTAAAGTAGAATATTTATTTTAGCACTTTATGGAATCGCAACTTGAAAATAAAAACATCTGGCTATGACAGCCAGTGCATCCCTAGGATCCTCTCCAATTCAACTTCTATGTTGGCCGTTTCTCTTGAGTCACCAGCAGCGTTTACAACAGCAGCTTTAACTTTGTCCGAGTTAGAAACTATGTTTCGTAATTCAAACCCACCAGCTCGGTGTATTTTGATGACGACTTGTGTTACATTTATGGCATCGTCTTCTGACTGGAAACAATCCACATAGTCATCAACATAATGTCTTTCTATGATTGCCTCAACTGACTATCCTGATTTCTCTTTAAGGTAGCCACTTGGTGAAACATCTCTTTTATGGCTCCGAAGAATGCCACTGGTGCCTGCCTAAATTTGAATAAAATTTTAATCAGTGGCTGGTTTATGTCAGGACCCGGAAAAAGAGCCTTGTTTAGTGAAGTATTTTAAACTTCAGCAGCGGCATCAAAAACTAGGCGTAATCCTTGTTTATTTGGGTTTTTATGCCAAAGTGCGGTAAGTAAAAGGTTTTCTCTGACTTTTGAGCTGCTTCAGCGATGGTAAGTTTAGGGGCGTAGCCTGTACTTATATAATCATTGATTTTACTGCAATATTCATTGGCGTATTGCGTATCTTGAAGCATTTTTCTTTCAACGCTTTCTATACTTCGCATGGACATAGAATACGTTTCTGGAAAAGGTGGAATAAACGCTTCCCAAAGGAGTCCAGCCTTATATCTAGCATCGAGTCTCATTGTTGATAACTTCGAAATATTCAACGCTCTTTCGTCATCTTTTGAAGCAATTTTCTTTATAATCGGCTTCAGACCAAAATTTTCAGCATCAAAATAATCCGACATAAACTTGTGCATCTCTGCTAACATATCATCCGCTCTTCTACAATGTAGGACACGTCTTGTATCTGACTTGAGCTCTTTAATGTCTGTCGGTCCATACACCATCCAACCTAATCGAGTTTTCACTGCTATCGGTCCAGCGGACAATGATGTACGTAGTGCTTCAACTAGTACAGTAAGAAAGGCGTGAGCCAGACTTAGAATTATTTGTGGCTGTTTATCGCAATAGTCCTGTATTGGCAACCTTACCAGATGCTGACAATTCTTTTCATTTAACTCACTATACTTAAAAGTCTGCACTGGCAATGCTAACTCCAATGACATATAACAATTTTTCATATTAAAAATTTTCGCGGCTTCGTTCACTCTGCTTATACAAAGGTTCACTATCTCAGTTCGTTAAGACGTTGTTTGATTACTAAGCCACTGCAAGTTTAAAACATTGTGTTGTCCACAGGTACCTAATCATCGGGCAAGATTCTGGTCCACCATCGAGAAGTTTTCCACATCATCAACAGATGCGTTTGTGGTGATGATTTCAAAGGGTCCATGTATCTTCGTTGGCAGTACTTGGAACAAAATTTTTCCCTCTTCTTTCGTGACCGTCTGCATGACAATTGCGACTTCTTGGAACTCGCTGCACTATGCAAGATGTGTGTGTTGCTGGTAACTGTTGGATCTCAATTTGTTTCTCTTGCTTAGCATGAAGTAGCCAGTGGTGTAATCTCTGATATCCATCGATTCCGCAGCAACGTCACTGCCTGCAGTTATTCATCTGGCGGCCCTTCTTCAAGCAGGAAAAACAAACTTGACTTTCTTTAACTTTTGCCCAGCAATTATCCACAATAGCTGGGAGAAAAATGTACTAATATTTAATGTAGGGCACTGCTCGTCGCAGGCGCAACATTTTGTTTGCACTACGCTTACTCCGGCAAAATGCTTCAAAGGGTTAGTAGGCTGCTTACGGTTGTTTCTCGCTTGTGTCAGCAAGGATTATGTTGGCAGCGCATCCAACACCATATTTGCCAGGTGTCGCAAGCATTTAAGCCACCGACTAAACTCAAGCAATGTTGGTGGCCGCTCAAGCAAGATACATTTTTCAGCCCACTGCATTTGTAGCGAGATGGGCAGTTTTGCGATGAGCTCACTTAACAATGTTGGATTGGCAATGTGATGTTCGCCGGGAGCACTCTGTTAAAAATGCTGCCATATTAACCATCTTACTCGCAAATTTAATCAAAGCGTCCAGATTGCCTTGAAGTAATGGGGGCACAGCACGTATCTTCTCAATTTGGCTTTTGATTAGTTGACCCGGCCTTGCAAAAGTTTCCCTTAGTGTTTCCATAATTGCAAGGACATTACTGGAGCCGCAGAGTAAAAATTCAACAGTATCTCTAGTGCGGCCTTTTATGGATTTACGTAAACGCATTATATTATGTAGTTGCGAGTATTCAAACTCATCAGTAGTCGTATCAAAACCTTCGACAAGCTTCTGCCATTCCTCAGGATAACCTGAAAATGGTGGCAGCGGGTACACTTTTTTCTTTCTGTATACTGTTTAAGGTAAGGAAAACGGAGTATTGCGCTGCAATTGTTGCGCAGTTGGATCAAACTGAGCTGATTGTGTTATTCTTTGAGGCGGCTATATCATGGATGGCATCTGAACTGGTGGTATAAAAGAAGACTGCGGTACGAATTGTGTCGATTGCTGCATTGAGTTTGACAGCTGCTGCGTAGGCAGTGATTACTGCTCCACCAGCTGTGATGGCTGCTGTATTAGCTGTGTTGACGGCTGTGACGGTTGATGCATCAGTTGCGAAAGCTGTTGCATCGGCTGTGATGACTGTTGCGTTAGCTGTGTTGGTTGCGGTATATGTTGAGATAGCTGCCGTGTCGTCTGTGATGGCTGTTGGGTCGGATGCGGTATCTGTTGTGATAGCTGCCGAGTCATCTTTGATGACTGCTGTGTCGGTTGCGGTATCTGCTGTAATAGCTGTTGCTTCGGCTGTGATGTTTGCTCCATCTGTTGTGATATTTGCTGCGTCGGAATTCTATATTGACGCATTTCTTCTCGAAGATCACTTACAGTTCCTTGTAGTTGCTGTGAGATGAGTATCGCCTGCATGGCATGCATTTGCCGGCCAAACTCGTTTTTCATGTCAAGCAACTTACGATCCTATTCCCTTAATATTGCATCTAAATTGATATAACTGTTTTCAGACATGGCGGCTGGCATAGTAGAGGTGGTTGCGTTGTTTGGTGACGTTGGCGGGTCTTGACTAGTTGCTGCCGGCGTATTGGATGCGGAACGTTCAATTGGCATGTTACTGAAATCAATAAATCGCACTGGCGGATCACTCTTATTCTTTTTCTGGCTAAATCGCCTCAAAGACCCTTTACCGGTCATCAACTTGCAACTTGTTAGGCAAAGCAAATAGAAAATGGCAGTTCAAGAGTAGCGTCTAAAATTCAATCCACACAATTGTGTGACTTTTTTGTAACTCGAACTATTGAATAAAACGTGCTCGGCAGAATTCAAACTGTTGTCTTTGAAACGCTGGTTTGAAATTTGAGCAACTGTTGCTTTATTCTCTGAAATATATGATTGAATAAACAATATATAATCGGCTTTGATTTCTTACATCTTATTTGCTCTGTCACTGCTACAAAAAAGAACGAACATTTGTAAACAGTACTATTTATAACCTTACAACTAATACTCTCATATGACAACATTGTATTTTTTACGATGGGCCATCTCATGATGGCCTTGAATGAAGCTCTGCTTTACCATCTCAAATCAATTATCAACAATACGGTAGTTCCGCTTTCTACCAGAGGATGAAGACTAACAAAAGCACTCCAGCAATAGAATTGTTAGAAAGATCTTAAGAGTTCCACGGTATATTGGAAACACTGGCATCTACTAGGACCTAAGAATTGAGACCGTTGAAAAATACGTACATGACAAGGCACTGAAGCTCCTTGATACAATTGACAAACATACTAATAGTACCCTGGCATTCCTCTGAACTTTTAAAACAGGGATCCCAATTCTCCACCAATTAATATTGTAAAAATTATTTTTAAATAATTTAATAACTGAAACTGGCCTATGAAGGTAGATGGGTACTGAAGTGCTCACAGTCATAAAGGAGTCAAGGTGCTAAGCCGCACTAACTTCACATCCCTCACATTCAATGAGAGTAATTCGATTAAAACTGAAAAGAACAGCACTTTAGAAATATAAGGTTTAAAATTGAAACACGTGAAAACTATGAAACGTATCACTTGCTTGTCGTGTTTAATATTTTGAAAAATTAAAAAATGCGACGCGGCATTACATTTCAACGCTCATACCATAAAGGCGTTACAAATAATGCTTCATTTGACTTGACGTACGAGGGCAGTTCAAATATGATGGAGACAAACGCTGTAGATGGCGCGAATGTATGTTTTAAAGGTCGTTATGTGGTAGCTGGGTCCCTTACAAACAGTTTGGCATAGTTTTTGCCGGGTGTGCATGTTTCGCACGGGTGCTACGACTATGAGTGAACGTCAAGTGCCGATCGCCATTGCGTAACGTATTGTTATTCGTTTTTTAAGTATGAGAAGGCGTTAAAAACACGGAAATTTTTCTGCGTTTGCAAAATCAGTTCAGTAGTGTGTGCTTGAGTAGGGCTGCTGTGTTTAAATGGGCCTAAGCATTCAAATATGGTCGCAAAACCGTCGAGAATGAGCCGTATGATCGTCGAGCGCGAACCAGCATCACACCATACAACATTTGCCGCGTTGAACAACTCATTTTGGATTACCGTAGGATAAATGTTCGAAAATTTCGGCTGAACTCGGCATCAGCATTGGTAGTGTAGAATCTATTATCCACGAACACCTTCAATATCGCAAAATAATTGCAGATCGGTTCCTAAACCAGCACGAAGTGCGATTCTTCTCCAGAATAACGCGCACCCTCATACCGCGCGTCTCACTCTCGAAACAATATCGAAATTAGGGTGGGAGTTACTGGAACCATCCATCAATAGCTTTATAGACAAACAAAAATCCACCAATAACCCAAAAACATTACTAAATTTTCGCAATCCTCCTAAAAAATGTCTATTATGACACGATGCATCTCACATGTCAACGAGGCATTTCTGAGTCTAAAATGAAGCTAGAGCTTGATTAATGACTTAAACGAGTGATATAATTCCAGGCTGATAAAACTTTACCGTAGGAGATGATAACTTTGAAAATGTGGATAACTTTTTGTATATTCGAGCCAACCTGAATAGATAAAGCGACAAAAAAGACAAGATTAAACATCTTATAAACGCTGCAAATTAGGCCTACCATTCTATATTTCCTTTCTAAGGTCCAGATTTGCGCACAGGCAAAATAACCTTGATTCCCATAAATTCTTGGTCAGCAATATTTTAGAACAGAGACCCTGATAAGTGAATTCGAAAAGGTAGTTGACATATTTGAACGGTAACATCTCCGAGAAATTGATGTCCTAGTGAAAGAAAGTTCAAAGTGGAGACTACATTATAACGATGAGTTTCTGAATTGTTCAACAAATCACCTGTATCTAAACTAAACTGCAATGAGCGGCCCATGTAGAAACAATTGAAAAAAACCGACTATCCAAAAGAACATCGAAGGGCAGAGCACAGGGTAAACTCCCACCGGGGAGACCAAGGATGCAATTTGAAGACACGATAGAAACTGACAGCAGGTCTTTGTTGGAAGTGATCAACTGGTAAACGTGGCCGACGAACCGTGACGATTGGAGGAGATTAATGCTGAAGGGCAGTGCTAAGCTTGGGTTGCCACGCCATAGATGAGGATGATTAAAAATTATCGAGTAAAATTGAAAAAGCTGGCTTTGATCCAGAAGAGTCAAACACAAGACGGAAAAAGTAACAAAATAAATAATAAATCCATCCAGTAAGGATAAAGTTAGACAGTTTTCCTATATAATTGGTTCACCTTCTTTTGCGCCCTTACATGCTCACAAATCATGTGCTTTTAGTTTTTAGCAGCTGCCTAGAATTCATTGCATGCAGATTCAAGTTTATAAATTTTGAATTTTCTAAGGTCGATAATATTGTATGTAGTCAGTCTAGTTAACGTAAAATGTATCAGCTTTTGAATGAACTTCTTCTTAATGTCGGATTTTAAATTTAATTTCAGCCGCCCCAAAATTATATCCGATATACGCCACTGCTGTAATGAAATTATTGCTAGCGCAGTAGCTTGCATTCATAGTGAAATTCAAAGAGGGCCATATTACAATATGAAAACAGAATTTCTGCAATATTCGACATTAACTTTTATGCGGAGTTTGATTTGCTAACATGTTTTCAAGCTTATAATTTTTATTAAAAAGAACTTTAGTACCTGTTCACATCCCTCGGTCTCCAACCCTCCTTCACTCTTGAGTATCTGTACATATTTACGACTTTCTTTTACTTTTTTTCAGCTTTGCTCCGGCGATGACTTGAATACAAATTGGCCACTTAAATAATGCCTTCAATCAAATCTCTCCACCTTGGACCACTTCAGGACAAAAATAACAACATGGCAGACGGGTGTCCTTTTAAAATGAACGTCCATAAAATTGTCTTGTGAATTCAGTTGGAAGATGGAAGCAACAATTTAACGTAAAAAGGAACGTGAAGTTAGTAAAATTCGTTATTTATTTTTTTGCAGTCAAGAAAATTAGGGAAAATACATGATAAACACATATAGAAAGCTACTCTTTTAATTTCAACTTCAACAACTGCAGAATAAAAGCAAATGTAGTAAGCAAATATATACAAATCATACTATTTAGATTACGTTGAATATCATGTGAGACACTCATATGGAATTTGCGGTTCCTGGCACTAAATCATGAATTCCAGGAGAATTCAAAAACTTTTCCTTTATGCTTACCCAACAATGACTACGCTTATTTCATTATTTTATATTTTCTTACACAAATATTTGTGCAGACTTGGTTAAAATCTTAGAATACAATAGACGATAAATTGCCTGCAGTAAATTAACGAACATGTGCATACGAGTAAATGTTTTAAAAGATAGCTGGAATAGATATGTAACAAATTTATTTCAATAGCATTTGAGCATGCATGCATGCATGAACAACTGATAGATTTTATCAATGTCTTCAATATTCGCATTCCTATGGAGAATTACTAAAGAATAAATGAAAACTTTGAAGGAAACTTATTGGCGTGGTAGAGTAACCATGGAGCAAAGCATATGCACAATCAAATAATAGTTTTAAAGAATGATAGAAAATAATAACAGTTTTTCTTAGAAAATTCAAATGAGAAAACTTTTTCTAGTTTACTTCTATTTTGAATGGTTGCTAATATGAGCCACGTGCTATTTTAATAGAGAAACCTACCTAATTTTAGTTCAAAGAAAACTATAAAAAAATTAGATAAAAAGATGGATAGCCTACCATCTTATCTATTTGACACAAAAATATACTCAAATATAAATTTTTTTAAATTCCTTTGAGATTTCCAGAAACATGGAAAGAGGAGGGAGTCAAAAATATCCTCGAAACTCTGGGCAGACTTGCGAACAAAGCTTCATTCCCATACACTGTGAATTTGTATATATAATTTTTATGCATTTTAAGTTTTAGAATTGCCGCTCAAATTAAAAATAAATTTAAGCTGTATTTGCAATTAAAAAACTTTTAATAGTTATATCTTCAAACATGTAAGTATATCTATCTCCTAATTGACGTGGAACTATTGTTGTGTAAAGGAGTGTGCGGTTGGTACCGAAGGTTCGTTCGGAATTACGCAACGGTTTCAGCGCCCCTGTCGCACATGCTCCGAAAAGGTAAGTCCATCTGGTCCAAACTCAGTTGAAAGGCATTCGAAGCCTTGACATCTGCTCCAGTTTTAAACAGCCTGCTCCAGTCTTAAACAGCCTGCTCCAGTCTTAAACAGCCTACTCCAGTCTTAAACAGCCCTGACCTTCAGCAACCCTTCTCCATTCATTATGACGCAAGTCAATACGGAGTTGGGGCCTTGCTAGTGCAATTGACCGAAGAGGGAGAAGAAGCTTCCATTGCTTCCATGACCAGTAGACTGAACTCGGCCCAGAGAAACTACATCATCTCCGAACAAGAATGTCTGGCAGCGATGATCGCTGTCAAGAAATTCCGAGCGTACATAGAAGGCCACCAGTTTGAAATCATCAGAGACCACGCATCGTTACAATGGCTGATGAACCATGCGGACCTACACGGACGTTTGGCCCGACAGGTTCTTAAACTGCAAGGGTTCAAGTTTTCCATCAAACATCGAAATGGGACCCAGAAAATCGTGCCCGATACTCTCTCGCGAACGTTTTCACTCGAGGGAGCGGAATTGGCATTAAGTGCGGATGATCCCATCGAGATAAACTTAAACGGCTCACATTTCAATACAGACAGCTACAACGAGTTGAGGAAAACCATCGTAACCCAACAAACACGGTTGCCTAATTTGAAAGTGATAGATGGCTATATTTATCGAGGTAATGAATACGCAACCGGTGATTCATGGCAGGATGAAGAGTCTTGGAAACTTTGGGAGTCGGAGGAAACGACTCACAATCTGATCTTGCGCACACTAGACCATCCTCTAAGGGCCCACGGTGGCTACGGTTGGACAGCGCCTTAAGAAGTACTGTTTTTTGCCAAAAATGTCATCTCAAAGACTATGTAAGCGCTTGTGAGATCTGTAAACGCACCAAAGCTCCTAACAAGCCTTTTTGACCTTCTATTAATTATCTCAACGTTCCTGAGCGTGTATTTCAACGTCTGTTTATAGATCTACTCGGCCCATCTCCTCGTTCATATATGGGAAACATGTGAGTTATCGTTGTGCTGGATCAGCTCTTTAAATTCCCGATGGTAGAACCTTTGCAAATTCACGACTTCACATATTGTAAAATTTTTAGAGAGTCGAGTATTCCATGTGCTTGATGTACCAGAAAGCGTGTACTCGGACAACAGATCTCAGCAGTTTGAGAGTCTACTCGAACAGTACGGTATCAAACACCAACTGACGCCAATTGTATGAGCCAGGGACAGGGAGATGCTGGATTTTCAAGGAGGCCCTAACTAAAGCCAAATCGATACTCAAATGATCCGTATCCTGCAGGTCAATTTGCACCGAAGCACAAACGCCCAGGACCTACTTGAGCAGTTTGCGAGGGATAAGAAAGCTGACCTCCTGTTGCTGAGCGAGCAACATCATAACAAGGACTCGCAAGCGTGGTACCCTGACGAATCTAGTACCTCGGGCATCTGGGTTCGAGACAGCGCCCGCCTTCAGATGCAGGGCCATGGACGCGGGGATGGTTTTGTGTGGGTGCGGTGTTCAGGGATAACATATTTCAGTGTTTATCTGACGCCTAACGAGGCAATGCCATCTTTTCGAACCAAACTCGATGCCCTGGAGGACGCTGTCTCGAACACAGAGGGCCACATGCTGGTCGGGGGAGACTTCAACGCTAGAGCCATTGAATGGGGTATGCCACAATCCGACCCAAGGGGAAAGCAAATCTTGGACATGGCGGCCAGAACAGCGCTTTTTGTCCTAAATACTGGTAACACCCCTACTTTCCGCCGCTGCGGTTGCGTAGGAACCATACCCGATGTGACACTCGCTTCGGAGTCCCTGGTACCTAGAGTACACAACTGGCGAGTACTAGAGGACTACTCGGCTAGTGATCACCAGTATATAGCTGTTGAGATTCACGACGGTGCCACTCTGCGTGCATATGCCCAAACTTCAATCCCCGGATGGAGGACTGGGAGGATGGACGTTGAGAGGTTTGCTGACGCGCTTACGGCCGGCGCACCGTTGCTAGGAGCTCCACCAGGGAGTGGAGGGCCTACAGCCAAGGACTTGGTGAACTCAACTATGAGTACCATCATAGCTGCTTGCGAGTCTTCCATGCCCCGTCGGAGACCCCGACATGGTAAGCCTCCAGTATACTGGTGGTCAAACGAGATCGCCGAACAAAGAAGCGAGTATCACAAACTTCGGCGAGAGGCCCAGCGGGCGCGAACACGGGAGGAGGCGGACACTAGGCTAGCAGCATACAGGTCCGGCAGGAAATATCTTCGCAGGCTTATTAATAAGAGCAAGGCCCGATGCTGGCAAGACCTCGTGGACGATCTAAATAGGGATCCGTGGGGCCTTGGCTACAAGCTGGTCATGGGGAAACTTGGTGTCCTACGGAAGCCTTGTATACATGACGCGGAAAAGATGGACGTGATAGTGCGGGGACTCTTCCATGGTGAAACAGCAGTCGAGTGCCCACTCTTCACACAGCTGGAACTGGAGGAGGCAGTCCTCTCCCTGAGAGCGAGGAAGGCTCCAGGTCCAGATGGTGTTCCAGCTGAGGTTTTGCAGCTCGTCTATCACCATTGTCCTGACTTGCTGCTCAGCACATTCAACGCTTGCCTACGGGACGGGGTTTTCCCGGTACGATGGAAGGTGGCGAGGCTCGTGCTGGTCAGCAAGAGGAAGGGAAATCCCGAATCGCCGTCTGCATACCACCCGTTATGCATGCTAGACACGGCTGGGAAAGTGCTAGAGAAACTCATCAAGGGAAGACTCACTGACGCGACTCGTGCTGCTGGGGACCTATCTCCTCGGCAGTATGGCTTTAGAGCAGGACGTTCTACCATTGATGCGATTGCAGAGGCGGTGAACGCGGTCCAAAAGGCAGAGGCGTATAGTCGCACCAAGCGACGGAGCGTCCTGTTGGTGACACTCGACGTCAGGAATGCCTTCAACTCCGCTAGATGGGTGGATATTCTGGACACGCTGGAAAACTCTTTTCAAGTTCCAGAATATCTAATGCGGCTTTTGAGGAACTACCTAAAGGACCGAAGCCTGCTCTACGACACGACACAGGGCCAACGAAGGATGGAAATTACATCGGGTGTTGCCCAGGGATCTATCCTTGGTCCGGATGTGTGGAACGTGTCTTACGACGGGCTACTGAGACTGGAGATGCCAGATGAGTCGCGCTTGGTCGGCTGTGCGGATGATGTTGCGGCTCTGGTCGCCGGATGCACCGTTGAACAAGCGCAACTTAGGCTAAGTATGCTAATGCGCCGAGTGAGGGACTGGATGACTGCTCGCGGGCTCAGTTTAGCACTGGAGAAAACCGAAGTGGTCATCTTGACAAAAAAGAGAATCCCTAGAGCAAGGATGATCAGTATTGGAGATATACAGATCGAATCGAAGCCAGCAGTGAAGTACCTGGGGCTACTGATCGACTCGAAGATGAGTTTCTCTGAGCAAATCAGGGCAACGGCTGAGAAAGCTGCTTCGGGAATATCGGCCCTGAGTCGACTTATGGCCAACGTAGGGGGATCCAGCCCATCAAGAAGACGCCTCTTGATGAGTGCTGTAGGGTCAGTGCTACTGTACGGAGCAGAGGTATGGGGCGACGCTCTCAGCAAGGAGGTATACCGAAAACGATTGGCACAGGTACAGAGAAGAGGAGCACTGAGAATTGCATCTTCGTATCCAAAAGTCTCCGATTCGGCGGTGAGAGTGGTTGCAGGCGTGATACCTGTCGCTCTCCTTGCTAGAGAGCGCCGCGTTATTTACCTGCGCTGAAACGAGGATGCGAGGGAGATGGTTGTCCGCGAGGAGAGACAACGCTCGCTCAACGATTGGCAGCAGTCTTGGGTGAATTTTACGAAGGGAAGGTGGACTGCGCGCCTCATCCCGGATGTGAGACCATGGCTAAATCGAAGGCATGGTGAGACTGACTTCTATCTGATCCAGCTTTTGAGCGGGCAGGGGTGTTTTCAGTCTTACCTGCACAAGATCGGCAAGTCACGGTCTCCCGATTGTCGGCTTTGCCCAGGAGAGGAGGATAATGCCTGTCACACATTTTTTGCGTGTACCAAATGGGCCAGGCTGCGAAAGGAACTCTACAGGGAGACGGGAGAGCTCACCCCGGATAATATAGTTGCGGTGATGCCTCGAATCGGTTGACAAATGGAACCAGGTGGCACATTATGCTCGGGCATTCCTAAAATATAAAAGTGACTCACAGCAGCCGGAGGCACTGGGGCTGGGGGATTGCTCTTCTGGCAATTCCTCTTCCCCTCTAACCTCCCGCTAGGAAAGGGACTCCCCAGCTTGAAGGCGCTCCACGGCGTAACAAAACGAGACCTAGCCCGAAGTAATGTGTCAAACGGTTCCAGGCTAGGTTCTCAGATTGACAGGGGAGGTGTTTAGTGGGTAGTCCAAAGGTATCCTCCATGGAAGTCCCACACTGCCAGACTCGGCGGGCATAAATGCCTTCACCTCCCTACCACAAAAAAAAAAAAAATAAAACTGACGCCAATTGTAGTAATCGAGCAGTCACACAAGCCAACGGCCCGAAAACTGCATAACATTGTTCCGAAATTTCAACTGCAGATTTGAAAGATTTAGTTACTCAAATTTAACTTTTTATAAAATTTGGAAAGCAAAAAATTTTTTTTCATAATAAATGTAAATTTATATTGTTTCTTTTTTATTACATTAAATGTAAATTTTTGCTTTGCATTGATATTCGTTATAATATTTATCTTTTATTATGATTTAAATTTTCAATATATTATTAATTTTATTAAGTTCACTACACAAATCTGCGAATGGAAATTTCGGACATGGGGACACTGATTTAGTGCATCATATCTATGTATTGCATTGGCGAATGTAAACTAACTCAGCTAAGCTAGCATCGGTTCCAGATTACAGGTGCGGCTGAGAAAATAATGCGGAAATTTGGAAAGATGCTCGAGATTGCGCACCAGCGTGAACGCCGCGAGAAATAGAGGGATAGTATCAGTAAAGAAGGGTGCGGTTTTTAAATATCAGAATACGTAACGGAGAAAGAAAGACCGTGAAAGGAACATGTGGCGGCGGAAGCGCATGCGGGAGAAGATACGGCAGTAACACTGACTATGCGTGTGCGAAGTTCCTTTGATTGATTGATTTGGTGTGATGATTGTAGTACATCTATTCATTCAGTACAGTTTTCTGTTCTGATAGTTGTTAGTAGTATGTGTTATTGAATTTATTCAGACAATTAAGTGTGAAAATGCCGGAAAACGAACGTTTCATTGACGATTGCAATCGAGCCGTTATCATGGTTGTTTATCAGTGAGAGAAATTGATAAAGTTGAACGCGCAAAAATAAGGAAATGTCGCTCTAAGTTCTACGACGCAACAAAAAATAGAGAAAAATAAATGCAACGGGGCACAATCAGTGGATTAAATTTGGTTAATTCCTCCTATATATATGTACAGCTCTTTTCTTTTTTTGATATATTAACTTTGCAGTTTGTGTGCATTGTAGTTGCCTGTGGATGTACAAAGTGTTTATTATAATCATTTGATTTCACACTAATCACAGATTAATACTTAGGGTAGGTGCATATTATATTAACACTCTACTTACTAATGCGTATCATGAAAACTTCGAATTGAATCACAGCGCATTATCCGAAAACTAACAACACATTTGATTCTTCCTAACGCAATTTATAATAATCAAATTTTCATATGTGGTTGGCCCTAACAAGAACTAAAATGTTGTTTGTATAAAAATTTATCAAATATCTTTGATTTCGCAGAAAAAGTACATTGGATCATACACTTACGTTTTGTAAAGGAAAGGATTGAATATAAATAGTGTTAGTAAATTAATTATTTAAATTGCCCAGTTCAAATTTAAATCCACCTTATAAACATTTATTTTACAATTTATGCAATGCGAAACCAAAAATTTGTTTAGCACTTGTTATTCGAACAAAAAATTACAATTCTATTAAATATATTTATTTTTACTTTAAAATGATGAATGTGAATTAAATTAAAAAATAATCAAATTAATGTTAGGTATACTAGTTAAATATTTATTAGAAGAGAGAGTCTATTCGCAATTAGAGTATAAGAAAACGAATTTCTTTACTAAAAAGGAAATAATGATATTTGGTTGGTTAAAATTAAGAACGGTCTTTCGTTTCATTCAACCCGACCGGGTATGGGACCCGCAACGATGACCGGCTCCTCCACTAAAATAAGCTAGCCATTGGACACACTTCTCCTTTTCTTTTTGCGTTATAGGGGCTCTTGCCTGGTAGAGTGGCCTTCTGCTCGCGTGCCCTTTTATGGTATAGTGTTATGTGGTTCCATCACGTAATACTATAACATGAATTGGCCACGTTTGTATTTTTCATTTGATGGAAAAGTTCATGCAAATTATGTTTGTATGAGTTTTTCACTCAAATGGGAAATATATGGCAACGTCTACATTTGGATCTTGATCCGGTTGGGAGGGTGCCAGGGGCACCGCTTTCACCTGGATGCCCCATTCTTATGTGCGGGCCATAAATATCGTCGATAACGACGAAGTCTGCTCCTAAGTCTATCTGTTTTCTCCCGGCCTAGTTTGTTACTGGCTATTAACAAGTTCAGCCCTTAGTAGGTTACCTCGGCCCCAACACCAGTCGATCGGCATTAGATCACTTCAATTTCTGAATGCGAAAAATATTTTTGTAGCGGGTCTTGTGCTGGGGAAAAGAACCCATCCCACGACACCGCAACGCTAGCCAACCAGTGCATTCACGCGTCCCTAAAAAAGGCCAAATTTCTGCGGATCAAACCATCCTCTTTTGCCGAGGTAGCAGACGTAGCTGCAATCCTTCACGGACATTTTATATCTACAGATTTTTCTATGTTTTCCACAATCTAACGCATCAGAACGTTTGAATCGCACCCTGTTAGCCGAGATCCACTCTTATGTCCACCAAACTCAGAAGGATTGGGACTACAGATTATCCGCCATCACTTGCGCTCTGCAGTCGTCTCATCACTCCGTCACCGGTGTCTCACCTTACTTTGCCACCTTCGGACAGCACATGATTTGCCATGGCAAATCATACAGACTACTACGGCAGTTAAAATGCTTGGGAGATCCCGTTGTTCCGCTGGAGCCTCATGAACGTTTATGTGAGCCCCGCCAACAAATCGGACGGAAGATAAAGACTGCAGGACGTGCCAATGAGACGGATTACAATCTGAGGTCCCAGCCTTCTAATTTTAAGGAAGGCCATGAAGTTTTTCGTCGCAACTTCCGCCAAAGTGACGCCGCTGGGCATTACAATGCCAAGCTAAATCGTCGTTTTCTGAAAAGCCGTGTAGAGAAGGTTGTAGGACCCAATCATTACCTCCTCTCAGACCTATCGGGGAAAAAATCGGGGTATATCACGCAAAAGACCTGCGTCGATAGTTTAAACATACACGTCTGTTTTGTCCGTCCGCACTTAATTTCAATCACACGCTTAGGTAACCCATTTACAGTAAGTCGAAAGTACTTGCGTCAGTCTGTCGTTCCGCTAGTCGTTTTCTTCTGTTATCTCACTCCACGTTCCGACCACGAACACAATCGATTGTCAACCTGAAGATCTTTCAGCTGCTTTTTCGCAATCCTTGTCTCATTAGGATCACAAGAAATTATCCACCCAATTTTCACTACACTATTTTTACGCTAGTATTTTGTTTACGCGACAAATTTACTCCAAATTACGATGAATTTTCATGCAAGAAATAAATTAACGCGATCACATTTTAATGCGAATATATTTCTTAAAAAATTCACAAGCAAGCTGAGTAAATAGAAGTATGCTCTTGTCCGATAGTTTTCGTACTCAACGTATGAAACGCAGATACCAATAATGAGTGAATTCAACAAATTTGTTTGGGCATTTTCAAATATTCAATATTCAAAATTACATCTAGGTGTCAGGTTTTTAGTTTTCGGAGTCTCGAACAGATGTCAGTTTAAACGCTTTACACTTTCGGAGTCTCGGATGGACGTCAAACTTGAACGTATCCTATTGTTATTTTCTTTGAACACACTGTACACATGTATCTTGTTACGAGCGGTACGTTAGAAAGGAATAAAACGTATTTTCAAATCTAGCACCATTGGGCGTTTTTCTCGGTATAAATCCCTATCATTTTGATACGTCGAGCCGGATTCCTTTAAAGTAATCGGGAAAACATTCATCTTGCGGGAAAAACTGAATTCGTTCAATTTGCGAACATTTTCATATTGGCTAAGCGGAAAAGTGACGAAAAACCAATTTTACAGATATATTTGCATCAAAATTGGTGTGCAGTTACAATCGAAAAAGTGTAGTGTCGTCATACAGACATTTTGGGATATTGCAAACACAAAATGTCAAGTTTCAACAAACCTCGGTGTGCACGCACTAAAACGAAGCGGGGAATTTCAAAACTTATGGGACATATGAGACATGACGCCACTTGAAGCACAGGTGCGGTTGGACCTGCTGGAGAAAACATATAGAAATTTTCTCGAGCTGCAGTCCGACATGGAGAACAAAGTGGAGGAAGAGGAAGGAGAAGAAATGGTTGCGGTGCAATTGGGGAAGCGAGATGAAGGGGACGAAACCTTCCTCAACGCAAAAACACGGTACTGCCCACAGCGTCATAAACTCAGACAACTCCATCACAGGCGGAAAATGTGGCGAAAATTATTGAGGCACTCATAAAGGAGCGAATCAGCGGAATGTCTTTTTTTGTGGTAGGGAGGTGAATGCCCATTTACGAACAAAGTATGGGACTCCCATGCTCGCAAGAATGTCAACCTGAGAACCCAGCCTGGGATCGCTTGACACATTACTTCGGGCCAGGTCCTTGAGGCAACTTCAAGCTGGGGGATCACTCTTCTAGCAGGAGGGGAGAGAGGAAGAGTAAGTGCTGGACAACCGATCCCCCAGCCCCAACATTCCCTGCTGCTGTGAGTCCCTTTTATCTTTAAGGACAACCCGAACATAATGTGCCACCTGGTTCCATTTGTCAACCGATTAGAGCATCACCGCGACTGTATTATCCGAGGTGAGCTCTCCCGTCTCCCTATAGAGGGCTCTTCGCAGCCTGTCCCATTTTATGCACGCAAAAAATCTGTGGCAGGCATTGTCTTCCTCTCCTGTTACCGTGGGTACCGTGACCTACCAATCTTGTGCAGGTAAGACTGAAAACACCCATGCCCGCTATAAAGCTGGGTCAGATAGAAGTCAGTCTCACCATGCCATCGATTTAGCTACGGTCTCACATCCGGGATGAGCGTGCAGTCCACCTTCACCCCGTACAATTCACTCAAGACTGCTGCTAATCATTGAGTGAGCGTTGCCTCTCCTCGTGGACAACCATCTCTCTCTCGCATCCCCGTTTCGCCGCAGATAAACAGAACAGTGCTCTCTAGCAAGGAGGCCAACAGGTATCACACTTGCAATGACTTTCACTGCCGAATCAGAGACTGTCGAATTCAAAGATGCAATCCTCAGTCCTTTTCTTCTCTGTACCTGTGCCAGGCGTTTCCAGTATGCCTTCTTACTTAGAGCGTTGCCCGATACTTCTACTCCTTGCAGTAGCACTGACCCTACAGCACTCATCAAGAGGCGTCTTCTTGATGGGCTGGGTCGCCTACGTTGGCCATAAGTCGGCTCAGTGCCGATACTCCCAAAGCAGCCTTCTCAGCCGTTGAACTGATTTGCTCAGAGAAATTTATCTTCCAGTCGATCAGTAGCCCCAAGTACTTCGCCGCTGGTTTCGATTCGATTCATATGTCTCTAATACTGATCATCCCCTTCTTTGTCAACATGACCAGCCACCCAGCCTCTCACTCGGCGCATTAGCATACCTAGCCTAAGTTGCACTTGTTCCAGAGCCGCAACATCATCTGCAAAGCCGATCAGGTGCGATTCATCTGGCATCTCCAGTCTCAGTAGCCCGTCGCAAGACACGTTCCACAGGTCCAGACCAAGGATAGATCCCTGCGCAACACTCGATTTACCAGCCATTCTTCGTTGGCCGTGCATCGTTGCGTAGAGTGTCCCTCAAAAGCAGGATTAGATATTCTGGAACATGAAAAGGGTTTTCCAGTGTATCCAGAATATCTACCCATCTAGCGGAGTTGAAGGTGTACTTGATGTCGATTGTCACCAAAAGGACGATCCGTCGCTTGGTGTGACTAAGTGCCTCTGCCTTTTGGACCGCGCTCACCACCCCTGCAATCGCATCAACAGTAGAACGTCCTGCTCTAAGCCCGTACTGCCGAGGGGATAGGTCCCCAGCGGCATGAATCGCGTGAGTGAGGGTTCTCTGATGAGTTTCTCTAGCACTTTTCCAGCAGTGTCTAGCATACAAAGTGGCTGGTATGCAGATGTCAATTCGGGATTTCCCTTTCCTTGGTGATCAGTATGAGTCTCGCCATCTTCCATCGTACACTGGGGGCTTGCCATGCCGGGGTTTTTGACGGAGCTTAGAAGCGCAGCAAGCAATCACGATGATGCTCATAGTTGAGTTCACTACATATTGAGCTGCCAGCTCTTCCGTCCCCTTCGAAGCTCTCTGACCAGCTCACCTGCTGTGAGCACCTCGACGAACCTCTCTACGTCCATACTTCCGATGTTCCATCCAGTTGTAGAAAGCCGAGAGCACGGACGTCGGAAGACAACATCACCGATCTTAAGCAGAATGCACTGATGAGCACTGGCTGAATAGTCCTCTAATATCTCTAGTTGTGTATCCTCCATACTAAGGACTCCGAGGCGAATGTCACATCCGGTATGAATCCTTCACAGCCAATACGGTGGAAAGTCGGCGTATTTCTGGCGTTAAGTACAACGAGCGCCGTCCTGACTGCCATTTCCAGGATTCGTTTCCCCGCGGATCTATTTGAGGCATGCCCCGTTTGATTGCTTAAGCATTGAAATCTCCCCCAACGAGCACGTTCCCGTCTATGCTCGAAACAGCGCCCTCGAAAGCGTTAAGCTTGGCTTGGAAAGATGATATCGATTCGTTCGGCGTAAGGTACACACTAAAGAAGGTGGTCCCTGAGGGCCGAACCCAAACAAACCATCCCCACGCCCACAGCTCTCCGCCTGGAAATCACAATTCCGAACCCAGATTGCGGCAGTACCAGTTTCATCAAGATACCATGATGTTGATCTTTTATCATGATGTTGCTAATTCAGCAGCAAAAAGTCGGCTTCCATGTCCCTCGCAAACTGCTCAAGCAAATTTTGGGTGGTTGAACTGTTATGCTATATACAACGTCGTCAATCGTCTAAGCTCCCCCAAGTGTATACGGCCAAGCGCATACGCCCATTGTCATTAAAACATGTACTTGTCGACCAACGGCAAGCGAAAAGTCTTCATAATTCATAACATTAGCGACGACGACTATGTACATAAGAAGCTTCGGGGTGTGCTTATAGAAATATCGACAAGCTACGCCAAGTGTTATACGGTCAAGCACATACGCCCATTGTCATCAAAGCATGTACTTGTCGACCAACGGCAAGCGTAAAGACTTCTTAATTCGCTCTACATAAGCCACAACATTAGCGACGGCAACGACCATGTACATGAGAGGCAATTCGCTCTACATAAGCCATAACATTAGCGACGACAATGACCATGTACATGAGAAGCTTCGGGGTGTGCTTCCAGCGGAGTGACACTGTGCTAAACAAAAGCTTTTCCTCGCCTGATTTCTCCCTGCCTTCAAACCATTTCTCCAATTCGCCGCAAAGTTTCACCATGCGAGCAAGTGAGACGGAGTGCGGAGGAAGAAGTTTTCGTGGAACGAGGACGCACGTTTCAACTACTCAGCGAATTTAGGGCGAATTGAGGCCGCATGAATCGTTTAAAAGGCAATTGATCGAGCGAGAAACGGCAAGTAGTGGTAACAGCGGTTAGGGAATTGTACGCGTAGTGTATTTCGCCGCGAAGTCATCAGCGAAGCAATTGTTCGAGCCAGTTAGTGCAATTCGTTCATATAGTTCCGGTGCAAATGCGGAGTACGAGTATCTTCGATAATTAGTAAGATGGTGAGGTGTAGGCTTGAGCCGCGAACCTCCTTCGGGTTGTTTGCGTATTACGCTGCGTAGCCACCATCAACTTACTTTACTTTCTTCTAGGCATCCTCCGTCCGTGTAGACACCGTATGAATTGATGATAAAAAAATAACTAAGAGGTGTAAATGTAACCAATTTAAAATAGCAACATAAATAAAACTTAATCCCTTCAACATGTAACTCTATTATTTTTTGTTGATTTAGTTTAAATGGACAGAGTAGCAGGTAAGTGGTGTTACTGTGAGTACTTTCCCCGGGAGCCTTGATGTTGTATATAGGATACGCATCAAGTTGAGCTCCCAGTTCTTACCAGTATACATAGGGTATACTGGTTTGTAACAGAACTGCGGTGTAGATTTAGCTGCAGGATGCGGGTCATCGAAGTTCTGATTTTGCGTTGGCTAGGGCTTTCTGGAAAACCTGGCATTTTCCTGATCCCAAGGCGTGTCCGAAATCGGGTTTTGGATCAGCATCCTTGGAAAGAATACAATGTGCCTCCTTCGTACACACTTTTCTTTTATGTCCCATTTCACTGCATTTATAGAGAACTCCTATTGGGTCCATTGCATACTTGTGCAGTGTGACCATAGCCAAGGCATTTGAAACATTGAAGAGGCGTTGCGCTTCGCCATATCCTACAGACAACCCACCCTATTTGTACTTTGCCCTTATTCAGAAATTGTTCGGTGTTCTTTTTGGTCAAGTCAACTATGGCCATGCGTTGTCCCCTATGGTTTTCTGGTGTCAGCTTTGCCTTGATTCCACCCACGCTAGGGAACTCCCTTTTGATGGCCTCTTCCACCTCGGCCAGATTTGTGATGCAGTCAATGCATTTTATTTCGATCGTTGCCATCGGCTCGAGCGAGGCTATAGCTGCGCTTTTGCCGAGGACTTCCTTTACTGCGTCGCAGAATGCTTCCCTATTCTCGGCCTCTGCTCCAAATTTGACCAGTATGTGGCCCGACCACGCTGGTCGTACTGCTTTAATAGCAATGTTGGTGTCTTCGGGCCTTACGTTTCCCCTGATGTCCCGAAGCACCTCCGCGTAGGATCGACCATCTTGGGGTTTTATGCTGCCGGGGTCTTTGTCGGGGCTTCTTTGTCTCCTGTCTTGCATCAGGTCCTTTTTCTTGTTGGGCGTCTGTGCGAACTTTAATTTCTGGCTCTTTTTGAAGGAATTTCTTTGCGACTTTCTTCGCTCCTTTTGTAAGCACTGTCTGAAACCCGTGATCTGGTGCTTCACGCCCATCAAGTGCCTCTTCCTTCCTTCTCCTATCCCGATCCATTCTTTTATTGATTTTTACTGCTGGAGCTATCTACATGTGGCCTTTAGATTTCGCGCCCAGCGCTTCTTTAGTCTTCTGCTCGTCTTAACCAGCTCCTCCGATAGTGTCCTTGCGGTCTAGGAGCTCCTCTAGTTCAACGAGCCCAAACGTTGCTCCTTTGCTGATTTTTGGGGAGTTGCTTGCAGATTGTATTCTTTTCAGAACATCTCTCACTTTTCGGAATAGCCTTTCTTCTTCGTGTCGCTAGGCTATAAGAAACCGTTTGAGTAAAGAGTGTTGCTGTTTTCAGGGAATCCCCTTTCGTTCGGTGATTCACGGAACATGGTAATGCAACCAGGAGAACGAGTGGCACCACGGCCCTTCCCAACTGGGCTCTCCCAATATTTCAATAAAAACAAAATCCAAAATTGACCCGGTTAAAACTACTTTTTGTTTCTCATTCATAATTTGACCGACCGGTAATACAAATAGGAAATGTTATGATCCTAAACTATTAACATTTAAAACTTTCATCAACCCTCCACTTAATTACCCACTTCGACACTATCTTCCGCTAAACTAATTTTCAAATAGATCCTCACCGTTGGATTTTTCGCTATTTGGCGCATCATCTCCTTAACGTCTTTCAATCCATATCATCTCGTGGGCAAAAATTACATCTACTTAATTCATCCAACCATGCCAACTACCCTATCAAATTGATCTCCCTGAACTTCTTCTGGGAAAGGACGTTCTCTCTCTCCGTCGTCGTCGAAATTAACCATCATACTTTTCTTCTTTCGTCGTTTTCGTCTGCATCTCAACAAAGGACATAAGATGGTTGGCGAGTAAAACTCTCATTATTTCCACCATCGTCATTTGAGTGTGTTGCGCCCAACCACCTTGAATTGGGTAAATAGAAATGTCTTTTGTATTCAAATCAGTTTGCCTCGAGTTCCAACTAAATGTGCGGTTAAGTGGATTATGTGATGAGGTCTCGTTTAGAATGTTTAGTATCTACTTTTTTCTTGTATCCCCGCTCCCTTTCTCGCTTTATAGCTACTGTATATCCTTAGAATGAATTTTCGTTGATGCAAGCGAATTATGGAAATTTACTTGTAAATTTTTGAATAAACCTTTTAAGTCTTTGAATACCTTGAAGGTGAGGTGAGGGGTTGTTGCATTTAAGATGCTTTTTTAAACGGTACTCACACTGAGATATTCAAACCCACCGAAAAGTCATAAAAAAAATTCCTTCATTCAACAGCGAGGTTACCAAACCAATGATCACTTTCATTATAAACCTCGACGTCACCTTTTCAAATAATCATTAAATTCACCATAGGATGTCGCACCTATAAAAATACTTCAACCTTCACGAAAAAAACGAAATTTCTTTTTAATTATTTTCCATTCGTTCAAAGCTTTATCGGGCATTCCGATGAACTAAAACATATTTCACACGGAACGAAATAATAAAAATAATATAAAACAGAATCTGGAATTGAAATACACAAACACACAGCATCGTCCAAAAACAAATTGACACACAGCTTTACGGAAAAATGAAAATGAAAATAAGTTACCATAAAATTTAATGGAATCGACACTTAACAAGCGATACGACATAATCTTTAACGTATCTCTCAGTGTGTATCTTTGTATCGTCTTTCCGCGTTGTCGGATCAAATCCGAAATAAAAAGATATTTTTTTCACAATTTTTTAAGGATCCCATAAAATTTGTATCGTAATCTGATTATTGAAAAATATAATAAAGAGCATGTTTTCGTTCGGATAAATATTTTTCCGTCTGTTCAGACTGAGCTAAGCTTGTCAATTTGGGAGAGGAAGGGGAGCGGAGATGGACAGCTAAAAATGAATGAATAATTCTACTAAAATTGAAATGATGAAATGAATAATATTCATCTTCATTAAATGATTCTTTTTTTATGGAACAGTTCATAAATCACTATCGAATGTGGTTTTGGGGGCTGATAATCGCGTGGAGGAGATGAACGACTACTTCAGGGGTTCAGCTGGGTGGGTGGCAGACTTTTGATATTGGGTGGTAATTAAATAATATTTGAATGTGATTTTTCGTGGTTTTCGAGCGTTTGGAATGGAGGATAAAATATTTATGGGGGGCAATTAAGTTTTGTGAGTTTGTTTGATTTTGTATTCAGGAAGAATGTATTTTGAATATTTAATCTATCTATAAATTTTAGAAAGATTATCATTAAGATGTCAATCACACTCAAGTTTTTTTTAAATATATGAGCAATAATTGGCGTGATTTATGGAAATTTTGGCGAAAATAGTTGAAATTATAAGGAATTAGGAGCATTTTAGTAGTTTCAATCAGACAAGATTTAATGCAATCTTCAAAATATTGTTAACGTATAAAATTTAATAGATGCAAAATGGCTGAGCCAACTAAACCAGGCAATTAATTCAGAAATGCAAAATGCAGACAAGCGTATTAAAATTGTTTTTTCAAATGACAAGCCATAAATCAAAGAAATTTCAATGATCCCACACAAAGTTCATGATGATAATTGGAATTGAACTTATAACGATATGGTCAATTAATAAAAGAGTAAAGATGATAATCAAAAGACAAAGTATTAATCATCATTTTTTGATTTTAATTTGATTGTAATCTTCATCATGTTAATTTTCATGTTTGGCAGTAATCTAATAAAGTTGTACGTATCGAAGAAGAGCAAAATTAATCTGTTTTTGCAATGAACAAGACAATAGAAGAGTTTCTTTCAATTGATCATCCTAGAACTAATTGCGTTGATTTTTCAAAATTATAATTACAGAGAATATAAGATTATGAAAACATTTACTTTGTTGATGCAATTAGCATTTGGATTATGAATGCAATGCATTCCTTTTCAGTATGACATTATAATTGCCTACGTGTCTTATATATGAATATATGTAGTCATTGATAAAGCGATAGTATTAAATTTGAAAAATCGGCGATCAAAATGGAAAATTTTTGACTATACCGAGGGCAAAAACTATACTGAAATCATGTTCAATTACTTCATTATGTTTTTTCATTAGGTTTGTAGAAACACAAGAAGATTGTGTAGATATCATAATACAGGGTTATCCATTTCGTGGCAGGAAAGTATAACCCTGCCATTTGACATCTCTCCGAATTAAATGTCATCCAAAGTATGTTTTTTTTTTAGTTGAAGGTTGAAGAACGCATTAAAATTATTAAATTTTATTATAAAAATCGTGGTTCTGCTGTACCAAGATTTAGGGCTTTACGAGCCGATTACGATCGACATAATCAACCTACACAGCAAACAATTTCGAACACAGTGAGAAAATTTGAAGAGACTGGATCGGTTATTGATATTGCAAGACCTGTGCATCACCGCAACATTTGTTCTGCTGAAAATATCGCTGTCGTTGCTCAAAGTGTGGAGCAAGACCCGATTTGTTGATTCCTCGACGTGCTCAACATTTGGGCTTGTCTTACGGCTCATTGTGGCGGATTTTGCATCCCCATCCGTACAAAATCCAACTCACTCAAGAACTGAAGCCTCAAGACCATACACAACGCAGAATGTATGCGAATTGGGTGATTGAACAACAAGCCATTGATAACGATTTTTCGAACAAAATGTTCTTTAGTGCTGAGGCTCATCTTTCGCTCAGTGGTTACGTAAATAAACAGAATCGCCGCATATGGGACTCTCAAAATCCTCAGGTGATTGCAGAAAAGCCTTTGCATCCGGAAAAAGTACACCTTTGGATTTCTTTTTATGGGGCTATGCAAAAGATCATGTTTACTCAAACAATCCTCAAAATCTTGAGCAATTGAAAACCAATACTCGTGAAGTTATGGCCGAGATATTGCCGGAAATACGCCGAAAAGTCATTGAAAATTACCTCAAAAGGATTGAGGCCTGTAAGAGGTCCCGTGGAGGACATTTGAATTATGCTGTGTTTCATGTATAATCGCAAGGTTTAATCTTTATATTGAATAAAAAATTAAGTTTCCATCTGAATATTTTATGTGTTTTCTTTAGCTTTACTTTCCCAAGCGTAAAATGGATAACCCTTTACTAATACAATGATCAATCATTCAAATTTACCTGACCCTACACCTGCAGCTTAGTGTAGCGTTAGTGGTTTCATGCGTCAATGGTAATCTTGGTATCTGCCTTGTACCCCGTGAGATGCGGCTTCGATTTTAGCCGAAATTTTTGAGTGCTATAGTTGAAAATCATTTCTTTTACATATAGACAAGAATTTTTATTAGATACAGACAAAAAACAAAAGCAAAAGTGATTTAGCGGGTGCCCAAAATTCAAGTCTGATTAGGTTTCTTGAATTATTATTTAGTTTTTTAGCCCTGGGATAAGGAGCGGCAGCATGCGGACGGTAACGTTAAGTGATAAGTTCGTCCTGCATAAAATTTACACATGACTGGTTGTTTTTTTTTTGTGGTTGGAAGGTGAATGTCAAACGATCTCTCAGCCCCAACAGCCACGGCTGCTGTGAGTCCGTTTTATCTTTTAAGAGTGCCCGAACATAATGTGCCACCTGGTTTCATTTGTCAACCGATTCGAGCATCACCACGACTATACTATTGAGTGAGCTTTCCCGTCTCCCTGTAGAGGTTCCTTTGCAGCTTGTCCCATTTTGTTCACGCTAAAAATGTGTGACGGGCATTGTCTTCCACTTCTGGGCAAAATTGGCAATTGGGGGACTGTGACTTACCAATCTTGTGCTGGTAAGACTGAAAACACCCATTCCCGCTCAAAAGCTGAGTCAGATAGAAGTCAGTCTCACCATGCCTTTGATTAAGCCAAGGTCTCCCATCCCAAATGAGGCGTGCATTCCACCTTCCCTTCGTACAATTCACCTAGGACTGCTGCTAATTGTAGAGTGAGTGCTGTCTTTCTTCGCGGACAACCATCTCCCTTGCGTCCTCGTTTTGACGCAGGTGAATGGCACGATGCTCTCTAGCAAAAATGCAACAGGTATCACGCCTGCAACAAACCTCACCGCCAAATCAAAAACACTCGGATATGAAGAAACAATCCTCTTCTCTGTACCTGTGCCAAACGTTTTTGGTATACTTCCTTATTGAGAGCCCCATATTTCTGCTCCGTACACTAGCATTGACCCTACAGCACTCACCAAGAGGCATCTTCTTGATGGGCTGGGCCCCTGTACGGTGTCCATAAGTCGACTCAGAGCCGTGTTATAAATAAAGTTCCAACCACTCTTGATCCGTGTGGCTGGCAATCGCACCTTACCTTAGGAACACATGAAAAGATTCTTTCCAATGGAGAAAAGGAAAAGAGCTGGGTTTGATATTTTTCTTAAAACGTGATAATTTGTACATTCAAAATTATAAATGCAACTTCAAAGTTAAGGTATTCAAAACTCAACAGTCCCGAAGCTGCATCGTTGATGGTTAACCGTCCCTTGACTGGCCTTATATTCTTCCAAAGTGATGGGCTGGGAGCCGATAGGGGTTCCGCTGCAAGAATGACGTCTAATAGAGGGCCTGATGTTTGACTGTGGAACTGTAGCTCGGCAGGCTTTTGGGCAGGGCGGAGCAGCGTTAGGAGCCTCACAAGGCTCCTTTGTTCCTCTCAAGCTGATGGGAGCCCGCAAATAAATAGCGTGGTTAACTAGAAGAATCGGGAGCATAGAGGATGGAGGTGGATGGGCTCGTTGAAGCCGCCTACTATCAACTAGGCCTGGGGAGTGTCGAGGAGCCAAAGTAACGACAGTATGCCCAGGACCAGGCGCAAGCCAAGGAGTCCTATTCAATGGTACGGCCGGCGGTGAACGCCGACCGATGAAGACCGACAAGACGTAAGCCGAGGAGCTGGCGTAACGGTAGGATGCCTTGAGCCAAGCGTAGGCCAAAGAGTCCTATTCGATGGTGGGGCTGACAGACAGTGAAGGGCGACAGTTGAAGACCGGTCAGGTGTAAGCCAAGGAGCCGATGTAATGAAAGGATAGCCAAGGAGTCCTATTCGATGGTGGGATTGGTGGTGAATGGCGGCCGATAAAGGCCGACCAGGCGTAAGCCGAGGAGTCGATGCGACAATCCTATAGGAGCAACACACAACAGATGCGCCAGGCTTAAGCGAAGGGACCCAATTTGGTTAATGTTGATTCTGGTCAGGCTAAAGCCGAGGAGTTAACTTTCACCTTCGATTGCTAGGAAAACAAAGAAGGCGATTGCTCCGCTTCTTGTAATTTTAAACACATAAAGTGCAGACACTGCCAATTGGGGCTATTGATCTTTTCCTCAATTGATCAGAATTCAACATTTCATTTCTGCTGACCGTGTATTTACTCCAATCAATTTTCTTTTAATGAACAGAGTTCAGGACTCTACGCTGGTTAAAATGTTGAACATGCATTTGCTTTAATTCAATTTTGTTTATTGAACAGAGTTCAACTATTCAATTCTGGTGAAATGCTGAACTTGAATTCTCTTCAATCTGATTTTCTTCCTACGTAACAATAGTCCACTCAACACTTGCGGAGATCAAGTTTCAACTGCCTGACTGCCCGGCTGTATGTCCAAATGCACAGTTTTATTATTGCTCCGGAACGTAAACAATCATCCGCTAACGCGTTTGTGATGATCACATTTTCGACTGCATACCATCGTGGCTGTGTGTTTAAACGCATGGGCTGTTACTTCCGTATTCCCCGCCCTTGGCTCAGTTGGTCTTCCTCAACCTGGAATTGCATCGCTATAATGTGCATTGCGTGTTGTTTTACGTTTGATACGATGGTCTTGGGGGGTATGCTTCAGCATATTTGTTTGTTGTTATGTTTGAATATTTGTTATCTAGTTGATTTTGCTTATAATTAAGTTTATAAGTTGTATTTGTTTATTATTATTTGTACCTGTTTATCGATGAGGGTTTTGATAGGGCCTATAAATATTATTAAGTTTGCAAATTATAACTGCCTTGTATCTATTTTTCTATGCAAATTTTGGTAGTGCCTATAACTATAATGAATTTTTAAGATGAAATTTTGTTGTATCTATTTTTCTATGAAATTTTTGATACTGTCAGTGGCTATTAAAAGTATGGATTTTTAAAATATGTACGTATAATATTTATGGCAGTGATAATGTCATTGTAATTTTTTTAATTTTTTTTATTTGGTTTTATTAGGACTTAAGTCGTATGGCCCAAAAGGTTTTCTTGTTTATTTACGTCCTTGATATAAGGATTCAGCTGCTACGCAACAGCCGATACGCCCAAAGCAGCCTTCTCAGCCATTGTCCATCAGTAGCCCAAGGTGCTTCACCGTTGAATTCGATTCAATTAGTTTGTCTCCCATATTGATTATCCTTAATCTAGGTTTTCTCTTTTTTGTCAAGAAGACCATCTCAGTTTTTCCCAGTGCTAAACTGAACCAACGAGCAGTCATTCAGTCTCTCACTTGGCGCATCAGCATAGCTGACCTAAGTTGCGCTGTTCAACGGTGCGTCCATTGACTAGATCAGCAACATCATCCGCATAGCGCAACTCATCTGGCATCTCTAACTTCAAAAGCCCATCGTAAGATACGATCCGCAGGTCTGCACCCAGGATAGATACCTGGGCAACACCCGTTGTAGTTTCCATCCTTCGTTGACTCTATCCCATATCGTAAAGCAGCTAGTCTCTCAAAAGCCCTCTGGAACTTGAAAAGAGTTTTCTAGTCCATGCAGAATACCCACCCATCTAGTGGCACTGAAGGTGTTCCTAACGTCTAGCGTCACCAACAGGATAATTCATCACTTGGTGCGGCTATATTCCTCTACCTTTTAGACCACACTTACCACGTCTACAATCGCATCCATGGTGGAGCGTCCTGGTCTAAAGCCGTATTGCCCAGGAGATAGGTCCCCAGCAGCACGAATCGCGTCAATGTGTCTTTCCTCGAAGAGTGCCCGCACTATCTCGTTCATTTTTTCGACTTCATGTATGCAAGGCATCCGTAGGGCACCAAACTTCGGTATAATTAGCTTGTAGCCAAGGCCGCACGGATCTTGTCAGCATCGAACCTTGCTTGTGGCACTCTTTTGCTTTTCAGCAATTTCAGCTGTACACTAGTACAATGGTAGCTTGCCGTGCCGGAGCTTTTGACGGGGCATGGAAGCGTTGCAAGCAGTCGTAATGATACTCATAGTTGAGTTCGCCACGTCTTAAGGAGCCCGGTCTGCCATCCTCTGCGAATCTCCCTGCAGCGAGGTACCTGCTATGAGCACCTCGACAAACGTCTCGACGTCTTTTCTTCCGATGTTCCATCCAACTGTAGAAAGCCGAGAGCACGGAAGTCGCAAGACAACATAACTGATCTTAAGCAGAATGCACTACTGATCATGATGAGTAGTTCTCTAATACTCTCCAATTGTGTATCCTGCATACTAAGGATTCTGAGGTGAATGTCACGGATATGGTTCCTTCACAGCCAATACGGTGGAAAGCCGGAGTATTTCCGGTATTTAGTATAACGAGCGCCATCCTGACCACCATTTATAGGATCCATTTTCCCCGCGGATCTGTTTGAGGTATGCCCCGTTTGATTGCTCTAGAGTTGCCATCGCCCCCAACGAGCAAGTTGCCATCTGCGTTTGAGACAGTGCCCTTAAAATCATTGAGTTTCGCTAAGAAAGATGATATCGATTCCTCCGGTGTTATGTACACACTAAAGAAGGTGGTCATTAAGCGCTGAACCGACACGAAACCATCCCCTCGTTCACTACTCTCCACCAGGAAATCACTGTTCGGAACCTAAATGGCGATAGTACCGGTTTAATCAGGATACCATGATGTAGAACTTTCATCCATATAATGCTCACTCAGCAGTATAAAGCCGGCTTTCATGTCCCTCGCAAACTGCTCAAGCAGGTTTTGGGTACATTTGTAACATAGGGAACTCCTATCGTTTCCTTTGCCTACTTGTGCGGTGTGACCATAGTCAAGGCATTTAAAGCTACTCTTGGCTGTATCCTGCAGATAACTGACCCTATTCTTACTTTGCCCTAATCCAAAAATTTTTCGGCGTCCTTTTTTGATCAATGATGGCCATGCCTTGTCCCCTATGGTTTTCTGGTGTCAGCCTCGCTTTGATCTGGTCCACGCTAGGGAACTCCCTTTTGATGGACTCTTCGACCTCAGCCAGGTTCGTGACGCAGTCAATGTCTCTGATTTCGATTGTTGCCATCAGCTCATATGCGACGATAGTTGCGCTTTTGTCCAAAAATTTCTTTGCTGCGTCACAAAATGCTTCTTTATTGTCGCCCTCTGCCCCAAATTTAACAAGTATGTGGTTTGTCCGCATTGGTCTTACTTCTTTCATGGCAATGTTGGTGTCTTTGGGCCTTGCATTCCCCTGATATCCCGCAGTACCTCCGCGTAGGATCCGCCATCTTGGGGTTTATGAACAGTGCCTGTTGCCGGGATCTTCATTGGGGCTTCTTTCTCTCCTGTTTCGTCTCAGGTCTGTTTTCTTATTGGGCATTCATTCGTATTTTGTTTTCTGGCACTTTTTGAAGGAGTTTCTTTACGGCTTTCTTCGCTCCTTTTGTCAACACTATCTACAACACCTGACCTGGCATTTCACGTTCATCAAGTGACTCTTACTTCCTTCTTTTATCCCAATCTCCTTCGATAGGTCTAGATGCCTTTCTTTCATTGACATTTGATGTTGGAGCTATCTGAGCATACCCTTTAGGCTTAGCCTTCAGCACTTCTCTGATCCTGTTTGTCTTTTAGCCAGTTCCTTCAATAATGCCCTATGCAGTCTAGTCCCGTAATTCAAGGAGCCCAATCTGTACGTCTTTGCTGATTTTTGGCCAGTTATATGCAGATTTTATTCAACATTTCTCACTTTCTGGATTAGCCTTTCTCCTTCAAGTGGCTGGGTGACGATTGTACTCTGCAACCACCTTTCTTAGGAGGGGTTATCGTTTCCATTTCCAAGTACAGTACTTCAGCCACATTTCCGGCGGTGGCGATGAAATCACGCAAGGTCGCTTGATTTGTCTGGTCACGCCTTTCTTGTCCAGACGTAACCTCTTTATGGACATCAGGATTGTTTGTTATTATATCGGGACTTATGACCCTTGCCTCGGTCGCTTCGGTAGTGATCGCAGCAGTAACCATCGAATCCTCGATATTTTTTATATTTGCCTCCACCGTTTGAACATCTGACGCATCCTGCAGAGTTTCCTGCTTTTTCTTTTTAAGACATTCTAGCGTTGCGCCATTATTTGCTGCGCCCGAACGCTGCAGAAATCTCAGTGTGGGCAAAACTGTCTGTTAATCTCCGTTTTCATCCACTTTCACTGTCATTGTATTCATCGTCGTTTTTGTCATCGTTAGTACTGCTCCCGATGTGCTGTGGACATCGTGGCTGCAGCCGCTGGTGGCATCGTCGTTGTTGTTATTGTTGCTTTTTCTTGGGGTTTTTTATCTTTTTTTATGGTTTTTGGATGCTCCAGTTTTAGTGTGGTGAAGTGTAGTACGATTTATGAAGACCACGACTACTTTTCAATTCACCGAATGGAACAAAGTCATCGCACTTGCTTTGACTGTGGGCAATAAAGTTGGGTTAAATCATCAACACAGTGTCGTATCTTCTTCTTAAAGAATTTTTTTCTACTCGTAGCCAAGCTAATCATCAGCTTAAGCTCGAAGCTACTATCTTACAAACATTACATTTAGGGATCGCAAATTATACCTCGTACGGAAGGGCTACCTGGATCCAGATCTTCGCCATCGAGCAACAGTTGCAGATGATTGCCGGTTAAAAAGGTTCAACAAACATTGGAGATTCGGGACGGTTAAGCAAGTAACTAAAGCTACAACCACTTGCCCGACAGAGGGTTAGACCACTTTCAATAACACCTGAATGAATAAGCTGAAGTGGGTTTTTTGCTTTAGCATTATAGCCCCGTTTGGGCCTTCGCTTAGAGATAGTTGGTGTATCCTATTATCTTGATCAAACGCATCAGCACTCGAGAAGATGATATGGACAGTATCACCCTTTGGCCGTATCTTCGTCCACTCTGCTGTGACACGCGTTATAATTGTATCTTAACAAACGGGCCTGTAGTTCATCTGAAGAATCTGCAAAACAAAATATTTCTTTGTCGCCAATGGGATTTTAACTAGAGACCTTCGACTTACGCTGCGAGTACTCTAACCACTACACCACACGGAATACCTCAGCTGAAGTCGTAGATAATACGTTATGCACTTATAAATACACAATTTCTTCTGAAGGAATGGTGGCAGTCGACCAAGTATTTGGTTACTAAACTTTAAACTCAAATTGCGCATACAACTTACCGAGGATTTGGTAATACGAGTAATAATCTATTAGCGGAAAGCATAACTACTTTAATTTCATGCGCGGTTTTGTTGTGCCTACTCATGAGCTAATTAGAACAGCCACATCGTTCCCGAAGCAATAAAATAACCGTAAATGAAATTGAAACAGTAAAAAAGCGGCGATCCGTTGGACTGAGAATATATCATGCCTGGTGATAAAAGGGGAAGGACTCCTTTTTTTATACTAATCAGTGGCCGAAAATTTGCGGAAGTAGTGAAGGTGAAGTGCGAGCAGATTAGTTGAGACGCCAAAGGAAGTTTAATATTGAGCAAGTGAAGTGCGAGGAGATTAGTTGAGATGGCTGAGACTACGGTGAGAATTTCCTAGAAGAGTATTTTTTTTTTGGAGATTACAATATTTAACGAGGAGGCATCAGAAGTTAGAGACAGCGCAAACAACAACACAAGGAGCCTCTAACGAGAAAAAAAACTGGAGTAGTCGAATTTTATCGATTGTGGGTATAATTTGTTATAGATTCTTCTTTTGAGTTACAATCATTATAACCATGAGAAATGCTGAATCAAACGTAAACTTAGGATTTAATTTCCATTACAAGCAAATTATAAGAACTGTATAGTTTGGATCGGGAAGTAAATCTCCATGTAAAATGTAATGTTCGGGAGGTTTAAAATGGAGTCAATTGAGGTGATATTGTATGAATCGAAAAATGAGCAAATAGGTGATGTTTAGCTAGTAAAACCGGATATAGTTTAAACGTGAAATCGAATTAGAGTAAGGACGTATTGAGAGGATTTTTAAGATTGGTCTGGAGGAATTAATTAAAATTAGTGACGAGGAGTGCGTAGCGCTTCTGCTTCCACAGTCTCGGCGTAAACAAAGAATTATACCAAGGGAGATTTTGGCGTGCCTTGGTTGAGATGCAAACACACGCACATGCAGAGTGTGGACACGTCGTTTCAGGCATTATAGACGCGTTTTCCTTCGCAACGCTTGGATTTTTTGCAGCAAGCATTGAGTGAAAAGAGAGTTGCGATACATGCGTGCATGTAGTAGTTTATGGCACGAGCAGCAAGACACCCCTTTCTTTCTACATTCATCCTAGCCTAACTTGTATCTTGTGAATTGTAGTTTAAATTTATTAGTGTTAATGAAATACCATTTCATTTCCCTAAAGTGATGATCCCGTATTTAAAACAAAAAAACAACAGAAAAGCAAAGTACTGTGAACTCATTCGGCAGTGTGAATTGTACTCAGTGCTTATGTCAGAAGGTAATTTGAAAAACACTCGCAATTGCAGTTAAGTAAATCATCAGCAAGTTCCAAAATGAGTGTGGAGAACCACGCCGAGCAGATTGTAGCCAACGAACGAGATCATTTGGCTCCGGAGTCCACCGAGCAGCAACAGGTGAATGTCGTGCCGTCATTTTGGCGGTCGAGTCCCAAACTATGATTTTTTTCAGATTGAGTCACAGTTCCACGTGCATAGCTTCGGACTCAACAAAGTATCACCTCGTTGTCGGAGCACTGGACCTTGAAACATTTGAGGACATTTCTGGCATTCTCCGAACGTCGCCGGTGGCAGACAGTTATAACACGCTGAAAAAAGGCATAGTTTTGCGCCTCACCGATTCACCAGACGCATAGCTCCATAAGCTCTTGACTGCAGTAGAGCTCGAGGATAAAAGGTCGTTGCAACTACTGCGCAACATGCGGACACTTGCCGGCACACTTGTTGGAGATGACGTGTTACGAGTCAAGTGATTAGATCTTTTACCACAGCAGATGCGTCGCACGCTTCTTCTCATAAAAGGCCAGACACTCGAAGAGCTTGCTGTTATAGTTGATGAGGCTCATGACATAGGACCATCTACCATGGCAACTTCTCAATTTCGAATTTCAACGCCCTCGTGCGGCTATGCATCTCCGCAGCCTCCCCCTGATTTGCTAACATAGGAGCTATCTGCAATGCGACAGGCCATCGCCCACCTCGCGAGCATCACTCGCAAGCTCCCATTAAATACGAGAGATCTAGATCAGAGAAGCCGTTCAGTATCACGCAGCGGCCGTAAACCTCAGGCCCGCTCCACTACCCCAAGCCCCAACGAAAGAATGGGGTTCTGTTGGTACCACACGAGGCACGGTGGATGCGCGCAACATTGAAGACAGCCTTGTTCTTTCTCTGCACAGCCACATCCGTCTCAGGAAAACTGAAGAAGCCGGCGATATTTTTGGTGGCCGTCACCGGCAACTCTTCAAATGCCGCCTTTGCTTCTTGGATTGCAATTCCTCGATCTCCTTTCTCTTCAACTCAGGATCTGAATTCTCTATCTTTCTCAAAAACATTATCAAAAAACCGCTTCAAAAACAGAATCTGACTCTCACTGTAGCCAACGGATGGCCTATTGCAACCTTCGGAGTGAGATAGCTCAGCTTAAACCTTGGTTTACGCCACGCATTTCAATTCTTGAAGCAGACGCTTTGAAATACCACGGACTTTTCATAGATCCCCGAAATCACCGCTTACTAGATGTATGCACCAGCCTTTCAGCACCTTGCTGCATTGGTTCAGTTCTGGAAGTGCATTCTATTATAACTCCTTCACCCAAAATCATGACTCACGGATCTCAAGAAGAGGTCTACGTAAAGCTTCTCGACAGCTATGCTTGCTCTGGAGAGATGGCGCACGTTCCTGATCTACCCGTTCAGCACCACATCGTTCGTAGAGGCCCGCCAGTGTTCGCCTAACCACGTCGGCTCTCAGCAAACGACTTAGCGCAGCTAAAAAGGAATCCAGCGGATCGCTAGAGTGAAAAATCATCCGCCCCTCAGCGAGTCAGTAGGCTAGTCCTCTTCACATAGTGCCGAAGGACAATGGAGGTTGGCGAGCTTCCGGTGACTACCGCCAGCTCAACTCAATCACCCGCCTCGACCATTACCCACTTCCAGTGATAGAGGACTTGCTGCAAGATGCTCATGGCAAAGTGTTTACGGCCATCGACCTTGACAAAGCCTTTTAACAGATCCCGATGCTAACGGAAGACAATCTAAAAGACAGCAGTCACGATGCCTTTTGGATTGTTCGAGTTTTCGGGCATGCTGCTTGGTCCGAAGGAATGCGACTCAAACCATGCAGCGTACAATTAATCATGTCCTCAGAAATCTACCATTCGTGCGTGAATATCAGGATGATTTTCTCGTCAGCTCAGACAGCCACGAAGATCATCAGGTGCACCTCGCTTAACTTCTCTCGACTTTAAACGAAGCACGCCTCCAAATTAACTGGACCAAATGTCAGATTGCCCAGCCGCAGGTAACATTTTCCGGGTATCACGTGTCGAAAGAAGGTTTTCACCTACCTCTGCCAAAGATCCAGGTCATCATTGACTTCCCAAGACCCCAGGACACTACACAGCCCAGACGTTTCATGCCAATACTGAACTTTTACCGGCGCTGCATTCCACAAGTTGCTATGTTGCAAGTTCCTCTCACCGACTTACTTAAAGGAATCACGAAAAAGAATGTTAAGCTTGCCTGGTCCGAGCAGGCCAACAATTCTTTCATGCACTGCCAACAGGCTAAAGCTTCTGCAACCATCTCAGCTTTTCTCTCACATACTCAGCGGCTCGCTTTACAAATGGATGCATCTAACACCGTCATAGGCACAGTTTTGGATCAGCAGCTAACTGATGGTACCTACGTCCCACTAGGATTCTTCTCGAGAAAGCTCTCAGACGTGGAGCAGAAATAGTCAACCTACGATATGGAGCTTCTAGCCATATCCGCTGCAATCAGGCATTTACAGCGCATTCTCGAAGGCAGGCAGTTCACTACCTATACAGATCATCAGCTGCTCACTCATGCACTCAAGCAACGATCAGAAAAAGCATCGCCTTGGCAGATTCGGCAATAAGATTTTATATTGCAGTTTAGTACCCAGCTGGAATACATAATTGGGGAAGAAAACGCTGCAGCCAACGCACTCTCGCACGTGAAAACTGTCTCCATTTCTGCCACCTGCAACCTAAGCACCATTAGCGCTGAGCAAGAGAAAGATGAACAGCTACCGCACCTATTAGCTATCTCTCGTTTCAAGCTTCGACGCCTCGAGCTCAACGAATATCCATTGGTTTTCACCAAACACGACAGCACCATCAAGCCCTACTTGCCAGTCTCATTAAGCAAACAAGCATTCGACGCAGCTCACAAATTGTTGCATCCGAGTGGTCGTGCTACTGTAAAGCACATCGCCCTCAAATATTTTTGGCCAAGCCTTTGTTGAGACATATTTTGGTGGACCAAGCAGTACATGCCCTACCAAAAGTCAAAAGTTCATCGCCACAACAGAGCGGAGCCAGGAAATTTCACAGCACCGGATCAAAGATTCGACCACATCCATTTGGACCTGATTAGAGTGCTACTGGCTGAAAATTTTGAGCACTGCCTAACTTTTGTAAACCGCTACACCCGTTGGCCGCAGGCAATACCAGTACGTGATATGACGGCCGTAACCGTCATTCGTGCTCTCGTTGGCAATTAGATATCCTGCTTTGGAACGCCGCTCAAAATTACGACCGATAAGGGCACGCAATTCGAGGCTGAGCTTCACCGAGAACTATCTCACCTGCTAGGAGCACATCAAATTCATACAACCTCTTATCACCCCAAATCGAACGGCATGGTAGATTGTATGCAGCGCGCGCTCAAGGTTTCTCTCAGATGTACATTGTTTGCAGCCTTCAACAGTGCTCCTGAAATCTCCTGACCGTACTCCTTGGCTTGCGAACGACTTTCAAGGAAGGCCTTAATGCCTCGACAGCTGAACTAGTCTTTGGGATATCACTTCACAACCCGGGCGAATTCATTGATCCTCGTCCTGTTCCCGTTTATACCCTGGCAGATTTCGTTACCGACCTGCGTCGCCTGTTCAACGCCATTCGCCCAATCCAAGCTTCCAGACATGTCAACTATTGCCCTTTCATTTTCAGGTACTTAGCCACTTGCGAATACGTTTTCCGCAAAATAGACTCAATCAAAAAGCCACTGGAGCGAGCAATCGTACCCCGGCCCTCATCGAGTGATTAAGCGTAGCGACAAGCGCACTTTCGTCGTAGACGTCAATTGCATAGTAAAAACACAATCGACCGATCAGTTGAAGCCCGCTTACATCGCTGCAGCAGATTTAAGACATCTAGTAATCACAGATTCACAAACGTCTACTCCAGTCGATTCACCAGCCTCCATATCAGAGCCTGAGACTTTACAGCCTACGCCAAAGCGTAGCAGCTCACCACCTCATTCGCCAACATCCGTCGCTCCTTCGTTACCTGCTCAGCTTCTATCAGCGGCAAATATACCGAAGGCCAAAAAGCACGTTACATTTTCATTCCCTTCACACCCGCGAAGCTCATTGGGTAGGGAGTAGCTGTAGCGCCTCCGCTTCCACAGTCTCGACGTAAACAAAGAATTATACAAAGGGAGATTTTCGCGTGCCTTGGTTGAGATGCAAACACACGCACATGCAGAGTGTGGACACGTCGTTTCAGGCACTATAGACGCGTTTTCCTTTTGATCGTCATTCATTCCTTGGCGACGTTCGAGCAGCAAGACGCCCCTTTCTTTCTACATTCATCCTAGCCTAACTTGTATCTTGTGAAATATGAAGTAGTTTCTGTTTGCGAATAAATTTATTAGTGTTAATGAAGTACCATTTTATTTCCCTAAAATGTGGCGCAAAATAAATTTCAAATTTGAATCTTATTTTGAGCGGCTTAAATTATTCGAGTGTTACCTTTCCGTGCAAATTGAATGTTGGTTACCTCACATCCCTGACAATGCCGCTCACCCATAACGTTGCTATTTGAATAGCTATAGTTATACAAATTTGGAAAATGTTATTTCACATTTGAACAGCAATTACCATATACTAAATACGAAGTTTATTAAAGCAATGTATACCTAATCCATTATTTGCTATAAAACGTTAGGTCAAAATAGAAAATATGATGATGGTACGTTGGCTAAGAGATTTTGCGTTTTAAAAACGAATTTTATGCATTATAACCTGTGTGGAGAAGAATCAAGGGCCAATCAGTAAAAGCTACTCAAAGTTATGAATATTTGGTGATGCAATTTGCTCACAGTTATTTATCTGGATAATCTACACTGTTATACCAAAAAAGAAATTGCTTTTAAAAGATTGGGTTCTTGAGTATAATTAACTATAGTTTGAGTATTTAACAATTACCTCATGCACATTTTACCGCAAATACAACAACAATTTCTTCTTGTAGAGACGGTATTGGAAATATACACAACAAATTACAATATCTTTCAGCAATAAAAGTAAAGAATTCATAATTTATTCATAATTGTTTACTTCAGCTGCCATGGTCTCTTTCAACAGTAATTCACCCCCATAGTAGTCTAAAAACTGTTTCTTTGTTATGCATCAAATGGTAGATATATGCTACCAAATCTATAACGTATGCACCGTATCCCAAAAAATCTGTTAACATCTATTGAATCTAGTTTTCCCGAAAATGCATATTAAAATAAATGTATCATTTATATCTTGCATAACAAATAACATTTGCTCATACAATAGCCTTGTTCCATTCAAATCAAATTGTTTCACCTTCAGACCCCCACATAATATCCCTCGCAGTTGCATATCATACCCTCCCGAGTGCCATAACTCACTGCAATCAAAATTCAACTAGCTCTCGATATTCATACAGTCTCCAAGTGCATCAGCAAGGACATGCTGCTCTAAAGATAAATCACGCCATAATTTCAACATCACCGCAAACATCACCACAAAATAGCACCCACTTCATTGAAAAGGACCATCAAAGAGAGCAATCTATATAGAGATAAGGACACATGTTACCAGCAACGATTTGATGATAGAAAATCGATTTTCTATGATACCAAAAACTCCTTATTCCGTTTCTAAGTTGAATCTTATACCCGCAACATACTATGAGTATCCTTTATGCTGTGACGCTCTAGTAGAGAAAACGATGGAACAAGATGAAAAAATTTCGAAATTGACTCGGAAAATGAATAGGGGTGAGACTTTATAGTACTTGCCAACATACTCGTACATCTCAGCGAGGTGGAGTGTAAACATTAAATGAACACGGAAGGACAGACAAAACGACTCTCAACAACAACAGGATACCAGAGACAACCGACAAAATGATGAGCAATAATTACGTGAATAAAAGGTGTTGGTTGTATTATTTTAACATTTATACAATTGTTCCTTTTGTCGTGTTGACTTGTGCTGTCGAGGAGGGTGATCAGGGTGAATTTGTACGGAGATTTTGTATAGAGTGTACAATGGAATGAGAGAATCCCCTTGACTGTGAAGAAATTTGAACAGATTGTCATAATTGAGTTTCATCGAGAATTTAGCGGGTGGGTGACTTTTAATTTACTTTTTGGGTTCCTGTAGGACAAGAGGCGTAAGAAAGGACACCAATGAAGATAAAGTGAATGTATCACTTTTATGAAATATGGAAGAAATGAGTGGATGAAGTGTGAATTCATGAATATTTTAGGTGGTTTTGGTCAAATGGGAACTAATGTGATTTATTTTCTTATTATGAACAGATTTACTATACCTACATCAGTTAAGGGGCTGAAGGATTTTCGGCAAGGCTGATGCAGCAATGTATTCTGTTGAACCATAAAATAAGGCAATAAGCCTAATGTTCTGATGAATCAGTTATTCGACTAATATTTTGCGTGAAAGAAAACGTTTTTATTCATTCAACGCAGCTTTCCTGCATATTTTTTAATTAACGATATTATCGGTGCAGTTTTGGTACTCATTTCCCTATTTGGTAGCGATACCAAACTCGTTAGAACGATATTCTGCTAAATCTTACTCTTCCCATCTCCTTGCTCCTGTAGCAAACATAGCTGTCAGTAGCATAGTGTAGACTGTAGGCAACATCCCGTTTGAAGGCCTACACGATTAGAACAATTGATTTTTTACCGTAATCACGCATTGTTACCTATAGTTTACACTCCAAGCAAACAGAATAGTACAAATGAGAAAAGATCTAATCCACTCTTATCACTGCACTTTGAGATTGATTTCTCAACTGACATTGTTCGCCTATACTACAGTTTTTTTTTGTGTTTGGGAGGCTAATGTCATTTACGCACAGAGTGTGGAACTTCCATGCTGGCAAGAAGGTGACTGGACTACCCACTAAACGCCTCCTCTGTCAACCCAAGAGCCAAGCCTGGAACCGTTTGATAAATTACTTCGCGCCACGTTTCGTCTTTTTACGCCGTGAGGCACCTTCAAGCTGGGGTATCCCTCTTGTAGCGGGAGGGGAGAGGGGAAGAGGAAGTGCCAGACAAGCGATCCTCCAGCTCCAACGCCCCCAGTTGCAGTGAGTCCCTTTTATCTTTTACAACTGCCCCAACATAATGTGCCACCTGGTTCGATTTGTCAACCGATTCGACCATCACCGCGACTATACTATACGGGGTGAACTCTCCCGTCACCCTGTAGAGGTTCTGTCATAGCCTAACCCGTTTTGTGCACGCAAAAAATGTGTGGCAGGCATTGCTTTCCTCTCCTGGGCAAAACCAACAATCGGAGGACCGTGACTTACCAATTTTGTGCAGATAAGTCTGAAAATACCCCTGCCCGCTTAGAAGCTGCGTCCGATAAAAGTCAGCCTCACCATATCTTCAATTCAGCCACGGTCTCAAAACCGGAATGAGGCACGTAGTCCACCTTCCCTTCATGCAAGACTGCTGCCAATCGTTGATTAAGCACTGACCCTCCTCGCGGGTAACCATCTCCCTTACATAAATAGCGCGGCGCTCTCTAGCAAGGAGGGCAACAGGTATCACGCCTGCAATTACTCTCACCGCCAAATCAGAGACTGTCGGATAAGAAGATGCAATCCTCAGTGCTCTTCCTCTCTGTACCTGTGCCAGGCGTTTTCGGTAAACCTCCTTACTGAGCGCGTCGGCCCATACTTTTGCTCCGTACAGTAGCACTGACCCTACAGCACTCATCAAAAAGCGTATTCTTAATGGGCTGGGCCCCCATACGTTGCCCATAAGTTGACTCAGAGCCGAATCGCCCGAAGCAGCCTTCTCAGCCGTTGCCCTGATTTGCTAAGAAAAACTTATCTTCAAGTCAATCAGTAGCCCCAAGTACTTCACCAATAGCTTCAATTCGACTCGTATGTCTTCAACACTGATCATCTTTACTCTAGGGATTCTCTTTTTTGTCAAGATGACCGCTTCGCTTTTTTCGCTTTCATCCAGTCCCTCACTCGGCACATCAGCATACCTAGCCTAAGTTGCGCTTGTTCAACGGGGCGTCAAGTGACCAGAGCCGCATCATCATCCAATAGCCGATCAAACGCGACTCATCTGGCATCTCCAGTCTGAGTAGCCTATCGTAAGACACGTTCCAAAGGTCCGGAGCAAGGATAGATCTCTGGGCAATACCCGATGTAATTTCCATCCTTTGTTGGCCCTGTGTCGAGTCGTAGAGCAAGCTTCAGTCCTTTGGATAGTTCCTTAAAAGCCACATAAGATATTCTGGAACTTGCAAAGAGTTTTTCAGCGTATCCAGAATATCTACCCATCTAGCGCAGTTGAAGACGTTCCTGACGTCAAGTGTCACCAATAGGATGATCCCTCGCTTGGCGCAACTATATGCCTCTGCCTTTTGGACCGCGCTGACCACCTCTGCAGTCGCATCAACGGTTGAACGTTCTGCTCTAAAGCCATACTGCCGAGGAGATACGTCCCCAGCAGCACGAATCGCGTCAGTGAGTCTTCCCTTGATGAGTTTCTCTAGCACTTTCCCAGCTGTGTCTGGCATGCATAACGGGCGGTATATAGACGGCAATCAGGGATTTCCCTTCCCCTTGCTGATCAGCAAGAGCCTCGCCACCTTAAATCGTACCGGGAAAATCCCGTCCCGTAGGCAAGTGTTGAACGTGCTGAGTAGCATGTTAGGTCAATGGTGATAGACAAGCTTCACCACCTCAGCTGGAACACCATCGGGATCTGGCGCCTTCTTTGCTTTCAGTGAAAAGACTGCCTCTCTCATTTCCGGCTGTGTAAAGAGTGGACACTCGACTGCTGTTTCACTATGGACAGCGTCAACACGGAAGGAATGGGCGGGGAAGAGTGCCTGTACTATCTCGCCCATCTTTTCCGCATCTTGTATACAAGGTTTCCGTAGGGCACCAAGCTACCGCATAACTAGCTTGTAGCCAAAGCCCCACGGGTCCTTGTTCATATTGTCCACTAGATCTTGCCAGCAGCGAGCCTTTCTGTTGTTAATCAATTGTGAAGGCATTTTCTGGCTGACATATACTGCTTTCCGGTTGCATGCCTCGTCACGGTTCCGTGCCCGCTGAGCCTCACGTCGAAACTTGTGACACTCCCTTCACTTTTCAGCAATTTCAGTTGACCACCAGTACACTGAGGGTTTGCCGTGCCGGGGTTTTCGACGGGACATAGAAGCTTTGCTCATAGTAGAGTTCACCACATCTTGAGCTGCCAGTTCTTCCATCCCCCCCCCCCCCCCGAATCTCCCTGCAGCGGTGCACCTGCTATAAGCACCTCGACGAACCTCTCGATGTTCATCCTTCCGATGTTCCATCTAATTGTATAAAGCCGAGAGCACGGACGTCAGGAGACAACAACACTGATCTCAAGCAGAATGTACTGATGATCACTGGCTGAGTAGTCCTCGAATACTCTCCAGTTGTGAGTCCTCCATACTAAGGACTCGAAGGCGAATGTTACGTCCGGTATGGTTGCTTCACAGTCGATACGGCGGGAAAATTTCCCGTGTTTGATACGGTGAGCGTCGTCCTGGCCACCATATCTAGGATTCCTTTTCCCGCGGATCTGTTTGAGGCATACTCCATTCGTTGAATCAATAATTGATGTTTAATTCTTTTTTCTTGAGCAAGGAGTATAGCTTGTTCTGATATCCCTACATAGCTCTGATGGTTTGGGACATCTGATTGGCGTAATCCTCATCCAGGACGCCGAATAGGGATCTGGATAGGCCACTCACCGTATTTATTGCTCCTCTCCTGCATCTGATCTTCAGGACCTGGTTGACATTAAAAAGTTGATCTATGAAGTGGTGGAATTGCTCAATCAGAGGCAAGTAGTTGGTTAGACGAGGATCACGATCGCAAAGTTATTGCACTCAGATCGTGCCATTCTGTGGCATGGCCAACTCCATCAAATACGGCCCTAGATCATAGTAAACCAAAATTTTCCGCTTGCTTGTCGATAGGAAGGCATTTCCCGGGGATTGAAATTGCAGTCCTAGCTGTGGACCAGTTGACGATACCTTAATGTGAATTGCCACTGCTAAAGGGATAAGCAGGTAGACTAGCAAGACCGATAGTAGTGGTGTCCTCCTTCCTCCTCAATGAAGCCTACTGTGGTGATTACTGGCGTCAGATGCTCGATGCTGGACCTTAGGGGAAGCTTAAGCATCCAGTTTGGGAACAGTTGCTTTGGGTGTAGTACTCTCTTGTACTGGTAGTGGAGCAAGCCAATGGATAGGCCTTCTCACCATTCCCGTGGCAGTCTTCACGTCGGCGACTCTAACAAAGCCGTCAGCACCCTTGTGCGTTTGTAAGATTCATCTCAGGGACCATTTCATGTTGTCCTCCTCACATTTGATTACATCTGTCACCACTTGACGCGACTTTGCAGCTGGGTCAGATATTTGGGTGACCATCGACGCCAAAATTTGCCTTTCAGATAGTTTACCAGTTTCCAGCGAGTGTGAAGCCCACCAGTGACAGGCTCCACCTGTCCGTCCATCATAGCTGTGAGGGGTTCCCCAATAAGGAAGTGCCCTGGTGTCAACATTGGAGTCAATGGTCTGGAGTCGAAAATGGTTTCCACCTCAACCACCAGTCTGTGCAGCTCTTCATAAGTGAGTGTGGCCGATGAAGCGCCTTAACGGAGCAAGTTGTTGGTGGACTTAACGGCCACCTCCCACAGTCCACCAAAGTGAGGGGTGCGAGGCGGGATGAAGTGGAATTCTATTCTTCGGATTCTGCAGGAGTTGATCACCGTGTGTTGAGCCTCTGCCGCATGAAATGATGAAGATAATTCGCACAGTTGATTGTGTGGACCCACAAATTTGGTAAAATTGTCGCAGAACGGATTCCTGCAGTGGCCCCATCTCCTGGTGAATTGCTTCAGCGCACCGATGAATGCTTCGGTACTCAGATCGCTCACCAATTTCAGATGGACGGCCTTGGCAGTAAAGTAGCAAAATATGGCAATTTATCCCTTCTGATGACGCACACCCCTGCCACGGTAGTGTAATAGCAACGGTCAGCAGAAATCAACGCCTGTATTGATGAACGAATGTGCCGGCTGCACGCGAGTACCCGGCAGATTTCCCATAATCTGAGTGAACAACCAGGGTTTCGCTCACACGCGTAGAACGTATTGTCGCACAATCGATCTTGCCAGCTGCTTCCCCCTGATTGCCCAGAAACGTTGTCTTGTGGTGGCTAGTAGCGCTTGAGCTCCAAGATGACAGTTGTCTCTATGGATGTCCATCATCCGTAATCTCGTGAGCAGGTGCCACTAGGAAGGATTCCGTCTGAATCTAGGATAGGATCTGCTTATTGAGCTGAATGTTCCGCATCTGTTCGTGGAAGTCGTCTTGCTGCATGCCCCTCACGGCGACCTCCAGTGCTCTGGATAGCTCGTGGTCGTGACTGCTCTAATGCACATTCGGGGAGGCTGGGAGCTTGGCTGGCAACGATAAATAAAACGTGTAGCCTTGGTTCGCCTTTATTCTAAGTCGCAGAGTCCTCCACTCTTCTACTCAAGCGACCAGTCCACTTCAGGTCGGCACAAGAATGAAGGCACCCGCAGCCATAGCTCACAGCTAACCAGTTCAACTGGCACCAAACCATGTGATAGAACATCGGCAGGATTGTCCCTTGAAGCAATATGTCGCCATTGCTTCGGCCTCGACAGCGTTTGAATAGTTGAAACTCGATTGGCCATAGAGGTATTGTAGGACGAGGTGGTAGAATTGACCCAAACCAACACGATTTCAGCATCAGATTACAAGACGTTGAAGATATCCGGCAGATTCTGCGCAATTTTTACCCGCTTGGTGAGCTCCGGTCCTAACTTGACAGCGCACAGTTCCAGGCACGGATCTTTTAGAGTTTTGATTGGTAGTACCTGTGACTTAGCGCACAACTGCCTGACTCTAACTTGACCATTCCTTGACGTAGACCGGACGTAGACTGCTTCACCATATGCCTTCTCTGAGGTATCACAAAACGTGTGCAATTGCATCTGCGTAGGCTTCTCGTGAACGCTGACGTGTCGTGGAAAACGCACCCTCCGCAAAAATGGAAGGCCATTGCGGAACTCAAACCATTTAGTTTGTATTCTGGTCAGCAAGGCTGCATACCAATTCAGCTTTAGGCACCATAACTCCTGCAGGAGCAGCATGGCCGGCACAAAAATCGGGTCCAAAATGCCCAACGGGTCTGACGCGATTGTCCTTTTGGTTTGCTTGGACATGGTGAGATCCAAATTGATGTGGATCTGGAGCTCGTCAGCCTTCGGGAGGCAAATTACTCCCTAAGTTTTAACATAGTCCTCCGGTAGACTACTGAAGTCCAAGTGGACCTCCTGGTCATCGGCATCGATCTGCTGCAGAAGGCGAGGGTGATTTGCACACCATTTGCGCAAATGCATGCCCACACCAGCGAGAATTCTGCGTAGATCTTCCTGTTTTTGGATGGCCTCAGCCAAATTGTCTGCCCCGGTCATGACATTATCCATGTAAAATCATGCTGTAACGCGCTGCTGCCCAGGAGTGCTTGATGTTGCTCTTCTTGTGCCAGAACCTGAAGACATTTGGCAGCCAAATACGGGGTGCACGTCATGCCATACGTCACGGTTTTTAAATGATAATAACGTAATGGATGTGATGGGCTGGCTGCCAAACCAAAATCTGCAAGTTTCGATAATCCGGATGAAGCATAACTTGCCAATGCATCTTTTCAATATCGGCTGTGAAGACAAAGCATGACAGACGGAAGTGCAGCAGGATGATGACTAAGTTATCCTAGACAGTGGGTCTGGTCTACAGGATGTCGTTCAAGGAAATGTTCGTGAAGGTCTTGCTGGAGGCATCGAAGACCACTCTCAATCTGGTGGTACTACTGTCCGGCTTCAGCACGCAATGATGCGGTAGAAAATGATGTGCTTCCTCGTCCGGTTGCTAGTTGATCTCCTCCATGTGCCTCAGGCGTTCATACTTGTTCATGAAATCCGTGAACTCGAGCCTCAGTTCGGGATTCCTCTCCAGCCTGCGTTCGATTGCGAAGAATCTGCGTGTGGCAATATCCTTCGATTCAGCCAGTCTTCCGGGATCATCGCAGAAAGGAAGTTGAACTACGATGCGACCATCGTACAGTCACTGCTTTGTCTGGACGAACTGTTTTTCGCAAGCTCTTTCCGTTGATATCAAGGTGGATGTTGAGTCTGGAGCCACTTCCACCTCTCAAAAACGCTTGATGGACTCGCACAAGCTTTACTCTTCCGCCACGATCACACATGTCACTGGGGCTGGTTGCGGAGAGCCCACCTTTCCTGCTACAACCCATCCAAGTTGCGTGTTCTAGAGCACCGGAAGTTCTGTGCCCAACTTTATTTGCCCAATGGCCAAAATCTCATAAAAATGTGCGGCGCTCAATAGTGGGTCGATCCGATCGGTTTTTTGAAAGTTGGGATCAGCCAACTTAATGGTTTTTGGGATGGGCCATTTGAGCACGTTTAGTTCCTGAGCGGATTGCAGTAAAATGATCTTAACCAACACGTGTGCTTCCATTTGCGTGGCGTATCCGGTTATTTGGTACTGTAGACCAATGTTCACTTTTCCTTGCGCTCTCGATGTTGTTCCTCCGACCTTTTTAATGACGGTTGACGCAGACGTAGGATCCAGCCCCAGTTTGCGTACTGTATGCGTACTGTATGCGTAGCTACCAAGTTAATTTGGGAGCCTGGACTTAGCACAGCTCCACACTCCGTGGTCTTCCCTTTGCTGCTGGTCAACCTGACAATGGCTGTGTTCAGGAGTACAAATCCCCTTTAGGGCTTGAGTACTGTAGTCAGGGAGAGTGCTGGTGCTTCCCTTGGCCGTTCCTCATTCCGTTTGGATACGGTGGTACTCGGAGTTGTCACGCTGGCCGGTTTCAAATTGGTCACTCCACTCAAATGCAGCAGGCTCTTGTGAGCCTTGGCGCATTCTTTGCACTTTTTGGAAGGGCACTCAGCGGTTTTGTGCCCATCTTGCAAGCAGTTGACACATAGTCCCTTGGACTGGACAAAACTGACCCGTTTGGCAGCGGTGAGTTGTAGGAAAGCTGGGTAATAGTATAGCGGATGCGTCTGCTAGCACATGTGGCATGAAGACGTCGCAACTGTAGCCACTGTGGTTTCGGTATTCTCTTTTCGATGGTTTTCATGACCCTTTGGTGATGTCCAAGTATTTTGAGGACCTAGAAGCGCACTTCTAAGAAACTCAAGAAACCCTTCAGAGGAGGCAGCTCCCGCGGGCTAGCTAGCGTTTGCTCATGCGATTCGCGTGTGTTTGTATCCACTTTTTTGGCAATAAGTGCAGAAGTAATGGATTCCATTTGCTTGCGGCTGCATGGAGGTTCTCCAGGCCCCTAATGCACTCCTGTGTTACATCAAGCAAGGATTTTATGCCTGCGGATGAAGGCTTTTCGCTAGCGTGGGAGGAATGTCCCAGTAGCCTTTTAATGTATGCAGCGACCAAGATTCGTCAGTTATCGTACCGTTCTTTCAACGTAATTCTTCTCCAAGAGGGGCAAATTGATGACTAGTCGTGCCGCTTCTGCGCTGAGACTGAGCTTGAGGTACCACAACTTTTGGCATTTTGAAATGGACTAATTATGTACCATCTGTTCAAACAAATCTTGAAAATGCTGCCAACGTAGGTAATCACCCTCAAACTTCGGTAGCAGTAAAGATTGGGCTCCTTGAACTATAGGGGGATGCAGTAAAAAAGGTTCTCGGGGCTACAACTATAGCCTCACTCGAGCCGATAGCAACGATTGAAATAAGAGACATTGACTGCATCACGGATCTGGCCGAGGTAGAAGAGGCCTTCAAAAGGAAGTTCCCTAGCGTGGGAAGGATCAAAGCCAGGCTGACAAAAGAAAACCAAAGCGGACAACGCATGGCCCATAGTTGACATGACCGAAAAGGACCCCGAACAATTCCTGAACAAGGGCAAAGTACGAATAGGATGGATTGTCTATAGGCTATGGCAAAGAGCAACGCCTCTTCAATGTTTCAAATGTCTTGGCTATGGGCACACCACACAAGTATGCAAAGGACCCGGTAGAAGTTCCCTATGTTACAAATGCGGTTAAATGGGACATAAAAGAAAAGAGTGTACGAAGGAGGCACACTGTATTCTTTGCAAAGATGCTGATCCAAGACCTGATGTGGACATGTCTTGGGATCAGGAAAATCCTGGGTCTTCCACCAAGCCCTAGCCAAGGCAAAATCAGAACTAAATGTCCCGCATCATGCAGCCAAATCAACACTGCAGTTCAACCGCCCAAAATCTGCTTGAGCAGTTTTCTAGGGATATGAAAACCGATTTCTCGCTGCTGAGTCAGCAACACCATGATAAAAGTCCTGCATTATGGTATCCTGACGAAACTGGCAAACTCCCAGTGTACTGGTGGTCAAATGAAACGTGAGGCTCAACGGGTAGGGAACCGTGATGAGGCATGCAACCGGGTGCCAGCACAAAAGTCGACCAGGAAATGCCTTCGCAAATTGATTAATAATAGCAACGCTCGCTGCTGGCAAGATAAAGTGGACAATGTGAACAAGGATCCGTGGGGCCTTGGCTACAAGCTAGTTATGCGGAAGCTTGGCGCCCTACGGAGGCCTTACATAGATGATGCGGAAAAGATGGATGAGATACTGCAAGGACTCCTACCACACCCCCCCCCCCCCCATCCCGTCCATGTTGACACTGTCCATTGTGAAACAGCAGTCGAGCATCCACTCTTCACACAGCCGGAACTGGAGGAGGCAGTCCTTTCAATGAAAGCGAGCAAGGCTCCAGGTCCAGATGGTGTTCTGGCTGAGGTGTTATGGCTTGTCTATCACCATTGTCCTGACTTGCTGCTCAGCACATTTAACGCTTTCCCGGTATGATGGAAGGTGCCGATGCTCGTGCTAATCAGTAAGGGGAAGGGAAACCCTGAATCGCCGTCTACATACCGACCGTTATGCACGCTAGACACGGCTAGGAAAGTGCTAGAGAAACTTATCAAGGGAAGACTCGCTGATGCGATTCGTGCTGCTGGGGACGTATTTCCTCGGCAGTATGGTTTAAGAGCAGGACGTTCTACTATTGACGCGATCGCAGAGATGGTGAGCGCGGCTCAAAAGGCAGAGGCACGTAGTTGCACCAAGCAACGAATCGTCCTTTTGGTGACTTTTCACGTCAGGAACGCTTTCAACTCCGCTAGATGGGTGGATATTCTGTATACACTGGAAAACCCTTTTCAAGTTCCAGAATATCTAATGTGGCATTTGAGGGACTATCGAAAAGACCGAAGCCTACTCTACGACATGACACAGGGCCGACGAAAGCTGGCGGTTACATCGGATGTTGCCCAGGGATCTATCCTTGGTCGAGACCTGCGGAACGTATCTTACGACGGGCTACTGAAACTGGAGATGTCAGATGAGTCGCGCTTGATCGGCTGTGCAGATGATGTTGCGGCTCTATTCGCTGGACGCACCGTTGAAGAAGTGGAACTTAGGCTAGGCAGGCTAATCCACCGAGTGAGGGACTGGATGACTGCTCGCGGGCTCAGTTTAGCACTGGAGAAAACTGAAGTGCTCATCTTGACAAAAAAAAGAATCCCTAGAGTAAGGATGATCAGTATTGGGGACATAATCGAATCGACGCCACCGATGAAGTACCTGGGGCTACTGATCGACGCGAAGATGAGTTTCTCTGAGCAAATCAGGGCAACGGCTGAGAAGGCTGCTTTGAGAGTATCGGCTCTGAGTCGACTTATGGCCATCGTAGGAGGACCCAGCCCATCAAGAAGACGCCTCTTGATGAGTGCTGTAGGGTAAGTGCTACTGTACGGAGCAGAGGTATGGGGCAAAGCTCTCAGTAAGGAGGCTTACCGAAAACGCCTGGCACAGGAACAAGAAGAGGAGCACTGAGGATTGCATCTTCTTATCCGACAGTCTTTGATTTGGCGATGAAAGTCCCGGATGTGAGACCATAGCTAAATCGAAGGCATGGAGAGACTGACTTCTATCTGACGCAGCTTTTGAGCGTGCATGGGTGTTTTCAGCCTAACCTGCACAAGATTGGTAAGCCACGGTCCCCCGATTATCGGTATTCTTTTTTTTGTTTTGTGGTAAGGAGGTGAAGGCATTTACGCCCGCCGAGTCTGGCAGTGTGGGACTCCCATGGAGGATACCCTTGGACTACCCACTAAACACCTCGCCTGTCAATCTGAGAACCTAGCCTGGAACCGTTTGACACATTACTTCGGGCCAGGTCTCGTTTTGTTACGCCGTGGGGCGCCTTCAAGCTGGGGAGTCCCTTTCCTAGCGGGAGGGGAGAGGGGAAGAGGGATTGCCAGAAGAGCGATCCCCCAGCCCCAGCACCTCCGGCTGCTGCGAGTCCCTTTTATCTTTTAGGACTGCCCGAGCATAATGTGCCACCTGGTTCCATTTGTCAACCGATTCGAGCATCACCGCAACTATATTATCCGGGGTGAGCTCTCCCGTCTCCCTGTAGAGTTCCTTTCGTAGCCTGGCCCATCTGGTACACGCAAAAAATGTGTGACAGGCATTGTCCTCCTCTCCTGGGCAAAACCGACAATCGGGAGACCGTGACTTACCGATCTTGTGCATGTAAGACTGAAAACACCCGTGCCCGCTCAAAAGCTGGGTCAGATAGAAGTCAGTCTCACCATGCCTTCGATTCAGCCACGGTCTCACATCCGGGATGAGGCGCGCAGTCCACCTTCCCTTGATGCAATTACTCCAAGACTGCTGCCAATCATTGAGCGAGCGTTGTCTCTCCTCGCGGACAACCATCTCCCTCGCATCCTTGTTTTGGTGCAGGTGAATAGCGCGGCGCTCTCTAGCAAGGAGGGCGACAGGTATCACGCCTGCAATCACTCTCACCGCCGAGTCGGAGACTGTTGGATACGAAGATGCAATTCTCAGTGCTCCTCTTCTCTGTACCTGTGCCAATCGTTTCCGGTATACCTCCTTGCTGAGAGCGTCGCCCCATACCTCTGCTCCATACAGTAGCACTGACCCTACAGCACTCATCAAGAGGCGTCTTTTTGATGGGCTGGGTCCCCCTACGTTGGCCATAAGTCGACCCAGGGCCGATATTCCCGAAGCAGCCTTCTAAGCCGTTGACCTGATTTGCTCAGAGAAACTCATCTTCGAGTCGGTCAGTAGCCCCAGGTACTTCACCGCTGGCTTCGATTCGATTTGTATATCTCCAATACTGATCATGCTTACTCTAGGGATTCTCTTTTTTGTCAAGATGACCACTTCGGTTTTCTCCAGTGCTAAGCTGAGCCCGCGAGCAGTCATCCAGTCCCTCACTCGGCGCATTAGCATACCTAGCCTAAGTTACGCTTGTTCAACGGTGCGTCCGGCGCCCAGAGCCGCAACATCATCCGCATAGCCGACCAAGCGCGACTCATCTGGCATCTCAAGTCTCAGTAGCCCGTCGTAAGACACGTTCCACAGGTCCGGACCAAGGATAGATCCCTAGGCAATACCCGATGTAATTTCCATCCTTCGTTGGCCCTGTGTCGTGTTGTGTCGGTCCCCGGATTATCGGTATTGCCCAGGAGAGAAAGACAATGCCTGCCACACATTTCTTGCGTGCATAAAATGGGATAGGTTATGAAGGGTCCTCTACAGGGAGACGGGAGAGCTCACTCCGGATAATATAGTCGCGGTGATGCTCGAATTGGTTGACAAATGGAACCAGGTGGCACATTATGTTATGCTCGTGCAGTCCTAAAAGATAAAAGAGACTCACAGCAGCACCAATGTGGGGGCTGGGGGATCGCTCTTCTGGCACTTCCTCTTCCCCTCTCCCCTCCCGCTAGAAGAGGGATCTAGCGACCGGGTTATCTTAATGAATATTAAATACATGATATGTGTGGAATGTGCTTATACATATGGGACAAACTCAATTACAATTGCATAATTTGCTAGTTTTCTCATGTTGGATAATTCAAAAAGACACTGGATGTGTTCGGAATGTACTGATGTCTCATATGTGTAAGCACGTTCATATTACAATGGATGAATAAGTATGGAAAATAGAAAATGTGCCTGTGCATTACAATTTAGGCATCAACAGTATGCGTCCCTAGGCCCTGCCATTCCAGCTGAGCTTGGTTGTGTCAGTCATTCGCCGCAAGTGTCTTTCATGGACTTTTAGAAAACTATAAACACTGCACAAAAATTAATCCTTTGTTACGAAATATAAATTAAACCCCGAAACCATTCCTAGAAGGGAAGGATTCCTTGCACTCCAATATTTTATTCGGAAGATAACCAGGGAATCACTCCACGTGCCAAAGTGCTGGTGGGAAGGATTAAAGTAAGGTTAGGATAACCGATGTAAATCATTAGCATTAAGTTATGTTAGGTATTAACTATTAAGTGAAAAAAAAACAACTATAAGGTTCAATTGAAACTCAACATAGCAGCAATTAAAGCCAAAAGAAATGTATGCTGAAATAAGCACGATTGGTTTCAGAGAATTATCGAAAAAGAAAATGAAGAATATATCATTTTATTAACACCTTTTAAATCTGTATTGGCAAATCTTATAATCTGACTGCAGCAGCTAGCCCAAATGCTGGCTTCGGGAAAGGTTTATCGGGAAACGCAATCACAAAAATGTCGGAAAATCAAACGGGTAAACAAAACTTGTCCATAAGCCCTGCTGCGACTGCAATTTTGTCTGACAATAGCCAATTTTCAATGCAAAATACTATTAACTTTCCAGTATCACCGGAACTAACTGATGGAGTAGTGTTTGCCACTAGTGGTAATGGAATAAGGTTGAGTTATGTTCAGGTAGCACAACATCATAAAGAGAATTTAGTGACGGTGAAAGACTGTAAAACATTTGAGTTTTCATCATCAACCCTCGCTGGTAACGAGAAACAACAGCTCCACCAGCAGCAACCACTCACCAATGTCGATAGGGATAAGAAGAAGGATGTCGAAGTCACGAATTCCACAGGGAAAACGACACAACACATTTCAGAATCAAATAAAAATCGCACCACCAGTCATCGTTACAATAGTAACCCAAACCGCAACAGCCGCGAAATTAAAGAGTAAAAGACTCTGAATAATACGACGCTGGAAAGGCGTGACACGACTGATTGTGGCAACGGTAGCAATAATGGCAGCGGTGGCCCAGTTGCAAATAATAATCGCGCTCTTTCAGGCCGTACCAATCAATTTAAAGACTATTTACAAGACTCACGAAGTTCCAAGTGATGTATTGTTTCGCATATATTAGCAATGAATGAGAGATTGACTCGTAATGAGAGTGAGTATGCGAATGCAACCTACGTAAGTGCAAACGCAGAACACGTTCGGAAACAAATCGCTGTAAGTTTAAAATGTAGCCTTCAAACTAATTAAAATGGAAAAGAAAAAAAGAAATTAAAAGGGTATCCTTGGCTGAATGGCGAACGAGACTTCCTTCTCAGCGCAGCACTTCGTCACAACATAATCGCCCTTCCAATTAAACAAATAGCCAAGCATTGATGGATCAACATACGAACCTCGACTTCATTGTCATTTCCATCACAGATATTGTCAGCACAAAGAAACCATTCTGGAACTGAACATGTTCGCTCCTCGCAATTTTCTTCATCCGAATGATCAAGGCAATCGTTGTGGCCGTTGCATTGATATCTGGCATCGATGCCGTTTCCATCTTTACATTGAAATTCATCCTCACGACCAAACACTCGTACTAAAAGCTTGCGACGCTGGAGAATCGCTAAATGACAAGAGTATTTATCAAAATATGATATACTTACGAGATTCTTGGGCTGATCGCCCGACACATCCCCTCGCGGGCACATCTACGCCGGACACAATCACTTTGAAATAACTCGCGACGAACGTAAACATACGCGCAAGGAGTCACAAGCATCAACACAACTGACACTTCAATCAAAACAATCGGTAAAGTTGTTATTGATAATGCAGTACTGTATGCGAAAGGAAGATGGCCACCAAGTAAAAAAACTGGGTTTGCGCCCGAGATAAACGCTGCAAGGTTGAGCAGCCGTGATGAATGTTGTGGCCTTGAACTTGGGTTCTTCAACTCAAGTCAAAAAGCCGTTGGGCCAAGTCGATAAAAGAGCCAGCGACGATGGAAACGGTCTCTTTTTCACGGATACTTGCCCAAAGAAGAACATCTTGCGAACCAACAAGCAGAGATCAATTCATTCTCAGGAGGAGAAAATGAACATCTTGCGAATCAACAAGTAAATATCAACCTATTGGGAGAAGGAAAAAATTGCTCGAGGCAACCGACGTAGGAAGTCAAATCAGGCTGCAGCGGCATATTGAGTTGAGGTGTGAGGACTTCAATTATCGGCCGGGTCATCAACGTAGCAAGTAAGAAACTGTGTAAGTGTAAGACTTGGTTATCAATTAAGGAATAATATTTCAGCAGTGCTTTTGCGCATGGAGCGCGCAGTGTTGGCGGAAGGCTTGGATTTGGCCTGAAGTGCGGAAGGACCCTTCCCATCGGGGATCTCAATCTGCGGTAGTTCTCTTCAGTTTTTCAGTTCAGTTAGTTCTCTTCAGTGAAAATTAGTGGTGCCAGGAGAATTCTGTGAAAGAGGTGATACCCGGCTCGACGAGCCGAGTAAAGGTCACCAGTGATTATTCTGGTGGAAGGACCATTCCGGGGAGCCCCAAGCTCGCCAGTTGGCGAATGGCGCTACCTACCCCGTCTCCACGGGCTAGTCGGGACCCTAAAGCCCCCAACCGAAATCGCTTGTTGCGACGTAGTGCCCATTTTTAACGTAACACCTTGTGTGCTAAAATTAAAAAAAAAATAATTTGTGAAATGATAACTTCAGATATCTAATTTTTGTATCGCAATAATGCCTTCTTTATGATGAGTAGAAAGTTCTACGTGAATTATTCAAGCCGATTATGTTTAAACCATAATGCCTGAAACCTGAAAACCTGAAAGCTAAAATGAATCAAAGCAAAAACCAGAACAGGTAAATATTTTGTTATTCTTCTAAATTCACTTAAATTATTTTAATTGTTTTATTTAATAAATTAATTTCCAAAAATATAGTTCCACTTTCAGCTTTAACTTTTCTCTGTCTCACTCTTTGCCCTTATGCTCCGTTTCTAAGCCCATTTAATTCATCCTCTCTAAAAGATTGGAATCATTACCATCAATCTCGACCATAATTTTCTTTGTGGCGAATTTAATTCCATATTTTGCATGGTTCATATTAACAGAAATTATCTCCGGTAGATCACATTTTATTCCGGAATGAATATTGAAGGGAATCCAATTCACCCTCAAACAGAATACAAACTCGTTCGCCGCATCACTCTTTTATCCCCATCGCGTAGATACAGATACCGATAAAGTGAGCAGCACCAATAAAATATGAACTCACCCTTTTGTTGGTTAAATTCGAACGACACGCGAAATGAAGGTGGTAGGTTGTAACGGTCCACACATAAGGAAATCATTTCGATCAAGCTTTTCATTTTCAAATTAAGCCACGCAGATTATAATCATTTTATTTTGAGATGAGGGTGACAAGGTCTATTGTTGGATGTGATGAGATTCGGAGAGGGTTTTCATTTGGACCAAGGACAATTTAATAGAATCACGATGACCTTATCAGCAAATCAGTTGAGGAAAGTGAAATAATCATATTCGAAATAAGGATCCTATTTTCCCTTTAATTACAGATTATCGAAACAAAAATTCATTTTTACAACACATAATGATTCACTCAACATGATGTGTGAAAAGCGGAATAAATTTCCCACCAACAGACAGCGATTATGACCTCACGTTCGCCGTGCCATGATATCGCATGCATCATTCGATAAGTGGACAATCCATCATATGAAATTGTATATGTTCCATGGACAATGATTTCTACATGCAATTGCTGTTACGGAAAATTCAAGATACAAATGTTTGTGTACCGGAAAAATGCCGAGAGTGCAAAACTTTCTGCTGTACATGCAAAGATAAAATGGCAGAAAACATATTTTCCAGATCTGAAATAATAGCAAATGGAGGTAGGGAAGTGAATGGATAATGGGAAAAATTGAAAAATAGTATTTTAGCAACCAATTGCCGAAAAGGAAAATCGTGAAATACTCAAAAAAAACCGCAATCCAACAATTTGTGTTCAATCACAAAATACATTGTAAAAGGACACATCTCTTTCGTACTTTTCAATGTCATTTCGTTCCGCAACTTTCCCTGAAACGAAGAATATTTCAACAAAACCTACTGGGAACCAGAACAACGTCAATTCAGGATTCTTTCTTTCCCTACTCAGATGCATTATGTATTCAGTTGTTGTTCTGGTATTTTCTCGGTTTTGTATTTTATCAAATCTTTTTTACCCTCCTCCCCAAATCCGACTAAAACGAAATAAAATCACATTTTTCTCGATGATTTCAAAGAAAACGAATGAAATTTTCAAACCCTTTTTTCAGCAATAAATTCCTCTGAATTACCTCAAGAGCGTGAAAATGAGAGAGAAGAGATTTTTCAAAATCCTTACACATTTATCCTTAAAATCATCCCTGCATTAAAAATATTGGATGAAATACAAACAATCTATCTCACAGTTCTTAGCTTGCTTCCGTGTAAAAGGATCCTAAAAATCCATTAAATGGCTTTTGATATTGATCAGGACATAAATTGGCAACGTTCAAGGATTTAAGTCGCGTGTACACAACACTAATCCGTTGATGATGCAACACTTTGGTGGCAAATTATAATCTCGTATTTATATAATGCATAGGGATGATAAATTGGAATGTGTACGAGTATTTTGGTTTAAGGGTCGCGTGATTGCGAAAAGATGCTTCCAATTCATTATCGCACGCGTGGATCAATTCGTTTGACAAAGAATTAGAGCAATGGCAAGAAGGTGTACGAGTAGGATTTGCACTTGAAAGAGGTTGCAAAGTAATGGATTTGAAAAGAGAAATACAAATCCTTTTGATTGTATCTTGAAGATTTATGGTTTGTGTTGGAAAATTAAAACAAACGGATGAGGTTAGTTGAAAATGTTTAACGGGCAATTCTTGGAAGGAATAGCAAAGTTCAAATATGCAAGTTTGTAATTAATTTTGGTCATCCATAAATGGGTGAGTATAATAAAAAATTGACAACCAAATAGCATTAAATGGTCTTGAGGTCACTTATTGGGTTTACTGATTCCTCAATGCTGGGACTTTAAATGCCAAAAACTGCAAAGAAATCTAGAGCTCTGCTACCAAATCCTGCTCACACCTCCTTTGTGGTGATCACCGGTAACTTTTACTTCTTGTAAAAGGCTGATGTAGTAGGGTGAAGGCAAGTCTACCAAGCCTAGTAACGGAATCAAAAGTAATAACCATGACGCCGGACAAGGGAGTAGCTAGGATTTTATTTTGGGGGGTGCTGAAATAGGCAGGAAGGTTATAAGGATGTAATAGTTTCATGAGATAAAAAAGCAAACAAGAGACTTATTATCGCTTAATTGCTTAGAACAGAAAACGTATTATGATATAATTAATTACATGTTCTATGATTAGTTAATAATTAATAGTTGTAGACTATAATTAGTTCCATAGATACTTGTAAAATGTAGATAGTTTTTATAGCACGAAAAACTACAAGAGAACAGCCCTCCTCGGCCCATTCGCCATTATATCCAACACGTCTTCTGGCGAAACATTGATATTGCCGTAGTGAACGGACAAGAGTGCTAGATCAGTTAATCTGTCATTGTTCATTCGATTTCTCAAATAGTTTTTTACTCGTTTCATTGTCGAAAATGACCGTTCGGCTGTGCATGTTGATACTGAAAAACAAAACCATTTTGTCAAAACGAACAATTAATTATGACTTTACGCTAGGCTTCTTAAAACTAATGTTTTAACTAATGAGAGTTTGGTTCTTAGAAAAATTTATAATTAAAAACGAGCATAAGGTAAAGGTGAGTCAAAGTAAAAAAGCATAATAACTGAAAGAATAATAAAACAAGTTGGGTAGACAGACCTATGCTCATGTCAGAAGGGTTTTGTGCTCAACTTACAAAATGCAGTAACCAGCAACGAATAAAATCAAGAAACATGTCAAAGACGATTTTATTGGAGAAAATGTGAAATTCGAGGATCATACTATTATTAACAAAGTTGAAAGAACTGTGACTTCTGAGGTATTTGTTTTACTTATACCCATAGATATCTCCCTTGATAATTTTTCCAGATTCTTTAAAAACACATTTTTCATGTATTTCCACCCCCCCCCCCCCTGTGCCCCACTGAAGCGAAAACTGTCAGTTTAAGAACTGTTTTGAAAAGCTTTAATAGGGAACTTTCAGTTGATATTCATATCGGCTACCTTTCATGAAATTTTTTTCAGGGCCCACTCCTCTGTACTGTAATCATCGATTCATGGCCTATTTTTTCGAATCCTAGAATGGTTACAAAGCCCTTTTGCTAGGAGCTCTCTCCTGCCTCTTTGACTTGTTTCAATTGTATGTACTCATTTTCATGATACCTATCATTCCTGAAATTTTCATGCAAATCCTAGCAAAGCTGTAGTGTCTAAATCGATAAAAAGCGCATATGGCTCCATAGCCATATGTAATACAGGGCATATTGTTCCATAGTAATACAGGAAAATTCAAATCGCTACAACTTCGTCAAATACTATTCAATCTTTATGAAACTTTCAGAAAAGATCAACCTTATAGAAAGTCATCTGTTTGCTAAATTTTGTTAAATTTAAGGGTACCGTTTGGATTTTATGCAAGAAAACATAAAATCGATAAATCATACTATTACTAACAAAGTTGAGTGAATTTCGACTTCTCATGTATTTGTTGTTGTTGTACTCATAAAGGGTTACATTCATGATTTTTTTCAGATTTTTCGGATGGAAGGTTTCCAATCGCGAGGGGAGGGTACGCGAAAAGTTCGTACATTTCCCCTTCCCTTGCCCCCCTCGGTATTTAGAAGGCAATTTTAAGACTTGTTTTGAAAAGATCTCATTGAGACCTTTCCAATGACACCCTACTCGACTACCAATGGTGAAATTTTTTTTTTTGAGGGGTCACCTCCCTATACGGGGAGACCCCCTTAAACCCCTTTGAAAAATTTTTCCACCCTTGAACTTTCAAGAGGTCACCACTTCTGACCTTTCTACAAAGTTTCATGGCTGTAGCTTCTATAGTTTCGGAGAAAAAGTGCTGTGACATACAGACGGACGGACGGACGGACAGACGGACACAGGTCGTGATTGCAATAGGGTTTTGTATTTTAGTACAAAACCCTAAAAAGATTAGTAGTTAAAACTATGTTTAAATTCTGCAATTTTCCAAAAAAAAAATTAACTAAACAATTTAGTTAATATTTTTTGGGTAAATATTAAACTGTTTAGTTAATGTTTTTTCGGGTAAATTTCAGAATTCTTTTACTAACTAAACTTACCTGGAAGTGTTGCCAAGATTTTAAGCAAATGGTGAATGTGCGGGAAAAATGTCTTGTCACAGTTATCCAGACATTCAGAAATACTTGGATATTTCTTCTTCGTCGCCATCTCTTCTTTTTCCCACTTCTTGCACCATATTAGGTACTCTGCTTTTACAACTACAGCATTTTCTTCGAAATAATGGGAAAGTTTGTCGGCTTCATCAACATTTTTTCTGGATGCATGCTGAGGAAGCATAACTTTCAGTGCAGTTAACATATCATCCTGGCCGTTGCTGAATCTGCTTTTGAGGTGGGCTATTAAGTCATCTAACGATGGGACGAAAATAGTTCATCTGTAATATTCCTCAACACTACCGTAAGGGTAGTTTTCTCTATTAGTTTGTCTACCCACTAATCTAGGCACATTCAATGCAGCGTCAAAATAGAGGTCATGCATCTTAGAAGCTGACTCAAACAACTTGTGAAACTCAGCATCAATGTCATCTCTTAATGCCTACAGTATCTCAATACCAGAAGAAGCATGTCTGTATACTGAGCTTAAATCAACATCTGGACTCTGTACGTACTTTGAAAGAGGCAAAGTAAAAGGGAATAATTTTTCGCACGTCAAGAGAGATACCACAAAGTAATTTTTCTCTATAGCAGCAGGAAGTCCACTTGCACGAGATGATATGGAACGGTCACACTCTGATAACTCGATCAAACTGGGGACAATGGCCTCATAAAGCTCAACAAACACATTAACTGCGTCATGTCTTTCAATGAACCTCGTTTGACAAACAAGGAGCAACCGGGTTTTTTTGCTCTCTGAAACGTACTTTTTGATATTAGATTTGAGTAAGTCCCCTGCATACGCGTTATTTCTGAATACGTTGCAAATTTCTGTATAGTGCCAAGACAGTTTCTCACGTTTTTTCACTTAAAGCTGATGACAATACAAGATTCAACCGGTGTGACACACAATGAACGTAGATTGCTTTTGGGTACAGTTGTTTGATGTTAGCTTGTACGCCGTTGAACTGTCCACTCATAGTGCTAACGCCATCAAGCCCTTGACCAACCAATTTTTCCATTTCAAGACCTAGTTTTGTACATTTGTCTAAGATAACGGTTGTAACGCCTTCGGCAGTCATGTCAATTATAGGTGCAAAAGTAAGGAAATCTTCATGAAGTGTGTTTTGTTCATCAACAAAACGTACAGATAAAGACAGCTGCTCTGTACCCGATACATCTAAAGTTTCGTCTGCTATAATTGTAAAGGCACCAGATGTGTTTGCTTTCTGTACAATTTTGTTTTGAATAATTTTTGAGGAAATGTCTAATATTTCATTTTGTATGGAAGGACTCACGTAGGTTGCGTTTTTCGGAGAGTTAAGTAGATGACTTTTCAATTTCTCGTCTCCACTATTTGCTCTAAATCTCAATAGAGCTCTAAATTTCCCATCCTTGTGATGTGGATTTTCCAAGGAAACTGGACCGTAGTTTTCAGGATCGTGTTCCTTGCCTCGTAAAGGAAGCTCATTTTCCCCACAAAAAAATGACCGTTTCAATTATAGGTTTCAGGGCTTCTCTATTTTCTGCAATCTGTTTCTTTCTCTGTGTGTCAACTTGAGAAGCGATACTGTCAGTTTTCATTCTTATAACATTCAAAAAGTGTTCAGCAGAAGCAGTGCATTTTTTGTGATAGTGAGCATCAGAGTGATTTTTAAATTTTTCCAACGCATTTTGCCATTTTGCATATGGTGAGCTAACTAATGAGCCTATGCTTTCATGACTCCCTTTTCCTACACTTTCGGAACAAAATGCTACACAATACTTACAAAAAGCTCCATTTAACAATTTTGAATAAGTCAGCCACGGGTATTTTACGAGCCAGTTATATTGAAACTTTCATTTTTGACCGCCTGCCATAGTAGTTGGAAAACTAAAATTTTCATTTGGTATGAATGCATCAAGCAATGCTTCACGCCTCAATTCATCCATATTTTTAACAGGAAATGAAGAAAAAACTAATTCTGAAATCTTACCAATGTCGTTTTCAGAAACCTCGCCATATTCTTGCACGTGTGGCTGTGATCTAGTGTTTTTGGTAGTCTCATTCTCGGTTAGAACTTGCACCCAACTATCACTGTCACTGTCAGAGCTTTCATTTCCTTGTGTATTTGTTGAGGCAGAAGTCGAAGCTTCATTTTCAATTGATACTTTCGTTTTTGTTTGTTTAAAAAAATAACTCGCAATTGTTTTCACGTGACGACGTTTCATTTTATTTAAGATATAACCGTACTATAGATACTCAGCAACAACAAACTAACAGCACTGTTACACGCACAGCACAGTGTAATACACACTGACACCACAAAACGTGAGTTGTTGTTGGTCTAGACTACAAAACTGTAATGCAAGCGCAACAAATGTAATATGACGACTGACTGATATGTCACTGTGACTATGAGTAGAGCCGCTGAACATTTCGTGTAGCGACGCGTCCGTACAGTCAGCCACAGAAGCGACGAGTACGTACAGTCAGCCACAGAAGAGCTCTAATTGTCCGTATGCGTGTTTGTCAGCCACAGAAGCGACGAGTACGTACAGTCAGCCACAGAAGAGCTCTAATTGTCCGTATGCGTGTTTGTCGCGTGCCAAATAACCTCTCTCAATAGTTCGGTAAACAAACCAGCAAAGCAGCAAAACTAAGGTATTTTAAGAAGGTACGCCCTTGTCGCCGGAATGAAGGTTAGACAACGGGGCAACTCCCCATGCCTGGAAACCCCTACATTGTTTCGAAACTTGCAAGAGAGCCTTGGAATGGATTGGAACTATAGCAACGACCTCGACCCTGGAATCTCAGATCACTGAGCGACCCTGGCACTGTTAAGGACCTTTTCCAATAGGCCAGTCAATATAAATTAAATATACTGGTAATTCAGGAAACGCACGGGACGAAGACATGAGATCACACACAATATTGAAAAGTGGGAAGCTTGCTGGGAAGTGAGAATCCGGAGTGAATTTTGTAGTGGATAGGTATTTCAACTTGCACGCTATCGATTTTGAGGCTGTCAATGAACGATTGTGCGCAGTACACATAAAAGTGATTTTCTTTCAAAATTTGGCTGATGAACATATATGTCCCGACACATGATGAAGAAACGAAGGAAATGTTCTATAATCACCTGGAAAGACTATTTGGCTTATTGCTTATAAATGATACAAAAATAATATTGGGTGATTTCAAAGCTAAGGTCTGCAATGAGCTATTTCATCGGGGAATGGCTGGAGGAGATAGCTTCCACGATGAAACAGATGACAACTGCCAGCGCCTGATTGACTTTGCATGTGGCAGAAATCTAGTCATATGTTTGACTCACTTTCCATGCCGATGCCGACAGAACATGACCTGGATATAAGCGGATGGCAACGCACAAAACCAGACCCAAAGATGGGCCTCGAGCATGCTAGACGTCTGTACATACTGAGGAGCCAATCGTAACTCAGATCTCTACCTAATCAAATCAACATTTCGATATCATATGTCAAAGGCGTATTCGGCGAAGACCAGCCCGCTACAGAAGTTCCAGATCAAAAGGCTCCAAACCGCGACTGTAGCTGGAGACCCTCGACAATCATTTGGATCCCATCCTATCATACACATAACTGAAAACAAGCAAAGAGCTCTGGGTGGAAGTGAAAGTAGCAATGAATATTGTGGCAGAACAGATGGTCGAACATTAAGCCGGCGATTGGTTCGATGATGAATGCCAAAGTGCATTAGACAAAGAGAATTCGCGATGCACAATTTTTAAGGCAGGAAAGTCAAGACGAATAGAGAACTTGATGAAAATTTCAGAAGAGTAGCGAATAAGACAATTAGAACTGAGAAAAGAAAATACTCGGACAACCAATTGAGAAGCATCGATGTAAGTCTAGCAAGCCACAACACAAGACGAGCATACAAAAGAAAAGCCTGAAAAGATGTTTTCAGCTGAAGACCACGCTTTGTCATAGTGACATCGGCAACATCATCGCTGCTGAAAACAGGATTAAAGAAAAATGGGCATTACATCTCAAGAACCTCCTTAATCCTCCGCACAGTTCCAGAATATTGGAGCCTATAGATGTTCCCGGAGAGCTTCCGTTGGCTCCACCAACTCTGGATGAAGTTTGCTTCACCATCAAGGCCCAAAAGAATAATAAAGTGCCGAGTATCGATGATATTCCAGTGGGGTTCATTAAATATGGTGGCAGTGGTGTCCAGAAAGCCATTCATAAAGTCGTCCAGCATATTTGGCAACAAGAACATATGTCAAACGACTGGAGCTAATCAATTATATTCCCTATCCAAAAAATAAAGGTGACCAGCCACAGTGCAAAAACTATAGAGGCTTACCATTACTGTGTATGGCATACGAAATATTTTCAAAGATTTTAGAAAATAAAATCAGATCATATGTGAGTCTTTATTGCTACTTTTCTAACTGAGTGGTATGGCTGGGGTCTTGGGGTACCAGCTAATCCATGGAAACGGGGTAGGTTGGCGCCACTCGCCAACGCGAAAATTGCCCCAGAAGCCAACTGGCGAGCTTTGGCACACGGGAGCAGTGAACGCACGGAGAAACACTCAAGGAAATAGCACAAATTGACATTTTTTTCGATACGACTGCAATACCACCACAACCACTAATTTGATACACACTCTCAAAGTAAAGATTTAATCGGATGAAAGGATATATCCCAAACTACCACACATACCGGAGCCTACGCTCATATTTGACACTACTGAAAATTAAGTTCTCTTTTCTTTCAGAAACACTTCATTTAAATCATTAAAGTCAATAATTCAATATGATTTCAACAAAACAAATATTAACTAACTATACTAAATCGAAAATCAAGTTTAAATTTACCTATCACGTCAAATGGAGGCCCCATGGTGTAAACCTCTGCCGAACCAACTACTGAATTCGACACTGCTGTAACTCCGCCAAACCAACTTCCCGGAACCAAGTAGAAAAATAACTTCTGCCACTAACTTTGTTGCTGCGATAGCCTCCGTATAGGCAAAAATTTCTCTCCGGAACCAAATAATAAAATAATTTCTAAGTTCTACGTATAAGAATAAAAAGCGCCTTCAATTATGTGTCCACTTGCTATTAACCGAGATCCAAAAAAGAGGACTCCCACTATTCCTGGGCTATTTTATCCATTTTCCTGGAAGTGCTGCAGATCTAGAATGCATTGGCAGCAATTTTGCGGGAGAGCAGTACATTCCGCTCCTGGTCATCAAGAACAAATTTTCAAATTTCCCTTACCAGCTAGCTGCTTCTTAAATCATTCCTCTTATTAACAATATAATTGGAGCTTTCTTTTTGGTAGGGTTACTTCGGGCCAGGTCTCATTTGGTTACGCCGTGGGGCACCTTAGGTGGGGAGTCCCTTTCCTAGCGGGAGGGGAGAGGGGAAGAGGAAGTGCCAGAAAGGCGATCCCCCAGCCCCAACGCCCCCAACTGCTGTGAGTCCCTTTTATCTTTTACAACTGCCCCAACATAATGTAACACCTGGTTCCATTTGTCAACCGATTCGAGCATCACCGTTTCCCTGTAGAGTTCATTTTGCAGCCTGACGCATTTTTCGCACGCAAAAAATGTGGGGCAGGCGTTGTCCTCCTCTCCTGGGCAATACCGACAATGACTTACCAATCTTGTGCAGGTAAGACTGAAAACATCCATGCCCGCTCAAAAGCTGGATCAGATAGAAGTCAGTCTCACAATGCCTTCGATTTAGCCACGGTCTCACATCCGGGATGAGGTGCGCAGTCCACCTTCTCTTCGTGCTATTCACCCAAGACTACTGCCAATCGCTGAGCGAGCGTTGTCTCTCCTCGCGGACAACCGTGTCCCTCACATCACCGTTTCGGCACAGGTAAATAGCGCGGCGCTCTCTAGCAACGAAGGCGACAGTTATCACGCCTGCAATAACTCTCACCGCCAAATCAGAGACTGTCAGATACGAAGATGCAATCCTCTGTGCTCCTCTTCTCTGTACCTGTGCCAAACGTTTTCGGTATACCTCCTTGTTAAGAGCGTCGCCCCATACTTCTGCTATATACAGTAGCATGACCCTACAGCACTCATCAAGAGGCGTCTTCTTAATAGGCTGGGTCCCCCTACGTTGGCCATAAGTCGACTTAGAGGCGATACTCTCAAAGCGGCCTTCTCAACCGTTGCCCTGATTTGGTCAGAGAAACTCATCTTCGAGTCGATCAGTAGCCCCAGGTGCTTCACCGATGGCTTCGATTCGATTCGTAAGTCTCCAATACTGATCATCCTTACTGTAGGAATTCTCTTTTTTGTCAAGATGACCACTTCGGTTTTCTCCAGTGCTAAACTGAGCACCTCACTCGGCGCGTTAACATACCTAGCCTAAATTGCGCTTGTTCAACGGCGCGTCCAGCGACCAGAGCCGCAACATCATCCGCATAGCCGACCAAGCGTGACTCATCTGGCATCTCAAGTCTCAGTAGCCCGTCGTAACACACGTTCCACAGGTCTGGACTAAGGATAGATATCTGGGCAACACCCGATGTAATTTCCATCCTTCGTTGGCCCTGTGTTGTGTCGTAGAGCAGGCCTCGTGCCTTTAGGTAGTCCCTCAAAAGCCGGATTAGATATTTTGGAGCTTGAAAAGGGTTTTCTAGCGTATGCAGAATATACGCCCATCTACCGGACTTGAAGGAGCTTGGTGCGTAAATAAACCTCTGCCTTTTAGACCACGTATATCAATATTAGAGGAGAATACATTTGAGCAGAATTTAGTGGTAAGTCAAAACAAAGATGAGAGTATAATGCTTATGACGCAGTCGAGGAAAAATACCCCAAATACACAAAATATCACACTTGGCGAATACAATATCGTAAATGTTAGCAAATTTGTGTATTTAGGCGCCAAAATGACGAAAACGGGCAATGAAAGAGACGAAATACGCCGAAGAATACACCTCTCAAATAAAATATTTTATTCAGTATTGACGATCTTGAAGACCAGCTGCATACACAGGAAAACAAAGCTCCAAGTATACGAATCTGTGATAAGGCCTGTGTTATGCTATGGGTGTGAAACATGGACACTGACCCAAGCATCCGCAAATATATTGAACGCCTTTGAGCGACGGGTCCTGAGGCGAATAATCGGAGCGGAGCTAGACGGGGACCCATGGCGAATTCGATACAACCATGAGCTGTATGAAATTTTCGACAAACCGGAGGTCTCAAGGATTGTAAGACTGCGGAAGCTGCAATGGGCTGGACACATGAATTGTATGGACGAACAACGGATACCCAAGAAGGTATTCGTTGGGAGAACTGAAGGCCGGCGGCCAGTGGGGAAACCGAGAAACGCTGGTCTGACCCGGTCGACGAAGACAGTTCATCGCTGCTCGGATTTTGGAATTGGATGACGCGGTCAACGGACCGAGACAGTTGGAGGCACTGTTTGCAGGAAGTGAAGGCCCGAAAGGGGCTGTAGTGCTAAGAAGAAGAAGAATAATGAAAATAAAAAGTCAATTAGAAAATGAATAGAGTAACTTGTACGAAATGAGGAATGGGTTGGTACATAAAAAACTCAAGACAGACATACTTTTCTACGTATCATGTAATATGGGGAGAAATATAATTCAAAAGTACCAGGATGAAATGGGGCACGTGGGATGTGACAAGGTAGTACATGCTATAAGAGGAACGTACCGGTTTCCAAAAATGAGGGAAAAGGTTAAAGAACATATCACCAACTGTTTAAAATTTATAGTTTACTCTTCAAAGAATGGGAAACAGGAGGGTTTGTTGCGCAATATCTCAAAGGAAGATGTTCTATTTGAAACACTGCATGTTGACCACCCTGGGCCGTTGATATTGTAAAATGCTAAAAAGAAATATGTATTTTTGGTGGCATATGCTTTCACTAAGATCATTAAGCTATATGCAGTCAAAACCACATCTACTAGGGAGGTATTGAGTTGTTTAAGAAGTTATTTCATTGCGTACAGTAGACCAACAGCGATAGTGGCAGACAGAGGAAGTGCGTTTGCTTCAAAAGTTTGCGGGTTATATGGAAAAATGTAACATAAAACACATAGAGATAGCTTAGGCGAACGGTCAAGTTGAAAGATTAAACAGGACTATTTCCCCGATGATACCTAAAATGACCAGTACAGGGACTAAGCTTTCGTTGGATTATGTATTACGAAAGGTGGAGTATGCTATGAATAATACTGTTCACAGGTGTACGGGCACGTGTGCTAGTCAATTATTGTTTGGAGTACAACAAAAAGGATTAATAATAGATTTTCTAAAAGACAAACTGGAAGAAATTGAAGATGATACAGTTGATAGGGATTTGATGTGACTGAGATCAGAACCTACAAAGAAGATAGAGAAAAGTCCGGATTACAATAAAAGGGCTAAAGATAAGAGTAGAATCAAAAGGGTGTATAAGGAGGGAGATTATGTAATGATAAAAAATTGTATAAGCACTCCACGTGTTTGCAAGAAGTTGGTACCCAAATACAAAGGACCTTATTCAGTGATGAAGGTTCTGCCGAACGATAGATATGTTGTCGTAGATACAGAGAATTTGAAATTAGGTCAGATGCCTTACAGGGGAGTACGGGAAGCGGCGAATATGAAACATTGGCTAAGCAATAGTATAAGTTATTTAAACAATCGGGACGATTGTGAGTTAGGAAGGCTGAATTGTGGTAATACTGATAACACAAATGAATGTGTAATTTTAGCATTAGGAAATATAAATATGAATATCTAAACCTGGCATTAAGAAAAAAAAGAAAGAGACTACCGGATAGAGATAAGAAAGAATGTGGACAGGACACAGTCTTCTAGTGTCAGTCATATCGTATGTAGACGAAAAATTGTGTGCGTGGTAAAATAAACATTCGAAAGTGAATATCGTTTTTCTGTTTTTTATTTAAAACTGCTGGCTACAACTGTTGCAGAAGGTAGTTACATTTTCCATGGATATGTTGCTAGCAGCTGGAGTCTTCACACTCGACGGTCGCACTGACAGTTTATTTGCTTATCTTGTCATCGCGAAACACTACTCTTAAAATGTTTACATTTTGTGCGTGCGCGATTAATACTTTTCCGCGATTCGTGTGCAATTAACAAGCTCGGTAGATGCTTCAATTGTGCGTGGCGGGAGGTTGTGATTTTGTTTGGGCACAGCTCGAATACCATCCTATCTCCTATCCAAAATTGTAATGGCATATTTAAAAAAAATATGCAATTTTTTCCCCTGTAATTGTAATTTGTAGAGTAGTTTTTCTTCTTATTATTATTATTAAATGTAATTTCATATCAATTTTCCTCGATAGTAAATTTAAACGCTTCCTCTAATTATATTTCTTAGGAAATTTAATTTTTATTACTATTTAAAAATTTCATTTCTATACTTCATCTAAATTTCTTCACTTCATTTAACTTTCCTTACTTCATTTAAATTTCTTTAATTCAAGTAAATTTTGGTTTTTAAAAATTTAAACCTGCCCATTGCAATTTAGGAGATGGAAACACTGATTTAGTGCAGAACAACGGTGCATTACATGATGGAATGCATTCAAGTTCAGCTGGGTGGACAGCTGATGGGAATTCACGGTAGACACGCGGTGACGGGGAGAAAATGGCGATGTGCTAGTTCACGTTTTGATTTGAAACCGGTGTTATTGAATGTGAAAGTTGCATAGTGTTAAGTTACTGTTCGTGACACTTTGCCAGGATAATCAATTGGCCGATGACCAAAAAATCATCAAAGATCTTGTGAACACGTACGTGGATTTCGCATTCGGGACAGAGTTTGCAAGTCGGAAAATAAGTGAAGGAGTTAATCCGCCCAAATTTAAAGCACGTCGGCCAGTTGCACTAAACGAACAAAGTGATAATAACGGTCAAGACCTTGCAACACAACAATTCACTGTGGAAATTGATCCTAGCAAAACGATCAAAGAGCTGAAGCAGAAAATCGAGGCTGTCAATTCTTTACGGACCAAGCTAATCATTTTCCGAGGGATAATTTTTTGAATTAATAGTGGAATCTTAACTGCAAACAGAACACTAGCAGAAAGTAATCTCACCTTGGAACCATAGTTATTAGAATTGCGTGGAAAGATTGCAGAATTGTCGGGAGAAGATGAGGCTCTTACATAAGACATAACTTGAGTAGTTCATATTGTGGAAAATGTCGTTGTCACAAGGTGTGCGCTGTTTGTTAAATCGTTCGGTACTAACAACCGGAAAATCATCGTCCATACGGAATGTTGGAGTCGTAGCGGCTACTGCTAATAAGAGTTTTCGCCCCGTTGCCGTGCGAATGCTCCACCGGCAATGTACACCAGTAATTAGTGCATTATTTCAAATAATAGAAAATTTATATTAGCTTTTGCATACATGTTCGTTTTCGTGTCTTATTGGAATCCCGTATGAAGTTTAAGTCACATAACCTTAGAATTATAAGGATCGATTGAAAGTGTAGTTCAAAGAAAAGCTTATCAGTCGTGTCCAGAGACATGACGACCTGAGCATTAAGAAACATAATCTTGAAGAGGTAATTTTCTCTATAGAACGTTATGTGGCATTAAATGAATTTTTTCGAAATATTTTACGATCGAGTTCGGATGAAAATTATAGCACCATGATGTAATCAATTGCATATAGAACTTTGTTATCGCACGATTAATTTGTATGAATCTGTCTGAAAACTTCAGAGTGATTAATTTGCATGTTTTCATTTTTAGGGTTTTGTAAAATAATTTTAGAAAACCCTACTAGTTTCGCGACCAGTCTGTCCGTCTGTCCGTCCGTCTGTCCATCCCTCCGTCCGTCCGTGTGTCACAGCACTTTTTCTCGCAAACTACATTAGCTAGAAACATCAAACTTTGTATGCAAGTGTAAAGCGGTGCCCTCTTTAAGGTTCAGCTGCAAAAAATTTTATAAGGTATTTAAGGGGGGGTCTCCCCATATAGGGGAGAGGCCCCCGAAAAAAAAATTTCATCAAAGTTAGCCGATATGGGTATCAAATGAAAGGTCTTGATGAGAACTTTTCAAAACAGGTCTTAATTTGAGGCGAAATACACGACAAATTTGTGCCCCCCCCCCCCTCACGATCGGACACCTGTGATCCGAAAAATCTCAAAAAAATTATGGTGGTAAGTGTTTATGAGTACAACAACAACAAACACCTTAAAAGTCAAAATTCGCTCAACTTTGTTAATAATAGTGATATTCGTATTTCACATTTTTTCCAATAAAATCGCATTGGTACCCTTTTTTTGTGGTGGGGAGGTTAATGCTATTCATGCACAGAGTGTGGGACTCCCATGCGCGACTGGACTACCTACTAAACACCTCCCCTGTCAACCTGAGAACCCAGCCTGGAACCGTTTGACACATTACTTCGGGCCAGGTCTCGTTTTGTTACGCCGTGGAGCGCCTTTGAGCTGGGGAATCCCTTCCTAGCGGGAAGGGAGAGGGGAAGAGGAATTGCCAGTAGAGCGATCCCCCAGCCCTAGCGCCCCCGGCTGCTGTGAGTCCCTTTTATATTTTAGGACTGCCCGAGCATAATGTGCCACCTGGTTTCATTTGTCAACCGATTCGAGCATCACTGCAACTATATTATCCGAGGTGAGCTCCCCCGTTTCCCTGTAAAGTTCCCTTCACAGCCTGACGCATTTTGTACACGCAAAAAATGTGTGACAGGCATTGTCCTCCTCTACGTGGCAAAACCGACAATCGGGAGACCGTGACTTACCGATCTTGCGAAGGTAAGACTGAAAACACCCGTGGCCGCTCAAAAGCTGGGTCAGATAGAAGTCAGTCTCACCATGCCTTCGATTTAGCCACGGTCTCACATCCGGGATGAGGCACGCAGTCCACCTTCCCTTCGTGGAATTCACCCAAGAATGCTGCCAATCGTTGAGCGAGCGCTGTCTCTCTTCGCGGACAACTATCTCCCTCGCATCCTCGTTACGGCGCAGGTAAATAGCGCTGCGCTCTCTAGCAAGGAGGGCGATAGGTATCACGCCTGCAATCACTCTCACCTCCGAGTCGGAGACTGTTGGATACGAAGATGCAATTCTCAGTGCTCCTCTTCTCTGTACCCGTGCCAAACGTTTCCGGTATATCTCCTTGCTGAGAGCGTCGCCCCCACACCCCTGCTCCGTACAGTAGCACTGACCCTACAGCACTCATCAAGAGGCGTCTTCTTGATGGACTGGGTCCCCCTACGTTGGCCATAAGTCGACTCAGAGCCGATCTTCCCGAAGCCGCTTTCTCAGCCGTTGCCCTGATTTGCTCAGAGAAACTCATCTTCGAGTCGGTCAGTAGCCCCAGGTACTTCACCGCTGGCTTCGTTTTGCTTTGTATGTCTCCAATACTGATCATCCTTACTCGAGGGATTCTCTTTTTTGTCAAGATGACCACTTCGGTTTTCTCCAGTGCTAAACTCAGCCCGCGAGCAGCCATCCAGTCCCTCACTCGGCGCATTAGCATACCTAGCCTAAGTTGCGCTTGATCAACGGTGCGTCCAGCGACCAGAGCTGCAACATCATCCGCATAGCCGACCAAGCGCGACTCATCTGGCATCTCAAGTCTTAGTAGCCTGTCGTAAGACACGTTCCACTGGTCCGGGCCAAGGATAGATCCCTGGGCAACACCCGATGTAATTTCCATCCTTCGTTGGCCCTGTGTCGTGTCGTAGAGCAGGCTTCGGTCCTTATGGTAGTTCCTCAAAAGCCGCATAAGATATTCTGGAACTTGAAAAGAGTTTTCCAGCGTATCCAGAATATCCACCCATCTAGCGGAGTTGAGTTGTCCTGACGTCGAGTGTCACCAACAGGATGATCCGTCGCTTGGTGCGACTATATGCCTCTGCCTTTTGGACCGCGCTCACCACCTCTGCAATCGCATCAATGGTAGAACGTCCTACTCTAAAGCCGTACTGCCGAGGAGATAGGTCCCCAGCAGCATGAATTGCGTCAGTGAGTCTTCCCTTGATGAGTTTCTCTAGCACTTTCCCAGCCGTGTCTAGCATGCATAACGGGCGGTATGCAGACGGCGATTTGGGATTTCCTTTCCCCTTGCTGATCAGCACGAGCCTCGCCACCTTCCATCGTACCGGGAAAACCCCGTCCCGTAGGCAAGCGTTGAACGTGCTGAGCAGCAAGTCAGGGCAATGATGATAGACGAGCCGCAACACCTCAGCCTGAACAACATCTGGACCATCTGGACCTGGAGTCTTCCTCGCTTTCAAGAGAGAGTTCACCACGTCTTGGGCTGCCAGTTCTTCCGTCCCTTAAACTGGACGAAATTCGAGATTTACGTAGTCCTACTAAGGGTTCTTAAGCCTAGTAAGTTTGATGAAAATTGATTGATATACACGGAAGTTATAGCCGTTTGAAATTTCTCCAATTACAACAACAATAACACATGATTTTGGTATTTTATGGACTTTCCATCGAATCAGTTACTGCAGTTTTAACTTGATCTTCTTGAAATTTTCCAATAAGGACAATAACATTAATATTTTTGAGAATTCCTAATTTGAGTGATTTTTGTCGGTTTGCAACAAAATGGCGACCGTTGAAAGTGGAAAACAACGGATTTTGGTTTGAACCTGCACATCTCTTTGACATATTTCTTGACGTTATTCATTGCTGGTGACCGCACTTCTGAGAAGTTGGGTACAAAACCCTTTCGATATGAGCGTAGGTCTGTTTACCCAACTTGTTATACTTATTACGTTGTACATCCAGCGAATACGCCTGTTTTTAATAATTCTTGTTCTTGAACTTCAATGTATTTCTTGCTATAGAAATTTTTTTTGGCAGTCTCAAATATCTGCACTTTACTAGTTTTCGGCACCGGATATTTAAATGAGCAGAATGATTGGTCTAATTTTGAAGGCTTAACTTTATATATATACATATATACATATTTTAATCAGTTCTTGAAAGTGAACATTTTTCAAATTCATGAAAAATTTCGGATTTGTAAAATGATGCATTAACAATAACGTCACCGGTCTTCCAATTTTGTCCTTCTGACCGGGTACAGGACCCGGTAGGGTGGAAGGCTTTTAGCACCAAAAAAATGAGCTAGCCATCGGGCGCGCTCCTAATGTAATTTAGTTTCAGGGACTCTTGCGGGTTGGGTGGCCTCCAGTTTAAGTGCCCTTTTTATAGCATAGGGTTATGTGATCCTATTACATAACTCTATCACATAAATTGGTCATCTTGATATTTCTTTTTTGATGGGAAGGCTCATACAAAATATGTTTGTATGAGTTTTTCACTCAGAATGGAAATATATAGCCCCCGCAAAATTTTGGATCTTGATCCGGTGGGGCGGGTGCGAGGGGGCACCACAACCATCCGGTTGCGCCATTATTTGTGGGCCATGAGAATCGTCGGGTAATGACGAGGTTCCCCTAAGTCCGTCTGTTTTGGCTTGTTTCGACTAGTTCTTTCAACAAGCGACTCCGTCCTTTGTAGTTACCTACCATTTTTTGACTTCAGTCGCCCTTTCTTTTAAGACCCAAGAATTCGTTAATGCGAAATTCTTTTGTAGTGGGTCCTTGTGCGAGGGGAAAGAACCCGCCCCACGACACCGCAATGCTAGCCTGCCAGCGCATTCACGCGTCCCCAGACCAGGCCATTCTCGGGGGATTTTAACATCTTCTTCCGCCGAGGCAGCCGACCATCGCTGCAATCTTTTACGGACAATTTTATACCTACCTACCTATTCACTACACCGTTTAGCATTGTGCAAATGATAATAATTTTTCTTTGATGTGTGTTGTACCACCGACTACCGTCTGCTTTCACGTTAAATTTTATCAATTTATTTCTCTTCTTTTTAGCACTACAGCCCCTCTCGGGCCTTCGCTTCCTGCAAATAGCGCCTCCAACTGTCTCGGTCCATTGACCGCGTCTTTCAATTTTGAAATGCAAGCAGCGATGAACTGTCTTTGTCAACCGAGTCAAACCAGCGTTTCCTTGGTCTCCACACTGGTCTTCAGCCTTCAGTTCTCCCAATGAATACCTTTTTGGGTATACGTTGTTCGTCTATACGATTCACGTGGCCAGCCCATTGCAGCATCCGCAGTCTTACAATCGTTGGGACCTCCGGCTCGTCGAGAATTCCATACAGCTTATGGTTGTATCGAATTCACCATCGGTCCCCGTCAAGCTTCGCTCCGATTATTCGCCTTCGCCAAAGGCGAAGGCTTCGGACCCGTCGCTCAAAGGTGTTCAATATATCTGCGGATGCTTGGGTCAGGGTCCATGTTTCACACCCATAGCATAACACAGGCCTTATCACAGATTTGTATAGTTGGAGCTTTGTTTTCTTGTGTATGCACCTGGTCTTCAAGATCGTCAAAACTGAAGAAAATATTATATTTGCGAGCTGTATTTTTCGGCGTATTTCATCTCTTTCATTACTGGTTCTCAGTCTTTCGGCGTCTAAATACACAAATTTGTTCTCATTTTTGATACTGTATGCACCAAGTGTCATATTTTGTGTATTTGAGGTATTTTTCCTCGACTGCGTCATGAGATTCGTTTTATTTTCATTGATTTGTAGCCCTACCCTTTTGCTGTCGAGTTTCAGGAAAAGTTCTTTGGCAGTTGTTAATGACCGTGACAAAATGTTGATGTCGTCCGCATAGGCTACTACTTGGCTCGACTTGTATAGTAATGCACCTCGCGTATCGACAGGTAGATTCTGTCTGACGTACTCCAGAGCCAAATTGAATAGCAATGGGGCCAGCACATCTCCCTGCTTTAGTCCGATATTTGTGTCAAAGGCATCGGTGACTTGGTTATTGATGACTAATTTGGCTGGAATGCCAAAGCAAAGTATCATTTGGTACAGTACGTTACGATAAATACTGTCGTATGCTTGCTTAAAGTCAACGAAAATTTGGTGTACGTCTATGTTGAACTCCCAGAATTTTTCAACTACCTGCTTGACTGTGAACAATTGATTTATTGTCAATCTACCTGCTCTTAAACCACCTTAATACTCCCCAATAATACTGTTGGCGTATGATCCGATTTTATTTCCCAAGACTTTCGAAAATGTTTTGTACGCCGTCCAAAGTAGTGATATGCCTCTGGAATTCTATAATCTAACGATTGATTTGGGCAATTAATGGAGGCACAGACAAACGGATAACTGTGTGTTTCAAAAGAAACAATGGTATTTTCAATTGTTTGTAGTTGATAAGGTAGCATGAGTTGAGTGGAACCTATAGAGTTGCAAAATCTCGCGGTTGCAGACAGCTTCAAATCGAACGATAGTGAAGTATCGATTTAAGGAGTTTCAAACTGGCCTCCTTGAAGGACGGTTTGAAAATGGCTAGCCAGAGATTGAAGTTGCGATTGTTACGGGCGGAGACGTCTTTGACACTTTGTCTCTTGAAATCCTCAAGAATGTCTTGAGGGTCATGTGTGGCATGGAGGCCAAACTTTACTAGCACCTTGCGCTTTTGGTCTGCGGGCGTAAAAGTAAAAAGTGCTTGATTCGAGTTGGCTAAGAAAGTCTTAGTTGCTTCGTAATCTTCGCTGGTGTTAGTAAATATGTGGGCTTTATTCGGGCCTTGGTCCTTCAATAAATAATCACGGCCAATAATTTTAATGTTCCGAGAAAGAGAAACGCAATGTCTTTTAAATTAAGTTAGAAGAGTTTATCTGCTAATAAATGCACAATCATTAATTTAACACCTTCACTAATTTTATTTTTACTTAGTCTATAAATTTTTCACTTTAACTGTCTTATCTATCACGAAAATCACTTTACTATCACTCGATCAATATCGCTTTCCAATTCGTACTCCACACTATCGCAGTTTTGACTATCGCGGTTCTAATGAATGATCCCCCCATTCATTCAGCTCGCCTTTATATAGGGTCTCTAGCCATTCAACCCAGTCCTCGTACATTGACAAATGTTTTGCCGAGAGGTACCTAGTATATTCGAGCAGTTTAATGAATGGAGTGACGTCACTTTCAGATGTTGATCATGCTTGGTAGGTTCTCGTGGTTTCGAGTAAATTCACTTTGTTGATCATGAGGTTCTTAATGGTTGTGAAAACAATTGCAACAGTAGCTCGCAGAATTGTTCGTGCGTGTAACAATATGTTACGATTTAAAAAAAAAGAATTTTCACTGTTCTAGATACCTGGCTATTCCTCCAAGATGACAATCGGAGCATCTTTTTTTTTTGCTTGATCCGTTTTCCTTCGTTGGTGGCTTCGCTGATGCTGTTGACTTTTCTGTTGCTGTTGTTCCTTTTCTCCCTGCTATTTCATTCCACCCTGTTTCTAAAGCTCAGTTTGAACACGCGTTGTGATTACTGGCCGGAGTAATTTATTGCAGTAGCTAAGAGTAAAAATGGAGAAACGAAATGAAGAACAACGCGTCCCGATAAAATTGTGCGCCAGATTGGGCGAAACAGCTTCGAAAACGTACGAAAACGTGCTCAAAGCTCACAATGGTTGTCTCCGCACGCCCCCCGCCCGAAAAAAGCTCGCATGAGCAAGTCGAAGGTGAAAACGATGATTATTGCCTTTTTGATAGCCGTGGAATCGTCCACAAAGAATTTGTTCGATCGGGGCGAACCGTAAATTAAGTCTACTATCCCCAAATACTCGAAAGGTTGCAAAAACGAGCCAACAGGGTGCGCCCAGACATCGCTTGTATAGACATCACGACAACGCGCCGTGCCACACCACCCTCAGCGTGTCCCAGGATTTGGCCTCTAAAGGGATCGTCATGTTGCAACAGCCGCCTTATTCGCCCAATATGTCACGTTTGTCAGTGTAAGCGCACCGAACATGATATACACCACGATACTGTCATTCGTCAGTGTAAGCGCACCGAACATGATATACACCACGATACTGTCATTCGACATGAGCCAGTCGAAGTCCGCCATCCGCCGTGAATGGATTGCCGAATAAATTGCTTAATTAATATTTTCGTTCTCTTTGTTATTATTCACATCCATTGTTCCTCCCCACTAAATCATCCTGATAGTTCAGAAGTGGGATGATGGATTTGATAACCGAATTAAATGGATTGACGGTGAAAGTGCTGGGCGAGAAGTGCCAATATCATGGATTGGCGACCGCCGGGAACAAGTCCATGCTTGTTCAACGCCTCGCCAAATTGGGTGATAAAAGTGCGACAGGAATAGATAGTGATATCTTGCCGAGAGTCCGCGAACTCGAAGAAACAGTCCGTCAGCTGCAAAATTTGAGTGTTGATGTGCCACAAAGCGTTTCGACGCCAGTAACACAAACAGTTTCACAACGCGTGGACGAAAACGTTCAATCGTTCATAAGTGGAAGTGTAAACACGAACGCACACACAACCGTATGTGCCACCGCAGTTGCCGTCGTCGACCAATATGACTCAACCACTCGCATACACGATGCCTACGCATATACATGGACCGATGATGAGTAATGTTTCGTTTGCTTCACATCACCAGCGGTGCATGCAGGTCACAAATGCCTTCGCTCCGACGGTTCCGCATCTCGCTCAACCGTCAACAGGCATGTACTCGTATGTATATCAACCGACGAGCGAGATCAGGTCTGTGAATGTTCGCGACATTGCCGATGTGTTGCCGGAGTTTCACCCGTTTGCCGCCGATTCTTTAACGTCCGAACAGTTTGTGTGTCAATGTTTTCGAAGTTGAAGAGTGCTGCTAAAACATGGATCGACATGTCGCCAGTTTTTAATTCTTGGACAGAGTTTGTCGGAAAATTTCTTACAGATTTTCCGTGTCTCATGAACATAGCCGATATTCATCTCCGTATGGCTGAAACGAAACGCAATTTTACCGAATCGATGGAGGAATATTATTATCGAGTTCTAGCGTTAGGCCGGAAAGGTGGATTGCCTGACGCAGCAATCATAAAATACGTAATAAATGGTTGCAACGATATCGATTTCGGGAAAATATCATCGGCACAACAATTTAATTTTTGCCACGAATTATTATCAGCAATTCGACGCTATACCGACACTTGCCGTTCGAAAAAAATCTTTCCAACCGAAACCCCGATCATACGACATGCGTCCGCCGAGTCCTACGAGTAAGCCTGAAACACCGTCATTACCGAGAAAACCGGAAGAACCCGTCTGCTATAATTGTTTCAAGCCCGGACATATCTCCGTCTGTTGTCCACAACCACAACGCCGTGCAAGATGCGCAACATGCAGTCGTACCACTCATTAAACCACCGATTGCCCACATATGAGATCTGCGCCGGATAGCGCGAAAACGTACGAAATCCAGACGAATGAAAATGGAAAGGAAATCATCAAAGTGGTGTCAATACAATGTCGAGAGATTCGAGCATTCGTGGATCCGGGGAGCAATAGAACGTTGATAAGAGCGTCGTTGGCGAACACTATAGGTGATATCGTTCCTTGCAATGTTGTTCTGTGCGGATTTGCGGGTGGTAAATACGAATGTACGAGCAAAGTGATCACAAGACGTACGACGTAGATGTGTTAGTTGTCGAGGATGATTGTATCGAATACGAAATGCTATTAGGTCGGGACGTGCTATGAAGAAACGGACAGTCGCTGGTAATTCGAGGGAAAGAATGCTGGTTGGAAAATGACGAGGCATTAAAATTGGGAACATCCTTAAAAGCCAAGGAACAAAATCAAGTAAAAACGTTGTTGTCTGAGTTCCGTACACTTTTTGCAACAAATTTATACGAATTGGGAAAATGTTCGGCTGTAAAGATGGCAATATCGTTGAACACACGCGAACCGGTTACACAATGACCATATTGACTCCCTTATGCAAAACGACAAGCCGTCGAAAACATCATAGACGAACTACTCGCCGCCAATATTATACGTCCATCGGAATCCGCATATGCTTCCCCTATCGTTCTCATAGAGAAGAAAAACGGCGAAAATCGTTTTTGCGTGGACTATCGCCAATTAAATGGAAAAACGATTAAGCAACCTTTCCCTATGCCGAATATTGAGGATCAGTGCAGTTTTCTTGCCGACGAAATCGAGTACTTGGGACATGTTGTCAACGATGAAGGCATAAAACCGGGAGAACAAAAGGTTAGCGCGATAAAGAACTTTGAAGCGCCGAGGAATGTAATCGAAGTGAGACGATTTTTCGGACTCACAGGATTTTTCTGAAAATTCGTACCCAATTATACGCTGATTTCGAAACCGATCACTCAACTGCTGAGAAAATACACGGAGGGATCGAAACACTTTCTATGGGGAAGTGACCAATCCGAATCGTTCCAGAAGCTCAAGGGGATTCTATGCAACGAACCAGTGTTGGCGCTGTTCGATATCAACGCACGACACGAAATACACACTGACGCCAGTACAGTCGGACTTGCTGGTGTATTACTGCAGTCGATGGATGGAAAGAATTGGAAACCCGTCTTTTACTATAGCCGCCATTGTTCCGAAGCCGAAAGCCGTTATCACAGCTACGAGCTTGAGGTGCTCGCTGTGGTCGAGAGTCTAGACAGATTTCGTGTTTATGTTCTAGGCAGACCCATCCGTGTAGTTACCGATTGTTCAGCGATAACGCATATGAAGACGAAAACCGAAATGATCCCTCGTACTGCCAGGTGGATGTTACGATTGACTGAATACGATGCTGAGCCTGTGCACCGACCCGGACGACGACTTGCACATGTCGATGCACCCAGCCGAGCTCCCGAGCTGCCGCCCGAAGATCCTGAAGTTGCAGGACTCGTCATGGCTATAACAAGTGGATCAGACGATTGGACTTATATATGCAGTTGAAAGACGATCAACTCCGGCACAAAGTGAACGTTATTCAAAATAAAATAAAAGATGAACGTGTTAAACAAATCAAAAGTGAATATGAACTAAAAGATTTCCGTTTGTATCGAAGGGTTAACGAGCAGCTAAAATTAGTGATACCAAAATCCGTCAGACTACGCGTAGTGCAAAATTTTCACGATAATTACGGACATTTCGGGGTTGATAAGACAATGGGGCGCATCCAAAAAATTATTGGTTTCCTAAAATGCGTAAAGTGGTAAAAGACTATATAGACTCGTGTGTTAATTGCTGCTACAATAAATCGCGTTCAGGAAAGCCTGAAGGACGTTTATATACGGAATCGATGTTACCGATACCATTCCGTCAATTGCATATCGACCACCTTGGACCGTTAAAACGTAGCAAAAGGGGCAATATGTATATAGTTGCAATTTCCGATCCTTTTTCGAAATATCTAGTGGCAAAACCCGTCCGGAATACCTCTACGCAACCCGTGATTAATATTTTAATTGATCTCACGAGCTATTTCGGTTTGGCTACGCGAATTATAACCGACCGTGGTTCTGCATTTGTGTCGCGAAAATTTGCTGCGTTCTGCAAGTCACATGAAATTACTCATATCAAAACTGCCGTCCGTACTCCGCGTGCAAACGGACAAGTGGAGCGTGCAAACCAAACCATATTGTCTTATCTACGTACGACCGCCGAAAATAAAAACGATTGGGACGATTTACTACCCGCGCTGCAATGGAGTATGAATACGCAGAGAAATTATACTACTGGATTTAGTCCAAACGAAATCATATTCGATTTTACACGCAGAGATGTGACAAATAATAATCTTATCTCAGTTCTGCAAGACGAGTTTATTAACAAAAACGAATCAGAACCAGTACTCGTGGACCTAGCAACTAAACGAAATACAGCTTTGGAGAATATTGAAAATCAGCGGCTGCGTTGGAAGGAACGTTTCGACAAAAAGCATTCTTCGCCCAAAGAATCTATGATTAACGATATTGTACCCATTGAGAACGAAGCTGTTTCGACTGGGGAGAGTCGAAAGTTGGAACCCAAATTTAAGGGACCCTATATGATCGCCCGCATTCTTGGCAAGGACCGGTACCTTATCGAGGATATACCAGGTTTACGAATTTCACAAAAGCCGTTTTGTTCAGTTTACGCCGTTGACAAGATTCGACCGTGGTGTTCAAAACTACCGGAAATCGAAACCGACGAAGAAACCAATGACGAAGACAGCAGTGACAAAATCGAGGACGATTCCGATGCAGGAATGGCCGAGTTGTCAGTGTAAGCGCACCGAACATGATATACACCACGATACTGTCATTCGACATGAGCCAGTCGAAGTCCGCCATCCGCCGTGAATGGATTGCCGAATAAATTGCTTAATTAATATTTTCGTTCTCTTTGTTATTATTCACATCCATTGTTCCTCCCCACTGAATCATCCTGACACGTTGTGACTTTTTTTTGTTCCCTAGAACAAAATCGCTGGAATCGTTGTATAGCTGCCCGAGGGGACCACTTTGAAGGGGATGACAGAGTTGTAGAATAATTTTTAAATATACGGTTTTCATGGAATCAGTCTCATTACTTAATTGTCACACTTCGTATTAATTCTGTAGGAGAGGGCATTTAAACTACTCTAGGTTGTCTAAATTGGTCGATAAATGGGTGATCAGCATTGCCTACAGACTCCCATTACCCGCTATTAGCCTAAAGCACGAACAAACAATGTATTTCTAAGTCTTAGGTATTTGAATTAGTATAGAGAAACGCATGGCAATGAATTTAAATATAGAAGGTAAGAGAGACGCCACGAGTTCTTTATCACAATTCAATCTCCATTTGCGTCAAATGAAATCTAACGGCAAATATCCCAAATATTTGGTGAAATCAGAACTCCTTCATTTATGCCCAGTTGGTATCCAGGTATGCGTGTACATACAAAAACAGCTTGTACAAAATAATAAAATAATATATACGTATGAATTTGACCACCCTCTTCATTGGAAGTCAATCAAGAATATAGTATATTTAATTCACAATTGTGGTGACCATATCACCTTCTCAAATGCCGATACATTTGAGCAAGATAATGAGACACTCTCAACTATCTCTAAATGAAGTCCCGAAAGGGTCTCTAGTGCTAAAGCAAAAAAAAATTAGATTAGTTTCATATATTTCATGCAAAAATTATCTAAAACTTTATAAAATAATCCTTAAAATTAATAGAGAATCTGTAAAATAATTAACGTTTCCCAATTAATAATTCTTCACAATTAGCCGTTGAACAAAAACCTTAGAAGAAGAAATAATAAAATCAATATTCTTGCCTTCTTATGTTGCAATAAATTCAGCAATAACCAAAAAAGAAAATACCAAACCAATCAAAACATGAAGCAAGAAAAAAAAATATTATCTTTTTCATTTCAACCGCAAGCACATCGAAAAATTCTTTCAATTAACTTCAATTTTTCTTCTTTTCTCTTCGCTAATTTCCGATCTCATTATCGCGATCAGAATCACTTTACCACTCTCTCCAATGCAACGGGACGACACGTTCGAAAAAGGAAATTCCTAAATTTTCTCATATATATAACACCCGCAACCCCATCCTCCCTCAGGTCTCCAAGCAAACACAAATTAAAACGAACACAACCCCACATTTGGGGAGGACATTAAGGCAAAACGATATGCTTGCCAAAAATCCTCTTCTTTCCTCATCTTCCCTTCCCCAAAAATTTAGTAATCCTTCAAATATGGAGTCCGCACTAACCATACAATCGAGATTGGAAAGAGATAGTGGGGCACTAACGAAAAGCAATCGAACAAGGACGAATGCGAGTACGAGTAGTGTGCAAAACAAATCAAGGAAGACAAAAAGGCGCCCTGAAATTCTCCTAAACACTCCATGCACGAAGATGCTTCCAATTAGAAGTTATTGACCACAATGTTGACTCGAAAAAGAGCAAGCGAAAATTCTATCTTGCATCCATTTTGCTCGGCAAATTCTCAGTTACAGCACGACAAGCTCGGAGCGAGATAGCTGGAGACAACGAACGGAATATTTATGTGTGGAGTGGCGAGTGTGGGTGTCGGTGGTGGTGTAACTGATTGAATTTTCATTTCAAGAAAAATTTATCAATACCAGCATCCTCCCAGCCGCGACACGAGCCTGACAGAGACGGCACAAGCACTTAAAATCAATTCCATCTCTTCTTCTTCCATTATTAAATTCTCATGAAGGCAAGTTATGTTCGTGGACTCCTTTTCCTTCCTTATCAGTAGCCCGGGGGTCGAGTATTTTCCTTTTCGTACGCTCGTCGCATATTCAAAACATCCTCACTCCCGCGAACTACACAGACGATGTTTTTTTCCGACCTGGCTGAGTGTTTTCGTCCTCCGCGCCCACTCCCTAGCGACATAATCATCTACACATAAGCGATTTCGTGGCCTGCACAACCATTTACCCCTGCTCGGCGCGAACTCAATAAAAGAAGATAAACGGTTGATTTACTAAACTCCAAGAAAATGGGGAAAACGAGAAAAATGTCGGAAAAATCAACAAAAGTGTCCCCTGCACAGTGGAGATCAAATTGGGAGCAAAGGAGATGTGCCGAGCAACTAGAACAGGCGAGAAAGAGAAAAAATGTGTTGGGAATTAATTTAATTCCATTAGTTCAACTCACACATTCACATGGAGTCGTTAAATTAAATATGGACGCACCAATAAGCAAATCGTAGCTTGGGAGGTGTGACTTGCGCACGAACTGCTCGGGACAGCCGCCATATTCTTTCCATTGCAAGCCAACAAACACGCCCCTCCCTACTATGAGCGTCGTGCTCAGCGAAGAAGAACTGAATAGCGGATCGGGCGTCGTGGTTGTGGGTGGGGAATACATAACCCCTTCTATTCACCATGGTTACAAATTTCCCATGAATGGAAGGCGAGGGTAAAGTGATTTCCGGACAAATTAGAGGGTGTTTGGCTGCATAATTTCTATCATCTCAATTTTCTTTTGCTTTTCTGGGGACGCTGCTGCACGGCGTCCTCGCCATCTCGGCACTGTGATCGTTTTATGGTGGGCGATATGCAGAACTGTCTCGTCCATGTTGCCCACCTTCTTCCACCTGCTCGGTGGGAAGGTGTTTGTCGTCTATTAAGGCCGGGGAGTTGACTTTGACGACACGTCGTTGCCTGCTTGTTCCGTGGAGGGATGGTGTTGCAATTTGAGTTTCATTTTATTAAGGAACTCTTAAAAGGGAGGGGAAGTAATTTAAAGCCCGGGTCGGTTGTTTACGACCTGTGATGGGCTTCACACGCCGTCTGGCCACTTGTCAGTGCCCCGGCTGCGGACCAAGACTCGTTTTTGGCCTCGCCCACTGCAGGAAGTGACTGCGAGCTGGTTTGGTTCTTCGCTTCAAGATTGGATTGCATGCTGGAAATTTTCCGGCTCGGATTCACTGGGGCTCGCCTCAGTTCATGTTGGAGTCTCAGTAGTGTCGGGTGTAGTTGAGTGTGTGTGCCTGGCGTGAGTCGAGCGTCGCGCGTTTCACGACGTTATCAAACAAGTTGCGAGCGACCCTGTGCTTCGGGGGTCAAGCGAATATTCGTGCAGTTTTGCATATCGTATGCTGACCTTTGATTGCTACGCCGCGTTTGGCTTTTTCTTACCGGCGGTAGTTGGTGGATTTGTTGTGCAGTTTTGAATTTATTCATGAATTTCTTGGAAATTTTCTAATTGAAGTGAAATGAAAACCAATGAAGAAAATACTTTGATGGTTCTAAAAAAATTGCATTGATTGTTAATTAAGGAGGTTTGAGAATACTGTTTGGTGAACTAATTAAGAGAGAAACGAGTGTGTTGAATTGTTTTTGTTAAGAGCGGTAGAATGGTGCTGGAGCACCAAGGACTGTTGCCAAATCTGCCTGCGGGTGGTCTGCAACCGGCATTGCAACTTTATGCGGCTGCAGCGGCCCAATTGGCACCACGTTCTCGTGTCCCGCAATGGCCGTTTCTGCAGTTCGGTGTACCGGGAGTGTTTACTGGACCATTTTTGGCAAATCCGCGTTTCGCTCCGGGCGCCGGCAATGGAACGGGTACCGGAGGACTGCATGGTTCCGGGAATGGAGCGCATCGAGGAGGTGGACCGCATGCCAATGCTTTGGCCAGTTTGACTGGATTGAGCGCCGCCATGGCCAATGTCAATGTGCAAGCGTCACAGGCAGCGGCTGCGGCGGCCGTCGCTCATCATCAGCTGATGAATGGGAATCGTACTATGCCTGGACCGCCTAGTGAAGATTCCAATGAGGATCGAGGTATGTTAGGAATTTAGTGTAATTATGTAGATATCTACAAGTATGGTAATTTAAAATTGCTTCCGACGGGAAGTGGGATTCATCGATGGAAAAATAGTAAATATCTAATTAAATATTTACTACAGTGAAATCTCTCTTAAGCGGACACCCACCCGAAAAAATTGTCCGTTAAAGAGGGGTGTCCGCGCAAAAGGAATTTTTAGTAGCAGTTAACTCCTAGAAGAAAAAAAACGTGTTACTTTTGTACACAAATGTGTTTATTTAATATAACTAAGTAGCAAAAATTTATTTCTTTCCAAAAAAAAAATTCAGTTCAAAATCAACAAAAACATGTAAAGGTAAATTCAACATTAACAACCATGGACTTGTATGTAAATTATTTTGGAGAAAAAACTCATTTAATGTGGATTGACGAACCATTTTACGAATTTCAACATCTTAATAGTGGGATTTTAAATTTGACAAAACATTGTATGCATAATAGTCCCCTTGATTTCTCGCAAAATTTGCAATTTATGTAAAATTTTGCTCGCTTCGCTATATGTCCCAACATCTGGAACTGTGTGGTTCTTCTTCACTCATCTGAAACTTGTAATTCTCGATGGCGTCTGCATGTTCCTCTACATCTTCACAAGACAATTCACTGTCAATTCTGAAATAGGTTTCGATGCTTTAATTGCTTAAAATTTCTGGTTTAAGTGCGTTACCCATTTCAGCCTGTACAGTAGTGGTATATCGTCCTCTGTAGAAAACTGTTCAGAACAGGAATTCTCAGTATTGTCTTGAAAGGAGCCTGCTTTGCGGAAAAACTTACGAATTGTGTCCTTTGAACACTTTCCCAAGCATTTTTTATGAAATATATCGCTTGCAAGATTTTGCAACCTATAAAAAAACTTTCAGCGATTTTATAACACCTCGATCTAATGGCTGGCAGATTGATGTGCACTTCGGGAGTATAAAAATAAGCTTAATATTTTTAAATTGTAAATGCGTCGGATGTGATGCGGCATTGTCCAAAAACAATAATATGTTTCTATTTTCCCGTCCCGTTTTTCGATCTAAAATCTTAAGCCAATTTGTCATTATTTCACCGGTCTTCCACAAATAGGATACTGGCAAATCATTGATGTTAGTGTTTTTGAATGGTCTTGGCCTGGCCCATTTACTGATTACAAGAATCTTTTCCTTTTCACCAGTCATATTCGCACAAAGTTATTCTTTCCTTCGATAACTTTCCTCGAAAACAACGCTCGTTTTTAAGCGTTAAGGTTTTGTTAGGCGGGGAAGAACAATCCCGTTTCATCGGCATTGTATATATCTCGGGCTGAATAGCCCTGAATAATCGATGGAAGCCTTTGTAAAATTGATTCGACATCGACAGGATTAACGGTAAATGCTTCTCCTGAAATTGCCTTAAAGCTAATATTGTGTCAAGTACGGAACCGTTCTAGCCACCCTGCAGATGCAGAAATGGTTTCCAAGCCAAGGTTTGTAGCAATTTTTTTTGCTATATCGTGAACTATTGGTCCTAAAAAGTAAAATCAGAGAAATTGCTGTAAGTTATGAAATTCATTATACCTGAGAAAGGAATTCCTTTGTTTCTAGCTTTCAGGAACCATTCATAGCATCTCTTGTCGGTAACCCGTCATCTTTTAAAAAACTCATCTTTTCATTGATGTTACAATTTGAGTTATATTTTTTCTTCCAAGCTATCACGATTCTTTAAAATATCTGCAGCCTGAGCTTTTCCGATATTAAAAATTTTTGACAGTTCGCGGGCACAAAGTTTTTCTTTTTTTGTAAACGCTTATTATTTCAACTTTTTCTTTTAGTGTCAACCGATTCCGTTTCGTCGTCATTTTATGCTAACAAAACGCGAATACTACACTGTATACAAGTTAACACAACACCGTGAGCAATTTACTAAGCAAACTGTCAAAAATACTTCTATACACCGATATGAAAAGCAACGTGCTTCACAACTGCAAACTTCAACAAATGCACACAGAAGCATTTTTGCTGACTTTTGCATGGACTTTGCTGCGTATATTGATTGCATCATCTTCTTGGTGTTCGTTAAAGAGAAGTTTTAGCTCATAGAAATTCCATTGTTTCTCCATTTTCAACGGTCGCCATTTTATTCCAAACTAACCAAAATCATTCAAATCATGAATCCCAAAAAATTTTATTTTTATAAATCTTATCTGGAAATTTGAAGAAGATCAAATCAAAATTGCAGTGTCTGAACCGATGGGAAGTCCATGGAATACGAAAACCGTATGTTAGTGTTGTTGTAATTGGAGAAATTTCAAATGGCTATAACTTCCGCGAATATGATTCGATTTTCATCAAACTTACAGACTATTAGGTCCTTATGTGTAACTACGTAAATAAAGTATTCGTTGTTGTTGTACTCATAAACATCTACCTCTATGATTTTTTTCAGATTTTTCGGATAACAAGTGTCAAATCGCGAGGCGAGGGACGCAAATTTTTCGTGTATTTCCCCTTCGTGCGCACCTCCTGAAGTAAAAAAATGTCAGTTTAAGACCTGTTTTGAAAAGTTCACGTCAAGACCTTTCATATGATACCCATATTGAATACCTTTGATGAAATTTTTTTTTCGGAGGCCACTCCCCCATATAGGGAGACCCCATTAAATGCCTTATACAAATTCGTTTGTAATTGAACTTTCAAGAGAGCACCACTTTACACCTTCATGTAAAATTTGGTGTTTCTAGCTTAAGTACTTTGCGAGGAAAATTGCTGAGACACACGGATGGACAGACAGGTCGCGATTTCAGGAGGGTTTTGTAAAATTATTTTACAAAATCCTAAACATCACAAAAATCGCAACGCCCTACTGAGGTGTACCGAGCTAAGCAGCTGCTGTAAACAAACTGGTTGACAAGTCGCGCTCATATTTGGCATAGTAATTGAGGACAGTCCTACCAACTTAACAAAATCAATTTTTTTGAAATATCATTCACCCGGGGTATTTAAATTACAATTCCCGGGTACTTCGTTGTCACAATGTAATTGTATGTATAAAGTAGTGATATTAAGTCGAAGTAGCGGGAGAATGCTCCTGTCAGAAGTGATTTTTTGAACCAATGAGTAGCTCAAACAATTCTTCTGAATATCCAAACTTGACTCATATACGGGTTCCACAAATTCAGTTCGAAAAGTTTAGTCCTGATTATAATGCATTTAAATTCGCTGCTATCTTGTTTCAAGTGTTTTGACGAGGCCTTCACGATACGATACGATACCGATATGAAGGCTATCATCGGTATCGTACAGAGCTAGATTTTTTTATATCGATTCCTGTCGATATCGGCGTGTTTTTTTTTGGAAATTTATCGTAAATGTCGATATTGCATAAGCTAAAGAATTTATATATGAAATGGCAAAAACCAAACAGTTCCCTTTTTTAAGTTTTTGTTTAATAGTTTTTATAAAAATCTACTAGTTTCGCTGTCTGTCCGTGCGTCACAGCTAGTTTTCTCACAATCTACATAAGCCACAATCTTGTAATTTTGTAAACAGCTCAGAAGTGATAACCTCTCCAAAGCTCAGGCATAAAAAATATCCACAGGGGTGACAATTAAATTTTTTTTCGTAAAATATCTCCGATATTGGCATCAAAAGTAAGGGCTTTGTGATAGCTTTTTGAATCCGGTAAAAAAAAGTAAGATGACACCATAGGGGAGTTTAAACGAGGTCAAAATAGGTGAACAATTTGTGTCCTCCCTCGCAATTGGACATTTTTAAGTCGAAATATCTAGAAATAAGTCATGAAAGTATACCTTAATTAGTACATGGGCAACAAATTCCTGGGAAGTCTAGTTCGATTAACTTTGTTAATAAGAGCACGGGACCTTTAAAAGTTCCAATAATTATTATCTATCATTGTTATTATCTCATGTATAAGTTCATATACACTGAAAATTACACAGCAATCGTCCAATAAACAACAAAATTATTGTCAATTGAAATTTATAGAATCGGAACAACAGCCACATGTGATTTTCATTAGATACACGATTCTAAACGACTCACACAATACAAATTTGTTCCGATTTTCGAAACATTTTCAGAAATCGCGCATAACATCTGTATGTAATTGTTAGTACAAAGACAACGACGTCAGTAGGGCTTAAAAGAAAATGGCGCTTTTGGTATTTAGAGAAATTGTTTGATTCACTAATTTGTTTACTAAACCCTTCTGGTAGGAGCATTCTCCGGCTACTGCAACTTATTGTCTTCTATTTGTCAACCAATTTTCTTTTTCTTATTTCATTTAGTAACTTTTGACGAGCTTCAATGTCATCAATAAGTTAGTAGTCCGTTATTTTTAAGCGCCTAGTTTTGTTGCTGTTTTTTTATTAATGGCCGGGCATAACTCTAGAAGGAAGGTGGGTATAAGAGTCCTATTTTCTCCAAAGTATAGGTCTTACTTTTTATTAGGTCCCGTTTGAAGGACATGGAAATCAAATAAAAGTTAAGGAAACAAGGAAATTTTCTACTTTTGCCCAATTTTTTTGGCATAACTTACCGACGTATTTGAGGATTTTTATAATAAAACAACGTGTGTCGGCTATATCGGGTCGTGTAAGCACAACTAAATACATTAAGCTCCCGATAAGCTGCTGATAGGGATTCTGAGTATTACAATTATTCTCTTTTATACACTTTAAATTCACCTCCATTGGAGTATTCACTGTTTTACAATCAGTCATATTAAATTTAGACAATAGTTTGTGAATATATTTTTCTTGACTCAAAGTAACAGTACAATTCTGTTTATCAAAACTAACTGACATGCCAAGACATTCCCTTACAATCCCTAAGTCTTTTAACACAAAATTCTTACTTAACACGCTCTTAAGGCGATAATTTTCATTTTTATCATTGGAAAAGATAAAAAAATCATCAACATATAATTTCACAATGGTAATACTATTACGAGTAGACTTTATGTACAAACATGGTTCTATTTTAGACTTGTCATAACCATCTGCTAACATACAACCATCCACTTTCTTATGACAAGCTCGAGATGCCTGTCTGAGACCATATATAGCCTTGTTTAATTTCAGAATCTTATTATCACCTGTACAGACATAACCTAAAGGTTTTTGCATATATATAGTCTCAGACAGATCACCGTTCAAGAAAGCTGTCTTCACATCAAGATGAGTCACATCCAGATTGATCTGTACTGATAATGCAAATAATAACCTAAGTGTTGTATGCCGCACTACTGGAGAAAATGTTTCATTGTAGTCTATACCATATTTTTGAGAGCATCCCTTAGCCACAAGCCTGGCTCGATAACGGACATTATTTTCAGCATCACACTTCTTTTTGAGAACCCATTTGCATCTTACTATATTGCCATTCACAGGAATATCAACGAGTTCCCACGCATTGTTGTCTTCAAAGCTTTTCAGTTCATCTTTGACAGCCAGTTCCCAATGTTCCTTCTCTGGGCCCTGCAGTGCTTCTTCTAATGTCAGTTCATCGCTGAAATATTTATTACACTCTTCTGTGCATATAAATCCATACCTGTCTGGTTGTTGTCGCTGCCGTTTTGGTAAGGTCCTTGTTGTAGTGTCTGATTGCAACTCTTCCTCGGATGTCGTGGGCTCCTCATCTGGTATATAGGTTTCATCATTGTCACTATCACTTTCCATGGAAACGAATGAATCCTTACTACTGTGATCTGAGAGCTCTCCCACTGAAGACTGATGTGGCTTGTTCACTGTTGGTTTGTTATTTATAGCTTCTATTTCAATCATATTTTCTGTTTGAGGCAATTTTTCTTTAATGATGATGACATCTCGACTCGTTGTAATAGCTCTTGTTGAAGGAATTTACAGCCTATATCCTTTAACATCCTCAGGGTAGCCTACCAGTATACATTGTTCAGACTTCTTGTCCCACTTATGTCTTTTCTCCTTGGGTATGTGCTTCATGACAGTACCACCAAAAATCCTTATATGGCTGAGGTTAGGCTTGGCCCCTGTCCACAACTCTTATGGTGTACGGTGGTTTAATCCAGTTTTTACAATTCTGTTTTGTAAATAAACTGCCATGTTGATGGCTTCTGCCCAAAATTCCTTACCAAGTTTAGCATCAAATAAAAGACATCTGGCTTTTTCTATTAGCGTTCTATTCATCCGCTCACAAAGCCCGTTCTGTTCAGGAGTGTAGGGATTTGATTTTTGATGAATTATACCCATTTTCTTCAAATAACTATCAAAATCTCTGTTACAGAACTCTCTGCCATTATCACTTCTCAGAATTTTAATTCTCTTTGAGGTTAAATTCTCAACTTTTGCTTTATATTCTTTAAAACAATGTAAGGCCTCATTCTTACCTTTTAAAAAATAAACATATGTCATGCGGCTGTGATCATCAACAAAATTTAGGAAATATCTCGATCCTCCTAGTGATAAATTCTCCATCGGGCCACAGATATCGCAGTGCACCACTTCCAATAGCTCAGTACTCCTGTTTCCTTCATGAGCAAAAGGCAACCTACTCTGCTTACCCTCGCAGCACACTATACAGTTAGACTTGTTGATGTTCGGCTTCTCAGTAAATATGACTCCCTCCACAGCATCCTGCATTTTGTTCAAGTTATAACTGTTGACATGTCCCAATCTACGATGCCAAACTTCTGGAGACTCTGCCACTGCTGCTGCCACCAAACAAGTAGAAGTTTTCAGCTTATAAAGTCCATTCACAAGTGTAGCAGTAGCTACTAGAGTGTCCTGTTTATTAAGTATTTCGCATCCTTTGTTTGTGAAGTGCACCTTATTGCCTTGCCTTATCAACTGGCTCACTGACAATAAGTTCGTAGATAACATGGGAACACATAACACGTTTTCAACAGTTATGTTAAAATCACATTCTTCAGTTGATGTTGTTATGTTTACGTTTCCACAACACAGCACTGGGATTTTATTCTGATTAGCAACTATAATTTCCTTGGTAAATCCAGAATAACGCACGTCGATCATCCGATCTTTATTACATGTCAAATGCGAACTGGCACCTGAGTCGACATACCAATCATTCTTGTCAAATATTCTGTTGAAAAACACAGCACTAAACGCATTACTTGTTTTTGATGTTTTATTTACTGAATACTTGGAAGTCTTTTCTTTATTATTGCATTGATTACGATAGTGGCCACGTTGGTTGCAATTATAACATTTGACGTTTTGTGTTCCTTTGACAGATGTCAACGTTTGTACATTCCCGCCATCTCTATTGGCCATAGACTGTGTAGACTTTACACTCTTTGGATTTGAACGTTGATTCTTGCGAAAACATGCAAATGCATTATTGACATCATTGTCTCCCGGCTCCATGTCCATCAACTTTCCTTTAATGGCGTCGGTTGTAATGGTCATGCCTGAATGTTCGATGGCCATTATCATGGGCATATATTTTTCAGATAGACCAGCCAACATGATATATCCAATCCACTCGTCAGTTATGTTAAATCCCGTACCTTGTAATTTCTGACCAGCTTCATCAATTTGTGTTACATACGACGTCATCGAAGTGCAATTTTCCAATCGAATGGATATTAAATTCCTCAGAAGACTAATTTTTCTAGTAAATCCCGAGTCATCGAATAACATCTTCAATTTATTCCACAATTCTTCCGATGTTCTGACGTTTTTTATGTGAACGTAAAGATTCGGGTCGATTGTTAAAATCAGCTTGGCTTTTGTTTTCGCATCATATGCAGCTGCTGGCGGATGATCGGGCTTAGTTTTTATACACCCAACCATTCCTTCTAACACCAGGAAATTCTCTGCGGCGAAACACCGTTCACTATAATTCTCGCGCCCTTGTAATTTAGGTACGCTTACAAGATAGTTCGAGCTGGATGCCATGACAGACACACAAGTTCTTCACTTTATAGCAAATAGCCGGTTTTTGCTCACTGTTTATTCTACGCACAAGTCCGATAGTAAAACACACAGTTTATTGTTCATCACACAGATAATTCTAACAATAAACGCAATAACTAGCTCGCAATATGGGTCTGGGCCCATAACCTATAATAAAACAACGTGTGTCGGCGGAGACGATGAACAACGTACTAATTTATTTAAGCATAGAATACAGAGAAGAAGCATAGAATACATAGTCAGAAGTTTGTTACAAGGTGGCACTAGTAGTATCTATATTTTGATATTTACAACAATTTTGATTATTGAGGTTTAAAATGGGAGATATCATATTGGACTAAAATGTCCCATCACAGAATTGTAATCCTTTGTAGCAGAAATCCGCAGGTATTAACAGTTCAACACGTTAGATTGAAATGCACTTTTGTATGGAGTACACCTATTATTTTGCGAGTCTTCAAGGATTTCAATAAGGACACTGAATTCTTATGTCAAAGATGATGAAATCGAATCGATTGGAAAAAGACAATAAATTAACCTGACATTTAGCTTAAATTATATAATTTTGGGTGAATCAAAGCATTTTTTTTTAAATAGAAGAATTTCAGCCAACAAAAATTTCTCTAGACTTAGACCTAAAATGAACAGTCAATATTTAGTTTAAGATGCGGAGCACAAATTTTGGTTTGGTGTGCTAAGCTAGATTGACGGACCAATGGGATTATAGACTAAAGTCCCGAGCAACAATCAGGGACTCTAGTACATTATAATCTGATTGGCTGTTCTCGTTGCTTACTGGGGCCAGATGGTTTTCGGAGAACTTGTGGTCTTTCCATTTTTCGAATGTTCCCGTCGGCGTCCATGTTTTGCATACGTTAAGGACATTGGGCCTCATCAGAACCTTGTCTATTTTTATTTTGGACTTTTGGTGTCATTTCATGAGCTTGATCTGGGGTTTTGTTTTTCTTGTGATCATCATAAATTTGGTTGTATTTTCATCGACTAGTAGTCCCCCCTGGTTTGCGGATTTACTTATTTCTAGAAACGCTTACTGCAAATAGGAAAGTGATCGGGTCAGTATGTCGACGTTGTTTGCATATGCCACCAGTTGCGCAAATTTCACGACCAGCGTGCCTTTTCCTTTTATGGATGCTGTTTTTCTCATGATGTACTCAAGTGTTACGTTGAAAAGAATTAGTGCCAAACCGTTTCCCTGTTTTAATCCTCTCTTTATGAAGATTATTTCCATTAGATTATTTTTGATTTTAACTTGCACTCTGCATTATACATTCTAATCTCTATCAGACGTATTAATTTTGCTGGGATTCCTAGTTCAATGAGTATATTGTAGAGGGCATTTTGGTCTATGCTAGCATAGACTGGTTTGAAGTCTTTAAAAAAGTTGGTGTGCATCGATATAATGTTCCCAGCATTTTTCTAGTATTTGTTTTACGGAGAAGATCTGCCCAATTGTCGATCGTCCTGCTCTGGAGCTAGCTTGGCACACTCCAATAATTCCGTCAGCAACACTTTCAATCGCTGCTCAATTATTTTGAAAAACACTTTGTAGCACGTGTACAATAAGGATATTCCTATGTAGTTTTGAAAGCATAGTCGATCTCTTTTTTTGTATATTCGCCAGATCACAGTTTTGTGTCAGTCCACCGGGATATTCTCTTCGCTCCTGATGTTCACAATAAGCTAATGCATGTGAGGATTTTTTTGCCAACCTTCAATGGCTCCGCCAAGATTTCGTCTACACCAGGCGCTTTATTTAGTTTTGGTCCCTTATTTGTCATTTTTTTCTATTTGTCATTTTTTTCTAAAGCTTAGGCACACGCCATATATCGTTTGAAGAGATAACATTTTTCACAGGATGAGATGTGCATACACCAGAAGATCCTGCTTCCGCTAAATCCTTTGATCTTGGCTGCATGCGTTGAATCTCAGAGCCTGAATCTTGAATGATAGATGGACCTGCTTTAGCACTTATTACTTCAGAATGTTGTGGATTACAAATTCTTCACTCATTGATTTTTTGCCCTTATCTTCAGTTGAGCGGGCAAAGTCTACATTTGAAAATATATTCCTGTTACAGGGAAAGATTCCCGTAGACTTAAATTCATTAACTGCTATTGGCAGCAAATTGAATACGCTTTCCCAAATAACTCACAAATGTCATATGGTCCAACAGGTCTTCCGCTGTGGAGCATCCAATATCGAATGGATTCACTGTAGTGGCTGAAGCTTATGCGACGTGTGGGGTAGTAAACTCAGTATTACCACATGATTTTCTCGTGCTAGGTCAATAACTTCAATATTTTTGACATGAGAATTGTGACCATCTAGAACTAAAAACACCGGGTCCTCCTTGATTGGTTTTTTTTTCTCAATAAAATGCTTGAGCCATTCAGTGCATAAATTAGATTGAATCCATCCGAAAGGATGACATTTGGCAATGGAACCTGGCGGAGCACCCCTGATGAGAGCGTCTGTCATATTTTTGCGAGTGAAGATTAAAAGTGGCGGAACAAATGTTCCCCCGGGATTCATACAACATACCACAGTCACTAAAGATCTTCTTTCAGCTGAAATTAATGTGCCAACTTGTCGTTTCCCTTTGAGTCCAATGATACGTGGAATTTTCTACGGAACAACAGAAATTCAAGTCTCATCCACATTGAACACTCTATCTGCAGGATACCTGTGTTTCTTGAGCTCAGCTTCTAGAGGGTCAAAAAATGCATAGACAGCTTCCTTACTGAATCCATTTGCTCTGAAAAAGGATGTAGCTGTGGGTTTCGATGCATTAAATGATCAAACCACACTCTACCTGATAGTCCTTGTGTAAATGGATGCCGTATTCCATTTTTTTCACAGAGCTCGTGAGATATACGACAAACATCTTACCTGGTAAGTCCGTGGAACTTACTTTTCATAATAACTACATATTCAGCTAATTTTTTGTTCAAGTGCATCATTCATGATCGGTTTACGTCCTAATTTAAGTCTTGTTACGTTTGATCGCGATGCATCTGCACGAGCGAGTCTCTGAAAAGTAGCACGTAGTAGGTTGAATTATTTTCCTGCTCGTTTCAGTTCCATTTCATTATGTCTTACGGCCGAGATAGCATTCGCCATACTACTTTGACTCCATAGCATTCCCTTTTTGCACACCTTCTTTGCGTTGAGCACTTTTCTTGGCATCTGCAAAAATCAAGGAAAAGCAATATTTAATGCACATAATATGAGGCCTTTACAATTGGGTGCTCATATACCGAACACGCTTAGGGGCCCATATTAGAACACTTGCTGTATTTGGAATCCGTGCTGTTTTCTGCTGCAAAGTTTAACCTCAATCACAGTTTTGTTGTCCTTAATTACTGCTGATTAGCACCTGTTAATTATAAATTAACCCTGCGAATAGAAAGTTGAACAAATGTGAAGTAAATACTCACCTTACAAACTTTCCTTCACAGTAAAAAACAAAAACACTGTTGTGCTATATATTCACATATGAACTGAATCAAATCGCAGAAGAGCGAAATCCAAGAGCTGTCATTAAAGATTTTGACTGTTACCACTAGTCTGCACACCTTACTTTAAACGATATATGCGTGGGTCATTCAACAAGTACTTAGCCTCTCTGCCCATGATGCTGCTATTACAAAAGAGTTATACCATCGTGCAGTACATTCTTTTAGTAGCCTACTGTCAAAGTTTCAGTCAATTCCCTTCATTAGTTTTGTTGAATGTACTGCACGATGGTAAAACTCTTTTGTAATAGCAGCGCCATCGGGCGGTGAGGCTAAGTACTTGTTGAATGACCCTTGTATGGGGCTAATATTAAATACAGAGCTCATATTACCACCCTTCTGTCTAAATCTGCTAGAAGAAGAATAAAAACACTATGAGATTTGTTTGAGTGACAAATAAAGGGTGGTCCAACCAAAATGCACATATTAATTGTAAATAAAACAAAAAGTTTCCAGAGAATTATATTAATATTTTTTATCATGATAGAAGGATCTATGAAAATTATGTGTAAAACAAAATATCGCCCAAATGCTCGCCACGGCTACGGTATCATACTTCTATCCGATGGTCCATATTTTCAATGACTTTGAGACATAATTGCGTTTAATGCCGCTAATGTGCTGAATGATCTCATCCTTTAGCTCTTGAATATTTCTTAGCTTATTGAAGTACACTTCTTATTTTAAATATCCCCAGAGAAAGAAGTCCAACAGTGTCAAATTACATGATCCGGCCATTGAATTTCTCGCGCAAAAGAGCCATTGTTTTGTTGGCTGTGTGGCAAGTGGGATCATCCTGTTGGAACCACATATCGTCCAGGTCCATAACCTCAATTTTTGGCCACATGAAGTACGTTATTATCTCGCAATAGTGATGACGCCGATGACGCCACCAGCCCACAAACCGCACCAAACAGCCACTCTTTGTGGATACATCGGCTTTTCAATAATCACTCGTGGATTCTGATTTGCCCAAATTTGGCAATTTCGCTGGCTAACGAATCCACTGAGGTGAAAGTGTGCCTCGTTGCTGAAGATGATTTTCTTTGTAAAGTCACCATTCCCCTATGTCTGTTCAACCAACTATTCGGCATATTGCCGACGCTTGAAATGGTCAGTAGGCTTCAGTTCTTGAGTCAATTGAACCTTGTAAGTGTTTAAATTCAAATCTTTATTCAAAATTCGCATCATTGATGTTCGTGAAATGTTCAATTGTTGGGCACGACGACGAGTCGAGGTTGACGGCTCTTCTGCCATACTATCACGAACAACAGCGATATTTTCCGCAGAACGAATGAGCAAGCATGCACAGGTGATTTCATATTTCCTACAGACAGGTCTTGCTGATATTCGCGCACAATTCTCCCGATTGTGGGCACATTTGGTCGATTATGCTGACCAAAAATATCACGAAGTGTACGAAATGCATTTTGATTTCAACGTCCATTTCTGTAAAAGGCTTCAACAATCAACTTTAACGCGCTGCTCGATTGTGTACCTCTCCATGTTTGAATTTGTCAACCACTGGAACAAGGAAATGTCAAATGAAGTTGGGCGAAAAACTTGTCGTTAAGGTGTGACTCATAATTAAACTCGTACATTATGGTTGAACCAACCTTTAATTAGCCTACAAAAGAACAACGAATGTCTTGGAAAAATGGCAATTTATTTCCCAACATAATCTCCTCACAGCTCAATACATTTGACCCAGCGATGCTTCAACTTCATCAACCCATCTGAAAAATACGTTTTCTCGAGGTCTGCAAAGTAGGCCTCCGTGGTGGCGAAGACCTCCTCATTCGACTCAAATTTCTATCCCGCGAGTGATTTTTTCAAGCTTGGAAACAAAACGAGCTCGCGTGAGGCCAAATCTGGAGATTAAGGTGGATGGAGTAACAGTTAGTGGCCCGATTTGGCCGTAACGACGACGGAGGTGTGAGCCGGTGCATTGTCAGCACTTTTTTCTTTACTAAAAGGGGTCTTTTTTCTGCAATTCTGCTTCGAATTAGCCCAATGATTCGGCATAATAGAGCTCTGTAACCGTTTTGTCCTTCTCCAGGCAGTCGATGCAGATCCTACCTTGTGAATCCCAGAAAACGGTGGCCATCACCTTTCCGGACGATGGGACAGAGTTCGCCTTCTTCGAAGCACGTTCGCTGGGTAAAGCCCACTGTTTCGACTGCTCTTTGGTCTTTGGTGTGTACCAATGGAGCCATGTTTCATCGATGGTCGCAAAACGACGCAGAAACTCCTTTGGAATGCGCTTAAACATCGTCAAACACTGCTTTAAAGTGATCTCACGGTAGCGTTTGTTGTCCGGAGTGAGTTAACGCGGCACCCATTGTGCCGGCAGCTTTCTCATGCCCACAATTTCATGCAGATATGACCCACACAGTCCTTTGCGATCCCAACTGTCTCAACTATCTCGCGCACTTTCAATCGGCGGTCGAGTTTTTGCCACGTTATCTTCCGTGGTAGCCGTTTTTGGGGCACCTGAGCACCTGGGAACTCGCTGAACCATTTTTTTACGGCCACCATCGCAGGAGCAGAGTCACCGTTCAAAGCATCCAAGCGCTCTTTGATTTCGCTGCGTGATTTCCTTTCCAACAGCAAGAATCGAATCACCGGCCGATATCGCTTCTTCTCCATTTTTCTAAAATCCGCGGACACGCCCACTTCCACACTCAGCCTAAACAAAACTGCGACTCCAATCCGGCTACACAAGAATGTACTACACGATAGTCAATCTCAAATGCGATAGTAGCCCCATCGGGCGGTGAGGCTAAGTACTTATCGGACCACCCTCGTATTTCCATATATGAAAATGCAGAGGTTCCACCTTTTAAATAGTTCCAGATTCTTACTGAACATAAATTTGCTATCCCATTTATTTTGTTTTGGCCTGTGGGGTCTTATTATAAATTGAAATTGGCCCGATGGCCAGGAAAGTTGCCCTCCTCTTCATTGGAACGTTTGATTAATCATTTAAGAACTCTATTTTTAAGTATTCGAGTGATATAAATTCAAAAATACCCACCCTAAAAGAAAACGAAAATTGACTTAATATAAATAACTGTCAAATTTTTAATTATATTTTTATTACTTCTTTTATTTAAAATTGTATTGGGTGTACAACTGAATAACCGAAATTTTTTTAGCGAAATTTGATGCTGTATTTTGGAAAAATCTTACGATATATTTTATTCGAAGTGTTAGCCATCGGAAGCTACAACATTCCCCCATCTTACAGGTAATTTATGAATTCCATCCCAAAAAAATTGCGCCGGCTTGGCGACCAAAAACGAATCTATCAAATTTCGGATGCCTTGCTCTGAAGTGAAGCGTATTCCGGTGAGGGCATCTTGCATCGAGCGAAATAAATGAAAGTCAGATGAAGCAAGGTCCGGACTAAAAGGCGGCTGGGCCGAAATTGCCCAGCCACTATTTTCCAAAAAGTTTTTCACGGGTCTTGCAACATGCGGCCGAGCGTTGTCATGATGAAAAATTATAGCCTCGTGTCTAGTCGCATATTCCGGGCGTTTTTCGATGATGGTACGCTTCAAACGTATTAATTGTGTTCGGTACAGGCCACCTGTAATTGTCTGGCCCGATTTCAACAACTCATAATATAACGGCCCGTTCTGATCCCACCAAATACACAGCATAACCTTTGCGCCATGGATATTTGGCTTCGCCGTTGATTTGGCTGGTTGGCCGGGCTTCACGTACGACTTTTTGCGCTTGGAATTGTCATAATGGATCCATTTTTAATCCCCAGTCACGATCCGATGCAAAAATGATTTCTTTTTATGGCGCTCGAGCAGCATTTCAGATATACAGAAGCGCCGTTCAACGTCTCTCGGCTTCAACTCATAAGGGACCCAATTACTTTGCTTCTGAATGTATCCGGTGGCTTTCAAACGCTCCAAAATGGTTTGCTGAGTCACCCCTAACGATTTGGCAAGTTCGTATTACGTTTGACACGAATCCTCATCGTGTAGCGTCTCCAATTCTTCTTCTTCAATTTTTTTTGGCTGTCCTGGGCGTTCTTTGTCTTTGATGTCAAAATCGCCACTTTTGAAGCATTGAAACCATTCAAAACACTGTGTTTTTGCTAAAGCATTGTCGCCATAAACTTCTACAAGCAAACTATGACTTTCCGCAGCAGGTTTCTTTGCAAAAAATGACCCAACAGAGCCTCCCGCAAACGCTGTCTTTTTCTCCAATTTTCGAAGTAATTCATCGTGAAAAATAATAATGATACACACAAGGTAAAATTGTTTTGTGAACTGGTTTTGATAGCTGTCAAATGTACCTTTAAAATGACATATATATAAAGTTCGAGCTTTCACGATATTTGTTAGTACGAACATCCAATATCTCCGCTTGTAATTGACGCACCATCAACTATACATATTTCTTAATGAGCCATAACATGTCTAGCACACAATACCCAGTAAATTAATTTTAATCTTTTTAAGTATGACTAACATGAAATTGCAATGTTTTCAGCACCTTACAAATATTTCTCACACAATGTTATGAAAATTTCTCTCTTCTTTATTATTAGGTATACACATATTGCGTGATCTTTACTGGTACGAGTACCTACCTACAAGCTTAGAAGGTTTGATGAAGTTGCATTGTATGCATAAACACGACATACGAAGTCTATCGTATCCTTAAATCTTAATTATGTAAATTATGTGCTGAGCGAAAATTGTAGTTATTTTATGCGCCTACATAAATTGCGTTTATAGTGCACGCAATGCATAATCAATAAAAGAAGAGTGTGAATTAGGTTTATCTGGAACTAAGTGGTCGAGATAATGAAATTTCAATGTACGAGTATGTAAGCATTTCTATCAGTATAAATTTCATTCGATTCAAGGTTGTCTCATCTGTGGCGACTGAACCATCTAACGCTTTTATATATTTTTTCAAAGAATTAAGGTCTTTCTGCTGATAGATTCCAATTCCAACGTAATCACCACGTCTTAATTATATTTTTGAGTTAATTTTCATTCAAACAAACCGTGTCACCCTCCCTGGCCATAACTCTGCCAGCCACCATGCCATAACACATAAGCAAAATACCATTAAATCCAATCATCACTTCCACACGAAGCTCACATGGTTGCTCCCAACATCCCAAACCAGCAGTTGAAATTCATCCCATCTCGTCCTCCCAACGCGCATCCAAGTCACACTCGACCCTTTAATTCTAACTGAAAGCTATTTGTCTATGTCGAAATCTGGTTTAGATTAACTCTATACGGAATTATTTGTTAGTCAAAGCTCACACAATCTGTTGTTCAACCACACATAGAATTCCTTTCATACTCTCTCATATGAGTGAAAGAACGACAATCCCTGTAGGCATTAGCACTCCCCTCACCTACCCTCATCCCCCCGAAAACCGATAACATCCGTATGAACCTATACAAGTGGATGGTTAGTAGTTGAGGGTGCACCACATAACCGTCAGACAAGGGATGTTGGATGATCCCTGGGGTGTCATAACTCTTGACGAGCTCATCTTTTAGTTAAGTTCTTCGTCATTTGGAAGCTGTAGATGCCTGTTTCGAATCCCATCTTCGCATCATCATACCCCAATTTCAGGAAAATCATAGTGAAAATGAAAAGCCTTCTTCGTTCCACCCTTCTCCGAAAACGAGTCTCCAGTAAACTCCAGTTTGTCCTTAACTTGTCGAAAAGCCAAAAAAAAAAGAAAATTCAGGCAATCGATGAATGTGGTTGGATCCTTAGGAAATTCACTCACCAACTTGCCTGTCCTTCGCCATACCGCTCAAACTTCTTGGGGAGTCTCAAGATGGAGCAACAACAAGAAATTCAGTTAGGGATAAAATAGCTATTGGGGGTGCGATTTTAAAAGTGCGACGCAGAGCCATGGGGGAGGATGAAAATGGAATGTTTGGCACTTTCAATTGGGAGGCTTTTATTATATTTTAGAGAAAGTTGATTACCACTTGCCGTTGAAGAAGAAGGCAGCCAAAAGGATCCTGGCGAGGATAAAGACAAAACAGTGGGGCTAGGTGATTCTAAATGAAGGTTGTTTTGGAAAACATCAACGAATACATTGAAAAAGTTGAATTGAATTAATTTATAAAGTGCTTTGGGGTTGAACGAATATTATTATTTTTTTTTGTTCGTCCTGCTTAGTATCAACTTTCGAAGGATTGCCATTTTGAATTCAAATCCCGAGTTGCTCCTTGGAAAGATCTTATCATCTTCGTCGGCGGACGCAAGGGAGCTGAATAGCTTTTTTGCGGTCGCTAGTAGCTGTCATGGTGGTTGTGAAATTAGGTAAACTAGCTTAGGGGTAGCAAGCGGCTGAAAATGTTGTATCAGGATATGTACAAGCACAGCTATATCTCTTAGCATGAATTAGTCTTCTCCATATTTGGGTGCTTGTATTAAGGCAAGACATTTAGCTATCGTTATTTTTTTTTCTCTCTACAGTCGACGCAGACAAACTTCCCTCCAGATAAGATGGAAGTCGATTAGCTTTTTTAATTAAAAGCTAAGGATGGAAACAAATTAGTAATTTCGATGAAGATAAGTCTAAATGAGATAACGAGTAAAAGAGGTCGAAACTTGATGCGAAAGGAAATTGTTTGTGTTGGGATGAGATTGATATCCTTGAAGGAAATTGATTTTAAGAGTGGTGAAGCCGAAAAGCAATTAATTATTTAATTAATTCATAGCAGAAAAATAATCATTAATTCAAAATTAATCTATTTTAACTTCCTTTCTGTCTTTATTCTCCTGTATTGATCCGCTATAAATTTCAATACATTGTTTTCTTTAATGAAGCATTTTCAAACCGTTCAATACAATTACTAAAATAAATTTTTAATATTATTACTTGATTTACATACCCATAATAGCGTATGTCAGAATAAACAGCTTATCTACTATTATTATTACGGGACAATTATGAATATAGAGAGCTACCGTAAATAACTAACAAATAAATTCAGATATCAACGCAGTTTGCCTTATTGTTTCATGAACATATGATAGATACAGTATTATAAAATTATTCAAAATATTACACTTGCAATTCACGCAACTATACCACACATGACTGACCAGCTCACTAAACATACAAGTATTCATAATAAAATTGCGATCACATAATTCTTTGGTTAATCCCCATATTTATTTATGAAACTAGCTTTTTCCTGTTCGCGCGAACGTGTTAAAATATTTCACTTACTAATTAACATTTTCCAACGGCGTTTCTACACTTGTTCGGACGGGTTGAAATGTCTTGAGGGTAACACGGTGATCTGCTGTTCCTTGTTTTTCTTCGTATTGTTATTTCTCAGCTTTTATGTTTATTGATATCACAATGTCAGTTTGTTCATATATTGTATTTTCTTAATGGTGGCTATTAAGATACTATTCAGTTTAATTTCAATATTTGTTGCCGCTTAGAAATCGTTAATAATTCTCAAGGAATTAACTAAGCGGTTTTCAAGGCCTGCAGATCGAAATCTCATTCATAAGTTTTTCGATTATATCTTATTAAATTTGATTTTTGGACTTTTGTGAAATCATAAAAAATAACATGAACTAATTGGATAGTTAATTATTTGGATATTGATAAGTTTTAGTGTCTAATTTTATATGGCTGTAGTTAATGTGCTCGTACAAACGTTATTTGTATGGATTTTCATTAAATTGGTAGTTTAACAAGCTTAAAATTTTAATTGCAGCTTACTGAAGAATCTTTTGATAATTTTTGAAGATTATTTAATTCTGCAAGAATCGACTTAACTAATAGAAGTTAAACATAAACTCGCTCAGCCGGAAAGGTAATTCCTCGTAAACATCGTTACGTTTTGATAATTATCATATCTAGAGGTAAGATGCATATCCTGGCAATTTGCCGCCTATATTCTGACGTTGCTGTCTTCATTGAAACTACTTGGACATAGCTCCTGGAAAAGCTTTTTATTCCATCTCAAAGGCCATTTAGAGAGTGACATATTCTCGTGGAAGATGATGCACAAATCATCATGAGCTTGATTCTGGCTTCCATTTGAATTGGACCTATAAGGATTGGAAATACTTCTAGAAATCTTCAGGAAGTCAATGCAAAAACAAACATCGGCCGAGAAGATTGGCTCTGAAATCGTAGTCAGCGCCTCGCCTATTAGAAAATGAGTAAGAGCTCTTTTCATAGTTTGGAGGTGAACGCCATCTACGCACTGAGTGTGAGGCTTCAATGCTCAAGAGCGACTGGATTGTTCAATAAACACCTCCTTTGTACACCTGAAAACCTAGCCTAGAACCGTTTGACACATTATTTCGGGCTAGGTCTCATTTATTTTTGCTACGCCGTAAGGCGCCTTCAAGCTGGCGGAAGGGGAATTGCCAGACAAGTGATCCTCAACCCTGACATCCCCGGCTGCTGTGAGTCCCTTCTAATTTTGACGACTGCCCGAACATAATGTGACACATGGTTCCATTTGCCAACCGATTCAAGCATGATCACGACTATACTATCCGGGGTCAGTACTCCCGTCTCCCTATAGAGATCCTGCCGCATCCTGTCCCAGTTTTTTGCACGTAAAATATGTGCGGCGAACATCATCTTCCTCTCCTGGGCAAAAGGGACAATCGGGGAACTGTGACTTACCAATCTTGTGCCGTTAAAACTGAAAAGATCCATGCCCACTCAAAAACTGGGTCGGCTAGAAGTCAGTCTCACTATGCCTTTAATTTAGCCATAGTCTCAGATCCGAGATGAAGCGCACGGTCCACCATTTCTTCGTGCAATTCACCCAAGACTGCTGCCAATCGTTGAGTGAGTGCTGTCTCTCCTCGTGAGCAACCGTCTCCATTACGTCTTTGCTTCAATAAGAGTAGATAAATATTGTGGCACTCTCTAGCAAAAAGAGCAATCGGTATCAAGCCTGCGATGAATCTCACGGCTGAATCAGAGACTGTCGGATATGAAGATGCAATCTTCAATGCCCCTTTTCTCTGTACCTGTACCAAGAATTTTCACTACACCTCCTTAATGAGAGTATCGCCCCACATTTCTGCTCTGTACAGTAGCACTGACCCTACGGCTCTTATTCAGAGGCGTCATCTTGATGGTTGGGTATAAGTCCCGAAGCAGCCTTCTCATCTGTTGCCCTGATTTGCTCAGAGAAATTCTACTTCGAGTCGATCAGTAGTGCCAGGTACTTCACCGCTGGCTTCGATTTGATTAGTACATCTATGATATTGATCATCCTAATGCTAGGGCATCTCTGTTTTGTCAAGATGACCACTTCAGTTTTCTCCTGTGCTAGTTTGAACCCACAAATAGTCACCAAGTGGCTCACTCGGCGCGTTAGCATACCTAGCCGAAGTTGTGCTTGTTCAATGGTGCATCAATGGTAAAGCGTCCTGCTTTGAACCCGTACTGCCAAAGAAATAGGTCCCTTGTAGCACGAATCGTGTCAGTTAGTCTTCCGTTGATGAGTTTCTCCAGAACTTTCCCAGCCGTGTCTAGCATGCACAATGGGCGGTATGTAGACGGCAGTCCAGAATTTCCCTTCCCCTTGCTGATCGGCATGAGCCCCACCATCTTCATTGTACCGGGAAAACCTCGTGTCGTAGGCAAGCGATGAATGTATGAGCAGGAAGTCAGCAAAATCGTGATAGACAAGTTGTAACAATTCAGCTGGACCACCATCTGGGCTTGGAGCCTTCCGTGGTCGGGGAAGAATGTCCACTCTATTGCGTCCATCTTTTCCGCCTCTTGTATGTAAGGCGTCCGTAGGGCACCAAGCTTCTGCATAACTACTTTGTAGCCAAAGCTCCACGGATTCCTGTTCACATTGTCTACTAGATCTTGCCAGCAGTGAGCTTTGCCGTTGTTAATCTGTTTGCGAAGACATTTTCTGGCTGACTTGTATACTGCTAGCCGAGTGCATGCCTCCTCACGGTTCCGTGCCCATTGAGCTTTATGCCGAAGCTTGTGACACATATTTTCGTCGACCGTCAGTACACACGGGGCATGCCGTGTCGAAGTTTTCAAGGGGGCATACAAGCGCTGCAAGCAGTCGTGGTGATACTCATAGTTGAGTTCACCACGTCTTGGGCTGCCAGCTCTTCTGTCCCCTGCGAATCACCCTGCAGCGGTGCGCCTATTGTGGGCACGACGAATCTCTCGACGTCTACTCTTCTGATACTCCACCCCACTTGTAGAAGGTCCAGAGACAAAATTACGTATCTCAAGTAGTACGCACTGATAATCACTGGCTAAATAGTCCTCTAAAATTCTCCATTTGTGTATTCTCCCTGCTAAAGAATCCAAGGCGAATGTCATATCTGACATGATTCCTTCACAGCCAATAGGGTGGAAAGTCAACGTATTTCCGGTGTTTAGTACGACGAGTGCCATTTTGACCGCCATTTCTAGGGCTCGTTTTCCTCGCGGATCTGTTAGAGACATGCCTCACTCGATCGCTTTAGCGTTGAAGTCTCCCCCAACGAGTATGTTGCCATCTGCGTTGAAGACAATGCCCTCCAAATATTAAGCTTGGCTTGGAAAGATGATATCGGTTCAGGTTGGCATTAGCTACGCACTAAAGAAGTTTGTCCATGAGCACTGAACCCGTAGGGAGCCACCCCCATCCAAAGCTTTCCGTCTAGAAATCACTGCACCGAACACATTTGACGGCAGTACCAATTTGATAAGGAACCATGATGCAGACATTTATGTCCCTCGCAAACTGCTTTAGCAGATTTTGGGCGGTTGAACTGCGGTGTAGGTTTACCTCCAGGATGCGGTTCATTGCAGCTCTGGCTTTGCCTTGGCTAGGGCTTCCTAAAAAATCTGAGATTTTCCTGATACCAAGACGTGCCCAAGATCCAGTCTTGGATCAGCATCCTTGCAAAGGATACAAGGTGCCTACTTTGTACATTTTTTTCTTTTATGTCCCGTTTCACCGCGTTTGTAATATAGGGAGCTCCTATTGGATCCTTTGCATACTTGTGCATGGTAACCAAAGCCATGGCTTTTGAAGCATTGAAGGAGAACTGCTCTTTGCCGTCACCCTATTCCTACTTTGACCTTATTCAGGAATTGTCCAGGGTCCTTTTCGGTCAAGTTAATAATGGCCATGCGTTGCCCTATGGTTTTCTGGTGTCAGTGTCATTTTGATCTGGGGAGCTACCTTTTGATGGCCTTTTCTATCTTGGCCAGGTCTATGACGTAGTCAATGTATCTTATGTCGATTATTGCCATTGGTTCAAGCAAGGCTATAGTTGCACTTTTGCCAGGGACTTTCTCTACTGCTTTGCAGAATGCTTCCCTATTGTCGGCCTCTGCTCTGAATTCGACCAGTATGTAGCCTGATTGTGTTAATCATACTGCTTTAATAGCAGTGTTGGTGTCTTCACGTTTTACATTTCCCCAGATATCCCCCAGCATTTCTGCGTAAAATTGGCCATTTTTGGGTTTACTAGCAAAGCTTTCTGCAGAGGGTCTTCGTTGTAGTTTTTTCTCACTTATTTCGCATCAAGTTTTTTTCTTACTAGACTTCCGTATGAAATTCATTTTCTGGCACTTTTTGAAAGAGTTCCTTTGCAGCTTTCTTCGGTCCTTTTGTCAACACTGCCTGAAAACCTCGATCTAGCGTCCTGATTTTGGCCTTTAATCAGCTGCTCTGGTGATGCCATATACGGTCTGGAAGCTCGTCTAGTTCAAAGAGCCCATTCTTTACACCTTTGCTGATTTTTGATGAGTTGCATGCATACTTCATTAATTTTTAAATACCTCCCGCTTTTCAGATTAGCCTTTCTTCTTGATTTCGGTGGACGGCAATTGTACTTCGCGACCTACTTTCTTAGGAGAAACTATCGAGTTTCATTTCTGACTACAGTACTTCAGCCGCATTTTCGACGGTGGTAGTAAAATCAAACAATGGCACTTTATTCGTTCGGCCACTGCTTTATTCTTCTGCAGTGATGACTTTGTGGACTTCAGGATGGTTCGTTATCATTGCGGAATTTAAGACTCTTGCTTTGGTCGCTTCGTTGGTGATCGCAGCAGCAGCCATTGAACTCCCGCCATTCTTTTTTATTTTCACCTACCGCGCGAATACCTGGCGCGTTCTGCAGAATTTTCCGTTCTTCTTTTTTAGGAAGTTCTGGCGCTCGCATCATTTTTTTTGCTGCGTCCGAATGTGACAGGAAACTCAGTCTAGACAAGACTGTCCACTTATCTCTATTTTTCATCCGCCTTTATTGTCATTGTACTCGTCGTCATTGGTACCGCTTCCGATATGCTGTTAACATCGTGCCTGCAGTCACTGTACTTATTTTTTTGAATTTGTTCATTCATTTTTAGGTTTTTTAGTTGAAACTGCTCCAGTTTGATTGGAATACCCTCAGAGCCGCTATCTCCGTTCATGTGGGCAGTTGCCTTTTTGATCCCATGGTTACCTTTGCTGAGCAGGGAGGCCATGCACAAGCCCTTGTGCGGACAAGCACTAAGAGCCAGATCAGCGATAATCGGAAGTCCGTCTCAACAGAATCTACACCACCAACCCAATGGAGCGAACTTTGAACGCACTCCGTGGCCTGCCAAGGTTTAACCTGGATGGAGATGGTATGATGGTTGAATTGGAGCCATTCACGCCTGAGGGTCACGTCAGCGCTACCGTACAAAGCAAATAGTTCCAAACCTCAATGGGAAATCAAAAAGCCTAAACATGGAGAGGAAAATACATTTTTTACAGGAAAATGTCATTTGCTGACATTTGGAAACATTTAAGGTGAGATAGTTCAGTTCACATCAGTCGCAGTAGATCCCTTTGAAGGATAGGGTCTAAGTATGAGTTGATCAATCGAAAAACCTTGAAGTCATCGGCATAAAGAAAACTGAGGTATATGATAACACAAGGAAGATCATCGACTTTATATTGATGATTCAAGACATAGGAGTGAAGCCAGGAATAGCGAAAAACAGGAATTTTGAATTCTTAAAGCTTCTCAAAGAGGAGAGAGTAATACACCAAATCAAATGCTCCGAAGAATCTGTGAAAATAATGTCGATTCGTTGTTGCTGGTCGACGAATGCAGCAATATGGTGGGTGAAAGAAAATAAGTCTGTGAGGCTAGATATGTCTTTGAGAAAACCATACTGTAGATCTGATAAAGGTGGCAGAATAAGCTATCGAGAAATATCTTTTCAAGAATTTTACCAAAACAAGAAAGAAGGGAAGTAGGATGATCGTTTGAGACGGCATTACGGTCCTCAGATTGGAAGACAGGAAGAACGTGGACAATTTCCCATTTGGAAGAGAAATCCCAGAGGGTAAGCTCAAATTGAAAATAATTGAAAGAAAAACATAAAGCAAAGAAAATAAAGATTTCTTGAGAAAATATTGAATACCATCGAGGGCCACTACGGTTGTCAAAATTGTTCAACAGCAGGATTTGTACGAGAAGCAGAAGAGAAAATAGATCAAGAAGATTGGTTGAAGGAATTGACTTAGCACTATGGAAAAAGGAAGAAAAAAAGGAAGCAAAAAGTTGACAGGATTTCTGAGGAATGAAGTTACGTCATCAAGGCAGAAACTATTTGGGGCATAACGAGAGCTCTTTAAAGATTTCACAAACTACCAGAATGGAACGGATTCGACTGGATATCAATGAAGGTTCAATGTGGTAAACGTAAGCACAAAGTAGCCAGGTCACTTGAAAGACCATTGGATAGGAATTTTCTGCGTGCAGCAGCTGTTAATTTTATTGCTGTGGCAATTTCAGAACTAAACCAAGGAGCATATTTAGGCCTCCTTGATGGAAACAAAGGAGTAAATTGAGAAGTTTAGCGATTGATGGTTGCTTTGCCATATGGAGTAAGATTTTGTAAGAATTGGTAAACACAAACCAGCTGCCAGTACCTATTATGAAATACATTAAGCTCTAGTCGGTCTCGTGGAGCTGATAGGGCTCAAAAGGCACTTATGATATTCTATAAGAAAGGCGCACGGCATTTATGTGCCAATGAGGTCGAGGGGTCGCCCTTGACTTGGAGACCTGGAATCGACGGATCAAATTTAACTGTGTCGCGCGTTTTGAATTATTTGTATTGAACGGTCATCAGTCTAAATAGAACAAATTCCGTCACTTTGTAACACGGGGCGGGACACGTTCACATGGTTTTTATGGGAAACTTCTAATTTGACAACAAAGATCAAGCCATGCAATGGAGCAAACACAAAAAATAACAATTAAAGCACTACATACATAAGCTGAATTATTGTAAATCAAGCACAGAACTTTCACAACAAACAAAATTGTAAGCTCACAAATGCTAATGGCGTTGACAAAAGATCCGAGTTCAAATAAAACGTGATCAATATTAAAACTTGTTAACTACAATGACGTTTGTCAGATTGACAGTTTAATAAAGAGCAACATTTTGCTTCGGTTAAAATGTACTCACCTCATTTTAACGAAATCGTTAAATTAAATTCGATTTGATATCTTTTTCACTCTTATGGGGTGAAATAGACACGATATTCTTGCCCTTGTCTAACCTTGTTTCTCGCGAATTTTCATGTAAATACGCACATACAACAATACTAGCTCGCGGCCAGAGCAAATCTGTAGTGAAATGGGTGTAGATAAAATGTCCGTAAAGGACTGCAGCGATGGTCTGCTGCCTCGGCAAGAGAGGATGGTGGGATCCGCCGAGATTGGCTTTGTCTGAGGACGTGTGAATACGCTGGCAGGCTAGCGTTGCGGTGTCATGGGGCGGGTTCTTTTCCTAAGCATAAGACCCACTACAAAAGAAATTATGCATCCACGAATTTTGAGGTTCAAATGAATATCGACCGAAGTCGAAAATGAGGTAGCTTAATTAGGGCCAAAAATTGCTGACACAGAGAACAATCCGGGCCTGGAGAAAACAGACGGACTTAAGGGAACTTAGTCGTTAGCGATGATACTTATGGCCCCCCAAATAAGAGTGGGGCATCCAGGTGGAAGAGGTGTTCACTCGCATCAAGATCCAAATGTAAGCGTGACCATAAATTTTCCGTTTAAGTGAAAAACTCATACAAAAATAATTTGAACGAATTTTTCCTTGAAATGAAAAATATAAACATGGAAAATTTATATCATAGTATTATGTGAGGGAATCACATAACCCTATGCCGTATATAGGCACGCGAGCGGAAGGCCACCTTACCCTGCAAGAGCACCTGTGAACACATAGATACCCGGTCAGGTGTTTAAATAAATGGAAAGACCGGGTGTATAGTTTAAGTCAATATTTTTTTTTATTGCTTTTTCATTTAAATGAATGACAATTCTGATTTATGTACGAAAGTGCTTGTTACAATGGCCTACAAAGTAAAATCTATGCCACAGGAAAAATCAAACATATATAATATGTATTTAATTTAGAGTCCCTCTTTGCCTTTAGATTTGGCTCTACTACCGATCGAAACTATTCACCACTTCTTGGCGCTAAGTATGGAAGGGAAATTTTTATTTTTTATTTTCTTTTTACACAAAAAAATGTGGTGTTTTAAATACAAAATTTTAAAGTTTTTATGAAAGTTTAAAATTTACTGGATGTTTAGTAATATTAATAGATTACTATATATAAAAATAAATCAATAGGGTACTCACCCAACATCCTCGCCGGGCGCCCGCTGATGATACGGATGATGCCTGAAATTAATTGACATGGGGAGGAAAATTCCAAATCACACTTTTACACTATATATACTCGGGAATCAACTTCTTTAATCATATGTGAGGTCGAGACAAGCTGCTTTGGGTCAACTACGTCAACAAGTGGTTCCCTTTAGGGTTTCAATAATGAGCTCCCCGCTTCGCGATTCGTTGTATCAATTAGGACGGTCCGACACGGTATAGTGACAAGTCCCACTTCAATCTAACCAAGACCGCAATAATCGAATTCCATAGTATGTAGCATTGATGAACTCCCTTCAGATTTTTGTTGTCGGATTTGAGAGTTTGAAAAATAAGAAGGCTTTATCCAATATGTCAAAACCGAGACAGAATACTTTCAGCAATATACTTTATGCTTTTGATTTCAGACTAGGATTCGTAGCTAAAATGACTAGACATGCGCTTCGGAACAATAGAAAACTGCTACTATAATTTTATCCTTTCATTTTCTAATGTTCTCATTTGATGTCGTTCATAAGTTACAGCCGTACAGTTGTTTTTTTCGGTAAGTCCTGCATATAATTTGTTGCAAGGCGATAGGAGGATCAATAGTTTTTGCCCGAATTTTTCCAGCTAATTATCTCGCCGGCAGTTTCATATAGTTTTCTGATATTCAGTCTAAACGCTACCATAGAAAAATTTAAAGACAGCTGTTTTTACTGTATAACTTCAGCAAAGCCAGAACTTCTTCACGATCACTTGTATATTTAAATAAATTTGAGATAGTTCACTTTTAAGAATTTTCAGCAGATCGCACGAATCAACCACTTTTATTCTGTTGCCATCGAAGATGCCACACACATTTTTTGACGCTTTTCTTTGGGTTTGTCTTCTATGGGGGGGTGATTTCTTTAGCCCAAATAGCTGTTCAATCACTGCACTAAAGAACCGTAAATCTTTCGGTAATATTTACTTCTGCACTTCACTATATGGACTACTTGAATCTTATCCATTTGAGCGATTGCTCCAACACTGATACTGAATATCAGAAGAAATTTCTGACTATCACTTCGCGAAGTTGAAAAACTCAACAATCGAAGGATTTACGCGACAATGAATCCGAGCAGGAACAAAAGTATCCGCGCAAAATATCGCTTTGATAGTTCTGCGTACTGCTCAAGCGTTTCGCGCTTCTTTTTCTGCGTGCGAGTCCCCGGTCGCCGGCACAATTCTTCCAGACGCCCGCTACATGTCCTTTCCAATGCCAGCGTAATCTTCATACCGCAACGGTGTTTTTCTCGCGCCCAAGGAGATTTCTCTTTTGCTGGTCCGTCGTCCACGGTATCGTCATGCTGAAACGGTGGATTGACGAGCCTCTAGCTCAACCACTGCAGATTGCAATCGGCAATGCAATACGTGGATGGGCTGTATTATCTCAGTGTTCTCATTACCGAAATTTTAGTTGCAGATTTGAATTTTTATATTAATAGAAGATAATGAAAAAATTTTAAATAATAATAAAAGAAAAATATCACAAAGAACATGATTAGAAAAAAAAATTTTAATTTGATATAGAGAGAAAAAAGATAATATAAAATTTATAAAAAAAAAATATTTTTTAATTTATAAAACTATAAATTGGAATAATTAAATTTTTCAAATATGTAATTAAAAGTTCGGATCTGTGTTATGCTGGGTTTCGAGCAGTTTGCTTAGGTGACTGCTTGAATACTACATATTGACTAACAAGCAAGTTCACCAGCTGATCGGCCAAATTAAAAGAGAGGGAAAATATTCGAAGCGATAAACTTGTTCAAGATAGAGAGCGCCTTTATCATCATTTGTTTCCATTCAAGATAAAACGTGAAAATGCTATCTAATTGGGACTAAGCTTTCATGCGGAAAATAGATTTTCTGTTGTGTTTGCATGTACGTACACTTAATGAAAGGAGGATCTTTTGCCCATCTAATCAAAATGAAAGCTCATCGTCTTACATTCCATTCAAGCGCCTAGGCAGGGCAATATTCGCCGATTCAATCTCTTCCTTACATTTCCCTATGAAAGCGTTTGCGAACGCTTATACATACTAAAATTGATCTTGGAAGGTTACCGTTAAGTTGGGAATTCGTTCCTGTGAACTCGCTTGTTACTTCATAAGCTCCGCTCGCGGCCGCGGACCCGATGCAAATCACCGTAACGTGAGCACTTTATTCTGAATACGCCAGCTTCTTAGTGTATAAGCTCTGGCTTAGTCCAGTGATGACAACGAAGAGAACTGTACCTGATAACAAATCCAAATTGGAATTGCCGACATTATGAAAGTGCTGACGTTGAAAAGTGCAAACGGTTTTGTGTTCATATTCTGGATAAAATCTTGCAATAAAAGTTAAATTTTTTGGTGAACATAGTGCTGCTTGATTTTTGTGTTTTCACTGCTTGAACTTTTTTGTTAATGTCGATTATAAACACTCTAAATATTTAAAACACCAAAACTGTATACTCACCACGTTAGCTATCGTCGTTGCAGCTGGAGATGTGAGAAACCTAGTTTTTGCTGCCATGAACTTGACTTTTTAAGCTCGGGACAATGATTTTCAAGTTCGCAATTTCTTCCAAAATGTCTTCTCGAACGCCCTGGGAAGCGCGTACAGCTTGCAATGATTGTTCCACGATTTGGCATTATAACTGCGCGAAAATTAAGCTAAACTTAGCTGAGTTGTGTGCTTACATTGGTATATATTAAATTCATCACATTAAATTACATAGTTTCTTGCAAGATAATTAAATTTATCAAAGCTAATGATTTTTGAAAACCTTATTAGAAAAAAATTAAATCACATAGTAACATGTATAAATCACCTTATAAATTCAAAAGGTTTTTATTTCTAAATCACATATTTTTTGGGTAATTACGAATATAAGCAAGGAACCGAAATGGGAAATTAATTGGGGCAAAATGAGCATATATTTTAGTAAGGCTGGCAACGTTTACAAATATGCGCTTCATTCTCTTCTTCGTCTACTCCAGCACAAGAATTATGTGCCCAGCCTTGGCATATGCTACATATAACCCGTCCTTCTGTCGACTCCGAATATAAGTTCCCACAGTAAATGCAAGCACAGTCATTATCAGCTTCTTCGTCTTCGGAAGAGTCCGTTTCACTTTCCCTCTTGCGCTTCTTCATTTCAGTTTTTTCAAGCTTTTAGTGAGCTTTTTGTCATATTTTTTTTTTATTTTGTCTTCAGTCTTATACTTTTCCTTCTCAGTCTTATTTCTTTTCATTTTGTTTTCTAAGTCTTGCTTGAGATCATTTTTATACAGAGAATCCGACAGTATTTCGGTTTTACCCCGTTTACTAGTCTTTCTTGCTTGAATCCTGACTTCTTTTGGAATTTCTATTATGTGTGCAGGACTAACAAGAAACGAAGTCCGTCTTTCGTCTTTGAAGGCAACGCATTATCAAGACTTTTTCCTTTTTGACAAGGTGGAACATTAGGCTCAATAAAATCCGTTTCAGAGGTGCACGGCAAGATATCATCATCGGCTTTGTTAGTGGCAACTAAATCTTCGAAAACAGCTGTTGATACGTTGGGCTGGGTTGACTTTTCAGAGGCACTCAGATTTAGATCAACTGCGAAAGAATCTACCAAAACAGATGAAGTTGAAGCAACAGGCTGTGATGTTTCGCTAGTTAATGGATTTTCATTTTCTTTGTTGTAGATATCATAACTTGCAGTGACTTTCGCTAAAATGCTTGATGAGGAAGAAGCTGTAAGTTGGAATGAAGATTCGTTAGAAGTTGCATTCAGATCTTGAGTGGGTACTATTTCTTCAGTATTAGTAGTTTCGGCGGCGATGAAGTCAGCTTCGGTAAATACACTCCTATATACTGGCCATTTTCCGTATTTTTCAAATCCGTTAATGGCAGTAAGCATAGTTGCAGCCTGAAGGTAAGCTGCCTCGAAAAGCTTTGCTACTTGGTAAGGTGTAACAATGTGACCAGGATATTCTCGCAACCACTTTTTTACCTCTGCACTGTAGTAAGTACTCAGGCTAATTGAAAAGCTAAAACACGAAGCTCTTTACCTGTTAAACCAAATAATCGTGCTTCCATAGTTTTTAAGTACGTAGACAATTCTTTGTTCTTGATTAAATACTGGTCTATATCGTCCCATTTTTTCCCCCACAATCGTTATGTCTAAAGTTGATTTCGGCATATTGTATGTACTTCAGGCTCGAAGAAATCCCATCCTTTCTGAAATAACAGCGTTAACTGCTCTTCTCATATCTTCTTCATCCCATTTTGCACACCCTGTCTTTCTCTTATAGTTTCGAACCATTTCGGCTGTAAAATCAATAATAACAACGCCATTAAAGTCGGGGCAAAACGGGATAGTATCCCATTATGCCCCGATCGTTTTGCCCCATCGGTACTATTCCAAAACAAAATCAAGCAACCTATAACACTGGCATGTTTTACCTTTACCTAATATCAAAATTCGATACTACGACAATAACATTTTGTTGAAAATAGTACAGAAATTGACGTACTTACCTGATAACACATCAACAATTCCAAGATAAATACGTAAAACTTAGGTCAAATTCACTTTTTCTTGCACAGTGCCCTTAAACATGCCTCAACACGCTTCTCTCAGTATGACCGGCGCGCGCCGGCCGAAGTTCGTGCGAATGGCGCTGTTACCTGTCCATTTGCGTGAACAAGACACACACACAAGAAGATTTCCCGTTCTGCCCCGAACCACGTTTTGCCCCGGTCTCCCCTACCAAACGAATTGAGGGTACTCTCATTTTCGTATTGTTTGCTTTGAAAATCCGGACCAATCATTCCAATCGAAGCTAAAAATGTAGCCAACAACTTAAGGGTGACAAACGGCTGGATGGAAACCAGTTGGTAGTGCATCGTTGTTCAACGACCGAAATAGGAGGATGTCGACGATGGACTGAGTTAGTTAGCGGCCAAAGCCTATGAGGGGCTATATTATACTACTGCAGACACCATAAAATAATTCTTTATAAATGATACTGATTATGTTTTTGAATTATGTAGTGCAGAAGGCCATGACCATGTCGCTTGAGGCGTACCTAAATAGAGGACGTTTGAAAACATTCTTTAAAGTAAATGATTTAGGTACGAAGTTTTATTTTAGCCCTAATTAAATAATCCTTGTATACAAAGCATTTGTCATTTATTGTATTGTCTACCCTTTAATTTAAAAATTTGTAGATAAGATTTTCTGGATAAAGTCCGTCAGATTGTAGTTTTCATCTTTTCCTTATAAACTACAAATGTCCTGTTTGCTTTTCACACTTCTTGTCCGAAGCTTTAAATAGTCTTCTGCTCTTGAACAGCACCAGTATATCACCAGCCACTTCATTTCACCTCCCCAGGGGGTAATAAATAAAAATCTTTTACCCCAAAATGTGTGTACAAGTGGCGGTACTCTACATAGCCACAACAATTTCATACAAATCTACTTGCAATGACAAAACGGCCCTGTAAATGCACGCATACACATTCAACTCAACAAACTAACACTTCTTCACATTCGCGAACGTTGGACAATTTTACAAGAGTATACTCGAGGGTAGTTTCTATTTTCCACTGTAACAGCAATTTCGGACGGAAATTACAATGCGAGACAACCGAGAAAATTGCACACAACTGTCGTATGTTGTGTAAATTCATTCTGATCCTGGACGTAACTGCAAAGGAGCCGAGCATCCAAGAGGCGGGCACATAAAAAAACGTTTGAAACAAGTGAAATTCTGTTGTTATCCCTTCGTGTACTTGCAATAAGTGAGTGTATGTACTATTGTAGCGTAGGAAAAACAACATCAAACATTTCAACCCCCTAAAACTTGTTGTTACTGCTGTTATGTTGCCTTGCGGTCTATCTGAAGCCATGAAGGCTATGAACAATAGAATAGAAACGGGAGACAATAACAAACAGCAAACGAGGGAATTATTTATGACGACATGAACGTAATGAATTGGACACTGAGCGTCACTTGGCTCACAGGACACGACAAATAACCAACAAACATTGCAAAACGCTATTCACGGGGGCTGTAGCAGCAATGGAAAGCTTCGTTCGTAGAATGCGCCAGAGAAAAACAGAACAAAAAAAAACATTTTGTCGGTAGGACATTTTTAATTCCCAGATGCTGTTGGGCTGAAGTTTAGTGATTTGGATGTTTTTCAAGTGGAGGAAATAGAAAATAATGGATGAGTGTGGATGAGTTGAGTAGATGCGAAAGCTCGACCCAATGACCTTTGACTTCATAAATGAATTACGAACCAACCCCAAGAAATTCTCTTTTCAAATGCAAATCCAATTCTTTCGATTCCTTTTAATTAAATCTACTTAAGACTTTTCCCTATTGATGTCATGATTATTGTTTGGTTTCCATTTATCAATGGAATCAATTGGATTTCAATTTCCCGTTTTCCAATTCTGATTTATGAGCTGCAATAAAGTTAGTTCAGACAATGGATCTATTAATTCAACAACCGCACCTTAATATCTTTCTTCACTCCTTTCACGGCAAGAACCCCATGCTAAGATTAATGTTCAATAAATTCGTTCGTTTTGATCGCCAAGTTTTTTATTCTTTTCTTATTTTTTCCTGGCTCAGATTTTCGAGTCTTTATTAGATATCAATAAATTATGAAATGCTTGAGTGCCTTTACCTTGCGTGGTCTAGCAAAATGAATAGAAGAATCAGATTTTGGAACGTGGTTCACCAGGCTCTGGCTATGAGTTGGAGTGCGGTGGAGGTATCTCGATTTTATGAACTACTTTTTTTTTTGAGAAAGTTCATGTTAAACGGTTATTTTAGATTAATTGGTATTGGAAGTGTCAGAATGTTTTGATTTTATTTTAAATTAGATTAAATTTTAACCGCGTTTCGATTTTAATTTAGATTTTATGGAAAGATATTAAGTGATTAATGATTTATTAGTCGTTTTTGTTATTAATTTACTCCAAAGCATGTTTAACTGAGGAGTTGTATCTACACTTTGAGAATTATAATTAGAGTATCTTGAGCAGAAGATACTTTTCTTCAAACATCTAAAATAAATTCCAAAAATCATTCATCCTTTACTTCAAATCCTCTTGAAACAATCATTCTCTTATCACACTCTTCCAATCTCAATTTAATTTCTCCGTTGCATAAATGTCCTTCCGCCCAAGTTCTCAAAGTCGCATAAAAAACGAAATGAAATGATTGATGATACTCAGTAGCTTGACACATTTCATTATCGTCAACTGCACCACACACTGGCTACAAGCACCTTTGAAAATTTCATAAGACCATTACCCAACCTTATCGCACATCACATCCTTTCTTCTGTTCCTACGACCAACCTACAAAACTTCCATCGACAGGATGTTAAAATTATGAAAAATAGTTGAAAAAGGCGTCACGACATTGACTCGATGCTGTTGGACAAACTAGTTTGGCACTATGAATCTGAAATTGTCCTATCAAAGTGGCAGTGGAGAATGAAGTATTTTGTCCTTTTGATCCTTTGGCAGGATTCAATTTGACATTTTAATTAGAATCACGTCCTGTCTTTTGGTCCTTGCTTTTTGGTAGGGATATGTTGCGTTCTTATGTTCTGGTTGATGTGGACTTAGGATGTTTGGAAGACGGAGGATATATTTTTGGCATTTTCAGTCTTCCTTTTAACTGGATATCAACTGTGTCAATTTCAATCAGCCGAGAAGACAGTCATGCATGATGTATGAATTTCCGTCCAAACCTTGCAACCTAAAAACTAATCAGTTTTTATTCAAGTATAAGGTCACTATATCAAGTGCAGGATCGAATGAAGAAGACGTATTACAAATAGTGAGAAGGCAGAGTAGGAATTCACTGCAGAATGAATAAAGAATCTGCAGCTTCGTTGAGGTTGATAGATACTCTTCAGGAGCTGCCATAGCTCATCACTTTTGAAGCAGCTCGACCGCAGGGTTCCAAGGTAGAGAGTTGTTCCGGTATCGTTTTTCCTTTTCCCTTAGGGACACTTCTCCTACCACAGCCACGAGAAGTAAACGAAAAGAAAAAAGAAACGAGCCTGTTTTAAGAACAAAATTTAATTAAAGACACCATAACCAACCGAGCTACGACAAAAATCAGTAGTTGCAGGTTTCTTTAAATTCAAACAAATTTGTGATTAAAATAAGGAATTGTGTTAAATATTCAGACAGAGAGTTTCATGTTATTAGTAAAGGACTGTCAGAAGTAAGGAGGAATGAATCAGCCCGCTGATCGTTAGCTTAAACTTTAAAACTAGCACGGTGAAACATATACTACCTACAAATCTTTATCCGGAGCCGATTCCGGATATGAACTCTGACAAATGGTACTGTCAATGGCACCCAACATAGTCCGTAGAAGATGATGGCGTATTGCAGCTCTATTATACCTCCAAAGCTGAACTATGAAGTCAGTTAGCGCAGAAACTGCGGGGATTTATTCCACCACAATAAGGGGAAACGCGACTGTTTACTCAGGACAGTAATAAACATCGTCGTGAAAGTACAGGGGAAAAGTCTCCGTCCGAATAAGAGCAAACCGTAATCGGGATATTGAAGCGGAAATGATTTGTTGAAGATAAAAACACCAAGATATGAAATTGGCCGAATCCCGCCAAAAGAACAGCACCAATACATTACCTTAGGGGATATTAAGATCCTACGCTCCAAACTTTTTCCGGCCACAATTGCTTCCCACATCGCCGCAGTATGACCCAGCCAAACGCCACTAAAATGCACTTACTGGGCTTTGTTTTTCGAAAAATTTAGCCTGAATCACAAAATGAAAACACTCCGCGTAGTAAACAAACGACCAACTGTCATTTGGACGACGTACTTTTCAGTGATACGACCATGCACATAAGATGGCGGATCAAGGAGACTCTTCACAATGATAATGAAGAAGTGTCCACTGGAAAGGTTTGCGCCTGTGATTCCCAAAAAAGTTTTGAGGTTAGTTCTCTTTGGTAACTCAGCATACGATCATCGATCGCGCCGTATATTTGGAGAATTACTCAAAGGAAAGATTGCCATTGATACACACTTTTATTTAAAAATGTTGTTCAGCAATGGAGCACACTTTTGTTTCAATGGCTGCATCAACAAACAGAAGCACCGCATTTAGAGCTATTACAATCCACAAGCAGTTGTCCATTATATCCAGAACAAATCGCCATTTGTAGCGCTTTACGGGCCGGTGGGATAATTGGTCGATATGTCTACAAAAATATTGACGGCCAGACATGATTGCTATCTTTTTGGTGCCTCAATTGGAAGGTATTAATCTTGCTGACGATGCCACATGCCACACAGTGCACGATATATTTAATTTACTTAAATACACATTTGACGAACGATTAATTACATAAAACGGACCTGTTTATTGACCACCGCGATCCTGCAATTTAACATCGTTAGATTACTTTCTTTGGGGATATGTAAAGTCAAATGTCTATACGCTGATAAACTGTTACAGGTAACTAGGGCAAAGCTGGAGCCTCTCACTATTTATTTATTTATTTATTTATTAGCCAAGCAAGGCACTGGTACAGGAAATAAAAATATACAAATTTTGTACGCTAACTCACAATAATTACTTAAAAAATACAAATTAAAATTAATTAGATTGATACAATAAAAATATGGTGTCAGGGTTGGATACATGATGGGATTAAGATGCTAGGGCATTTGATAGCAGAGCTTTGAAATGGGTTCTGGACATGTCTGGGGAGTAATGCGCACCGTGTGAATTAAACGTTTTGCAACATCTATTGATAGGCTCATTATCGGCATAGATTGTGTGGTGCCGCTCTTCCACCAACAGACGAGAGTGCCTAGTGATTCGCAAGGGCTCATGTACTTTTATTTTATTAGTTAAAAATGGAACATTTATCGAGCCTCTGAGGACATCAAACGCGAAACAGCAGGTTATCGTAATTCTCCGGGAAGCAAGTGATGGCATATTCAAAATTTGTAGCCTGTGCTCGTAGGGGGATATATCCTGAAAATTTTTAGGATCATATAGCGACCTCAATGCAAACAATACAAACTGTTTTTGAACCGATTCAAGTCTGTCAATGTGGACATGAAAAACAGGATCCCAAATAAGACAAGCATATTCAAGCATTGGGCGAACTAATGCGACGTACAACGTCTTAGATACCCAAATATTTTGAAACTCTTTGGATCGACGTTTGATGAAGCCGAGTAGCTTATTGGCCCTAGAGATAACTTCATCGTAATGCAAGTTGAATCGAAGTTTATTGTCCAACATAACACCGAGGTCTACAACGCTGTTCACTCTGTTAAGTTTGTGGTAGTTGAGATGATAATCACAAGCAAGAACGGAGTTTTTACGGGAAAAACTTATTACCACACATTTTTCGAAATTCAGAGAAAGTTGGTTTTTTTCTGACCATTCTAAAAGAGAGTTTACCTTGTTTTGAAGGAATGCCGTGTCCTTAGGAGACGTTACTACATTGAATAGCTTAAGCTCGTTGGCATAAAATAGATGGGGAATATCGGACAGCATAACAGAGAGATCAGAAATAAAGATGTTAAAAAGTAGGGGACTAAGATGGCTTCCTTGAGGTACGCCAGAGCAAACATTTATTTCTTTGGACACAAACCCTTGAAATTTGACGAATTGGGTCCTATTTTTGAGATATTAGTCGAACCAGTCTAGCAAAGGACCACGGATTCCGAAAATTTTTAATTTGTTTGCTAAAATCTCGTGGTTAACACGATCAAACGCTTTGCTGAAGTCAGTGTAAATCGCATCAATTTGGTTACCTTTTTCCATTTCACAGAGGATACTAGAAACCATTACTGTAAGATTTGTAACTGTTGAGCGATTTTTTCGGATACCATGCTGTTGATCGTTTAGCAGAGGCTCAATGATGGGCGATATTTTTGAACAGACTATTTTTTCAAAAAGTTTAAGAATTGCTGATAGTATTGCAATGCCTCTGTAGTTTTCAACTGATGCCTTATCTTTACTTTTATATATTGGAATCAAATGGGATGTCTTCCATATCGTTGGGAAAATTCCAGAAGAGAGGGATTTATTGAAAATAATATGCAGAGGAAGAATCAATTGCTCTTTACAGTGAAACAAGAAGCGAGGAGGGAGTAAATCAGGACCAGGCCCTTTATTGATGTCAAGTGCCTCTATTGCGTTGGATATATCATTTTCAGAAATGCAGAGTTCCTCGATGGGAGACGCTGAGTTTTCGACTGAAGAAGGTATGTAGGATGAGGAGTCGGTTGGACAGTACATGGATTGAAAATGACTTGCGAAAAATTCGCAGATGTCTACGGGATTGCACGAGCTCAAGTCTTGATACACCATAGGATTGGGCAAACCTTGGGACTTACGTTTAATGTTTACAAAATCAAAAAACTTTTTTGGGTTATGGATAATGTTTTCACCAATTATGTTAACGTAAGAATCATATGCTTCCCGAGATTTGAGTTGCAATTCTTTAACTAGCGCATCATATTTATTTTTCATTACTTGGCTAACGTTGGATCTTTGTAATGTGACGCCTGCGCCCAGGAATCGAAGTGATTTCGATCCCGAACCCTTGTAACCTGCCAGATGGATATGTCCTCGAAGTGCCAGCGGACTTCATCTGTTGTGCGGATATCGTTGTGCAGAAAATATTTTTTTTTCCTGTCCAAATATTTAGATCCGTGGATATAAATATTCGAAATATAGAATTAATCCAACCCCGGCACATTTCGAGACATAGCCATCTGGAAATGCCCCTCCACCGTGGCCATCGAGAAAACTATGCCACTGGCGACATCTGAAGAAGCACATTTCCGCCATATGAAGTGCCATTCCACGCACATATGTTTTTTCCGAGGTGACAACCGGAAATTTTGACAGCCACATGGAGGCGCTAAACGTCACCGTAAAGTTCTTCGTGATAATATCCAAGGTATTACAAAACCAGCTATACGTCGTTTGGCGCGACGTGGTGGAGTGAAACGTATTCCCGGTTTAATCTATGAAGAAACGCGTGGTGTGCTTAAAGAGTTTTTGGAAAACGTTATTCGTGAGGCAGTGACATTCACCGGAGCAGAAAAATTAGGAAAGAGGTTAGTTTAGTTAATAACTAAATAGAAAAGGTTATTACATAAGTCAGTAGCTAGAGTGCAATTGCGCTTGGAAACAAATTTTAGTGAGCGAGTGCTTCAGAGACTAATCAATTTCAGATAGCCGCTTCCGAGAAGACATTGGCAGCCGACTAAATTTACCACCGAATTAGCCCTCGGATTATGTCCGGCGGAGCGAATGCAGTTTGCAACATAGATTATCTAGTAAGAAAATTCTAAGTAAGCGGAGGCCATCCAGAAACAAATATTGTGGACGTAAAAAAAAAAAAAAGTACGGATCCTGAGAAGTCAAGCAGCAATTCTTAGGGGGAAAGTCATTTGTGCTGGAAAACGAGCAAATAAAAGTGATGACAGACTAAGTGCTCGGTATTCAATTCGCCTATATGGAAAAGCAACACATTTTACCCTGCTCTAAGGCGATTGTAATGCACATTTATAAAATCGACACTAAATCTGAAAATTTAGTCTGCAATATTTTATTAGAAATCGATTATTCTATTTCTAATTAAATTCCAAAAAAAAAATGATTTGACACCTCTTAATGCGGAAATTCGAAGTAACGCTTGCTACCTTGTTCAGATTGATCAATTGGCATATCGCTTGCAATCCGCAGTACAGATTGCAGTCTTCGGTAAAATTGATGAATATCTAGCTCGCGAAAACTTTCCTCACCGGATGCCAAAGCAACCAGTCGATTTATGTCGACAATTGGGCGAATATTCTAACGACTTATTGAGCAAAATGTTAGCATTTGAGCCTCGATCTCGCCCTTCTGCCTTGATGTGTCTCAAACACGAATACTTGGAACAGGAGCCAATGTGACGGATGTCCACTAACGAAATTGATATCATTGCTGTAATATATAGTAATAGTTTTAAGTGACATTCACACATTAGAAACATATATACATATATTATGTAAACTGAAACGCTTTGGATGTTAAGTATGTTCGGTAATGTAAGGTACAAAGCGATACCTCCCAACTTTACCGATGAAGCCTCTTTGGACGCCCTCAAATTTACGATTTGGTAGTAATCGTATAGAAGTAGTTATGAGCATTTATACTAATATAGTGTGCACAGAGCTATGCACGTACAACTCAAAAGCATAATAGTCGACTATGTGTTCAATATTCTTTGGTGTTAGGTACCTATTAACGAAAAAATTGATATAGATGATTTATAAATTATAGTTTAAGAATGCCGTCATGTCGACACAGACCGCTTGTACTACTCGCCGCAACATACTTATCATTGTTATAATTATTCGTACTTGTAAATTTCCTCGCATACTAGTGTCCCATCGACACTCCACTAAGGTCTACTTACTCAAATAATCGAATTATTCCAATGCAGTTTATGTTCCTTAAACGGTGTCCAAAATTGTTGAGAAAAACAAGAAAACATTGACTGCATTTTTGTCCGAATGGAAATTATAGACAAGGTGTAAGCAGCTAATTAGAATTCTTTAACAAACAAAAGAAATTAAGTAAATATAATTTCAAGTGTGATTGAACACCTTAAAAATTAAAGAACCCCTAAAGATGAAAAACGATTAGTTATGCAATAGACGCAACGAGATAGATACTTGAAATTTATTGATTAAGTATATGCGAAGTGAACATAAGGAGACATTATTATTACTATAATTACTATTAGAAAAAAAAAAGAAAAAACAGAAAGTATCTCTAGTTCGGTACTGGGTAATGTAGACTAATAATTATACTATTTCAAAACAAGAAAAGCAACAAAAAGAGACTAGAAACAAATTATGTTAATATTATTGATGGTAAGGGACACAAATTTAGGCAGATAGTTCTACTATATATTATAGGACTCTTATTAAAATCCCAAAACGGTCTCTATACATTTTTATTATTACACACAAACCATTATCTAGCATATTTTGAAAATATATCAAACTTTAGGTAACATTTTTATCAATATTTATAAATCAAATCTATTAAGTATACAAAAAATATGTTTGTTGCCATATAAGCGAATCAAATTAGTTATTATGATTCAAACGTTTTAAGTTAGTTTATCTTAGGTTTAATAGGTCAATCACTAAGTTTTTAAGTTGCGCCTCACCAAATCAAAAGGTAGTCGTTAGTAAAATTTTATAACTCACATGGTTCAAAAACAAATGCAACCATATTGGGGGTTGTATGTGCATAATTCTATGTTACACTTTATGAAATGGTTGAAGGCAAAGTAAATACGCGATATCTAATATTGATACTTTGTTTGTACTTATTACTTTTGTTTTAAAGTAGTTATTAAATTTTACCGACCATACCAAGTTTTCAAAGATTTTTGTGTTATGTAGAGAAAGGCAAATCATTTATTTTATTTTTATCTTTTTCCATATATTTCTAATTATTGAATTACATCTTCAGAGTACTTTATTTTGGAAGTACTTTATTTCACTTGGGAAATTTAAGGTATAATTTACTAGTTAGACCACTCTTTGTGAATGCTTCGCATAGAAATATGCTAGTATGTATTTCTATTACAATCAGCATTAAAAGGATTTTGCTTTGTCTGTACCTCAGAATAAACTAAGAATGAATTGCTAAAAGTTAACCCACGACTTTCCTTTTCAGTGACTCTTCTTTTTCAGTGGGAACAGAGAGTGTAGGGTAAGTATGCCGTCGCGAGGGTAGGGTTTCTGCAAATCCGCTGAAGTCGGTTTCGCGTCGCGCGCGGTACGCGGTACCTTTGCTTGTTTCGCCATTTCTTTAGAGTAGTTTTCTTCGGTCTAAGTTCGAGTAGTATATTTTTCGGTACCGCGTCGGTGAATCGGTAACGCGCCTATGGGATTTTGTAGCGTTTTTGATTTGAGATCTGTGGATAGATCACATCCAGAACTAACGTAATGTAGGTTTCTCGTTCTGGATGAGTAATTGTTGACGCGTTTAGAAAACGGGCAAGTTCAGGTGACTGAAATATTGTAATTGAGCGTAATCCATTCGGAGACCCGCGACCGAAATCCTCTCCGAACTAGCTGGCCGACAAGCAGTCACCGCGTGAATGGATTACGGTGCACGGATTGGTTGACCTGTTGGTACCATCCGTTGGCACTACTCAGACTTAACGTCTAGAACCGATGAGAGGTCGGTTCCGCGTTCGATCAGAAAGTTGAAAATCATTACAAATGGCGCCCAACGTGGGGCCCAAAACATCCTAAGGGGAAAAGAACTTCGCGTCTTCTGACGAGTTGGTCCTTTACGGAGGATGTAAGGTACTTTGGTACTCGAGTCCCACTATCAGGAGCAGTGGAATTGTGTGATACACACTAGAAGTCGCTTCACGTGAGTTGTAGCTTCCGCTCTCCTTTGTTTGATTTTTTTTTTTCGCGACAGAATCCTTCCGATGTGTTGTCCCAGGTTAACCCCTGTAAGGACCTTCTATTTTCTTGATGGAACTGCCAGTCTGATGGGTTTACCTATCAGCATGGACTCTCAAGAAAATAGAAGGCTACCTTGCCTTTATGTCGCGGAAGGATTCTAACTATTTCTTATGCGTGTTAGACGAGTGGTATCGGTTCAACGTTCGATGGCGTATGCTGGAGTTGCGAAGCCCGGAATGCTTCCACGCGTCGGGAATTTTGACCGCGTACAAAGTCGTTACGGTAGCTCTACCACTTGTCTCGTCGAGTCATTTAACGTAGATTAGAAACGGTTTGTAATGTATGTGGGTATGGGGATAAATTTCGTAAATCGACCGAAGCACCCTTTCTTCGGCAGATTACCACGCACTCTCATTTCCCGCTGAAGAGTTCGACCACTGAAAAGGAAAGTATATACTAATTAAATTTTTTTTTTTTCAATTTTACATAAATAGCTCGCCACTATCGGCCACTAAAGTATTTTTAAGCCTTTAGTCATATTATACTTAAGTCCTTAGTCATATTATATAATTACATTTTTTTCTTTTTTTCGTCACTAAGACATAGCACCCACCCAAAACCAGCAAAAATCAAAGATGGCAACGAAGCGGACCCCAGACAAGCGTTGGACCCGGTCCAAAACGGTCCAACCCGCGAACTGTGGAATCTGTTTCGAGGACGTAGTGGAGGGCGTACACAGCGTGCGATTGGATTGTGGACATCTATTCCATCGTGCCTGGGTACAACAGCTCCTCCTCACGTCAGAGAGTTGCCCATTATGTCGGCGACCCATCGAGCGGACCGCCCTAGACGTCCCCATCGGAACGCCCCTACCGACGCGTGGAGCAGTGGCGAAAGGAGCTCCAGAAGCCGAACCGTCACAACCACTCTTAGACCTGCAAGGAGCAGTAGGCGGTGAAGTTCCGGCTGCGAGTGTCGTGTCCGAGGTGACAACCATGCCTTCCGCCCACTCCATTGACACCCTCGTGGCGTTGATGAGGGATATGTCGGAGAGGATTGGCAACCTGGAGGGAAAGATCCAGAATCTCCCGTTGAGCCAACCACCCAGCCGCGTGAGAACTCCGCTTGGCTGGGAGCCAAATCCCAGTGTGGCTATGCCCCACTCCCGACAATCCGAGCAATGGGTGCCACCTCCAAGGAACTCGGGAATGGATCCCAGAGCTCCCGAATACAGACCGCGACACAGTACCGGACCTCCGTTGGTACCTCCAGCCCCCGAGGCAGTTCAGTACCACAGGTCAATCGAGGATGTGATTCCCCCCGGGAACGCATTGGCACCTTTTCGAGACCCGACGCCTCGTATCATGGAGAGTTGGCGCCTGAACTTTACAGGGTTCAACGATATGATATCGGCGGACCGGTTCCTTTTCCGGATTCAGGCGTTGGTATCCAGCACCCTGGGAGGGGATTCCTCGGCCTTCCTCCGGCATGCACATCTTTTGTTCAGCGGCGACGCTGCCGACTGGTACTGGAGCTTTAAAGAGTCAACGCCACGTCCCACTTGGCACTCTTTCAGTGCAGCCTTCCGCAATCGATTTGAGGATGGCTTCACTGAGAGAGAGCTAAGAGAGCAAATAAAGAAACGGAAACAAGGCGCTCACGAACCGTTCGACCAGTACTACACCAGTATAGTGAGATTGAGCACTCGCCTGCGAAATACCATGCCCGAGGACGAATTAGTAGAAATTATCAGAGAGAACATGCGCTGGGATCTCCAGAACAGCCTGCTACATTTTCCCATCAACACCATACAGGGATTGCGCCTCCATGCGCGTAGACAAGAACACTTGGATGAGCGACGAGGTACCTTCCGCCCACAACCTCGCATAACGGGACCAAATCCCCGAAATCATCACACCGCGGAGTTGATGGCAGCAGACCACCTGCTTGCTGATCCAGTACCAGTACCGAGGAGCGGAGCACCACCGGAGCTTGAGGACCCAGCATTGATTGATCGACCCTCCCTTGAAGCACTTACAAGCCCGACGGTCTGTTGGAACTGCCGACAACCGGGACATCGGTTCTACGCATGTCCAGCGGAGCCGACGCTTTTCTGCTACCGCTGCGGGAAGGCCGACACATACGCACCTGACTGTGCAAATTGCAAAGGGCGAAAAAACTTGCCACCGAGTGCCGCGACCACCCGTCGGCACTCCTAGACCCCGGACGAACAAATCCAGACCCCATCACCAGCTATGACCCAGCTCCCATCATGACTCCAACTCTGCTGACTCGCACCGCTAAACCCAGTTCTCCCGAAGTTCCACAACCGACGCCGTCCTTCGCCGAGGCCAATGCGCAGGGAAATGATAGCGAGACGAAGGCTCCTTGGCATGTAAAACCTTTTCATGTCAGGTTGCGGAATTATTTGGCTACTCGACAGCGCATCTTCCATGAGGAATTGGCCACAACTGTCCCACCGCGAAGCAAGCGAGCCACGCGTCGGATGCGGAGCTTCTGGAGAAAAGTCAGGCGGTCGAGAAAAGTGTTGAAGGACATATACTTAGACGAATTATTGAGGGAGGATGTCCGGCCATATGCGTCAGTACACCTCCTGCAAAAACGAGTATCAGGCTTAGTCGATACGGGAGCCAGTGTGAATTGCATCTCTGCCGAGTTTGCAGGGGAGGTACTGGCAAAGCACGCGGACCAAATCCGTCATTTCACCTCCTGGTTAAGCACGGCGGACGGAACTCGTCACTCTGTAGTGGGAAAAATTATGACGGATGTCACCTTTAAAGGGGTAACTAAACCTATGGAATTTTTCATCATACCTCAGTTAACCCAGAATCTTTATTTAGGAGTGGATTTCGTTCGAAAATTTAACTTGGCCCCGGCACTATTTTCCGGTTCGACCCTGGAGTCCGTCACCACCGTTCCTGACCAATCTCAACCCACTAACTTATTACGGCATACACTGGATGTAACTCAGCAACTGCGTCTCGACTCGGCTATATCGGCTTTTCCCTCGCACGAGAAGGAAGGTCTCGGGCGGACTGCCCTGGTGTTCCACACTATAGATGTGGGGGATGCTAAACCCATAAAACAGAGACATTTCGCCATATCTCCGGCGAAGGAAAAATCGTTATATGCCGAAGTGGATCGAATGCTATCATTAGGCGTAATCGAAGAATCACAGAGCGCGTGGGCTTCCCCAGTCACCTTAGTGGTCAAGCCGAACAAGGTCCGGTTATGCTTAGATGCCAGACGCTTGAACGCCGTCACAGTCAAGGACGCATATCCTCTACCGTTGATCGAAGGCATTTTGAGTCGATTGCCTAAAGCCCATTTCATCACGAGCTTAGACCTCAAGGACGCCTTCTGGCAAATTCCTTTAGACCCCGGTTCAAAGGAGAAAACAGCCTTCACAGTCCCAGGCCGGCCCTTATATCAATTCGTGACCATGCCATTCGGATTGTGTAATGCCCCCCAAACAATGACGCGCCTTATGGACAAGGTGATACCACCTCATTTGCGGCACCAAGTTTTCGTTTACTTGGACGATCTGTTGCTTATAACCGAGACCTTTGGCGAACACATCGACCTGCTTCAGGAGGTGGCTCTACACATCCGGAGGGCAAGATTAACCATCAACATAAGGAAGAGCCAGTTCGTGATGACGGAGGTGAAGTATTTAGGTCACATCATTGGGCATGGGCATATCAAGACCGATCCGGAAAAGACTCAAGCGATTGACGTTTTTCCATTACCCAAGACCACCAAACAGTTACGCCGATTCTTAGGCTTATGCGGATGGTACCAGCGTTTTGTACGTGACTATGCCACCATTACCACTCCTTTGACCGACATGCTGCGTAAGGGACGTAAATTCGTCTGGGAAGAGCCCAGCTTGCGAGCCTTTGAAGAGCTAAAGAAGAGTCTGACTACGGCCCCCGTACTTCACAGCCCGGACTTTGACAAACCGTTCTCAATCCATTGTGACGCGAGTCAACATGGGGTGGGAGCAGTCTTAGTCCAGGTTGCACAAGACGGCGAGGAGAGACCTATAGCCTTCATGTCTCACAAGTTGAACCCAGCCCAGCGAAATTACACGGTCTCCGAGCAAGAATGTCTAGCCGCGGTGTTGGCAGTGAAACGCTTCCGAGCCTATGTGGAGGGACACACCTTTGAAATCGTTACGGATCACGCTTCTCTGAAATGGCTAATGAGCCAGACTGATCTCAACGGCAGATTGGCCAGGTGGGCACTGAAACTACAGGCATTTGACTTCACAATTCGCCACCGAAAAGGAAGCCAGCATGTAGTCCCCGACACCCTATCCAGAATGTTCGCCCCTGAAGGAGCCGAGTTGGTCCAGGAGGACGACAGCCCCCAATTGATCGATTTGGACCATCCTGCCTTCAAGTCAGCCAGCTACACCCAACTGATTCACACTATCCAGAATCAACTGTCCCAGCTTCCTGAACTGCGGTTGACGGATGGATTTATTTACAAACGGATGGGACACGCCTCCGGAGATCCCATACAAGAAGAAGAACAGTGGAAGTTGTGGGTGCCCGAAGAATTAACCACTGATCTTATCAGGCGGGCTCATGACCACCCATCAAGTGCGCACGGCGGATACGGTCGTACACTTAGGCGGTTGAAAACCTGTTTCTTTTGGCCTAAGATGGCACAACAGATAAAAGCGTACGTAGCCTCTTGTGAGCTATGCAAGTGCACTAAAGCGCCCAACACCATCCTTCGGCCACCCATGGGTAAGGTTGAGGTCCCCGAACGCGTGTTCCAGCGCTTGTACATTGATCTTATCGGTCCTTACCCTCGATCTGCTTCTGGTCACACGGGAGCTGTCGTGGTCCTGGACCAGCTCTCCAAATTCCCTATCATAGAACCACTACGTAACATGCACACTGGACCAATAATCAGCTTTTTGGAGAACCGAGTCTTTCACATGTTTGGAGTTCCGGAGAAACTTGTCTCCGACAATGGGGTCCAGTTCACCTCCAGCAAGTTCCGAGACCTAATGTCCAAATACGGCATCATCCACCAACGAACTGCCGTCTATTCACCACAAGCCAACGCATCCGAACGACTGAATCGTACGCTCATAGCGGCCATTCGCGCCTATGTCCACCCGAATCAGAGGGACTGGGATCGCAAATTGTCCGCCATCACTAGTGCACTGCGCTCGTCGTACCACGCCACGACCGGCATTTCGCCGTATTTTGCAGTGTTCGGCCAGTATATGATCTGTCATGGGAGCGCTTACCGGCTATTGCGGCAGCTGAAATCGCTAGAGGACCCAATCGTGGTTCTAGAACCGCACGAAAAGCTCCAACTTCTGCGAGATCAACTGCGGGAGAAGATTGAAGAAAGTAGACGGATGGGAGAGGAGCGGTACAACTTGCGATCTCATCCTTCTGGCTTTAAGGCCGGCGACGAAATATATCGTCGAAACTTCCGACAGAGCGATGCCACCCGCCATTACAGTGCCAAACTAGACAAGAAATTCGTGAAGTGTCGAGTCATACAAGTCATAAGCCCCACCCGGTACCTCATCGCGGACATGACTGGTAAGACCCTGGGAATTTACCACGCAAAAGACCTTAGACGATGAAGTGCAACTAATTCCCACGAGAAACCTTGGCTTATCCCAAATCTCTGCCTAGACGAAGGCCTCCGAATAACACCTGACTTCCTACTATATAGTCACTGCCGAGTCTTCACGAACAGGGTTGTAGCCTATCCTTCGAAACGGATCTTCGACCCGCCACGTCCCTAACCAAGACCTTTTACCAAGGAGACGGGATCGTAATTACTTCGATTTTGGGGGGGGGAATGTGTAATGTGACGCCTGCGCCCAGGAATCGAAGTGATTTCGATCCCGAACCCTTGTAACCTGCCAGATGGATATGTCCTCGAAGTGCCAGCGGACTTCATCTGTTGTGCGGATATCGTTGTGCAGAAAATATTTTTTTTTCCTGTCCAAATATTTAGATCCGTGGATATAAATATTCGAAATATAGAATTAATCCAACCCCGGCACATTTCGAGACATAGCCATCTGGAAATGCCCCTCCACCGTGGCCATCGAGAAAACTATGCCACTGGCGACATCTGAAGAAGCACATTTCCGCCATATGAAGTGCCATTCCACGCACATATGTTTTTTCCGAGGTGACAACCGGAAATTTTGACAGCCACATGGAGGCGCTAAACGTCACCGTAAAGTTCTTCGTGATAATATCCAAGGTATTACAAAACCAGCTATACGTCGTTTGGCGCGACGTGGTGGAGTGAAACGTATTCCCGGTTTAATCTATGAAGAAACGCGTGGTGTGCTTAAAGAGTTTTTGGAAAACGTTATTCGTGAGGCAGTGACATTCACCGGAGCAGAAAAATTAGGAAAGAGGTTAGTTTAGTTAATAACTAAATAGAAAAGGTTATTACATAAGTCAGTAGCTAGAGTGCAATTGCGCTTGGAAACAAATTTTAGTGAGCGAGTGCTTCAGAGACTAATCAATTTCAGATAGCCGCTTCCGAGAAGACATTGGCAGCCGACTAAATTTACCACCGAATTAGCCCTCGGATTATGTCCGGCGGAGCGAATGCAGTTTGCAACATAGATTATCTAGTAAGAAAATTCTAAGTAAGCGGAGGCCATCCAGAAACAAATATTGTGGACGTAAAAAAAAAAAAAAAGTACGGATCCTGAGAAGTCAAGCAGCAATTCTTAGGGGGAAAGTCATTTGTGCTGGAAAACGAGCAAATAAAAGTGATGACAGACTAAGTGCTCGGTATTCAATTCGCCTATATGGAAAAGCAACACATTTTACCCTGCTCTAAGGCGATTGTAATGCACATTTATAAAATCGACACTAAATCTGAAAATTTAGTCTGCAATATTTTATTAGAAATCGATTATTCTATTTCTAATTAAATTCCAAAAAAAAAATGATTTGACACCTCTTAATGCGGAAATTCGAAGTAACGCTTGCTACCTTGTTCAGATTGATCAATTGGCATATCGCTTGCAATCCGCAGTACAGATTGCAGTCTTCGGTAAAATTGATGAATATCTAGCTCGCGAAAACTTTCCTCACCGGATGCCAAAGCAACCAGTCGATTTATGTCGACAATTGGGCGAATATTCTAACGACTTATTGAGCAAAATGTTAGCATTTGAGCCTCGATCTCGCCCTTCTGCCTTGATGTGTCTCAAACACGAATACTTGGAACAGGAGCCAATGTGACGGATGTCCACTAACGAAATTGATATCATTGCTGTAATATATAGTAATAGTTTTAAGTGACATTCACACATTAGAAACATATATACATATATTATGTAAACTGAAACGCTTTGGATGTTAAGTATGTTCGGTAATGTAAGGTACAAAGCGATACCTCCCAACTTTACCGATGAAGCCTCTTTGGACGCCCTCAAATTTACGATTTGGTAGTAATCGTATAGAAGTAGTTATGAGCATTTATACTAATATAGTGTGCACAGAGCTATGCACGTACAACTCAAAAGCATAATAGTCGACTATGTGTTCAATATTCTTTGGTGTTAGGTACCTATTAACGAAAAAATTGATATAGATGATTTATAAATTATAGTTTAAGAATGCCGTCATGTCGACACAGACCGCTTGTACTACTCGCCGCAACATACTTATCATTGTTATAATTATTCGTACTTGTAAATTTCCTCGCATACTAGTGTCCCATCGACACTCCACTAAGGTCTACTTACTCAAATAATCGAATTATTCCAATGCAGTTTATGTTCCTTAAACGGTGTCCAAAATTGTTGAGAAAAACAAGAAAACATTGACTGCATTTTTGTCCGAATGGAAATTATAGACAAGGTGTAAGCAGCTAATTAGAATTCTTTAACAAACAAAAGAAATTAAGTAAATATAATTTCAAGTGTGATTGAACACCTTAAAAATTAAAGAACCCCTAAAGATGAAAAACGATTAGTTATGCAATAGACGCAACGAGATAGATACTTGAAATTTATTGATTAAGTATATGCGAAGTGAACATAAGGAGACATTATTATTACTATAATTACTATTAGAAAAAAAAAAGAAAAAACAGAAAGTATCTCTAGTTCGGTACTGGGTAATGTAGACTAATAATTATACTATTTCAAAACAAGAAAAGCAACAAAAAGAGACTAGAAACAAATTATGTTAATATTATTGATGGTAAGGGACACAAATTTAGGCAGATAGTTCTACTATATATTATAGGACTCTTATTAAAATCCCAAAACGGTCTCTATACATTTTTATTATTACACACAAACCATTCTCTAGCATATTTTGAAAATATATCAAACTTTAGGTAACATTTTTATCAATATTTATAAATCAAATCTATTAAGTATACAAAAAATATGTTTGTTGCCATATAAGCGAATCAAATTAGTTATTATGATTCAAACGTTTTAAGTTAGTTTATCTTAGGTTTAATAGGTCAATCACTAAGTTTTTAAGTTGCGCCTCACCAAATCAAAAGGTAGTCGTTAGTAAAATTTTATAACTCACATGGTTCAAAAACAAATGCAACCATATTGGGGGTTGTATGTGCATAATTCTATGTTACACTTTATGAAATGGTTGAAGGCAAAGTAAATACGCGATATCTAATATTGATACTTTGTTTGTACTTATTACTTTTGTTTTAAAGTAGTTATTAAATTTTACCGACCATACCAAGTTTTCAAAGATTTTTGTGTTATGTAGAGAAAGGCAAATCATTTATTTTATTTTTATCTTTTTCCATATATTTCTAATTATTGAATTACATCTTCAGAGTACTTTATTTTGGAAGTACTTTATTTCACTTGGGAAATTTAAGGTATAATTTACTAGTTAGACCACTCTTTGTGAATGCTTCGCATAGAAATATGCTAGTATGTATTTCTATTACAATCAGCATTAAAAGGATTTTGCTTTGTCTGTACCTCAGAATAAACTAAGAATGAATTGCTAAAAGTTAACCCACGACTTTCCTTTTCAGTGACTCTTCTTTTTCAGTGGGAACAGAGAGTGTAGGGTAAGTATGCCGTCGCGAGGGTAGGGTTTCTGCAAATCCGCTGAAGTCGGTTTCGCGTCGCGCGCGGTACGCGGTACCTTTGCTTGTTTCGCCATTTCTTTAGAGTAGTTTTCTTCGGTCTAAGTTCGAGTAGTATATTTTTCGGTACCGCGTCGGTGAATCGGTAACGCGCCTATGGGATTTTGTAGCGTTTTTGATTTGAGATCTGTGGATAGATCACATCCAGAACTAACGTAATGTAGGTTTCTCGTTCTGGATGAGTAATTGTTGACGCGTTTAGAAAACGGGCAAGTTCAGGTGACTGAAATATTGTAATTGAGCGTAATCCATTCGGAGACCCGCGACCGAAATCCTCTCCGAACTAGCTGGCCGACAAGCAGTCACCGCGTGAATGGATTACGGTGCACGGATTGGTTGACCTGTTGGTACCATCCGTTGGCACTACTCAGACTTAACGTCTAGAACCGATGAGAGGTCGGTTCCGCGTTCGATCAGAAAGTTGAAAATCATTACATCTTTTTTGAATTAATTTGTGGAGCTTATTCCTTTGGTTTCTTAAATACCTAAGGTCGCCATCAAGCCAAGGCTCAGAGAGCTTATTTTTCTTTTGAATTTTGGGCACGTACCTCTCAACGGCGCACATGAATATATTGTAGAAACAATCTACTGCGTACTATTTTTGGGGAACCAAAATTAAATTTGTAGTTACTCCAAAATCGAGTCTTTGATATCGAAGTTATCCCAAGCCAAGGCAGTATAATCTTTGAAACTAGTGTAATATTAAATGATGTTGTGATTTTAAGGATAATTTTTAAGTAAAATTAATAGTAAGCTTATGATCCGTCGTTTGGTTGATATCTCTGCCATTCTCCTTGCGAACTCAACTATAGAGGAAGCCGTCGTGGTTGCCTCAGATCTGGAGCACACAAAAAGAGGCCCATTTAATCAATAACTTGGTCGTACCTTGAAGTATGCTATGAAAATGAAGCAGTAGCAACTCCTAGCCAATCCAATGAATGCAGGTCATATCTTCATTAAAAACTTCAACAAATGTAATGGAAAAAATCAAATATTATTCTACTGGAAAAATCTGTAAAGACTTTAAATGCTCACATTTTGATTGATCAACCAAATTCAAAAACGATCGCCAGTACACAATGAACATAATGGCACACCACCTAAGTGTAGCTAACAGCAGCTTACCAAAGAATTTTCTACGTCTACTGCACTCTAGACTGGCTACATTACTTACGCCAATAATGTCAACCAAATGGTAAACGGAACGCGATTCATGACCACCACCACTGGAACTGATGAAGCCACTTTGAGGACCACTGTTAGAACGCGCGTGTTGCAATCAAGATTGAATCTATTATGATACAAAGAAAAACCGGAAAAAAATAACGGCGGTTACAACAAAGGCGAAGTGGAAGCTGGAGGAGGTGTTCAAGCTCTCTTCCGGCGCGTAGACATCGAGAAGGATGAATCTCCCGGAGCAAAGAAAAAGGAAAGGCAGATGGCTGGCAACGAAAATCAGCTTTAGAACTGAATCAACCAAAGAAATAGGCGGCTGGCAACGAAAATCACTGAGTAAACCAAAGAAACGCGTGGATAGTCAGGGGCACCCCTTGGATTGAGGTCAAATAGCGTAGCAAGTAACCAAGAATCTTGAAAAGACTGTAAGTGTTTGACTGGACTTACTTAAGAAATATAGTGGTTACTAACTTTATCTTTTATACAGTAACAAAAGGTGTGCCATGTAACGAAGCACGATTGCCGAACTTTTGAAGTGAAGAACTGTAACCTTGGCTCGAATGCGATGTGGTAAGTCAGTATCTTTTTTGCTCATTTGTGAAATAGTTTTAATTTGCAATAGTGCGAAGGCTCTGGTGGAGTGCAGTGCTAGTGAGTGAATTCCCAAGTGTTTGGTGAAATTTTGGAAGTGGTTAGGAAGTCGGTTAGTTAATTCAAGAATTATTGGTACGTTGAATTGCGGTCCGCTTTGGTTTTTAATTTTTCAGATTTCTCATTTCGGCTTGTTGGGAATTATTTGCAAATTTGCCGATCGCAAAAACCGTTTTTGGGGCTGCGGCGAGTTTAAGTCTCGCACAACGACTCATGGGCTTCATAAGGAGCGAGTGGCGCTCTGAAGAGTAATCCGACACTGAGAAGCCCCGCCATAGGCCGATCCATGGTGAGAATTTTGTGCCGGACATAATTGTTTTCGTGGGTAACAATACCAGAAACAATTGAACGCTTGTACGCCAACATTCGTATAGTGAAGCGTGCATGGTATTCGACATACGAGATGTGACAGTTAAGTAATGAGACTTATTTTATTGCCACGCTTGCGGTAAATGTGGGACCTTGAATTCCCTTCTCCTTCTCCCGCATCCTTCCCTTTTCCATTGACATATTTATCATCGCTCTAGCTTGTTTAGTTCACCTGCTGTGTCATGTTGAGTAGACGTGTGTTGGGGGTGTGCGTCCCGAAAATGGAGAAACGAAATCAACAGCAATGCGTCGCTATAAAATTTTGCGCCAGATTGAGCGAAACAACGCTAAAATTGCATGGTGATAGTGCTCTTAGTCGTGTCCAGGTGTTTCGATGACATAAAGAGTTTCAGGAGGGGCGTGAAAGCGTGAAAGACGAGGCACGGAGCGGGAGACCAGTCTATGTGCGGATTGACGTGAATGCGGAGCGTGTGCGTGCCCTAATCCGTGAAGATTGGCGTTCAACAGCTCGAATGTTGGCCTCGAAACTGGGTATGAACCGTGAAACAGTCAGAAAAATTTTAACCGACGATTTTGGTATGAAAAAGTTGTGCGCGAAGATGGTTTCAAAGAACCTTTCTGAGGAGCCCTCAGCGTGTCCCAGTATTTGGCCTCTAAAGGGATCGCTGTGCTGCAACAGCCTCTCTATTCGCTCGATATGTCACCCTGTCACTTTTTTGTTCCTTAAAACAAAATCGGTGGTCAAAGGAACCCATTTTGAGTCGATTACGGACATTCAGGCGGCCGTGACGAGAGTTCTCGCGGACATCTCAGTCGAAGCGTTCAAGAAATGTTACGAAGCATGGAATTCGCGCTGTAATCGTTGTATGGTTGCCCAAGGGGATTACTTTGAAGGGGATTGCAGAGTTGTAGAATAATTTTTAAATATACGGTTTTCATGCAATCAGTCTCATTACTTAATTTTCACATCTCGTAGACTATTTCATTGTGTAGAGTACGAAACTGTTTGATCTGTCTCATTCAGTCGGTTGAGTAGTTAGTGCCGAGCCGCGTGTGTTTTGGCCATATCTCTATGTAAATTTCAAATCATTATTGTTACGATAAAGAGTATTATGTGTAGCGGAACGCGATGCACGAACACCACCACTGGAAGTGATGGAGCCACTATGAGAACCGCTGTTAGAACGCGAGTGTTGCAATCAAGGTTGAATCGATTATGTAGCATACTGTTCGGCCCCATGTCATAGCAATTCGGCATGTTACGAGCATTGCCGAAATATAGCCTGTTTCACTGCAAAGAGTTTCCGAAAATTGGACCTCCAGATTACGCCACGTATGCGTCAGCCAGCTCCAATTACACCACATGCCTTAAATTATTTTTAGTCATAAGTTACAAGTAAGTCTCTTTCAAATAAAGCCAAGTTCATTGTTTTTTATTCTGTTTTATTTCAATTTAAAGTTTTCCGTTTCTAAGAAAACACCCTTCAAAGCTTTTAGGCATTTTCTGCTAGCAAAAATCTACGACACTTGCCAAAAAATTTCTATAAATTTATTTTATACATGATGATATGTGTTACATAAACTCATGTTTAACTGTATATTAAAAACGAGTTAGGCAGACAGACATACGCACCGATCAGAAGGGTTTTATGTTCAACTTACGACATGCAGACACCAACAACGAATAAAGTCAAGAAACACGTCAAAGAGATGTACATGTTTAAAAAAACACTGTTGCTCCATTTTCAATAGTCCCCATTTTTTGAATGTAACAAAGATCACTCACATCAGGAATTGCCAAAAATATTTCTTATAAATTCTATCTGAAAATTTTAAGATAAAAATGCTTAGTCTGATTCAATAATAAGTCCATAGAATGCCAAAGTCGTGTATTGTTGTCGTAATAATCACAGAAATTTGAAATGGCTATAACTTACAGCGTACTAGGCCCAAAACAAACGTGAAGTACTTTTAGATAAATTTCTCGAAAGAATTACGAAAGAACAATGTCGGTCAGTAGTCCATGTCGTGCCTCACCCCATAAGCCGAAGATCCCCGATTCCGATTTCGTTGGCGAAACGAATTTTGTTTTGAGGACTATAAGCCCGTTCAGTTATGATATGTGCTGGTTTAAAACCAGAACGTATCGCAGCTGGGTGGATAGATGTGACCAAAGCGTGATGCTTACCATATTACCTTCTCGAGTGCCCATACATTCTATCAAGATAATGAAATACTCCAACTATCTCTAAGCAAAGACCTGAGAGGGACTGTCGTGCTGAAGCAAAAGAGCAAATATCGGTCGGTGATTCGATTCTTGTTTTGGAAGGGAAATTGTGCAGCGAAGTGCTTTGATGCTGGGTACGATGACTTTGCTCCTGCGATGGGGACTGTAAAAAATTGGTTTAACGATAAATCGATAAATCGATTGTGAGGCGTGCTGTGCGGCTAGTGGCAGTTTTTGTAGATGCAACGGTAGCTCAAAAAGCATATGTGGTGTCACGGGAGCAATTTGCACCTTGTTGTTTTTTTTTCTTCTTGTCTCAGCGGTTGTTTTAACACCACCTGAGCCAAGGTTAATATTAAAAACAAAAATGTTAAAATAATAAAATAAAAATGTAAAGTAAAAATAGGCAAAAACAAAAAGAAAACAAAATCCAATTATCAACACTTACAACTGATCGCTTACTTATTCGGAGCCCGGTTTATATATTATGCGATGTAAAACGTGCTGAAACAATATCAAGGAACGAATCAATCACTGAGCAAAAGGACAGGAAACTTACCGTCTTCGAAAGATTCAGAATCGAAATCGCGGCGCAAACATACTAACACGCAACGATGGGAGAAAATCCGAAATTTGATAAACCTTCAGTACCCTGTTCGGGCTGCTTGAATTCTGCCGAAGATCCTGAATATGTATCTGCCTTAAGACAAGAATGGCATACTACCTTTACAATCGATTGATTGCTATATACATGATAGCCGTAGATCGGGAAGTAAAGAACCAGCTGGAATTACGGGTGGCAGTAATAATATACTTTCGAAACAGGGAAAGAAGGTTTATACAAACGAGTAACATCTAAAAGTCTTTTATACCAACCGAAAGTACAACCGTCAGAGGCCTCCAATCGTTATGGCATTCAACTTCACATTATCGCGTTATGGCATTCATTTACACATTATCACGTTATGGCATTCAACTACTCATTGCCAACGAATTTAACGACATTGAGAACAAGACGTGACCACGTTTTTTATTTTCCCAAACTCAAAACATTTTGCACGAAATAAACAAAACACAACACTGACAGAGTGTCAGTCACTTTGACATTTTACACCCGATGGGCGAGTGAATTAAAAAGGGAAATTTAGATTTCAATTGCCCAATGCACCCCAGTTGGCGGATCGTAATTGAACATTGAATCGCCCAGGGAAAAAGTTAACGGCTCGCCGGTTGAAACCGAGCCGATGAAAAATCGGAAGAGAAAGGACGGCTCTTTCTGTTTTCTGGCGGGTACGAGCCAACGGCGAAGGACTAAGCGAGGATAGCGCACTGAAACGTTTGGGGAATCCATCGAGGGAAGGAATTGTTACCGGGGAAAAATTTCAACAGCGATCCAATTAAGGGAGATTGGTAGCATCAAGTAAACGCGCTGGCAGAAGATTGCAACGCAGATTACTTCGGGGGGCCCCCGCTTAGGTAGAGTAAGTGAAATTTTCACATTTTAATTCATTATATTTTTGAATTTCATTTGCACTTTGCAATTAAATATATCGTGAAATAGTGGAAGTTTTTTTGTGTGCTTATTGAAAAAAAAGTAGGATTGCCGCACATGTTTATTGTACACCTGGCTCGGGTGTGTTCGAGGGTAAATTTCTTTGTGATTCATTCCGGAATTTCTTTTAGCGCAAGTGTTTCTTTTCTTAATTTTTCGCTCGGTGCGAGTTACAGGTGCGATCGGGACGAAATTACCAATTAAACTATTCCGGGATTGTTTCGCGCGGGTGTGTACCTAAGATTTTTGCTCGGTGCGAGTTACGCCGGAAAACTTGAGCCCGGGAAGCTGTGCAATTGGCCACCCGGTGAGACTAATCCTCGCCTGTTAGGAAAGAAATTAGAGAGTGTTGGTCCGAGTTGTGTGAGGGGTGTTCGGCGGCCGCGTTCTCGCTTGGCGGCTTCTTAGGACCAGGGGACAAGCGAGTGGCGCCTCCTACGACCGTCTCCGACGGCAAGCCGGGTCCGAGGTCCTTGGCCGAAGGAACTCCCTCGCGGAGGGTAGCTGGAGGGTAACAGTGGGTTTGTTGCTAACCAGTAATGCATATTTTGCTTATTAACAAAGCCATGAGTTTCATCGCTGCAGATGATTTTTCGATGAAATCCTGCATTTTTTCGAGCTTTGCCAGAGCCGAATTGGAGAAGTTTCGGCGTTTCAAATGATCAAGTGGCTTTAGTTCTTGAGTCAATCTAATCTTGTTATCATGTAGGCCAACATTTTTTTGCGAAATACACCACAGTGTTGTTTGAGCGATGCCCAATTCTTGAGACTAGAATCGACTGGTGTGGCTCATTTTGAATCGAGGCACTTACGGCTGCGATATTTCCTTCGCTTCGAGTGGAACGACAACTTTTTGCCACCGGAACGTTCAATAGTGAAAATTTTGACTCGAACTTATTCATTATAATTCGCACAGCTTGTCGAGTGGGGCGATTATTACGGCCGAAAATTGGAGTAAGCACTCTTAAAGTTGCGGTCACCGACTCAGAATTTCGGTAATAATTTTTAATAATTTCCAAACGCTGCTGGTTCATGAACTTTATCATGATGAAAATATTGACTTTGACGAACGTTTTGACATTGACAGTTCCTTAAAAAAGTTTAAGGGTGCGGTCATATAAAGATACACAATTGTTATGTCCCTATTGGAAAACCCTATACAATACATGCAGTCTGCATAATTTCCAACATGTCTGTTTGTGGTGCAGTAAATAATTAGCGACTGTACAAGCTTAAGTGTTTTGCCTATTTCAATCATATTTATGCAGTTTTCTTTTGTGGCTCGTTATAACAGTTGACAATAAAGCCCTGGATGGCTGGCCGAGACTCTAAATTTGCTTGCATATTATTTATTACTTTAGAGACAAAATCTAAAATCAAACTACAATTCAATTAAAATAAAATTGCTCTATAATTCAAATTAAATTTAAAGAAATCTGGAATTTAAATATTCAATTTAATAGCGTTTCCTCAAAATCCTGCTTACATATCGTTTTACTGATTTAAGTTCAAAGTATCATCTTCAAATTATCTCTATCAACACGGGCAAATAATTTATCCAAATCATGGCTCAACAACATTAACTATCAATTTTATTGGAATGTTTTTAGGTCTACTACTGAATCAGTGTCAGTATCCGAAATCTTCGATCTAATTTATTCCCAAATTCTCACCTCACAATCAATTTATAGCTGTAACTAAACCTTCTCATATCATCCCATCATCAACTTCTTTCATTCATTTCTTCAAAAATTTCTTTGATGTGGTTCCGTTAAGATGACCACGACAAAAACACTAAAGCACACACTTAAGAATTACCAAAAAAAACAGCCAAAAAACATTTGAATCATACAGCAAGCAGTGAGAAATAAAGTTTAAAAAATGGCTAGTTAAATTTATTTGAATTACTAAATATCTACTAGCATACACCGTTGAATATATCTTTGAAATAAGAAAGAAAAAAAAATCGAATAGATTCATCTCATACATATACGATAGATATCTAGACACTCATATATTTTACAATTTGATGAGCTAAACCACCTCATAACTGTCTACTACTAACAAATTAATATGAGTTAATCGAAATCGCCACACCATGGAGAATACTCGTATGTGGAGTCGATGTTAGATGTAATGTGGAGCCAAGGATTACCTACTGATGATCTTGCTTATTGTTCGATATTAACAAGAAGATGTGCTTTGCTAAGCTTTGCGTTGGATTAAGACGGCTGAGTGGCAACACGTCGTTGAATGGAGCATAAAAATGTGTTAGATACAAGTATTTAGATAAATGGCATTTTGTGATATAATTAATTCCGATTTAAAGTGATTTGAGAGCGTGAAGTTGGAATTTGATGGATGACATGTGGTCAATTGGGTATAGAAGTTGTAATTTGTGTTATGACGGAATACCTGTATTTGAGTTGTTATTATTTTTACCGTAAGGGCTGTATTTTGAGGGGAATAGATAAAATCATAAGTTAGCTTGAACGAACAATAGAATCAGCAGAAAAATTGCACAACTTAGGTGTCTTACATTATCTAAGTATTTATTAACTATACCTTGAGTGCAAAAAAAGGCAAACAATGAATACGAATAATCGTGAAAGACTTCATAAAACAAATCAGAAGCTCTCCCATCTTACACCAATTTCACGGTTACCTACTATAAAAAAAATTGCCCACGGTTATGGTTGCTTGAACGATTAAAATATCTGGGACTTATTTCGCGATACTCCATTAATTTCAGCAGGAATTTCAACTGTGTTTTTTTTAATTCAAGAAATAGTCCTCATTTCAGTAAAGCTTATTTGTGCTTAAAGTCCTTAGTACCTTAATATATCCTTATCTTCTAGGGAAAGTGTTTTACAACTATTGAAAACTTCTGCGCTCCTAATGAAAACACACCATCTTTGCCCTTTAACTGTTCAAAAAATTAACAAATGTTTCAGTCGACTTCATCACTTACCACGACTACAATCTGAAGAACAAACTCCCAAAACATACTTTTACGGCTCGTTTTGATCTCTCATCTGCAATTGCTGAAATCTTGGTGGTTAATGGTACCCGCGGGACATTTTCGCATTTTATACGTGAACGATTTTCGTGGTAACGTTATCCATTGTACTCGTATACGAAGCACAAGATGCCATAACACAGGACTCAGTCAGTGAATGTTAAGCCAGTTAAGCAAATCCTTGGTGTCCTTTACATTCATCTAATACAACAGGCTTTGTCGGTTGTGGTTGTTATAACAATTTCTGCTGATCACCGCGAAATTGTTTCTTCCGAGGGATGAAAATGGTGAATTGAAAGCATTTATTGTATGTTATCCTTTCTACAGTTGAACCAGAGAATGTGCAGAGATTGTTTTGGTAATGAAATTGTCTTGGGATAAAAGATAATTGAAATGCGAATTTTTTATTGCTGGGAAAGTTAATTAAAATTGTTTGTTTGATTTATTTGGATTTCAGAAGACAGTTCAGATAAATAAAATGAGTTCCATTATTACGGGCAATGGTATAGGTATGTCTAAGTTAATATCGCTTAAATACAGAAAGATCTGAAAAGACTGCTTTTGTCGGAACATTTTCCCGAAGTCTCAATTTGTAACTAACATGAAAATAAAACACTATACAACAATTACTTTAAGACAGCGTACAATTCTCCAACACAAAAACTTTATTGCACAGTTCAAATAGAATGCATTTCGGTAATAAAGCGTTTTGAGTTGCCAAATTTTAAATTGTCTCAGAGTAATGGTATTGTATTTTTTCATTTTCAAGTCGATTTATGCAGAAAAAGCTATTTTTCTGACTGCTGAATTTAAGACGAAATTCCTCAAAACCCACTAAGGGGGCGTTGTAACGCAAATTTTGAAGATTTTTGACTCTCCTTCAAAGCTCCGTTTTAAAACTTTTATAGGGAGGGTTTCCTATATATGAACTTGACCTTTAAAAAATTTTTTTCTTCATCAAAAGTAGGAGGGGGCTATCAAAAGAAAACACTTGGCGAGAACTTTTAGAATCTGAAATCAAAAATTCAATTTTTCAAATAAGGGGTCCAAGGAAGACAAAATTTATAAAAAAAAACCTTTGGGCTGATGCTTCTTTGATTCTTTAAGAGTATAAGGGCAACAAATATCTCAGAAATCGAAATTCACAACATCATGATAATAATAGAATGATTTATGAACTTTACATTTTGCTCCATAAAATCATAATCGCACTCTTAAACTTTATGAAATTATAAAATTTTATACTCTAGCATAACATCCTTATACTCTGAAAATTTCATTGAAATTGGATCATAAACACCTGGGACATAGCCATTAGAATTAAAGGAACAACAAGAACAAAATCAAGTGTTGGCAGTTAATATGTGTCATCCATAAATGTTTTGCTACCCAACGTCTATATGAACCATACCAACACCACCTATCTTCATTGTTATATGCATGTCTATAAAAACGGTTAGGGAGTCGATGTCGGTCCTTGAATAAAGTAAGACGTATCATCGAAGACCTTGGTGTTTGCGTTTTAGTTTAAACCCTGACTGTTGACAAAATCAGAAGTGAGATAATCCCTAATTTCACGAGTTGTTTTCTTATAAAGTTGTGTAGTAATGGCGACGAGCGATCTGACGGCAGTGGAGCTAGGCAAAAAGCTTCGTGAAGCCAGTTTATCGGTTTCCAGCACGAAGGAAGAGTTTATTACGTGGTTGCGGAAGCATGAAGTCGAAGTAAAGTTGTTCCACGAGGCCAACAAAGATGGCATGAAGCAAGTCGAGAAGCTGCGAGGTGATGTAAGGGAATTGCAAAAGCAGTTGACAACCCTATCACAATAGCTAGCTTCCGCCATCAGCACCATAAATTCGTTGAAACTGGTGTCCAAAAGTGTCCGAAGATGGCAACTAGCGTGGCGTCGGCATCTACGTCATACGTATACTCGCCAAGCATACCAACACACACCAACGTGTACGCGTGTAACGAAGCAGCTGTACCAGTCTCGTCGGTACCGCCTGCAATATTTCAGCAACATGCTGCAACATGGAACACAATCGTACCTGTTACAAACGGGCATCTTGTTTCCGACATAATGTCAATTGTTCCCGAAATTGACCCATATCATGGTGGCATGACGACAACACATTTCATCGATCGCGTCGAGCAATTGCAAATGGGGTATGTATGGGAAGATCGTTTGTCATAGCCAAACTTAAGTGTACGGCGAAGATGTGGGCTAACGCGCAACCAGTATTTCGCATATGGATGGAATTCCGTATGATTTTTGTTGGCAGATTTTCCACTTCACATAAGTGCCGCCGATGTGCATATGAAATTAATGAAGGCAAAAACGTTGATGGCCGAGTCGATGGTGGAGTCCTATTATCGAATGCTTTCGTTGGGACGCCACAGTGATGTCGACCACCAGTCATTCATCCGCTATATGATTAACGGGCTAACGGACGATAATTTGCGTCGAATATTGTCGGTCATGTGTTTTCCGCGATGTGCTGATCCGTTACAATTGTTTTCAGTTATTGACGCATGCGCTGTGGTTGACAGTAAGACTAGGGGGACAAAAAAATTTCCGTGCAAAAAGTGATAACTCACGATAAAGGCGATCCGGTATGTGTTAATTGTCGGGATCGGGGACACATTTCACGAGATTGCCCAAAACCGCCGGGGAAAAAGAAAAATGACAATTCTGTGAACTCCATCAGTGAACCATCTGGTGATCCGGTTACAAAGACCATCATCGTGAACGATATCGTGTGCAAATTGGTTCTAGACTCGGGCAGTTGCCACTCATTTATAAAACGGAACATCGTGCATCAATGTGTCGGTACAGTTAAGCCGTGCAACAAGACAATGATAGGATTCGCCGGTGGACAGGTGGAGTGCCACACATTAACCGTCACAATTGACGAGCAGCAATTTGTGCGTGACTTCATGATAATAGACAACCCAATCTCGGTGTATGACGTCATCATTAGTACCGATGTACTTTCGAATGGCCGTACAGTGATTGACAAGGGCAAATATTATGTAACTAATAATGTTTGCGAAAATATCAATTATACTTTGAGCAAGTTTGAAAAACAGCGAGCCGAGGCGTTACTACATGAATATCGTGGCTGTTTTGAGGAATGGTTGAAAGACCTCGGAAAGCGTAGTATTATGAAATTGAACATAGTTTTGATGCCAAACATTCCGCAAAATAAAAAACCGTACCATGTTCTCATCCCTAAACAGAAAATAGTCGAAAGCATCGTGAACGAGCTACTGCAACTCGACATAATCCACCCGTCGATGTCGCTGTATGCTTCACCCATTGTCTTGGTGCAGAAGTAGAATGGCAAAGACAGACTCTGTGCCGACTTTCGTGAGCTAAACGCGTCCACCCAAAAAGAACCACGGTCCATGCCTGTGGTCGACAACGTTCTGTCGACGTTAGCGGCGAAAAACTTCTTCAGCGTGCTTGACATGATGTCTGGTTATTACCAGTTGAAGATAGTGGAGGAGGCCAAATAGTACGTGGCGTTTATAACTTACCATGGCCTCTTCGAATTTAATTGAATGGCGCTTGGACTTCGAAATACCCCGAGCAATTTCCAATGACTTATGGCGAGCCTCATAGCATCGATCAATGGCAAGGCGATAAGCTATGTGAACTAGGTCATCATTCCATCTGAGACAGTCGAGCGGGGGCTGGAGTACTTGAAGGAATTCCTAGAAATCATAAAACGCGAAGGGTTAACGTTGCGTAAGTCCAAGTGCTCATTTTTCCAGAACACAGTGGAGTTCCTTGGACATGAACTAAAGGCTGAAGGAATCAGGCCCAGGAAGATAAGTACAGTGGTGGTACAACAATTCCCTAGTCCACAGAATGCGGCCGAGGTCAGGCGTTTCCTTGGGCTCTCTGGCTTCTTTAGGAAATTTATTCCGAATTATGCCATGATAGCCGCGTCACCAACGCGATTGTTAAAAAGGGATGTACTATTCAACTGGTCGACCGAATGCGAGGAGGCACATCAACAGCTGGTGAGGTTGTTGACTGAGGCACACATCCTAGTCATTTACGATAAGGGCCTTACAGGCATCTTGTTGCAGGAAAATGGGTCGGGACAGATGAGTTCCGTTGCGTACTATAGCCGTCTGTGCAATCCAGTGGAGAGCCCATACAATAGCTATGAGCTGGAGGTGCCCGCAATCGTCGACGCGTGTGAACGGTTTCAAATGTACTTATTGGGAAAGGAGTTCGAAACAGTAACTGATTGCCAGCCATTGCCAGTCTGAATGCGACGAATCCTCTCTCTCAGTTCAATTACCGGGTGGTATTTCGCCCGGGAATAAAGATGCCTCACGTCGACGCATTGAGTCTAGCACATGTGGAGCCACCGACTCAAGCGGGTGAAGTAGAGCAATATGTTAGTAGTGTCAACTTGTCGATGAAGGATTGGGTACGCACTCTACAGCGTACAGTTGTAAAAAAAACCACTGAAGAAGGGGTCAACTAGATCCTGAAATACGTATATGAGAAAAAAATAAAATAAACCCGTGTATAAGGGTAATAAGAGTCTCATTTATTTAGTAATTAATAACACGAGGTCAAACCTTAGAAAATCCACAACTTCAACGTTATATGTTGTTTGTGTGAAATGACCTTTCTTCTTCTTTGTAGCACTACAGCCCCTCTTAGGCCTTTGCTAACCTTTGCTTGACTAAGAAAAACAATATCTAGCAGAAAGCCTCCACCAACCCAACATACAAAATAACAAATAATGAAACAAATTAATACGCACCGCATTAGAGTGGCATACGAGACATGTAGGCGCACATTATCAGCATATGAGCTAAAAAACAAGCAGTGCGAATAAGGTGGAATCCCCCGATCGGATTTCATAACAACGGATGTTGGGATCCCTGCTGGTAGTAAACGATTGAAATGCTGACATGATTTTATGACCAAAGGAGAATGAGGAAAGTAATGCAGATGCATATTGTGCAGAAAAATTGTATTGAAGTATTTCAGGTGCGGTGGTTGAACTTATGGAATTGGGTTTTTGCTCAGCTGCAGATTCCACAAGAATTTCTTGAACTAAATTGGGATTTCGGTCAGCAGAGTTGGCAAACCTTATGGAATAATAGGATTGAGGTCCACGCAGCGTGATTTTTTCACCCAACGAAAGCAACGGTTCGTGATAGGGGAGAGGGCAGTGTTTTTTGACAGTCAGTAATTAGTTAGTTTCGGTGTGATCCTACCTTGCAGATTTCTCTACGCGCCGGTGTCACTAGGCATTGAGCCGAGGACAGACTGCAGTCATTTCTACGAGTCTTTTATAGGCGTCGGTGTCACTAGGTATTGAGCCAAGGACACATTGCAGACATTTCTACGAGTCTTTTATATATGTCGGTATCATTAGGCATTAAGCCGAGGACACAGTGGAGTTATTTCTACAAGTCTTTTATACGCATCGGTGTCACTAGGCATTGAGTCAAGAACATGAACTCGCTCATAGGGTCTGAGGTTCAATTTGAATTACTGCTTCTCTGTCCACGAGGTTGCCAGCCACTCAAACTCTTTCATTATTGGCATTTGGAGAACAGACGAAGAGGGTTCCGGAGTTGTTAAACCACTTGCGTTAACTTCATCTTCTTCAAGCCAATCAGCATCCGCAGATGATGTTTCACAACGGTGCACAATGCAGGGAAGCTTATTTCACATGGCCTTGGCCAGTCTTGCCATGTACGGCTGTGCATTTGCACACTGTTGTGGGATGTGAAATATATTCCACAGGTTGCACATATTCTGTTCCTGAGATTTTCCCATCAGATTGTTCTGATGTGAAAAAGAAATCATAAGTCATCTGCTTAAACCCTTCTAGAGAAGGCAACAGATCAATGGACAACTTCACAAGAGGTGGTGAAAACTTGTATGATCCATTGTCTAGCTGACTAGATACCACGAGCTTGCTTGGTGTTTGAAGAATTGAGCAGGGTAGTGGCAGTAACCTATCTAGAAAGATAGATTTCAATGCACTCCTTGAGTGCGAACAGCATTTAATCGCCTGCAAGAAATATTGGGATTCACGGATTTGAGCGCTATACCACGTCTGATTAGGTTCTGCTGGATCCTGTGAACGATCTTCAGGCTTTCTATATTCCACCGAAATAACATAGTTGTCGATTTTCATTTCCCTCCACACGTTAGTAAGTGTCTCCCTAGCGTGCTAAAAATTGCATTTTTCCAAATCATCACCAATAGTAATTCCTTTGTTGTCGAGATGAGAACCAGAATATTCATGCGGCAGGATCACGCCTGACAGTCGTTTGCTGAGAGGGGGGCCATGCGTCGCTCAACTCGGTTGTATGAACAAGGTGCCCAGGTTGTATTTTTTGACGTGTTTAATGGCAAAGTTCTTGACTTTCCAATAACGCGGGTTTTCGTTCGGCCCGCCATCTACAAAGATGATGATCACTGGCTTCACGGTGTTCGATTTTGTCATCATTAAGGGCTTGAATGCATACACTTATAAAACTGATTCAAAATCATAAGCATGGGTGTTCGCTGTGGAAGATGCGTGTTTCCCACTCCTTATGGATGTATGTGTCGGCTGACTGTAACCAAGAGCTACTTCCCTATCAAAATTATCAGGATCCACGTTGACACTGCCGTATACAGAAGGACTAAGTTTGTGCCGCTCTGCTACAACCCAGTCATGGTCTGGTAAAAGTATTCTGTATTCAATATGCATTAAAAGAGGGCTTTGACTTTTCACTGCCGGTAAACCTATTCGTACACGGGCCTTACCGTCTTAAGAAAGAACAAATTTTTGCTGCAGTCCTAGAAGTGACGTGAGAGATTTCAAGGACCTAATTGTAGCAGTGCAGAATTTACCATCCTCGTGTTTTTTGTACATCTCGGTGTGTGGCCTTGATAACTTTACGGGTATAGTACGTACCTGCCTCCTTCCCTCTTGAGTGTTAGAAACACGTGAGAGTAAATGAAGATATACTATATGCGACTTCGAGAAATTTGGAATCCCATGAACAGCAGCCTCTAATGCAGGTCGGAAAGAGTAACATAACTCCTAATCATTTCTATTCGGTGGCGTTCATCAGCAGTACTGCCATGAATTGCAATGTTAATTATGCTCTCCAGGAGAGTAGTTCGCGAGTCGGCCAAAGGGGGCTGCTCAGGTTCAGATCTAGGTTCTACTGCAGCACGATTATTTTTCTGACATTTCTCAAGTCTTCCTTTGGCTCGAAATTTCTTTGCACGCTTGGCATTGTCTCGTTTTTCTGTAAACATTTTTCTTCTTTTTTCAATTCTTTCCGTAGTTTTTTTATTTCTTCGTGAACATCATCTTTCGCTATACCAGTGTCCCCTGTTTCAGTAAGAACATTTATTCTCTGTTGAAGTAGCGAATTGCTGGGCTTGGTTCCGTAGACAGGATGGTCAGATTATTCACAGTTTCTTTATCAGTAGCCTCATTCCGCTCAATATGGGTATCGCTCATCTTTCGTTTGATGGTAGTGCTCTCTCTCTCCCAGGGATTCCGACAATCGACTTCAGACTTCAGAGATGAAGCTATACTCTCCGAATCCCATAAACGAGGTCAAGAATATGTATTATTGAGACATGCAATATAGAACATATACACATACATACAAACAGGATAGTGTGTTAAACAATCAAGTAAAAACGCTTTCAACGTCGGAAATCTTAATTTATTTTTTATTTAGTAAAATCAACGTAAAATTCTCATAAAACACTTCACTACGTTTGATTAATAATGTTTGGGGCAGTTACTCATAACGAACATCTAAATTCATCACATAAATGTTTACCCCTAGCAGGAGTTGAACCCGAAATGAACTCTTATTGCGCGTTGACAACTGAAATTTGATTTATTTAGATTTGAAAAGACTGTTCAGTTAAGTAAAACAGATAAAATGGATTCCATCATTGTGGAAAACAGTGCAGGCATGTATAAGTTAATATCGCATAAACGCAGAAAGATCTGACTAAACTAGTTTTGTTGGAATATTTTCCCGGAGTCTCCATTGAATAATTAGTTAATATGAAAATAAGAAAACTAAAACACCACTACTTTGAGACAGCGTAAAATTTAGAACCCATTTCGGTAATAAAAGTTTTGTGTTAAAAAATTTTAAGTTGGCGTTAAGTATTGGTGTTGTTTTTATTTTGATGTTAACCTACTACAGAAAGAACTATTTTTCTGACTGCTGAATTTGAGACGACAATTCCTCAAAACCCTCCAATTGCAACTACAGATGCAGTAAAAATAATTTCACTTGCCTACCAAATGCATTAAATACAATTTGAACGCCCACCCAATAACCCTTGCGACCATTTCAACTTTATAATTGAATTCCGTTGTCGTTTATTAATTTTAATAAAACCCATAAATTTCCCCGGCAGCAACAGTAGCAGTTTCTCTCTCTCTCAATTCGCATCCTCCAACATTTGGCCTCCATATGGTCAAATAATCATTTTCATGCAACGCAGCCTAACATGTGTGTTGTTTGGTTTATAACTAACCATCAAGCATGTTATATTATATTATCCTTCGGTATAATGTCCCCAATGGGACGAAGTAGTTCGTTCCCATTCGAAATGAACTTCAATTCGAATTTGAGCTAATTGTGAAATATATCCCAGTATCTATTACTTTCCAGAGCTAGTTGCTAGTGTTGACTTCTGTTCGTTCGATTTTGTTAGCTCCAGAGAAAGGATATCCAATTTATATGCTCGCAACAAAGCTTAGAAAGAAAAATAGAATCAACTCTTCATAGACTGAAATTTTCCTCGTAGACTGGGGTTATATTTTGGGGGTGTATCTATACATTAGTTGTGGTAACTAGCTTAAACCGAGAATTGTACAAACAACAATTAGATTCGGATGGTTAAGGAATAGAAGATGTTTTTTAACACGGTCGGTATGTCCTTAATTCAACTTTGTTTTGGGTAGAGAGCGAATGTCGAGTGGTGGGTACATGTAGGTATAAATGTCGAATCGGAAGAATCATTGCTGTAGGGAATACAAATTATTATGGTTTGATATATTAGACCTTATGAGGCGTGAAATTAATTGAAATTAACGTGAAAATGGGATTCAGGGAATTGTTTGTTGTAGAATGAATTTTTGATAGCGATGCATGACAATAAGAAACAATCAACTAGGGAAGGGTGAACTTGGATTTTTATTACTAAAGTGCTGATACAGAAGGTGTTGTGAATCTGCTTGGTCCATCGCTGGAACCCTTTAAGATTCGAAAACAAATAATTATGAGTTTGGGTTAAATATTGGATAGTCTAAGAAGTATTGAGCCTTTTTTTATCACTAGATGGTGTTCGTTGTCATACATCGGGCAATACCAATCAGATTGAGTCAAACTCACATGCGTTTGAAAGGTGACATTCCAGTCTACAATTTTCATATGGACAGTTTTGTGTTTCGTCATTCTTGTCCAAAGTTGTATTCATTTAAAAATGAGTGAAAATTCTGAAAAATTTGTTATATTTTACAATATCACTACGATCAAGGTGAGAATGCATCGCAGGCTTGTGTGTGTCTGGTGTCTACGGTCAAGATACTTTATCAAAAGCCACAGCCAAGAGATGGTTCGCTCGCTTTCGTTCTGGAAATTTAGATGTCAAAGTTGCGCCTCGCTCAGGTCGACAAATCACTGAAAAAGTCGATGAAATCTTACAAAAAATTGAAGAATACCGACACATAAGCAGCCATGACATTGCTAAGAAACTGAATATCCATCACCAAACAGTTTTGAACCATTTTCGTTAGGCTGGATACAAAATGAAGCTCGACGTTTCGTTTAACACAAAAAAAAATTTGATCGACCGAACTTCCATTTGCGAAATGCTAATAAAACGCAACGAAATCGAGCCATTTTCGAAGCAAATCATTATGGGCGATGAAAAATGGGTAAGATACGAGAATGTCGTTCGAAAAAGATCATGGTCAAAAAAAGGTGAATCATCACAAACCACTTCAAAGCAACGATTGACACCAAATAAGGTTATGCTGTGTGTATGGTGGGATTGGAAGGGAATTGTTTATCATGAGGTGCTACAACCTGGCCAAACACTCAATTTGGCTCTGTAATGTCAGCAATTAACCAGATTACAACAAGCAATTCAAAAAAAACGGCCAAAATTGATCAAAAGAAAGGCGTTGTCTTCCATCATGACAATGTCAGACCACACACATATTTGATGACCCGGCAAAAATTGACAGAGTTTGGCTGGGAAGTTTTGATGCACCCACCGTATAGTCCAGACCTTGCACCATCAGACTACAATTTGTTTCGGTCTCTACAAAACTTCCTTAATGAAAAGAAATTCACTTCAAAAGGGGCTGGCCAAGTTTTTCGCCGATAACCCACAGAAGTTCTACACAGATGGAATAATGGCTCTACCCGAAGAATGGCAAAAAGGCAAAGATAATAATGGATAATATGTACTTAAATAAAATCCATTTCAAATAAAAGAAATATTCAATCGAAAAACGACAAAAAAGGTGAAAGGTAAGTTTTTCGTCTTTGGGTATGCATAAGTCATCCGCTTTAACATTATTCTTACTTCTAAGCAATTTCGGCTTAAATGTTCTTCTTTCCATCGCATCCAAAAATCTTAGGTAATCTCTTGCGTCATCTGCTAAAATCAAGGTAGTTGATGCTAACATCTTCAAACTGCACATCTGGAGGAGCCAATATTGTATCACTGGTAAGGAAATGTGCTGGCGTTAGCACACCGGTATCAGTCGGATCATCGTTCAAGGGGCACCGAAGATGGGAGTTGAGGTAAGCTTCTATCCTGATGAAGATGACAGACAACTTCTCGTACGTTATCGGAACATTACCTGCAACCCGACGAAGAGGTAGTTTGATTTATCTTCCGCCTCCCAAAGCCCAGAAAGTCTTTAAAAGTACCAAGATCGTTTTTAAAATAGTGTTTTTGAAAATTGAATTTATGTTTAATCGTAATCGTTATGTCGATCAATTTTAATTAAAAAATTACGAATGTGAAGAGTCCAATTATTGTTAGAAACATCGAGAAAAAACTTCAGTATGATTGCACAAAAATAGTGCAAACGCTATATACTCGTAAGTTTTATGCATTTTAGGCTCTGCCAAATTATATGGCCATTTGCATATAATTTTAGGAAAATTACCCATATGCATAGTCAAATCGTCCATTGAAAAACAAAACGTAAAATTCAGTCGCTTCCCTGTGCTTGATTTTATCCCCTCACTCTACCCGCTACCTACTCATTCTGAAACTATAATTTTACATTCATATTATTCATTATCTTCTCGTTAACTCGGGCTGAACTCGAACTCGCATCTCATGATCACAAGTCGATAGTGCTTGCATTGAGCCCTGAGGTATGTTATCGTACCGAGCATGAAATCATCTAGATTGTAGAACTGGGTATTTCGCACTTCAACCTTCTCATGTTTATTATGCCCCCATTCCCATTAAGATACCTAGAGATCTTTAATCAGACGCACGTCTCGTAGATAGCGTATGATCTTCGTTGGCTCCAGGTTTCCAAAATGCTCCTCTGTTAGGCAGTAAATTCCCAGTTTGTCTCTTCTCTTCCGGGACAGAGCCCCCCATTACACCAGAAGGTGTTCTGATGTTTCGTCTGCAATCCTGTAAAACCTGCATTCGGCCCCGGCACTCTCCTTCAGATCCATTTCCATGAAAAATCCTGTAAGGATCATAAGCTGTTTCTTTCCTAGTTTAATTTTCAATTGGAATAGTTTCATCATAGGACTTAAGGAAAACCTTCGATGTCTTAAGCCCTGGATAACTTTTCCGGAGTTTATTGCATTCCGTAGCTTCTAATTCCTTCGGTATCTCCAAACAAAGTGCTTTTTGACCGCGTTGACGGATTCAGGACTGAAAAATGCAGCCCTTGATTCTTCCCTCGCTAAAAGGTCTGCTTGTTTGTTACCTATCGCTCCTTCATGCCCTGACACCCAGTACAGAGTATCTTCGTCATTCTTACCCTATTTATTGAGTTTTGTACAGCACTTTTAAATCATCTTAGATGTTCTTGTTGACAATTCTAGAGCCTTAATAGCCGTTTGACTATCAGATAAGATGGCTAACGTTTTGCCCTTGTGTTCTCTGTCTACAGACTGTTACCTACCACGATGATAGTAGTCTGCCTTGGAACCGTTGGATCTGGAGAGAGCCTCCCAAAAATGGGCGTGAGCGCTACTTACTTTACTAGTGGGCCCCCAAAATTCCAAAGCGAGATTGCAACTACCGGAAACCAGCTTTTATGACTCATTTTCCCACGAAAAAAAAATCTTGATACCATGGCGCTACCTGAAATAGATGGGAAAGTTCTCCCTACTACAAATCTGTTACCAAGCCACCACACGGGAGTATGGTTGTGTGAATTAACCACAGAGAGGGAAAAAGGAAAAAAAGGAAAAAAACGATCTTGGTCTTGAGTGCCGCCGCGAAGAAATGAGTATGTTACCTACCTCTTTCAGTGCCGAGGAATTGCTAAAATTTATAAATTTAAGAATGGTAACTAAATAACAACCAAAACAGACAATGAAGAGAAAGATTTTCTTATAAATATGATGACAACTACATCCAGAAAATTTAAGAAATTCACCTGCAACAATTTCATTCATAAACAAAATAGTAGCAAGTGTTCTATTAACGACGTTGTGGAGTCCCTTTCTACTCCCACTTGACAATCCGACTTTATGGTATCTCCAAGCTCAACCGATTCACCCATGTTTTTTTCAAACGTGCCTCAATTCCTAATTGCGGTAACTTCTTCTTTTCCTGAAACCCCTTTATTCCAGAATCAAATGTTCCCGTTTTTTCTCAGACTTGCTCACTGAATTCACTCTAAATATAAGAAAAAACAGTCGTTAGAACTCCTTTTACATCTAGACCACACAGTCCACTATCCATAAGAGATGATGACCGGACCATCAACTTTTCGTTTTTTGAAAGTAATTCTTCTTCTTCGTAGTACTACATCCTCCCTTGAGCCTTCGCATGCTGCTGCAAGTGCCTCCAACTATCTCGGACCATTAGCCGAGTCCTCCAATTTTGAAGTCCGAGCGGCGATGAACTTTCTTCGTCGACCAAGTCAGACCAGTGTTTCCTCGGTTTCCCGACTGGTCTCCGCCCTTCAGTTCTCGCAAAGAATATCCATTTGGGTACCCATTAATTATCCATACGATTCATGTGTCAGTCCATTACAGCTTCCGCAGTCTTACAATCGTTCAGACCTCCGGCCGGTCGAAAATTTCATACCGTTTATGCTTGTATTAAACTTGCCATCGGTCCCTGTCTAGCTTCGCTCCGATGATTTGCCTCAAGACCCGTCTCTAGAAGGAGTTTAATATGTTTGGGGATGCTTGGGTTAGGGTCCATATTTCACACATATAGCATTGCACAGATCTTATCACAGGAGGATGATGGATACTCATCACTTTTCCTTTTTGAATACCGAAAATTTCGAGTATATCGACTGTTCTACTGTCCCTTAATCTGGATAACAGTGGATATGTTCTCTGTTAATTTTGTCAATTTCGGGTCCTTTGTGAGTGCACTGAAAGCTTATTTTACTGCCACTTATTAAGAGACCTAACGGCTCACTAGATATTGTGTGGTATTGTTAGTGTCACGCTTGACTGTGCAGTTTTAAATCGCCACAGCTAAGTTAGCAAATCGGTGGCCTTCTGCGCAAAAGATGAGTGCTTTAACTACATCTTAGTGTCAATATCATAAGTGCTGGATGATTCATTATGAGGTTTGGTTTTTTATCTCGAATAAAAGGCATATTGTGGAACAAAAGCAGAATCGATGACATTTACTTTTTAAAGATTATCTTGTTTAAATGTTGTCCGTGACTACGCCGTAAATAGTCCATCCTGAGCGTTCAATTTTGGATGACACGTTCCAGTATAGCGACAAATGATGGAGCTATTCACGTTGATCATCAGTTCAAATATAGCAAAACTGTTTATTGACGTATCTATTGAGCGAAAAATGTGCCTCACCATTGAACAAAATTTTGCGATAAAACAGCGGATTTTCATTGAGCTGATGTTTGTAAGACAGCTGAACAATTTGGATACGTTGCTGCGGCCAAGTCTATCCATGATGATTTGTCAAACAATTGTGAATAAAACTTATGTTACAGTTTGCCAGGAGTCACGCGTAATCTGTCAAAAAAAGCCTATTGAAAATCAAACCTCGTAATGAATCAATCAATTTTACGTTAAAACATTGAAAAGCTCAAAAACTTGATGGCCTACATGGTATTCTAAATTTAAACAATACTCAATCAAAAAACTAGGTAAACAATATCAAATGTTATCAAACGAAAGTTATTAAATATAATCAATTAATTTGAAAAAAGGAGAAAAACCAACCAATCCTATTGAAAATTACATATAACTAGAAAACACAGTCTGCGTGGTTAGGGTGCTCGCTGCGTATGCTGAAGGTCCTTGGTTCGAATCCAGTTCCTGACAACGAGATTTGTTTCGAGTGATTCTTCGAATGCATTATAAGCCCGTTCAGTTATGATAAGTACTGGTTTAAAATCAGAACGTTTCGCAACGTGTTACTGACTATGTCATCTTCTCGAGTGCCGATACATTTGATCAAAATAATGAGATACTTTAACCATCTCTAAACGAACGCCCAAAAAAGGCTGTAGTGCTAAAAACAAAACAAAAAACACGACAAAAGAGTGTGGTTTGAGCTTACAACTAATATTTAAAAACTTCATTGTAATTAATGTTATCAAAAAAAACTTTAGTCCTAACAGAAAAATCTTACAATATGCCTAACATACATGTTAAACTTATCAAATTAAAATTAAAATAAACGAAGCAATAATGAGCTACGCCAAAACACCAAAACAAAAAACCACAAACGACCATGAAAAATTTAGTGATTGCCATCTAGCAACCAAAACCTAAACTGCTGCGCCCCAGTTTGACCAGCTACAACAAACCTTGTAAATGAGTAGTTCCATTGAAACCATTGATCCTGCGAGCGTAAATTCTAAGGATATTTTATCTTCACGTCGGTGGTTCACCTTTATTTATGATATTTAATCGGGGAACTACCAGAATCAAAAACATACCGATTCATGCCAAAACACACAAATGCTTTGAAGCCAGTGGTGAGACAAGTCACAAGTATCCGGCGGTAGAGTAGCGTCAAATAAGTTGAAAATCCCAAGAAGAGATCTGCTGTCAGCATTGATTGAAGCTTCTCTCCATCTCATGTTTTCCGATTGGACATTTTGCCTGCACTCTTCCCTTTAACATTTGTTTGGAGAGCCTTCCAGCATGATCTATGGCGTGATAGCCAAAGCCGGGTCTTGGGCTCCAATCATGACGGTTTCACGATCTTGTCCTCCATTTGTTTACTCTCAGCAAGGATCTGCTATCAGCTTCTATCATGTCTTCCCATTGAGTCCTCTGTCTTCCCACTGGACGTCTTCCTTGTACTCTACTCGTTAATGGTCTTTTGGGTAGCCGGTTTTCTTTCATTCTTTCTGCATGGCCCGCCCATTGCAATTCACGTAACTTTACGCAAGAGGAAATATCGTTGTTAAGTAGTCTCCACTCTGTTTCTTGTTTCACTGGACCGTAGATTTTCCAGAGCACTTTGCGTTCAAATACGTCCATTGCCTTTTTGATTAGCTAATCAGGGTCTGTGTTTCATTTCCTTAGAATGGGACGTACAGAGTGATATTATTTGCGGCGTTTATGCGGCGCCCAATCTCGGCCTTTTCGGCGCCTCTTCTTTTCATGTTGGCCCAAAAGTAGATAAAATGATCCACACTTTCAAGATTTTCTTCTTCTTCTTCTTTTCTTCTTAGCTTGAGTCATAAATTTAGTTTTAGTTTCATTAATACTTAGATCAATTTGGTATGCTTCAGATTTTAGGCGCGGAAATGCTCCTTTGGCATCGAAGATTGAACGTGCCATAATATTGACGTCATCAGGATATGCTACCAATTGTGTGAATTTCAATATTAGTGTACCCGAGGTTTCAGCTGATGTCTTCTTGATGACGTGTTCAAGCGCAATATTAAAGAGGATTAAGGCAAGTCTATTCCCTTATTTGAAGCCTGATTCCATTGTAAAGCTGTCCGTTAATTCACAGTTTACCTTCACCTGGAACTCTGTGTTTAGCATCGTGACCTTGACCATGCAGACTACTTTTGTTAGGACGCGAAAGTCAAGCATTATCTTGTGCAGCGCATTTTGATTGACGTTGTCGTATGCTTGCTTGAAGTCTTCAAAAAAATGGTGCACATCGATGTTCTATTCCTAGCACTTTTCGAGCACGTCCTTAATCGAAAATATTTGGTCGTTTGTAGACCGTCCACTTCGAAAGCCTCTCTGATACTCTCCTATAATACTTTGATAGTACGGCTTTAATTTTCTTTCTATGATTTTGGAAAGCAATTTATAAGACAGGCAAGGAGAGTAATGCTTCTATAATTTTCACTCCTTAATTTGTCCCCTTTTTTGTACAGAGAACATATTATACTTTTCCGCCAGTCCTCTGGTAACCACTACTCTGACCATATTATGCATATTAGTCGATGCAGAAGGTTATTTAGATGGAGACCCCCCGCTCTGGAGCAGATGTGCTGGTATTCCATCTATTTCAGGAACCTTATTTTGTCTGAAGTCTCTTCTGCTGCTTGTAGTTTGTCTCTGGTTGTTAGTGAGGCTGGAACCTCTTCTTCTGCTTCTGGAATGTTCACAGCTTCAGCCGTTGTTGGGGATGTTATAAATAGTTTCTGGGAATATTGCAGCCATCTGTTTTTAGTTTCGACTGGGTTGCCTATGATTGTTCCTTGTACACTTTGCCAAAAACTTGTTTGTGATTGAAGCTGTCCCTTAGTTGTTTGATAGAGGCAGGGGCCAATCCAACTTGATGTAGGGTCATGTTTTCGTTTATCTGTGACGTCAAAGGCTTTTATATTGTTATTCTTTGGCCCAAGTTGGTCACTGGATGTATTTTTGTGCGCCTGGTTAAATTTTTTTAAACACTTTCTTGCAGTCTTCGTAATACCATTCGTTCGTACTTCTCTTTGGCTGATGCTCTTTGGCCGCTTCTGTTACCGCATCTCTTACTTTCTTGCACATGGTTTCGATATCATCATTACTTTCCCTCGCCTGTTGATGCATTTTCCAAGGCTGACATGTATGAGAACGTTACTGAGCTATCATTTAGCTTATGTATCTGGTACCTTGGAGTAACTGATGCTCCTTGTTTACAGCTCTTGGAGATGCGCCATCGGAACTTGACCTGTGTAAGGTAGTGGTCTGAATCACAGACAGCACCGCGGAACGACCGCGTGTCAAGAATGTTGGCGGCGGCTCGTTTTTGTGCGAACATGGTGATAGGTATCCCTAATTCAAAAACATTGAGAAAATCCATCATAAGAGCCTCAAATTCTGTCAGTTTCAGGAAAATAAAAACATATTTACCGAAGTTGTAGCTAATTGAATTTTCATCAATTTCAAAAATACATAGAACTTTGACTGCATAGGCTCTCTTTATAGCCAGACGCTACAACTTTTATTGGGTACTCTCAAAATTTTCAGATAAGATGAATAACATGAATATCCTATTCAGTCATTAATATTAGTATAATATTCTAATGGAATTATGTAATCAAAGTATTTGATGTGCATGTCGATGAAGTTTTTCTTGATATAATTCTCTATTGATGTCAACATATCATATGTAGTGTATAGAATTCTTCCAACAGCTTCATATTTTTGACTATCCAACTTAGTGTTGCTATAAGGTTTGAGGCATTTACATCCAGAGTATACGTCTCTCAACAGAACGTGTCAATTCGACTTCCCATGTTACACCTCCCTGTCAAGAAAACCTAACCTGGAACCGTTCAACACATAAATTACCACTGGCTCAAAAGCATCTTCAGTTTATGAGGTACTTTCTTCCAGTCATTCAGGATCAAAACGTGAAAGATACTGGTAGCTAGTACAACTGCAGCTTATGGCAAACCAGAGTGCTTTTCTTCGTTTGAAGAAACAATCGAGCGTAACACCAGATTCTCTATGCAGCGATTACTCATAGCCCAACAGGAAGGTGTGGTGGGCATCACACCTCTAGGCAAAAATGCAAGCTGAGAACCGTTTCTTCCCCATATTGTACAGGTAAGATTGAAAGATCTTATGAACACTTAACAAATGAGTCAAGTGGGAATCAGATAAATCGTGTCCTCGATTGAATTTTGATAAGGTGAAAAATTCCCCATATACGAGTATTTGTGTCTTGTTTTCCTACAGCCCTTATGTATATTTTTTCATTTTAGGACCACAGCCTCTTTTGAGTCTTTTCTTAGAGATAGAGTATTTGATTATGTTGATCGTATGTATCGGCACTCGAGAAGGTAATATGGTCAGTACGACGCCATGGCTGTGTGTCCGCCCACCCAGCTGCGATACGTTCTGATTTTGAACAAGTACGTGTCATAATCCAGTGGGTTTATAGTCTGACCGACGAAGCACTTGAAACGAATCTCGTTGTTACTAACAAGATTTGAACCAGAGGCCTTGGGCTTACGAAGTGAGCCCTCTAAACACGGCACCACGTGAACTACTCGCGCATCTTTGAAGTTAAATATTTCTAATCTCTCCACCGAAGAGCACGTAGGGTATCATCTATAAAATCTCGTACGCCAATAATTCAAAAACCAACGCATGCTTTCAAATTAAATCTTCAGATATTGATAATTTAACCTCCAGTAAGCTCGTGTAACTACTGTTTTAATTTCGCAAAATCAAGTCTGATTTTTTTGAGTAATTTAAAGTTCTTTTATACACTAATATGAGGTTCTCAGTAACGTAGAAATATTTTTCAACTCTTTGGAGTATATTTTCTATTGTTATTTTATATTTTATCTTTCATGACTTCAAGCAAATCATACAAAAATTTCAAACAAATTACTAAGCAAACCATAGTAGAAACTTCTGTAAACTGTACTAAACTACTAGGGCAATCAGCATTATGTGTAATAATCACCACAAAAATTGAGCACTTGAATGTGTCTTATGTACAAGAGATAGTTACAGTTATACTCAGAAGCAAGTTTCATCGCTCAATACGAGTGCTTCAACCTTGTACTCCCTGATATGCGGGTTTGATTCCAGTCCATGCACAAGTAAGAGTTTAATGAATTAATATTTTAATGAATGAATACAAATCCAATATTAAAAGAATGTTAAATATTATATGTTCATAATGGCACCGATTTTTGAAACGAATCGAAAGAACCACTGGAAGCTGCGGCAAGTGGACATCGAGCTACGGAAGAAACCAATTTTAGATTGCCTCAAATATCTCCCCCCAAGCTTGCAGGTAGTTACGAAGATCGGCCGTTATTCCATGAAGTTTTTCTAACGCTCATACATGAGCGGTCTGCACTGTCAAATGTAGAGAAACTCCATTACCTGCAGTGTAGTCTAATTGGTGAAGCTGCAAAATTAACCAAACAAGGTATGAGCAGTCTTTGCTGGAGTTAATGGAACGACAAATTTTTAAATCATCTGTGTAAAGAAGACAATTAGAGGAAAGGCTTTGGGGAAGATCATTAGTGAAAATGTTGAATAGCAAAAGACCTGAAATTGATCCTTACGGAACACCAGATTTTGGACTAAATGAGGAAGATGAAAAAAAAAATACTCCATGTAACGGTGCAGGAGCGATTGGATAAGAAGGATACGATCCAACAGAGGATTGAGTTGGAAACGCGGAATGATCGGAATTTGTTAGCCAAAGGCCATGATCAACACTGTCAAAGGCTTTAGCGAGATCGGTGTAAACGACATCAACTTGTTGGCTCTTGTCAAAAGCAAGAGAGGTGGTATTCGTAAGTTCTAACAAATTAGTTATTTGCGAACGGCCTTTAATGAAGCCATGTTGTTCATTTGCAAACAGGATTCTGATGGCATCGTACATTCTGCTATGCACAATTCACTCAAGGAGCTTGCCAAAACAAGGCAGCAAAGAAATCGGGTCATAGTTCGAGATTTCACTGCGATCTCCGGACTTATGGATCAGAGAGATGTAAGCATGCTTCCAGACGTCAAGAAAGCAGGAGGAAGAAAGGCTAATATTTAAAATAATTGATAGTGGGGTAGATGATGGAGAAGATAATGACTTTACGAGCAGATTTGGTATTCCATCAGGACCTGGACCACCATTAATGGCAAAAGCGGGCAGTACATTTTCAATTTCCGATAGAGAGGTCACGATAGAATGCACAATTGGGTTAGGTGAAGGACACGATGAGTAATATACTGGGGTTTGAAACCTTAAATGTGGAGGAAAAAAATTGAAATTGGTCACAGATAGTTTGTCCATCAGAAGCTTGGCAGTTATGCCATGAGAAGATATTAGGATTATGGAATGTTGTTGTCAGGGAACATATGTATGTTCAAAAGGGCTTATGCTTATTAGATTGCAGTGATGTTTCAATCATATAATAATAAGATCGCATTGCGTTCTTAACCGCTTTTTGGCTTCTCTACGAAGCAGCCGGTAGTTGGTGAGGTCAGTGTCAGAGTTGGAATAATGTGCGCCTGGTCCTTCAAATAAAGAGCGTCTGAGACTTCAGCGGAAAACCAGCTGGGGCTCTTTTTCCAAGGAGAACGGCAGATAGGTACATGGTTTGTAATTATGCTGCTGAGATTCTCATAGAAAGTTGAATGCGCTGAATTGACATCGAGCTTCTGTAGCATTGAATTCCCGTGAATATTATCCAGCTCAAGCTGAATGGCTGCATAGTTGGCTTTGCGAAAATTAAATCTTAGGGAAAAAGGAGTGCATTTGGACTGAGATGCGAGAAAAGATAAACGAACCTCAAGCGGAGGATGATGGGGATCAGATTTTACATATTCCGAGGGAGATTTTGAGATCGAGGAGATAGAGGCAGGATTGGTGGTAAGAACGAAATCAAGAAGTTGATTGTTTGCGTTCGGGGATCGTATTTAATTGCAATAGGGAGCAAAGCGGTAAAAAAGAAGAAAACAGAATAGAGAGATCATTGAAGGATGAGAGGGTATAAGAGCTTGTTTCCCAGCTAAAGCAAGGCATGTTAAAGTCACCACAGATTAAATTATTGTATAGAGGGTTGATGCTGCAGAAACACGAAGATAATTCAGGAAAAAACGGTTATAAACGCGGAAAGGAGCATTGCAAGGGATGAACACGCAAAGCAATACTGAACTCATGCCTTGAGAGATATTAATGAAGACAGTGATGCATTCTACTGGAAGTGAAGGGGAAAAGTCAGAGCAGTGTTTGCTGCCTAAAGCATTATGAATAGCAATAAGTACACCACCACCGTCAGATTTATATTATTATTATATTTATATTTATAGTGAAAAAATTTCACTGCTGACGATATCAGGAGTCAGCCAGGTTTCTGTTAAACAAATGAAATCATCGCCGGAAATGGATGAATGCATGCCACGTACATTTTGATAGTAAAGATTGAAGCTATGAGAAGTATTTCGAATATCAAAATTAAAATTACTATTTGAAAAAGGTTTAGGGTGACCAGTTGTTAAAGTCTCGGAAGAGAGCTCACCACACGACGAAAATTTCTTCTTTTGGTCGCCTCGAAAGGTTCAATTAATGTTCCAGGAGGCCAGTATTCTGGTTGAAGAACTATGCTGTAATTAGATGGCACATTAAGCTTAAAGGAAACTTTAAATCTTCCCTCAGTGCTATCTTTTGTCAGTTTGTGGCAGCTGATGCTCATTACCGAATGTCTAAATTTCGTTGAGACGTAATCACAGATGTCATTCGTCGATGTCTCATAAGCCAGACGAGATATAAATATTTGCTATGGTTGGGCCACGACATGAAGAGATAGAACTTATTGTGGTGCTGGCAGAGTTTCAGTGGAATTAGAAGTATCCGCTACTGACTTTGGTTAAATATTTGTAAAATTTGAAGTTTCCGTTACAAGAGTGTTGGATGAAAGGGGGCCCGTTTTTCGATTTAACACCTCGACGAGAAGATGAGAGCTCAGGTGATGATTGAAATACAAACTCAGAATCATCGCTGGCCAACAGTTTAGCGCTGTTTTTGGTTGCAGATTTAGCTTGCGACTTACTTCTCGTTATTATTGTAGGAGCTGTATCCAATCTGATTTTAGTATTCTCCCGCGATGGAAGAAGATCTGGTGCAGAAGGCTGTAATACATCGCAAGTATCCAGGGTCGTCTCAGTGAGAGGATGTGCCGATATAATGTCAACAAACTGGAGCAAAGGAGCAATATCATTACACGCAACCGAACATTTTTTGCACAAAGCGCTCAATACATCAGATAAAGATTTGACCGTTAAGCTAGCCATGCTGAATTTGAATAACATCTGCAGGTCTTGCAGTACCCGTGGACGCCATTGTCAGGTTTATTTATAACTTCGGCGATGGCAACTATCTCAGCTTTTGGACGACAATTTTTTGATCGGTGGAAAAGCGAATATGTAGCGTGGCTACAGCAATGACCCAAAAGGGCTCATGGAGAACATTGTCCGTAAATTGGAGATTCGTGTCTGATGAAGTGTGACAGCATTCCTCGATATAATTGGCCGTTAGCTCGCATCACAGAAGTTTTCCTTGAAACAGACTTAGTAAGAGTTGTGTCTATTTTTTGCAAAGGAAAGACCTTTCATCGCTCACTCGCAAAAATTACGTTACTACCACTCGAAAGAGCATCAGAAGCAGAATAGTAGTAAACAAAATCTGTTAACACTAACAACTAGTAGCAGCTGGACTGCACAGAGTTCAGGAGAGTAGTTTGTTTCAAAAGAAACAAAAGAGCAAATTTTGTACCAAAATAACTTATTATAGATTTCAAAATGATCTGTACTGCCTCTAATACAGAGTCTCAATTCGCCATAAGATTTTATCGATTTTTAAGAAATGTAAAATTCATGATTTTTGACAGTTTATAAAAAAACAATTAATTTGATTTTTTCATATGTGAAAAAAGTGTCTGGATTTTCATTGGAATTTAACACCGTATTGGTGAAAGAAATAGCGAACATTGTGTTTAACAGAATGTCTTCAAAATAAATTTAAGCTAGTATTATTAAACGGACAAATCGATTTTGACGATTGACTTTTATACAAAATTTTTGGCAACTTGCCGCAATTTTTGCTGACCCGTATATTTTTTCAGTTTTTTCTCGGTGACTGATTCTGAATAACCTTTCCTATATATTACTGCCTTAAAAATTTTGATCAAATATTATGTCATGCATAGAAAAGCAATTGACGTGATATTCTCATTTTCTTTGAATTTTTGAAAATGAACATCTTGAAAAAACTACCCTCCGACAGCAACATTAAATCCTTACCCGAAATGATTCAATTCAAATCACACTTAAGAATTAACGCTACCAAAAAAATTGCTTGAAAATCACTCCTGACAGGAAATCAACAAAAGAAAAGTACAACAAATTAGAATAGGATAATAATTCTGCCTAAAATGTGTCCATATTCAATTTCACCGATCGTTAAACACGCTCCAGGGATACAGCTAAATTTAAATAATTTGCATCTTCTATACAATCCCCTCCCTAAGAATATCATTCCTGGCATGCCAATCGAGTTAGGATTCCTCTATTTTATCCCTTCACGATTAAAACAATTTATGTTACACCACCAACTAATTAGTCGCACTTGGATTGTTTTTCATCGCATTTATTTAGGATAGTGTGTTTGCTCCAGTCTCACCCTCTGAGATTATTTCTTCTAAAAAAAAGGAAACGGAAAATTACGTAGCATAAAACAAAGCCTTAGGAAGCGGAAAACACAAAAAAAAGTCTGCGTAAAATTTTTTTGGATTGAGATTCTTACCCCCCAAATTATAGCTAAACCCTTTTTTCTCACCATTGTCAACTAACAATCGACCCCTGGTTCTATTACCCACATTTTTTTCTATGGTGGCTAATCGAATTTGCAACCCTTTTTTTATGCAGATGGGAGTTTAGTTTGTTTTGTAATTTTCAATGGTTGTTTTTTTTTTCTCATTTACTTGATTAATAATCGCTTGGCGCTGGTACTGTTTTTTCACTATTTTTAAAAACAAATCCCTATGAAATAACGTTGTTGATAGATTAACGTTCGAAAATAATTACTAGGAGTGAGGCCTTTAGTAGGTGTGACAAATTTTCATGTGTGCCAAGCACGAGCTGCTTCGCATGGACCTATCGTTGATGGTGTCAGGGTAGAATAATTTTTTTCGTTATGTCCTTTTTTCATGAGTTAACAGTTGAATGATTGATGCATCGATAAAAAAATGAAGCGGAACATTTTATACTGCGTAGAAAGTCTTATACAGTCAAATTCAAAAAGTAGTTCCGTGTCTCGCGATAGTTTTTCCCAGGCTTATCAATCGGACTAATCAATAGCTAATGAGGGAAGTAATAAATAACGTGATTTTCAATAATCTGAAATCATTGAAAATAACTTCATAAACGACTTCCGTTTATCTATTATCAGCTTTGTTTGATTTTTCTTTTATCAAAATCCAACATTTTTCTCATAATTTGCTCACAGCAACTTATATCTTTTTTTTCTAACGCCAATATCGAAAGATGCAAAATAAAAACTGTTTCTTTTTCTTTAATAAAATTAGGCGCCACAGTTATCAGGCACCTTTTCTCATGAATACTGTATGAATATTAAAACTTTATCGTGATTTCGACACATTTTTTAGTGCATAAATAAAAATTAGGTTGTATTTGCATTCATAATAGATATCATGGTATCTATGGTGAAAAAATGCAGCAAATCACAATTTCAGGTGGTTTCTGCTTGTTTAAGAAAATATAGTATACCAGACAAGCGTCATTAGGAATTCAATTTATTTGAAAGCATTTTGTTTTTTTAAGGCGCTTAACGTTGTTAAGACCATAACGTGCGAACAGAGTTGTAGAAATTCTATTAACAGGTTTGAGAGTGCATAAATTAATTAATAATCGGAATTTCTATTTTTATATTATAAACTAATGCAAGATACAAATTTGAAAAGAATTTTTTTCTATATTTGCGATATTCTAGATAAGCCGAGATTAGGTGTGATTTTTCATGGATTTAATGGGACTTCATGCTGCTTGTTTTTGTGGTAGGTAGGTGAAGACTGTTGATGCCCTGAGCATAGGACCCCCAGGCATACAAGCTGCTGGACTAACCACTCTCTCCGGTCAATCTGAGAGTCTACCTTTGAACCGTTTGACATATTACTTCAGGCTAGGTCCCGTTTCGCTACACTTTGTAGCGCCACTGAGTTACAGGTATTTGCTGTCTAGTGGAAAAAGAATTTTGAATTTTTTACGTGGAGTTTACTGTGAATAGGATCGAAAAGATCAAAGAGTCAATCCCAATCGAAGGCTGAAAGATAGGGTGCAAAGGAGAAATCCAGTTGGGAAGCAAATGAGGAGGCTGACAGCAATTTACTAGTGATTTCAATTTTTCATCATCCTCTGCGTCTCCAGGATTTCCTCTAATAATTGTGATATGCCAGAATTCAGCATAGATTCATGCGCGTTAACCAGCACCAAGTGAACGATTTGTTGGTTGTAACAGTCAACGCTCGTTTAGTTCCTGGTTGCTTCAGTAAGTCCTCAAGCTCAATCGGTAATAGACAAAGCTTTCTTATCGGTCTTCTAATCACACCATCTTGACTTTTGTTATCTGTGTTGAAAACTATACCTGTGTTCCATTTAGCAGGAGGAAGTTCGTCTTCCTTGATGATGACCAACTTATTCCCTCCAGCGTTAATTTATGTCTATTTCGCTTTACTTCAGGAGTTTAGTGTGAACAAGTTCTCTCTCGACCATACATTTCAAAAATGTTGAACCTTCCCCTGCACCAGATTCCACCTTGGTGTTAATTCAGTTCTGACAAATGGACTGTTGTCAGGTATCAAAACTGCCGTATGTGCCAGCAAGAAGTGATCCGAAGTGAGAAATTCATGGCCTTCAAGATCGTCTGTTATTTTGCATAACGCACGTTGAATAAATTCTGCTTAAGTTGACACGTTTAAAGTGCCAACCACCCTGACAAAGGAGGGGCTACAATTGTAGTTCAACGTCTCCAGCTGGCAGTCGGCAAAGCTTCACAATAGGTCGTTTATATATGTTACCACCACCTTCAAGACTCACGACGCGGGTGCGTCCATTTTCTCCAGGATGCATTGGGCTTATCCGTTCTAACACCCATTTGAGTGGAAGGAGCCGTTCGTTCTTGATGATAACGATGCCACTTAATTTGATTTCTTTTTATATTTTATGTTTATATAATAGATATCCATTACTGTCGCTCGTGAAGTTCTCTGAGATACTTAATTGACCAGCGCCAACAGAAGTGTCACACCATTTGATCCATAAATTGCCAACGTGCTAAGCGATTAATAGGAGTTTGCAATTTATTTGGTTAAGGAACCGTCAACAATGGCTCCCCAACTAAAAAATGACCTGGTGTAAGAGATGCGAGATCGGCCGGCTTGCCTGTAAGTCGAAAGAGTGGTCGGGAATTTAAACAGACTTCGATTTGTGCTACTGTAGTTGACATTCTTCAAAAGTAAGGATGGTACCTTCTACAACTCATTTCAAATAATGTTTAGCACTCTTAACTCCAGCTTCCCAAAAACCACCGAAGTGTGGTGAAGCTAGAGGGTTAAAAGCAGATGTGAGGGAAGAAACTACCTCCAAATGCTCCTTAACATACTGGCTTGATATAGTCCTTGTTCGAGCTCTGTATCAGCGCTTACGAAATTTGTAACCCTATCGCTGTAGAGGTCATTGCAGATTCCACGCCGTGTAACGAACCTTTTGAAAGCCGAAATAAAAGCTTCAGTAGTCAGTTCAAGATGACAAGCCTTAGTTAAGAAGCAAACAAAAATGCAAAGTTACTCTTTAGTGAAATTCAGACTCCTACCTTTCGACATTTTCAGCATAAAATGCCTGGCAAAATCAACGCCGGAGTGCAGGAATGGCCTTTTTGGAGTAACTCGTGCACGTGGTAGGGATGCCATTATCTGGTGTTGAGTGGTAGGCCGGTGCCGTATGCAGTTAACAAAGTTTCTGATGTAGCTTGACACATGACTCCGACCATTGCATATCCAAAATTTTCGTCGTAAATGACTTGGAATAAATTAACTGTCACCATAAAGAGTGACGTAGTGAGTTTCAGCGATGAGAAGTGCAGTAAGTTGACGTCTTTTCAACATAATTATTGAATTTTTCTCCGAAAAATTCACTGAAGCGTTCTCCAATCTTGCGTGAAGTCGCATAAAGCCTTTAGTATTCAAGAAAGGGCCCAATCCAATATCTTGCTAAGTCTGAGTGTTTCTTTTTGGGTTAAAAGACATTTAAGCTCTTCAGAAAATTCCATAATGCGGCACAGCTTTCATAGCGTAGAATATCGATCTAAAGGGTTTTCCAATAAGAGGTGTTATTTTGAATAGCCTGCTATTACGGTGGATGTCACTTTTGAAGCTGTCATTTTTTGACATTTGACAAGTAAAAACTACGTCATTAATAAAAATAGAACGGTATATGCTCCAACAACGTATTGAAATTATTACAATTCACTATGAAAATGGTGGAAATTTGGCAGAGACGGTTCGTAAAACTCGAACATTTTTGGGTCGTCGTGAAGCATCTTGTCGAGCCGCAATACCGAAATTGGTGGGAAAATTTGAGCTGTTGGGACAACTTAATAATGCGAAGAATAAAACACGTGCACGTCACTCAAGAAGAGCCGAGAATATTGCTGCTGTAGCCGAAAGTGTTGAAGAAAATCTAGGTTTGTCCATTCCTCGTCGTTCTTTGGAATCAGGCATTCCACAAACGTCATTACACCGTATTTTGCATAAAGATTTGGGTCTTAAGGCTTATAAAGTTCAGTTAACACGAAAATTCAAGCCGGTTGATCATCAACAACGTCATTTCTTTGCTGATTGGGTCCTTGAAACGCATGAAAATGATACGGAATTCCATCGAAAAATCATCTCAAGCGATAAGGCCCATTTCCACCTCGGTGGCTTTGTCAACAAGCGAAATTGTTGCATCTGGGGCTCTGAAAAAGCAAGAGTTATTGTTGAAAAGCCTCTCAATTCTCAGCGTGTGGCTATTTGGTGCGGTTTATGGCGCGGCAGAATCATTGGACCTTACTTTTTCGAAAATGAGGCTGGAGCAACAGTTACGGTGAATAGATTTCGCTATCGAGAGATGATTAATGAAATTATGGCCAAAATTGGATGGTATTGATCCGGACAATGTTTAACTTCAACAAGATGGCGCTACGTGCCACACAAGCAATGTAACTATTGATTTTTTACGGGAAAAGTTTTCGGACCGTGTTACCTCTCGAAGAGGTGATCACAATTGGCCACCGAAATCTTGTAATTTAACACCTTGCGACTTCTTCCTTTGGGGCCACGTGAAAAAGAGGGTCTACGCCAACAGCCCACGGACAATTCAAGACCTCAAAGACGGAATTCGTGAGGCTATCGAGGACAAAGGGCAGCCACTTTGCGATTTGATCATGGAAAATTTCATGAAAAGGATATAGTCCTGTAAGCGTGGTCATGATGGTCGTTGGCCTGATTTAATTTTTTGCTATTAACGGCATATCTTCTTCTATATAATAAAATAAGCAGCCGATCATTTGTATTAAAAAACGGTACTTTCTTTTAATATCAAAATAACACCTCTGTAGAAGACTCCAATGTTTTTGGAAAGATTGTTGACAGAGCTACGACGGGTGATTTTCCTTTGAGATCACCGGTTAAAAAATCTTCTGGCTTAGCGGAACATTGCCTTAAAGGCCAATGCTCCACTCCACGACAGATCGTAATCGATAATTCTTTTAGATAACAATCCCCTCGAGGCGCAGTCTGCAGGATTGTCTATTGGTGGCACATGGCTCCAAGTGGCGTTAGGAATAATGCATTGAATTTCACTGACCCTATTTGCGACGAAACAATTCCATAGACTTGACTTACCTTGTAGCCAGGTTAGGGCCATATTCAGGTCCGGACTCGCAACAGTTTTAATGTCAGGTGAAGTTACAATCTTTAATACGAAACTCACTAATCTAGCCAGTAATAGCTCCAATCAATGTACTGTACCGCAAGTAATTGTAATACGAACATACAGCATGGTGACGTAGGCAGCTTCAGAAGTGTCACAGAGTGCATATACAAGGTCCTTTCCAAAATAAACGAGACTTTCGCCATAAACATTTTTTGGGGGCGCTATCTGTGAATGAGATAATGCGTTGAAAAGTTACATTTCTCTCTGACTTACAGTGAAAGTTTGGTGACATTCGGCCCAATGGGAGCGAAGTTATTCCGTCTGTTTGTGTCATCGGTACAAAAATGAGTTTCGTACAAAGAGTTAAAATCAAATTTTGTTTTAAAATCGGTAAAACGTTTACCGAATTGATGAAAAAGTTTATGACGATGATTTTCTGTCTTGTGACAGAGTTCATGAGTTGTTTACACGTTTTAGAGGTCGTGAAGACATAAATGACGATAAACATACGGGCCGCCCAAAATGATCACCGGAACTCCACCGAAATTTTGCGTGAATCAAGTTGAATATCTCCAAAACATCGATTTATCGCATTTCAACCGATCATTTGGGATTACGAAAGGTCTGTGCACGTTTTCTTCCGCACAAATTAACTGATGACCGAAAATTGCTTAGGATTCAACATGCGAAAGACTGATTTTTTGACTAAAAATCGCATTTTAACCATCAATTACTCACCGTATTCGCCTGATATGGCACCCTGTGACATCTATCTATTCGGAAAATAGCATTTGGCCATGAAAAAAAAACGCTTTGCATCCGTAGAGGGCATCCAAAAGGCTTGTACTGACATGTTGAAAGACATTTCGGTCAATTACCTGAAACACTCTTTCGAAAAGCTTTTGGATCGCGCAAAACAGTGTATCGAGGTCGAGGAGAAATTAAATAAAATCGAATTTATCAGAACAAAGCTTTTGTCGTTTCTATTTTAGCCCAGTCTCGTTCGTTTATTTTGGAACGCTTCTTGTATATATATATGTATATATATATTTATATACATATACATATATATATATATATATATATATATATATATATATATATATATATATATATATTCATATGTATATATATACACATATATATATATATATATATATATATATATATATACATATATATATATATACATATATATGCATATACATATATATATATATATATATATATATATATGTATATATATATATATATATATATATATATATATATATATATATATATATATATATGTATGTATATATATGCATATATATATATATGCAGGGCGCATCAGCAAAATCCGAAAAAAACACGCAGATTATAATATAATAATAATTGCTTCAATCACCACCTCAATCTGAATCACGAGCTCTCATTATAAATTGATGAATGCAGCTTCAACAGCGGCCTGTAGGGATGCAACATTAGGATGTCTGCACTTGTTGGTAACCTAGTCAATAAAGCTCCACACGTAATAGTCCAGGAGTTTTAAATTTGGGCTATTGGGAGATAAAAACCGGATGCGACCCGTAGCTTTCTTTTTCAGTGAACACTGGACTAGTGACACGGATTATTCTTTTCATTCTAGTAGCATTGGAAAGCATCTGTCGCCCCTTTATTACGTACGAGGTGTACCTCAGGTCCTCTTCGGTGATTCGACGCACGAAAGCCTCGCTAAAACTCAAGATGGCTGTCATTTTTCTGAGCCAGCTTCCTGAATACTTCGAAATGAGGTATTGGGCCCTTCGAACAACTTCCAGGGTCCCTGCCGTCTTCTCCTTCGCATCAGTTTTCCTTGCTGGACTAGGCAAATCTTCCTCATAATTCTCCGTGGCCGCATACTTCTGGGAAATATCGTTAACTGTGGATTTCGGATATCCGAAAAATCTTATAATTTCTGTTGGTGACCGTCCTGCACGAAGACTTTCAATAACTGCCGATCTTCGATTGTATTCCGCACTCGATTGCACTAACTCCGCCACGAATGCACACATGTCGAAATGACAACGAATGACTGCTGTCGTTGAGATCTACTACAGCGACAAACTAATGTGAAGTTTTGCTGCCGCACCCTGTATATATATATATATATATATATATATATATATATATATATATATATATATATATATATATATATATATATATATATATATATATATATATATATATATATATATATCATATATAGCCGAGACACGATTAAAATCAAAAACATCCCAATTCATGTCCAAACATACGTATGCTTCTGGACGAATGAACCCAGTAGTGAGAAAAGTCTCAATGCACCCGTCAGTAGGGTGGAATAGGGTGGGTTTTGCTGCATGATTTCAAATTAGTTTCAATATGACAACATCGACTCTCGTCACTTTAGCAGTTTAGTGAGCTCTTCGATTTAATATAGTGTGTTGCCAATCCGCCTCAGGCTTTCTATACAGACCAGTATATGCACGAAAACATTTTCTTTTGAAAATTCTTAATCCTTTCATAGTATAGGGTTATCCATTTCGTGATAGGAAAGTATAACCCTGCCATTTGACATCTGTCAGAATAAAATGTCATCCAAAGCGTGTTTTTTTAGTTGAAGGTTTCCCATTTAGAAATATGGATCGTTTAACAGTCGAAGAACGCGTTAAAATTATTAAATCTTATTATAAACATGGTGATTCTGCTGTATCTACATTTAAGGGCTTCACGAGCTGATTACGGTCGACATAATTGACCTACACAGCAAACAATTTCGAACACAGTGACAAAATTTGAAGAGAATGGATCGGTTATTGATATTGCAAGGCCTGTGCATCATCGCAACATTCGTTCTGCTGAAAATAACGCTGTCGTTAATCAAAGTTTGGAGGAAAACATTTGGGCTTGTCTTACGGCTCATTGTGGCGGATTTCGCATTTGGATTTGCATCTCTATCCGTACAAAATTCAACTCACTTTAGAACTTAAGCCTCAAGGCCATACACAACGCAGAATGTATGCGAATTGGGTGATTGAACAACAAGCCATTGATAACGATTTTTCGAACAAAATTTTCTTTAGTGATGAGGCTCATTTTTCGCTCAGTAGTTACGTGGATAAACAGAATCTCTCAAAATCCTCAGGTAATCGCAGAAAGGCCTTAGCATCCGGAAAGAGTGACCGTTTGGTGTGCATTATGTTCTGGTGGTGTTATTGGCGCGTATTTTTTTGAAAACGATCAAGGAAGAGCCATTACAGTCAATTCTGACCGCTATGGATGGATGTTAACCGATTATTATTGGAGAGAAATTAAAGATTATGATCTGGAGAACATGTGGTTCTAACAGGACGGAGCCACAAGCCACACAACACAGGCTAATCGAGCACTTTTGCAAGAGAAATTTCCAGGACGCGTAATTTCGAGATTGAGTGAAGTCAATTGGCCCGCAAGATCCTGTGACCTAACACCTTTGGATTTCTTTTTACGGGGCTATGCGAAAGATTGTGTTTACGTGCACAATCCTCAAAATCTTGAACAATTGAAAACCAATATTCGTGAAGTTATGGCCGAGATATTGCCAGAAATGTGCCGAAAAGCCATTGAGGCCTGCAGGAGGTCCCGTGGAAGACATTTGAATGATGTTGTGTTTCACGTATAATGGCATGGTTTAATCTTTATATTCAATAATAAATTTAGTTTCCATCTGAATATTTTATGTGTTTTCTTTAGTTTTACTTTCTCAAGCGTAGAATGGATAACCTTGTACTAGCACTTTAACCATATCAGATCTGACATACATATGTCATAACTGATCTAACATGGTCTGGTAATGGATCATTTTGACTTTATTCTTTTTTTTTTTTGCTTAGGTGCTCATCTTCAGTGTCTGAAAATGGCTCAAAGGAGTCAAAAGGCGTTTGCTCACTTAACTAAGCAAGGCGTGGCGGCTTTTGAAGGAAAAAGAAAATTGGCGTGTGGATACCAAATAAACAAAAAATTGACTGTTAGTAACTTTTGAGAAGCAGCCAATTCTGCCACCTACATTATTCGTATTATTCACCTTCTTTACATTTTTGTCTACTTGTCCTCTAGCAGCAAGTGCAAATGATACCCTGGGCTTGATAGAGCTAGATGATATAACATTTCGGTGGATTTGTGTTTGTTTTGAGGAGAATTTAACTTTTGCATCTTGATCTTGGAGGCATCCTATACATGATGATGGGTGACCAGCTATATTATCTACAGTTTACCCAGTAGAATTTTTATTTAGACTGCGACTGAGTCAATTTGGACTCACCGGGACGTAGTAATCTTTATATTTAACGGTAGTAGTAGTGCATGGCGCGGTTGGTAGCCGAATGACCAAATTATTGGCTTCGATAACACTGATTGACATCGTTTTTTTGAGGATGCTCCCACTTCACAACTCTAAAATTCAAGTGCTTTATCTGTTGAAGGACACTTTGACTGCTGTCGTTTCAAATTGGAACTGAATCTCCAAATTTTTGGCAATAAAAAATTTAACAGCTGATTCTACTTCCTGTAACATTCCAAGAAGATAAACTTTATCCTCTCCATAGCCCACACCCTTCAACAGAAAAATAGATTTTTCTTCGCCTTTGGTGTGCATGCGTATTGAGGGGATTTCATCCTGTTTAAAGTAGCTTTGAATAACTTGAAAAAAACTAATAATTTCGTTTTTAATGTGATTTAATCTCCATTCATTCTTTTAGCTTCATAATTATTTATCTTTTGTTCAGCTGCCAATATACTCTCCACGCTGGCCGAACACGTAAATCGATGGAAATTTTCTAGTACTCTTATTATTTTTTTTTTACGGAAGAAGCGGCAAATACACTGGTTGGCTTCTTCTTATTTTTATATTTTAAATATATCAAATTATTACTAGAGTCTTCTTGATTTCCTTGCATCTTCCATTGTTGGTTTCCCTATTTCTTGATTTTTTTACGTGGCTTCTTTTTTTGATGACTTTTTAACATTGTGATACTAAAGTTTTTTCAATTTTAAAAAATTATTTTCCAACTGGCCTGAAATATTATTTGATTTTTAAAAACTAGTGACAGGGACTTTTAAAAAACACGCCTGTACGCAGCAACTGCTGGACGTAGAATCGACAGCTCACTTTGTCAATTTTGAGTTGCTTTTTTTGAGAACTATCATGATTTTCCACACATAATTACGAACAAAATGATATGGTACGGCAGAAAATTGGAAGAACTGACTGTTTGGCAGTCCTTATCCAATCAATTATTTCAATTGATGTTTGTACTTTCAACCAGGGAACCAGAATTTAGTGCGTTGAAGTAAGGCTTTTTTGTGGTAGGGAGGTGAATGCCCATTTACGCACAGACTTGGGACACCCATGCTGGCAAGAAGGCGACTGGATTACCCACTAAACACCTCCCCTGTCAACCTGACAACCTAGCCTGGAACCGTTTGATACATTACTTCAGACAAGGTTTCGTTTTGTTACGCCGTGAGGAGCCTTCAAGCTGGGGGATCCCTCTTCTAGTAGGAGGGGAGAGAGGAAGAGGAATTGCCAAACAAGCGATCCCCCAGCCGCAACATCCCCAGCTGCTGTGAGTTCCTTTTATCTTTAAGGGCTGCCCGAACATAATGTGCCACCTGGTTCTATTTGTCAACCGATTCGGGCATCCCCGTGACTATATTATCCAGCGTGAGCTCTCCCGTCTTCCTGTAGAGGGCCCTTCGAAGCCTGCCCCATTTAGTGCACACAAAAAATGTGTGGCAGGTATTTTCTTCCTTTCCTGGGCAATGCCAACAATCGGGGGACCGTGACTTACCAATCTTGTGCAGGTTAGACTGCAAACATCCATGCCCGCTCAAAACCTGGATCAGATAGAAGTCAGTCTCACCATGCCTTCGATTTAGCCACGGTATCACATCCGGGATGAGGCACGCAGTCCGCCTTCGTACAATTTGTGTTCGAGACAGGGCCGTCCAGAGCATTAAGCTTGGTTTCGAAAGATGATATCGATTCGTTCGGCGTTAAGTACACACTAAAGAAGGTGGTCCCTGAGCACCGAACCCACACGAAACCATCCCCCCATCCACAACTCTCCACTTGGAAATCTCTGTTCCGAACCCAAATGGCGGAAGTACCAGTTTCGTCAGGATACCGTTATGCAGGACTTTTATAATGGTGTTGCTTACTCAGCAACAAAAAGTCGGCTTTCATGTCCCTCGAAAACTGCTCAAGCAGATTTCGGGCGGCTGAACTGCGGTGTAGGTTCAGCTGCAGGGTACGGGTCATCAAAGTTCTGACTTAGCCTTGGCTAGGGCTTCCTGGAAAACCCGGCATTTCCCCGATCCCAAGACGTGTCCAAAATCAGGTCTTGGATCAGCATCCTTGCAAAGAATACAGTGTGCCACCTTCGTACACTTAAGGCTTAGAATCCTGCTTTAATGTTAGTTTTGGTTTAGCGTATGCGTGTTAGAAGTTTAAAGCCTAGATAGTACTATGAATTCAGAAGATATCGTTCTTTTGCAATTATTAGTGTTCAAGACTTTTGTAATGATATAAGTTCAGAATCAGCATTTAGTGATAAAAGATACAAAGATATAAATTTTAAAGAATATTTGTAAGTATTTCTGGCACCCTTATTTGTAGCAAATTGTGGTGTTTAAGACCGGCAGGAAACGGGTGCTTATGTTTTGGCACAAGGCGACCTATAAAGAATACCGAGTTTAGCTGACTAGCTTCGCTTTACGGCAGCGTACGCATGCTTGTCGGCTAACTATTTGCAGGATCATATGGGACAGGTTCCTATCGCGCCATGAAGCTACGCTATAAAATATTGATCAAGCATACTCTGTGTTACTAGACATCCCCAGCTATTTCAATTTTTTTATTTCCTTTTAATGGGTGTTGATCAAGCTTCTCTACAAGTATGTTATATAAAAATTTTGGCTAATGAAGGTTAGCGGGCAAGGAAGCTTGGGATGAATGCAAACATCGAACAAAAGAAAAAACCTCCGTTCCTTCTGCGAAGAATATCATTCCAGTACAAAGGGGAAGGAGAGAGCACAAATGGTGTCAAACGTAAGGATGTTAAAAGTGGCTAATAGTGAACTACTCATTCCTACTTAAACTGCGTAAACTTGATATATGACTGTCTCTATTCTGATACTAATTGTGATCTGCTTCTCCCCCGTCAGAAGCTACCACTGTCAATCGCCTCAGGGCAGTTTGACTGCTGTTTTTTTAGGGTTTTGTACTAAAATACAAAACCCTATTGCAATCACGACCTGTGTCCGTCTGTCCGTCCGTCCGTCCGTCCGTCCGTCCGTCCGTCCGTCCGTCCGTCCGTCCGTCTGTATGTCACAGCACTTTTTCTCCGAAACTATAGAGGCTACAGCCATGAAACTTTGTAGAAACGTCAGAAGTAGTGACCTCTTGAAAGTTCAAGGGTGGAAAAATTTTTCAAAGGTGTTTAAGGGGGGTCTTCCCATATAAGGGGGTGACCCCTCAAGAAAAAATTTTCACCATTGGTAGGCGAGTAGGTGTCATTAGAAAGGTCTCAATGGGATCTTTTCAAAACAAGTCTTAAAATTGTCTTATAAGTACCGAGGGGGGAAGGGGAAGGGGAAATGTACGAACTTTTCGCGTACCCTCCCTCGCGATTGGACACCTTCCATCCGAAAAATCTGAAAAAAATCATGAATGTAGGCCTTAATGAGTACAACAACAACAAAGACATGAGAAGTCGTAATTCACTCAACTTTGTTAGTAATAGTATGATTTATCGATTTTGTGTTTTCTTGAATAAAATCTAAACGGTTCCCTTAAACTCAATAAAATTTAGCAAAGAGATGACTATTTATAAGATTGGTCTTTTCGGAAAGTTTCATAAAGATCGAATAGTATTTACCGAAGTTATAGCGATTTGAATTTTCGTGTATTACTATGGAGCAATATGCCCTGTATTACTATGGAAACATATTGCTATGGAGCCATATGCGCTTTTTACCGACTTAGACACTACAGCTTTGCTAGAATTTGCATGAAAATTTCAGGAGTGATAGTTATCATGAAGATGAGTACGTACAATTGAAACAAGTCAAAGAGACAGGAGAGAGCTCCTAGCAAAAGGGCTTTGTAACCATTCTACGATTCGAAAAAATAGGCCATGAATCGATGATTACAGTACAGAGGAGTGGCCCCTGAAAAAAAATTTCATGAAAGGTAGCCGATATGAGTATCAACTGAAAGTTCTCTATGAGAGCTTTTCAAAACAGTTCTTAAACTGACAGTTTTTGCTTCAGTGGGAGCACAGGGGGGGAAATACATGAAAAATGTGTTTCCTCCCTCGCGAACATCTGAAAAAAATATCAAAGGAGATATTTATGGGTATAACTATAACAAATACTTCAGAAGTCAAAATTCGTTCAACTTTGTTAATAATAATGATCCTCGAATTTCACATTTTCTCCAATTAAATCGTCTTTGACATGTTTCTTGATTTTATTCGTTGCTGGTTACTGCATTTTGTAAGTTGAGTACAAAACCCTTCTGACATGAGCATAGGTCTGTCTACCCAACTTGTTTAAGTTTACCGCCGTTTTCTGTATTTCTTTTAGTCCGTGCGGTTGTTTGTCCGTTTACCCGTCCGTCAAGAGGTCCATAAATATTTTTAGTGTGCAGAAAGTTTATCTTTGTAAAATTTTAACGCAAGCGTCAGACGCTTCCGCGGCTTAAGTCCACTTAAAATTGCGTAGTTAAAAATTTCATTTACTTACGAGTATATCTACGATAGAGTAAGAATAGGGCCTGAAATTTTATAAAGATATTCCCAATTTAATGTAAGAAAACAATAAATTGCCTTTTCTAGCGGTCAAAAATGGACCAAACTCTGCAAAATGTAAAAAAAAAAAATGCCAATAGCTGGTGCGTGAACTCTAGAAGTTAAGCAATTGTCTGTCCTTCAATGGAACCATACTTTAACCCTTCCGGATGTCATCTAGAAGTACAACAAGACACATATGTATATGAGAAAATATCCTTACACAAAAATTTATACTACTCAGCATTCATACAATCGGAGTCAAAAGTGCGTATCTGAAATCTTGGCCAAATTGGCTCGTTTAAAATGATCCCCACACAATTTTATAGAGGAGTCTGGAGGCACGCAAGCTCCCATCTAGGATAGGGTGAAATCAGGTTCAATTCTAGGAGCAGACAGACATTGTACACATTCCGATACGGCAAACATATGTATGAACAAGTACTTCATATGTCTAGGATCGACAAAAGGGTACAAGTCGAATTAAACGCCAAGACTATAAAGAGTCACCCCGTAGCGGTCGTAGGTCGTCGTCATCGTTCTCGTCGGCTCGCAACCCCATACAAAATTCATAAATCATAGAAATATCGAACTGATAACTGACTCATGTGCACAGCAGCAATAAAAGATAAGAAATTACCAACGAAATATGCTTTTCGAAATGGCATTTAGAGCATTTTTTGTCCTCCTACATATTCAGGCTTCTCTGCTAGCAAATAGTCCTTGTTGTTGCGAATAGTCCTCGCTCGTGATTGTGTCGCTGGTATTTTGCTTCAAGTCTTCGCAAAACATGCCATCATACAAGCGTGCCCAGACAATACGCAGACAATATCCAACAGACACTTGGCCATATATCCTTAATTTATGTCTTAGCACTAACTGCAAATGTTATTGCTGCTGCTTGTGCTGCTACTGCTGTTTATTCGATTTGCAGAGCAAGCCTTGATTGAAAACAAAATATTGCTGTCATGATAAGTATCTTTTATCTGTTCATATGTAGATATAATAAAATGCAAAATGGCAAATAATTAATGGACTCTTGCTTGTCTCTGAATGGGATGGATGACGATGACTATGAAACAAATAAATGATGCTGGAGAGATCGTCAACAAATCTATACATAAATAATAGAGTTGAGAAATCAATTTATTCAGTGTTGAATGTTGGTAGGAAATTTATTTTTCCATGTTTTTCTTTATTTCGGGGTGAGAATGGAAAATAAGAAGAAGAAGAAGTTTTATTGTTGACCTCTTATGATTTAATGAGCCATAAATAAATTAATCCGTGAAGCTATTAGATAATGTATAGGCATTTGATGATTTTACGACGGTGATTCCATGAAGGTTGTGTAGAATGTGTGAAAATTGGTATAAATGGATAAAATTAACAAGATAGCTATAAAATTCTTTAGAATGTAAGAGTTAATGAAAATCATTTTTATTGAAGTGATAATTTACGATTGAGAAAGTCTATTAATTGTTTAAGATCTTTTGTTGGCTAGTTTTATGATAAAATTAATACTTTATAGGTTAGGTAGCTTTTGGTTATGCAAATATTTTAGGTTACGCGTGTAAGCAATAGAGACAAAATTCAAGGTTTTTAGTAGCATTTAAACGGAGAATTAACTAGCACTGATTTTTGATTGAATCTTTTTATTGCTATTTTTCGTATTAACATTAAGAATTAGTATTGTTAAATAAAATTTGAAAGATTTCTTCAACACATCGATTTTGAAAGAATTTTCATTTTGTTTCTCGAGAAGCCTTAATCTCTTCAACCAGTTAGGAGTGTATCGAAATGTCGAAAATTAGAATTAAAGCTCGTGATGGTGCTAGGTCAACGGAATGAGGATCTAGTCATTTTTTGCAACATTATGTATAGTTAAGGCAACATTATATTGTTACAAAACAGACTCTCTATCGCGTAGTGCAGTCTTGTAGATGGCCACTGTCAAAATTCACCTCGTAGTTTAGTTTTGACCGCGCGTGGGAGCCGGCGTGTCCGCGGAATTTCGAAAAATAAAGAAATAGCAATATTGGGCGGTGTTTCGATTCTTGTTTTTGCAAGAAAAATTGCGCAGCGTAATCAAGGAGCGCTTGAATTTTGTATATGGAGACTCTGTTTCTGCGATAGCGACCGTAAAAAATTGGTTTAGCAAGTTTCAACTTGATCGTAAGTCGGTTTTTGATAAGCCACGCCCATGTGCCTCGGAACCAACTTTCACAGAAGATAACGTGACCAAAATCTACAAGCTCTTATAGGCAGACCGCCGATTGAAGATGTGCAAGATAGCTAAGACAGTAGTCATCTCAAAAGATTGCGTGCGTCATATCCTGCATAAAATTTTGGGCATGAGAAACCTGTCTGCGTGATGGGTCAGCGTTTGGTCACTCCGGACAATAAACGCAATCGTGAGACCATTTCAGAGCAGTGTTTGACGCTGTTTAAGCGCAATCCGAAGGAGTTTCTACATCGTCTTGTGACCGTTGACAAAACTTGGTTCCACTTCAACTTCACCACCAATCAGAAACTGTCGGATATGAAGATGCAATCCTCAGTGGTCCTCTTCTCTGTACCTGTGCCAAGCATTTCGGTATACGAGCAAGGAGATAGGTCTCTAGCAGCACGAATCACGTCAGTGAGTCTTTCCTTGATGAGTCTCTAGCACTTTCCTAGCAGTGTCTAGCAGACATAACGGGCGGTGTGCAGACGACTATCCGGGGGTTTCCTTCCCCTTGCTGATCAGCACAAGCATCACCGCTTTCCATCGTACCGGGAAAACCCCATCCCGTAGGTAAATGTTGAATGTGCTGAGTAGCATGTCAGGACAATGGTGATAGACAAGTTACAACATTTCAGCTGGAGCCCCATCTGGACCTGTAGCCTTCTTTGCTTCCAGTTGCAGCTGTGCAAAAAGTTGAGACTCGATTGCTGTTTATCGTAGGCAGCGTCAATATGGATAAGATGGGTGAGATAGAGCCCCAGCACTGTCTCGTCTTTCTTCTCCGTTTCAAATATGCAAGGCGTCCGTAGGGCACCAAGCATAACTAGCTTGTGACCAAGGCCCCAGGGATCCTTGTTCACATTGTCCTCTAGATTTTGCTAGCAGCAAACCTTATTGTTGTTGCATGCTTCATCAGAGTTCTGTGCCCGTTGAGCCTCACACCGAAGCTTGTGATAGTCCCTTTGCTTTTCAGCTTTTCAATTGATCATCAGAACATTGGTAACTTGCCATGCTGGGGTCTCCAATGGGGCATAGAAGTACTGCAGGCAGTCGTGATGATGCTCATGGTTGAGTTCACTACATCTTGAGGTGCCAGTTCTTCTGTCCCCTGCGAATAACCCTACAGCGAATAACCTGCCGTGTGTACCTCGGCGAACCTCTCGATATCCATCCTTCTGAACTTTTACCCAATTGCAGAAAATTGAGAACATCAACGTCGGGAGACAACATCACAGACCTTGAACAGAATGCACCGATGATCATTGGCTGAGTAGTCCTCAAACACTATATTTGTGTATCCTTCGTACCAAGGGCTCCAAAGTGAATGTTACGTCCAATATGGTTTCTTCACAGCCAATATTACTATTCGAACATGTCAAAATTATCCTCAGTAAAGCACAAAAAGTAGTCATGGCCCCTCGACGACTCTTTTATTCCGGATACATTGATAAAAAGGTCAAAGTTTTCTGTGACAAGACTCTGATCAAACCAGTTTTGACATATGGACGTCATATCTGGTACAACCAGAGTGCTAGAACTATGGGAAGATTAGGAGTTTTTGATAGGGAATGTCTTCGTGCATGTACTGGTTTGTACCAAAAGCCTGAGATGGATTGGAAGCACTATATATTGAACAGAAGAATTCATCAAATTGCTAAGTTTATGAGAGTCGATATCTTCATATTCTTCGGAGTTATATTGCAAGATCTGTACCTATGAGTGATAGCCCCTGGAGTTCACAGCCATTCTACCCAACAAACGGTCGCATTGAGGCTTGTCTTGCTATTGGCTTCGTCCCTCCAGAAGTATTCGTGTAATTGGACATGAATCGATATGTTTTTGATTCTGACGGTGTCCCAATTCTATATCAAATATATAGACAAGCCACCCGATGAAAAGATAAAATATCCTCCGAATTCGAGCTCACGCGACCAACGATTCCAATAGAAATACTCATTTGCTAGATTCGTTGAAGCTGGTCCCGCTGAGATGGAGCAATCTAGACATAGGTGGCTAAATGATAATGTCAAAACCTCGCTTCGTTTTACTTTTCCGCTGGAATGCAGCTTATTCCAAAGAACTGTTCTGTAACCGATGACATTCTCTCAGTTAACGTCCATGCATCATTGGAGATATTGCTCTCGATTTCCGGGTAGACCGCTTTTTTCCATTCACCCGAAATTGCTTGCGAGAATGAAATTTCGTCGATGATTCTACCTCGAACCCGTCCGCATTTTCGATTTCGCCAGTTGCACCACGTTCAATCTGCTGAGCCTTTGACCGCATATTTGCATTTGTTGGGTTGCTGGCATAGTAACTACGAGTATTCGCACGATTTACTGCACAATCTTGACAATATTGTTTAGAAGGGCACCACCTGACGCATCCACGGCTTCACTTGGTTCGTTCATTCATAGCATCTTATGAAAACAAATCTTCGTAGCTTGTACATGGGCTGATAAGTCCCGGGATTTTTCAATACGTGGCAACTCTGAAATCATTTCGAGAGGCTCATGTATCATCACATTTGGTACATTTATTTCCGAGTACAAGATACAGTTGTTAAAGTGACGCTACTTTCGCCTTTGAAAAAAAAAACTGGAATATTGCATCTTGATCAAACATTGCTTTTTTTATGAGAAAAACTTCTGGAAAATTATTGCAATAGATTGTAAAATGTCAATTCACATCTACTCCTTTAAGAGAAGCAGGTTATTGGTGGTTTAATGAATTCAAAATGGATGATGCACCTCACTTTGGAAGAACAAAAGAGGCTATGAATGCGGAAATCGTAAAGCAAGTGTATCGAATCGTTTTGAGTGGTCCAAAAACAAAGTTGCGTAAGTTGGCTAAGGCGATGGGTATGTCAAAAGACGGTTTTACATAATGTACGATATGTTGGAGATGAAAAAGCTATCGACGTGATGGGTGCACCATTTGCTGACCGTTGACTAAAAGCAGCAGGGCTTTATGACAGCTTAATTGAAGAAAAAAAAATGTTTTTCGACGTTTTGTGACAATGGATGAAACACGGGTCTAAAGCTAAAGCCCCAAAACTGGCCAAAGGGGTCAAAAGTGCAACGCTCAGGTGCTAAAGTGATGGCTTTCGATTTTTCGGATGCGCATGGAATAATCTACATCGATTACTGCGGAAGGGAAGAGCAGTCACGCGAGTATTACGCAGCATTATAGGATAAATGGAAGGACGAACTAGACCTCAAGCGGGAATGAAATCCAGATTAAATGAGGAAGTCATTGTGAATAACGATGCGTATTTCGAAGTTTTGGACGTTTTGTACTACAGAAAGAGTATTGAAATGTTGAAAAATCGCAATACTACGTGTATCATCCTCAAAAACAAAAATGCTTGCTTTCATCAAAATTCCCTGGACATATTAGCCCAAACTGTAGTGTTGGCATGGGACTCACTAAGAAAGCTTAGCTTAGTACCCAAACTCAACATCTGAATGGCCGACAAATATGCTTTCGATTCTTCTTGGTTAAAATTTACCTTTATGCGTTGTTTTGTCGAGCATATAAACTTTTTATCGAAAATTCTGAGATATCTGACATTGGGTATTTTTCTATTCCACATTTCAAATGGTGCAACATTATTCAAAGATTTTGTAATGCAGCGATCTCTCACTTAATTCGCATTGTCGCGTTGGCTTCAGCCAAAAAAAAAATCACGGAAGACCAAATAAGATTAACATGCAACGAGTAACGTTCTGTTTTTACGCTCTGCCAATCCATTCTGCTGTGCAGTGTATACGATTGTCAGACGTCTGTAAATATCTTCCTTTTTGAATAGATTGCCCATAGTATAATTGCAATATTCGCTGCCATTATCGGACTATATAGCTTTAATTTTTTGGCCTGTCTGTTTTTCAACGAAACTCTTTTAATCAATGATTTTTGATGCCACTTCATCTTTTTCTTTGATGAAATATATCTTGCACCAGCGTGTAGCGTCGTTGACCATGGTAACAAAATACCGCGCAGCATTGAGAGGCATAGTACGCATCGGCTTGCAAACATTCGTATGTACAGTTCCGAGAACTTTGTACGACCGTTAGATTTTCTTTGGAAATGTTAGACTTGACAATTTACCGGCTAAACAGATTTTGCACTAGCGATTGTTAATGGCCCGTCAAAATTTAAGCCTTCAACATTTTTTTCTTAAAAAGCCGTCGGGCCTTGTTTCTTTGAGTGAGCAAACGCGTTTCGACTGCTTTGAGCCATCTTTAGAGTCTGACACTGACGATGACTCAATGGAGTCGAACGCGTCTGCTCACTCAAAGGAGCAAGGCTCGATGGCTTTTGAATAAAAAAGAGAATTGGCCTGCGTTTATCAAATAAACAAAATAATTGACTATATCAACACGTTTCTTTTCATGCATTTTCTTCACATAACTGTCTGTAAATCGCAAAAATATCCATACGATTCATTTGTGTCAGAAGACTTATTGCCGCCAAATTGCACACGATTGTTCATTCACTTTGGGCAAGTGAAATAAATCTTCTTTCCGATCCGCGATTAATTTAATTTTTTTCGTTGATTGTCTTTATGAAAATTCACTTCGCAGGTTTTGTCTACTATTTTAAAAACTGACATCAAATCTTAGAGAAAACTTGAGGAGCAGAAAAACTGGCCAAATGCTACCGACTATGGTGCCACTCCCCTTTTGTTGGTACTGTCCTGGTTGGGGCTCTCTGGCTTCCACCAACTCACACGGAAATGGGTGTGGCTGCCACTCGTTTGCCTCACTGAGTCTTCTAAGAGCCGTTGACACAAAAATACGGTCGGGGTTTGTGGCAAAGAGCGCCCGCCCTGGTGATCGCTGGTCAATTAGTCCTCTAGTATTCGTCAGTTGTATTGTGTATATCTTAGTAACAGGGACTTTGAAGCGATTGTCACTTTGGGTATGTTTCCCGCCCAACTCTAGTGGCGGTAAATAGGTATGTTCTCAGTAATTAAACTACATGTGCTGTTCTAGATGCCATTTATAGAACCTCCTTTACCCTGCGCTCAGATTGACGTATGCCCCATTCAATAACTCTAGCATTGAAGTCTACCCCAACGTGCACTTGCCCCTCGGTGCTCAAGATAGCGTCCTCCAAGGCATTGAATTTAGCCCGAAAGGGTGGCAACGGCTTGTTCAGCGTTGAATAAGCACTTAAAAAATATTGTCGCTGAAGACCTCACCCATACACAGTCATCTTCTCGTCTATAGCGCCGCACCTATTGGTGGGCGCCACCTCGAACCCAAATGCCTCGGTTACCAAATTCGTCGGAGTACCACGCTTGCAACTTTTTGAAGAACAGAACAGAAGGTCGGCTTTCATACCCCTCGTGAGCTGCTGAAGCAGATCCTGGACATTTAAGCTTCGGTGCAAGTTAAATTATAGAATTCAGCTCATTGGAGTACTCATATGGATTTGATTAGGGCCCGTTGTGAATTCCGGCGTACCGCCATTCTCCCATTCGCAACTTCAGGTTGTGGCCGTAACATATCCACCTTCCTTTGGGCATTTATACCTTTTCCCCTGTGTATTTAATTAATTTTTTTAAATTTCACCAGTTTTCCTCTAATTTGAATTTCCGCATTATCACAATCCTACCCTTTTCCCTTATTTCCAATTACAAAAAACTAGTAATATAATGATAATTTTAATTTTCCCACTAACAACATTCCATTCATTATTTCCCACTAACAAAATTTCATTCGATACATTTTCCCTAAAAAAACCTAATTCCTTCCTTCATACTAACTAATTCTATTCACTTACTCCCACTAACAAATTTCACTTTTTTTATACTAACAAAAAATTTCCCTTTTAACAAATTCCAATTTCGTGCCCATCAAGAAAGAGTTGAAGTTGCTAATTTGATGGATGGGAAACCAATAGAATGTGGCACCGTTGGTAGCGTCGTGGATTCTCGACCGAGGGTCTGCTGGGACCCTGGGTTCAAGTTTCCCGACCGCAGGGAAGCACTTTTTTTGGAGTATCGGCAAAATCAATAATTTCCTTATATATGTGTCACTTCGCATCTAATCAAACGCTTCTTTGATTATGCAAATTGCCATACATGCAAAAATGGAAATTATTACGTTTGTTGATACGAAAAAAAGATGTGTGGGTAGCGGAATCGAAGTGTATTGAACTTGGATTACGTTACCCAGATGCGGCCGCGGTAATGAAAAATGAAAGGATTGCAGGATCGGATTTGCCGGAGGTGAAATGCTGAGTCGAGTTCTTGGATTTAGGGCATTCTGTATTTGGTATTTGGGAAGTAAAAAGTGAGTTTTTGCGTTGATTTGTGGAATTAAGGATTCGGTATTTGGGAAGTAAAAATGAGTTTTTCCGTTGATTTGTGGAATTAAGAATTCGGTATTTGGTTTTTGGGAAGTAAAAGTGAGTTTTGAGGTGATTTGCGGAATTATAGATTCAGTATTTGGTTCTTGAGAAGAGAAGGCGATTTTTGGTTTGGAAGAAAGTGAGATGGTAACGACAACAGTGAATGGTGCAAAGGAAAAAGTAGAATTAACAATTGGGGAAGTTTTATTGATTGAATTGTGATATAAATGGATTTAGCATTGTGAAGTGCATGAATTTTCTTTATGAAAAGGTGAAAGGCGAGCATTGCGTGAATTTTCCGAAAAGGGGGTTCAGGGCGATACGATATGGGAATGATTGTAGTGATCGAGACGATTATGAACCATTGAAACTGAGGTGAAATTTTTTTTGTACCGCCTGGAAATCGTTTCGGCGAAACGAATTTGTTAGCGAATATTCTCAAAACTTGGACTTTATTTATAGAACAAATTACCAAGCGTGTCAGTTTTTATAGTGGTTATATATGTTTCATATCAATAACGTCAATCCGGGAAGATGGAATCAGCGTTTTATCGACCTAAATTAAAAAAAAAAGAAACGTTTAAATCATATTAGTGGCCGACATTTTATTAAATTCATTCAATTTAATTCATTGTCAGGAATATTATTTTAGTAACTTTTTCAGTGCCCCCCCTCTCCAGTTGCAGAGCACTCGGTATCATTGGAAGGAGTGAGTAATATTTTTAATTACCTTTTTACTTCTGTGACCAAAAAAAAGGTGACATTTGAATTTAAACTGCGCGCGTCGAAGAATATGGAGAATTATTTTTTTTTAGGTTGGTAGTACTGTCAGTGATATCTATGTCAAATTTACACGTCAAAATATTCATTAGTGTTTGAGATACGCGTCGTTTCCGGGATGGCCTTCAGTTCCGTCTTCGCTGCGGCTTGAATCTCCTCTATCGTATCAAAACGGTGTCCCCGGAGAGCTCTTTTGAGCTTGCTGAACAGCCAGAATCGCACGGTGCCAGATCAGGTGAATACGGTGGTTGCTGAACGATATGGGTTGAGTTTTTGGCGAAATAATCATGAATTACGAGTGCATTATGGGATGGTGCATTATCGTAGTGTAAAAACCAAGAATTGTCTTTCCACAATTACGGCCTTTTTAGGCAGATAGCGTTACGAAAACAACGCATAACGTTCAAATAATATTCCTTGTTGACTGTTTGGCCCGGCGGAAGGAATTCATAATGCACAACACCACGATAATCGAAGAAGAGAAGAGGTTGCTGGTCGCCCAGGACGCTCTTCGTCTTCGACACGTTCACGGCCGGCTTTGAACTTACTATACCACTTACATATAGCCTCATCACCAAAGGCCTTCTACACTATCCTCAAAGTATCCGCAGCAGAAAATTGAATCCGAAAACAAAATTTAATGCAAGTTCAACAAATTTCGACATCGCAAAAAACCAAAAACTCACTTTTAGTAGCTCACAAAACGACGCGTATCTCAAACACTAATGAATATTTTGACATAGATGTCACTGACAGTACTACCAACTTTAAAAAAATAATTCTCCAAATCCTTCGACACGCGCAGTTTAAATTCAAATGTCACCTTATTTTTTGGACACAGTAGTATATTATATAACAAAACAAATTTTTTTCTATCCTATGAGTATTTGAAAAATTTCCTGTCCTTTTGTGAAAAAGGGGTTTTAATTTTCTTTTTTGTAATCAATTTGGTTTTTTCCTTTGATTTGGATTTTGTTTTGTACATTGGATTGTTATGTTTCTTGAATGAAAATGGCCCGTACATATTAAAACCATCATCTTTCATTTCTCAAGGTGACCTCCCCTTTCCCGTCCTTTTCCCTTTGTGTTAGTTATTATATGTAAGGTGGCTCAGCACGAGCAGGAGATGTCCTGGAAGACCCGCGACACGACTGAGCGCTAACCGGCCTCAGTATGGCACCCCGAGTTACTCAACCCTCTGCTAATATTTAATGTCTGCAACTGTGGTGACTTCCGCGGTTGCAACAGGCCTCTTTGTATAACCGTAATCTTTTTGACCCTAATAAGGTAGTGAGGTCACCAGGTTCTGGCTTAGCATCCTTGCAGAGAATGCATTGTACCCCGACCGTGCGCCCCTTTCTTTTGTTCTCTATTTGACCACAATTATAGCTCAGAGAGCTCCTATTGGGTTCCTTAAAGCCGTATGCTGTGTCTTTATATTCGAGCCACCTGAAGCAACGGAGAGGAATTGCTCTTCTCCGTTTTCTACAGATAACCCAACCTATTTTGATTTTGCTTTTCACTAGGGTTTGTTGGGCAACTTTATTGGTCAAGTTTACAATAGCCATGTGTGTCCCCTGGTGTCCCCGTACTAGCCTTACATTGAACTCACTTAAACTAGGGAATTCCCTTTTCATGGCCACTTCTACTTCGGGTTCGTCCGTTCGTCCGAAAGTTTGCTATTGGTTTGTGCGAAGCAGCGGTTACTTTGGCTCCAAAAACTTTTTTGAACGCCACCGCAGGTGGCTTCCGATCCAAACCCCATCAGTAAAACTTCAGACCGGGTTGGCCGCTCAGCTTTTATGGCAGTTTTGGTTTATTCTGACCCAGTGAGCCCAGTAAGCAGCACCTCTTGTAAGAATTTGCGCCGTGGATTGTGTTTTAATTTCCGTACCTATCGGAAGAATCTTTGTTCTCCCCTTCTTCGGAAGGCTCTTTGTATGATTTTTCAAGGAGATGCTTTATGGTCGCTTTTTTGGCTGTCCTACTTAGCACTACCTAAAACTCCTTGTTCGGACTAGTAGCTTCATTTACTATCTCGTTCTTTTTCCTTTTCTCGCGCGCATCTTCGATTAGGCTGCCGGCCATCTTTTTGGTACTGCCAGGAGGTACTGAACACTCCATTAGAGAGCTAGGCGTTTTGGTCTCTTTACACCTTAAGTCACATCCGCTTGTAGTGCGTGATTCGATCTATGAGCTCTTCTAGCTCGAGAGCTCTGTTTCTGACGTTATTGTTGATGCTTTTTTGTACGTCACAAGAGCGGCTTTCAGTTGTTTGACAATACTCCCCGCTTTCCAAATAAGTCAAGGCCATGGTGCTTTCTGAGGTAGCTTCTTAAAAAAGCCTCTCGTTTTTCGAATTTTGTACCTTAATCGCTTGAGTGACGGTAGCAAGAGCGTCACTTAATAGCGAAACCTCTCCTTCCTCCTCTTTTGCCTTGTCTGTCATTTTGTTCGCGGATAGTTCCAGCTCCTGCTTCTCTCGTACAGAGTGCTCCGAGGTGTTCATAATTCTCTTACTGCACTCAAAGGCTGCAGCTATATCTGGTTGAACCATGCATTTCCGTTCATCTAGCCGTTTGTCGTCTATCTCTGATTTTTTAACCGATGTTGTTGCCGCTAAAAATGACGCCAGGATTGTTGGTTCCCCTATTGGAGCCAATGTTACCTTTGAAGATATTTGCTGTGATTTGGTGTTTGGATTTTCGGAGTTTGCTGGCTTTATCCATGTTCGGTCTCTTGTTTCAACAGTGTTTGCGCAAACCATGGTCTACGACTGAATATATTTTCTATATGGGGCTCAAGATTGCTTGTAGATATATCTGTTATGGAAGCCAAGTTCACCACTTCTGTAACATTGCAGTCGCTAAATGATGACGGCTGGGAGCCTGCTCGCTCACTATCCTCTGCCGTCAGTACTGGGGATTCGTCCCCTTGCACTGTAAATTTGTTCTCCTCTAACTTTTGATCAGGGTTTCTTCCTATAGCGTTTAACCATGGCGAGTAGGCTTGCCAAGCCGCAAAGTTTCGTTCATGGCCTCCTGGCTCCCTTCACTCAATGGGCCCGGGTAGCTAAACACCCCGAGGATTTAGGGGTGAGAAGTGCCTTTCTTCTGGATTTTTGTATTCACAAGCCTCCAAAAACACTCTTGTTGACCAGCACTCCTGTTGCAACTGAAATACTGAAAATATGACGATGTTGCCAATAACGCAAATTGCAGTCCCCAACTTCGATAACAACTTTTGGGTTTGAGTTCTTCTTTCTACAATTTACATTCACAAAATCAAAATCTATGTTTTTTTCGACAGGAAAGCCATAAGACCCTGTCACAAAATACAAAATTGTCTTCGCGCCTAAATTATCTTTAAATTCCTTAGCCATTTATAACCTCATCCCAGCTACTTGGCACGCTTAATGCATTCGTGCACCATGCAGTCTCATTATTATATAGAAACCTCATCACAATCAAACCTTGTGTCAAACAATAAAAATTTTCTCCTCTTGGTCTAATTGACTGAGTGTATCAGCGCAATTGTACTTTACAATTACCCACCGTACTCGTGCCCATAAATACATTGTACAGATGCGTACTCGTATCTTCATTTTGGTACGTGGCACAATTCAATTGATAAATTATTCGCTTCATTTATTATTTCCTACAGAACCTTTTCATCTTGCTGTCAAACAATAGAGACCTCATCGCCTCAGGTGGTAAAACATCTCTTGCATATGTTTTTATGCCACTCCACTTACTTATTTAATTTTCATTCATTAGCACCTCCCAAGCCAACACTATTCTTGTTACCTTGCACGCCGGCTAGGTCGGCTGAGGTGACTTGCGCACTAGCTGGCTCGACAGTCGACTGCTATGCGTGACTGAATTCGCCAAGCAACCCATCAAAGCGAGCCAGCCAGCAACTAGGCAAGAAAGGTAACGTGAGGTGGTCGAGTCTTCAGCAATGCTGAGGAATCGTTCGTGCTCTGGATACTCTTGAAAACCTCAATCATATGCTGTTCATATTTCATTTGACTTATTCACGCAATTAGCCAACTTATTTGTATCTTATTCGAGAAATGCGTCGGCAGCCTGCTCTAGATACCTCACCTCGTATGCAAAGCACTCACCTGAGTTGGCCCAACAAAGGCGAGCCATTCCTTTCAATCATGGGGTTCGGAGGAAAAAAAGAACGCCAGACAAGAGGGTATAAAATTCAATTATGAGCCATCAATCTGACAGAATAATTGGAATATATTAAAGCGTTTTCGATGCAAACAGTAACAATAGTCCATAATTATGTGGGTATACAGTAGACTGATATTGGCAGCAATGAGCGGTTTTGTGAGGAACAACAGTGGCCCTAGACTGGACCTCATCGGCTAGCCGTGCCCGGGAGCAGTTTGCCAAAGTTCATTGTATGTTTTTCGACAAGGGTATGCAAAGAATGCGGTCAGGCGGTAGAATGGAGAAATTATCACCCAAAATATTTTGGGCTGAAGCAGTCATCAAAGGAGCGATAAATTTCACTTATTTTTGCAGTGAATGCCTCTGAACAATCGACGTGCAGGTTCAAAACGTGCCTTAATAGCGACAAGCATGTTTTCATGCTCACTGAAGTTTGCTAAGCATGGAACCACAATGAAGTGAAAATAAAATCATAACCTTAATTGCCCACCTCGCGGATGTTTATGGTTCAAAAATAAGAAAACCTTTTTCAACATTTGACTGGAGTTGCTCATCTTCGAAATCACGCGGCCGTGCTTTCGCGGAGTGAACAAAATAATTGTCTTTAGTAAATTGAGACATTTTTCAATCGATCGCGTATCTCAAGATCGTCATCTTGATATTTATGTTAGCAAATGTGAAGCCATTGACTTCAAACCGTCGTTAAAATACTTAATTATATGCTACCCGAGGGCAGCTCTTGCCATGATTGTTTAGGTAAAAACCCTTTCAGGTAACCGCCAAAATTCAATGGTTTATAGACTGTTCTATACCCTCTTCCACTGGTTGACTTATAACCACTAATTACTACCCTTTTCCCTCTCAATTGCCGGAAGATGTTCATGCGTGTCCGTCGTTTAAGACTTTTGATATCTAGAGCACATCGCTAACCACTCATCCAGCGCAGAAGATGCTCAGATTGTTTTTCATCGATCGGATGATTGCACGAAGCCTCTCTCTAATTGATTGGTGGCTTAAGTCTTAATTGACTTGAAATTACCCCATCATCTCGTCTCGTAGATTGAATTCACTGCAGTGGTTGCTGCTGCAGATACTCGTACGAGTACAAGTTACATGATTGCATCTCAACTTCTCGTATACCATACAATCAAGATGTTATGAAAAGAATCAATAAATTCCGCGCTGATATGCACCTTGTTCGCGAACGATAATTGCTCTGATTGATTTACATAAGTACGATCAATTTTTGCGTTGCGCGTAAAACGATAACGCGATTTGCGCGGTAGTGTTGGGAATGGTCGATAAATTTTCGATGGTCAAAGAGGAGTTGGGTTGGATACATGATTAGCTAAGAGGAAGCAGGATTGCTTCCTTTAGACAGGTTTTGCTAAAATTAAGACATATTCTGTGATGGCTTTATCTGCGGAGTTGATTATACACTGTGGAGGTTTCCGTTGAGACACAAATTTTCATTTATTGATCAAAATTATGGTATGGCGGTTGATATTATGAAAATGATAGCAGATTATCACATTTTTTTTCATGAGAAAGAATCAAATAAGATATTGTTATCTAAACATTGATTTTTTTAATAAACTGCTTTAACAGAACTGAGTTACTTATAAAGAAGTCACACAAAGGGTCCTAGTAAAATAGAACCGCAGAGAAATGCATATACGAGGTGTGTTCAAAAAATATCGCGAATTTTGTGTTTTTTCAAAAATTTTTTATTTATTCATGAATATCTATTTTGTCCCCTTCAAAGTAATCCACATGAGATATCATACACTTGTGCCAACGGTTTTTCCAATCTTCGAAGCACTTCAAAAAATCATTTTTTTTAATCTTGTTTAGCTCCTCCTTCGATGCCGTCTTTATCTCGTCAAGCGTAGCGTAACGTCGTCCTTTCATAGGCCTCTTCAGTTTAGGAAACAAGAAAAAGTCACAGGGGGCCAGATCTGGGGAATACGGTGGCTGCGGCATCATTAGTGTGTTGTTTTTGGCCAAAAAGTCGCGCACAAGCAACGATGTGTGAGCAGGGGCGTTATCGTGGTGCAAAAGCCAATTTTTGTTCTCCCACAAATCCGGGCGTTTCTGGCGGATTGCTTCGCGCAAATTGCGCATAACTTGCAGGTAATATTCCTTATTGACCGTTCTTCCCTGTGGCAAGAACTCATGATGCACCACGCCCCTGCAATCGAAGAAAACTGTCAGCAAAACTTTCACATTCGACCGAACTTGGCACGCTTTTTTCGGTCATGGTTCATGCGGCAGCTTCCATTGAGATGATTGAGCTTTGGTTTCCACGTCATAACCATAAACCCACGACTCGTCACCAGTTATGACCCTCTGGAGCAAATTTGGTTCGTCGCGGACAGAGTTTAACATCTCATTAGCAATGTTCATGCGTTGCTGTTTTTGGTCGCAATTGAGCAATTTTGGTACGAATTTCGCGGCGACCCGTCTCATGCCCAAATCGTTGATAAAAATCGCATGGCACGAGCCAATCGATATGTTTAGGTCCTCAGCAACTTCTCTAACGGTGATTCGACGATTGGCCAATACCATTTTCTCAACTTCATTAATTTTTTCGTCTGTTGTTGAAGTGCTCGGGCGTCCGGCACGCTCTTCGTCGTTCACATCTTCTCGGCCTTCTAAAAACATTTTGTACCACCGATAAACGTTGCTTCGGTCCAAGGTAGCTTCTCCGTATGCCACAGTCAACATTCGGAATGCATCCGCGCACTTAATTTCGTTTTTCACACAAAATTTGATACACGTTCTTTGATCCATTTTTTTGAATAAGTAAAAATCGAAGACGATTGAAAACACGTGCAAGTAAAGCAGCTATCACCAATCAAGTGAACATTCAAAATGGCCGAGCTTGTCGGCATAAGTGACAGACATGAGTACCAACATAACGCCACAAAAAAATCGAAACTCGAATATACGTAACCCGCGAAAATTCAAAACTACTTTTTGAACACACCTCGTACCTCTAGTTCAAAGTTTGTATCAATTGTTCAACAGCACACTGACAAAGAAACAATAATGAGCTTTATGGATCATTTAACCATTCTCACATTGAATGCAAATTCCCTGCTTCATAAGACTGGTGAGTTGACTCAACTTATATTTGATTATAAGTTTGACATCATTCTCATCCAGGAAACCTTCCTGAAGCCTGGAAACCGCCTACGCTTCCCTAACTATTTTCTGTACAGAAATGACAGAACAACAGGCAGAGGAGGCGGAACGGCCATTCTTGTGAGAAGGAATGTGAACCATAATCTCGTATTGACACCTACGTTACAAACACTAGAAGCTACTGCAATTCAAGTGCGGACGGATTCTTTTGAATTCATGGTAGTCTCGGTATACAGCCGCCCGAAGGCAGCTACGCTCATTGAAGATATTAAAAAAATTCTGGACTTTCAGGGTCCCATACTCCTTGCCGGAGACTTCAATGCCTATCACCGAAGGTGGGGAGCTGTGAGAAGCAATCGTGCTGGGACTGAGTCAAACCGATTCATCACAGATAATCCACTAAGCCTGCATATCCCCAACGAATCAACACATTACGGCTACGGAAATAGTTATCCTCTCGATATTGGTATATCACATATCTTTGAACACGATGTACGCATCGAAGTCCTCGACGAACTTTCATCCGATCACAAACCGGTGCTCTTCTTAATAGGAGGAATATACATAGACGAACCCCTACAAGTAAAGAAGAAAACTGATTGGCAAGCTTTCCAAGTCGCACTGGCTAAAGAAACCATTATTCAAACACCTGAAACAGCCAGCGATACAGAGAAAATGATAGAAAAAATCACAGACAAAATAATACAGGCAAAAGAGGACAACACAGTCACAACTCTGACAAGGCTGACAAACCCCTATGAACTCCCTAACGACATCAAAAATTTAATAAGGAGGAGGAATCGAGTTCGGGGAAGGGCTAGGAACACAGGTGATCCTAGATTACGCCAGGAAGCAAATCAAATTACGAACAAAATACCTGATCGGATATCGAAATTCCGCAATGAACAATGGGAGAGCTTCTTGCAAAGTCTGAAGCCTGGGAGCGATGCTTTCTGGAGGGTTTCCAAATACTTTCATATTAAAAACAAACTTATAATACCACCAATTCACGGCCCTTACGGTATCAAATTCAACAATTCTGGTAAGGCGGAGGCCTTCGCAGATACTCTAGGACAACAGTTCTGTGAAAATTCATCCGATCAGGAGGACCTTGACGAACACGAAGACCTCGTCAATCGGTTGACCAACAGGCTCATGAGGTCAGACATTACAGACTCCAATCTAATACAAAGCACCTATCTTCAAGAGGTTAAAGACACCGTACAAGTACTGAACAGACGGAAAGCACCGGGATTTAATTTAATATCAAACACCATGTTAAAATGGCTCCCGGATAATATTCTCGATGCAATAGCAGCGATTATTAACGAAATTTTCCGCTTGCGAAAATACCCCAAAATATGGCAATCGGCAATAGTTATTGTTCTTCCAAAACCTGGTAAAAACCTCATTTTCCCACAAAACTGGCGACCCATTAGCCTATTATCCTCTCTGTCGAAAATAGTAGAGCGGGTGCTACTAAATCGAATACTGAGGTTGTTACCGAAAAAGAAATACTTCCAGAAGAACAATTTGGCTTCAAGCCATTACACTCCACTGAACTCCAGCTTACTGGAGTGGTCCAACACATTAGAATAGGGCTAAACCGCAGGAAATCAACGGGTTTGGTTATGTTTGGCATAGCCAAAGCCTTCGATAAAGTCTGGCATGCAGGACTTATTTACAAAATGCATGAATCACAAATGCCACTGCAGCTCATCCAAATCATTGGCTCCTTTCTAAAAGGCAGATCATTTCGTGTCAAAATTGACAACCACCTCTCAACCATGCGGCCAATTCAAGCTGCAGTCCCACAAGGATCACCCATCTCCCCCATACTATACAACATCTTTACTGCAGACCTACCTCGGCTGCCTTTGAATGTCCACAAGTCCCTATATGCCGACGATACCTGTGTTTTATACTCATCCAGACAAGCAAGAGTCATCACCACTAAACTGCAACTCTCCATAGACATACTTTTGAAGTATTTTCGCAAGTGGAAGATCAAGTTAAAGACCCAGGCATTATTTATAACCAGAAAAAGACAACAACAACCGAAAACTTTGACTGTAGAAAACGAAAATATTGCCTGGTCAAGAACAGCCAAATACTTAGGACTGACATTCGACAAAAAACTCTCCTGGACCGACCACATACGCAACAAACGAGGACATCGCTACAATGTACTATCCCAACTCTTTCCACTCCTTAAGGCCAAGAAACTTAACATCAAGAACCTTCTGCTGATTTACAAACAAATAATACGACCAACGCTACTATATGGTAGTACAGCCTTCTACCAGACGACAGAGACCAACAAAAAGGCACTACAACCCATCCAAAACAAAAGCATTCGGCAAATTTTCGGAATCCCATGGTATGTTAGATATACAGACATATACAAGGACCTTAGAATAGAACCTGTCGACATATTCGTACGTGACATAGTACTCAAACTGCTCGATAAAGTAGACAACCATCCTAACACTACCCTGGGAATCCTAAAACGCAAAGCACTACCAAAAGAAACTTATCCAACTATCCGCGCTAACTTCAAGAAAATATAATTGACAATAATTAGAATAGCACAATCTCGTTAATAATGGTGGGGAAATAATTGCTTATAGATAGAAGGGAGCTAGGGTGCTAAATCGCACCAGCGCCAAGGAAAACGAATCCAAGGGAGGGTTGTATCAATTCGATAAAAAAACGTGAGTGTACAGCTTTATGTATTTGTACATTTATCTTAGGCCGTTCATGATTAAACTCGATATACTAATACAGTTTATTGACATGCACGCTTATTGCTTAGATCGAGGAAAAGAGGCGTGATTGAGCATATTCTAGTAATATACTACCTGCTTCTATTTGTCAAATGTTGTGTGTATATGGATATACTTCTCGTATTTCTTTAATTAGGTCCTCGCGTTGCCTGTCTCCTCTCTATTATGCATAAACTGTGTGGCAGATGTCATCTACCTGTTCAGTGTAGAATACTTAATTGCGAGATCATCACTACGAAGGCGGTCCGATAAGTACTTGGCCTACAAAAGAAAAATGAAAATTTTGGAAAAGTGGTGACTTATTTCTCAACATAAGCTCCTCCTAGCTCGATATACTTGTCCCAGCGATGCTCCAAAATCTTTAATCCGTCTGAAAATTAATACGTTTGCTTGAGGTCTACAAAGTGGCGGCGATGACCTCTTCATTCGACTCAAATATCTGCCCGGCGAGTGTTTCAAGGTTGGAAACAAAAAGAAGTTTCATTGGTTCAAGTCTGGAGAATATGGTGGATGGGGTAGCAGTTTGTAGCGCAATTCGACTAATTTGGCAGTGGCGACGGCGCAGGTGTAAGCCGGTGCGTTGTCATAGTGATAGGACTTTTTTTTCTGCGATTCAGCGTCAAATCGGCCGAATAATTCGGCATAGTAGAGCTGTGTGACCGTTTAACCCTTCTCCAGGTAGTTGATTCAGGTCATACCTTGTGAATTCGAGAAGACGGTGGCCATCACCTTTCCGGCCGATAGGGCAGTCTTGGTTTTCTTCGGAGCTCGTTCGCCAGTTGAAGTCCACTGTTTTGACTGCTCCTTGATCTCTGGTGTGTACCAGTGAAGCCGTTGGTTGTCGACGCTCACAAAACAATGCAGGAACTCCTTCAGATTGCCCTTAACAGCGCCAAACACTGTTCTGAAGTGGTCTCACGGTTTCGTTTATTGTCCAGAGTGAGCAAACGTGGCACCCATCGGTCGACAGCTTTCTCATCTTATCTTGCGCACCTTCAATCAGCGGTCTGACAATACGAAAACATAAATTTTGTCGCGTTATCCTTCGTGGAAGCCGTTTTTTAGGGAAGTTGGCCCTGGCTTATCAAAAACCTACGTGCGACCACGTTGAAACTTGTTAAACTATTTTTTTACTGTCACTATCGCAGGTGTGAAGTCACCGTACACAGCACTCAAGTATTCTTTGATTTCGCTGCCCAATTTTCCTTTCAAAAACAAGAATCGAATCACCGACCGATATTGCTTTTTCTCAATTTTTGTAAAATCCACTTCCATACGCGGTCAAAACAAAACTACAAGTCCGATTTGGCAGAAATTTCGACAATAGCTGTCTACAAAAATGCACTGCACGACAATGAATGTCTTGCGATAGTGGTGCCATTGGGCGGTGAGGCTAAGTACTTATCGGACTGCACTCGTAGACAGCCTTATGCCGGTACGACTAAAAACATCCATACACACTCAAGTGCTAGATCAGACAGAAGTTAGTCCCACCATGTTTTTAAATAAAACGATGCCCTCAGATCAGGAATAAGATACCTAGTTCATATTTTCTTTGTACTCGTATCATTGACCCAGGATTGTAGTCAATCACCAAGTAAGTGTTGTCTCTTTTCATCTGCAACTGCTTCTCTATTACCTTCGAGTCTGTGCAAGTAAATTTTACTGTGCTCTCTAAAAAGAAGAGCCATGATTATCACCCGAGTAGAAATCAGTTTAGCCATGCCTAAACGGACATTTGGACCTGATGCGGAAACAGTTGGGCTTGCCTAAGTTAGGCATACCTAATGCTAGCCTAATGGGCATGGCTAAGTTAGGCATGCCTGATGCGGGCCTAATTAGGAATGCTAACTTAACCAATATAGAAAATTGCATTTTAGGTTAATCTTGAGAACGACGGTAATGATCCAATGAAAATTTTGCAATTTAAAGTGAGATTAGCGATTTTTCATTTTCATCGGTTCAGGCATCCCTAATATGGACCTAATAGGGCCCTAATGGGGCATGCCTAAGTTGAGTATGCCTAATATGTATAAAGATCTCATATCCTAACTCAAAGTTAATCGCTGGCAAAGTTACCGACTCTTAAAACCCCGAATTATGCTGCAGGTTCTAAGACTACTCCGCCGCGTTTTAGTTCTCCCATGTCTTCAGAAGCAACTCAACACATAGCTGTTAATGAATTACCTGTGACACGTAACAGCTCTCCGGGACCCTTATCAAACAATCGGGGGGCGATCCCTATAACTCAAAATAAACCTTCGCCTAGTCTTGCATCCTCATATGGCCTTGACATATCGGCTGTGGCTACTCTGATTTCGGATGACGAAATCCAACATCATGACATCGTATTCCCTCGAAAGAAGGTTTGTTTTTCGCGTCTAAGCTATCATACAGCCGCGGACTACCTAAAAAATTACGTTTTCAAAAAATGCGGTTCAGCTGTTAAAGTTATTAGTTGCCACAAATTGACAAAGGATAATCTGGAAGACAGAGTGATAGCTTCTTTCAAGCTTACGGTGGCATCAAATTGTGATACTATTTTGAATTCTAAAACTTGGACATCTGGGGTACTTATTGAACCATTCAGCTCAAGAAGAATGAAGTCCTTTCGTGCACCGGGTAGACCACAACCAACGAACTAGTATAAGATTTCATGACTGTAACTTAACTTCTAATGTTTCAGTATATTATTAAAAGGTAAGAGGGTAAAGGACCAATCTTGATAAGTTCTTTTTATCGTTACAGCCTAGTGAAGACGCATTTGTATGTTTTTCAGAAAACTGGTGAAATAGTAACATCTTAATACGTACACCAAATTTTCGTTGACTTCAAGCAAGCATATGACAGTATTGATCGTAACGTACTGTACCAAATAATGCTTGGTTTGGCATCCTAGCCAAATTAGTCCGTCTTACCAAAATGACAATGACGTCGACGACCTCCCAAGTCCGCATCAATAACCAACTCACCGATACCTTTGACACAAATACCGGACTAAAGCAGGGGGATGGGCTGGCCCCATTGCTATTCAATTTGGCTCTGGAGTATGTCATACGGAAGCTACCTGTCGATACGCGAGGTACATTACTACACAAGTCGAGCCAGGTAGAGGCCTATGCGGACGACATCTACATTTTGTCACGGTCATTAACAACTGCCAAAGAACTCTTCCTGAAACTCGACAGCGGAGCAAAACTAGTAGGGCTACAAATCAACGAAAATAAAACAAAGCTCAAGACGCAGTCGAGGAAAAATACCCCAAACACACAAAATATCACACTTTGCGAATAAAGTATCGAAAATTTTAGCGAATTCGCAAATAAAATATTCTATTCAGTATTGACGATCTTGAAGACCAGCTGCATACACAGAAAAACAAAGCTCCAAGTATACAAATCTGTGATAAGACCTGTGTTATGCTATGGGTGTGAAATATGGGCCCTTACTCAAGCATCCGCAAATGTATTGAACGCCTTTGAGCGACAGGTCCTGAAGCGAATAATCGGAGCGAAGCTAGACGGGCGAAGCTAGAATGGTGAATTCGATACAACCATGAGCTGTATGAAATTTTTGACGAGCCGGAGGTCTCAAGGATTGCAAGACTGCAGAAGCTGCAATGGGCTGGACACATGAATCGTATGGACGAACAACGGATACCCAAGAAGGTATTCGTAGGGAGAACTGAAGGCCGGTGGCCAGTGGGGAAACCGAGGAAACGCTGGTCTGACTCGGTCGACGAAGACAGTTCATCGCTGCTCGGATTTCGGAATCGGATGACGCGGTCAATGGACTGAGACAGTTGGAGGCGCTGTTTGCAGGAAGCGAAGGCCCGAAAGGGGTGTAGCGCTAAGAAGAAGAAGAAGTAACATCTTAAACTCGGAAATTTTAATTGATTTCGATATTCACCGTTGTGGCCGGGATTTGGCCTCTGAAAATAAAGAAGATGGTGATGGGGTCCTTGTAGCTGTTAATAATACCATATGCAGCTCTCTTTGTGCTGATTTTTGCTTTTCCGGCATTGTGGATTGCGTAATTGTCAAGATTTTCCTTCCTAACAATATATCTTTATTAGTTTCCTCTGTCTACATACCTAGTAACTCTCCCTTGTATGTGTACGAGACATTCTTTAATGAGTATTCCTCTTATGTTTTCTTGCATCATCTGCAACCTTTGGTTCTCATATGCGGTAATTTTAATTTGGAAACTGTGCACTGAACGAAGAACCCTCCTTTCTCTGTTTCATCAACCGATGCATCTTCCTTATATCCTTCCTCGTTTCTATCACTCTGTTCACAGTCACAATTTGAAAATATCCCTAATGCTAATGATTGGGGACTTGACCTTGTTCTTTCTAATTTTCCGCTTTACTGTCTATCTGTTTCGCTAGCATTGAATTCTCTTGTTCGCATTGATAGTCATCATCCACCATTATCGCTTGATCTCTCAGTTGAAGCTGTGGCGCATCGTACTTTTGCTCCTTCTCCAAAATTGAACTTCTTCAAAGCAAACTACGAAGCTCTGACCTCTCAACTGATCTCGATTGATTGTCTTGGAGTGTGAGGAAGCTCTGAGTCAGTTTTATAATTAGCTCTATGAGTTGACCAAACGTTTCACATCTTTACAAGCTCTTCGCAAAGTAAAGCAGAAAACGTGGCTAACTAAGTAAGTACTTTGTGTCCGCCCTTTCAAGTGTCCTGGCACTGACGAATGCAGTGTCCGTTTTTGTGATCTGCTGTTGTAGCAAAAAAAGAACTAAAGACTGCAATGAAAAAATACTTCAGCTGTTTTTTATTTTTTTTTTTGTGGTAGGGAGGTGAATGTCCATTGACGCACAGAGTGTGGGGCTCCCATGCTCGCAAGAAGGTGACTAGACTATCCACTAAACACCTCCCCTGTCAACCTGAGAATCTTGCCTGGGACCGTTTGGCACATTACTTCGGGCCAGGTCTCGTTTTGTTACGCCGTGAGGCGCCTTCAAACTGGGGGATCCCTTTGCTAGCGGCTGCTGTGAGTCCCTTTTATCTTTTAGGACTGCCCAAACATAATGTGCCACCTGGTTTCATTTGTCAACCGATTCGAGCATCACCGCGACTATATTATCCGGGGTGGGCTCTCCCGTCTCCCTGTAGAGGTCCCTTTACAGCCTGACCCATTTTGTACACGCAAAAAATGTGTGGCAGGCATTGTTTTCCTCTCCTGGGCAAAATCGACAATCGGGGGACCGTGACATACCAATCTTGTGCAGATAAGACTGAAAACACCCATGGTCGCTCAAAAGCTGGGTCAGATAGAAGTCAGTCTCACCATTCCCTTCGAGTTAGCCTCGGTCTCATATCCGTAATAAGGCGCGCAGTCCACTTTCCCTTCGTTCAATTCACCCAAGACTGCTGCCAATCGTTGAGCGAGCGTTGTCTCTCCTCGTGGACAACCACCGCCGGTACTTCAGTTGTTTTGAGAGTTCACTTATGGCGAATAATGCTTAACCCTTCTAGTAATACATTAGATCCTTCAAGTCCTCCTCTTCTGTTCCTCTTTTTGTCTGCTTCAATGATATCCTCCACTAAGCATTTCCAATTTGCTCTCTCAGTTCTTCTCGTCAACTTTTACTCCCTTTTCACATGTCTCCTATCCAATTAATACACCTGTACTTCACTCTATTAAAGTTTCTTCACTTTTCACTGACTATATTGAAGTTGAATTCCTCATTAATCTACTTAATCCTAATATTCCACCTGTTCCTGATGATTTACCGAATATTTTCGTTAAATCATAAGCGTCTTCACTTTGTATCCTTCTTCAACCTCAGTCCGGCTAGTACTTTCCGTACTTGTTGGAAAAGAGCAAAAGTTGTTATTATTCTTAAAATTGGTGATCCTTTTTCTATATTCAATTATCGTCCTATTTACTTAATCTCCTGTTTTCCGAAATTACTTGAGCGTGTGGTACATAACCGGCTTCCAATTTCATTGACCTCTATCTTGTCGAAGGAACAACATGGGTTAAAGTTCGCTCTACGACCTTAAATTCAATTGAATTCACCGATTGCATTGCGAAGGCCCTGGACAATCAATTGCAGGTTGATGTCATTTTCACTGACTTCTCCAAGGCGTTTGACATGGTCAACCGTCAACTACTCTTTCACAAACTGAAAGCTTTTGGGGTTGATGGCCCTCTTTTAGCATGGATGGATTTCTACCTGTCTTCTCGTATATGTAGTGTTCGCTACTGTGGAACTACCTCTATTCCATTTCATCCGTCCTCTGGTGTTCCTCAAGGTTCCATTTTAGGTCCCCTTCTATTTCTATTGGTTACAAATGAGCTTCCATCGGGTATCGCCTCTAATTGCCTACTGTATAAATAAATAAATATAAATATTTCGAGGTATCAGATCTGTACAAGATTGTCAATATCTTCAAAAGGATCTGATTGCACTAAATAACTGGCGTTCGACTAACTACCTCTGTCTTAATGTTACCAAATGCTATAAAATGACTTTTTATCTAAATCGCTCTCCGCTGGCTTTTATCTATATGTTGAATGAAGTCCCATTCACTACGGTGAGCTCTGCTAAAGATCTCGGTGTTACTTTTGACCCTGAGCCCAATTTTGATGCACACTTTCTAAACGTGACTAGTAGAGCCTCAAAAATATTGGGTCTTTAACTTTTTCACTTAATTCTAATTTTCATTAAGTTTCTTTTCTGTTTGCTTTGTCCCATTTTGTAATTTAATTGTATTTGATCTGTTAAACTGGTTCAGTTTAGGATTTCTTTAGGAAAACCCCATCCGGCCCTAATGCCGAACACAACGCATTACCCCATTAACTCCTAAACACAACGTCCGCATTAGGGCCTTATGGGGTTTTCGTAAACAGAAAAACCTTTGTTGTGAAAATTGCAAACAACACTAAAATTTCTTAGTAAGAACATTATACCAACATTGGTCAAAAATGATAGTTTTACGATAGTTTGGCAAAAGTTTTACGATAGTTGTAAGAAAATCTACCGACAGTTTTACGATAGTTTAATGATAGTTTGACGATAGTATCACGATAGTTGTACGATCGTTTTAAAATAGTTTCGCGATAGTTTTACGATTGATCTGGGATAGCTTTACGATGGTCTCACGATCGTTTTACGAAAGCTTCACGATAATTAAAATAGAATCTTAATTTCTTTGTAAGAGTTTAAATGTTTACAATTTGCTTAACTTCATAAAAAATATTTCAAGTCAGGCGGTGATGGGGCTTACCGAAACAATGCCAAATTTAGGTGGCGATGGAGCTTGCCTAAAAAGTTTCAAATTTATGCAGTGATGAGGCTTGCCTAAACAGTTCCTAAACAGAAAACTACTTGTTGTGTGAAATCGAAACAAAATGGTATGTATAGGGTGGGACATCCAAAACGCATGTTGTTAATTGTAAATAAAACAAAACGTTTTCAGAGAATTATGTTAATATGTTTTATTATAATAGAAGGATCTATGACAATTATGTGTAAAATGGAATATCGCCCAAATGCTCGCCACGGCTACGGTGGCACACTTCTATCCGGTGGTCCATATTTTCGCCACGGCTACGGTGGTATACTTCTATCCGGTGGTCCATATTTTAAATCACACTGAGACATAATTGAGGTTCAATGTCGTTAATGTTCTGAATAATCTTATCCTTTAGCCCTTGAATTGTTCTTGGCTTATTGACATACTCGTACACTTTTTCTTTGAAATATCCCCAGAGAAACATGTTCAACGGTGTCAAATCACATGATCGTGTTGGCCAATTAACACGGCCACTGAATTTCTCGCGCAAAAGAGCCATTGTTTTGTTGGCTGTGCGGCAATGGCACCATCCTGTTGGAACCACATATCATGCAGGTCTACAACCTCAATGTCTGGCCACAAGAAGTCCGTTATCATCTCGCAATGGCAAACACCATTCACGGTAACTGCTGGTGCCACCAGCCCGTAAACCGCACCAAACAATCACCCTTTGTTGATGCATCGGTTTTCAATAATCACTCGTAGATTCTCATTTGCCCGAATGCGGCAATTCCGCTTGTTAACGAATCCACTGAGATGAAAGTGTGCCTCGTCGCTGCAGATGATTTTCTTTGTAAAGTCACCACTCCCTTCTGTCTGTTCAACCAACCATTCAGCGTATTGCCGACGCTTGAAATGGTCAGTAGGCTTCAGCTCTTGAATCAATTGAACCTGCCTGCAAATTCGAATCTTTATTCAAAATTCGTATCAGTGATGTTCATGAGGTGTTCAATTGTTGGGCACGACGACGAGTCGAGGTTGACCGCTCTTCTGCCACACATTTCTTCACAATTCTTACAAATCCAACTTGCTGAAATTTGCGCACAATTCTCCCGATCGTGGACACATTTGGTTGATTATGCTGACTGAAAAAATCGCGAAATGCACGAAATGCTTTTTGATTTGAACGTCCATTTTCGTGAAAGGCTTCAACAACCTTAACGCGCTGCTCAATTGTATATCTCTCCATGTTTGAATTTGTCAAACACTAAAACAAAGAAATATCAAATTAAGCTGGGCGAAAAACTTGACATTAAGGTGTGACACACAATTAGCATCGCGCATTATGGTTGGACCACCCTTTACAATAGTGGAACTGTACGGTATAGAATTAAAAGTATCAGGAGTGGACAATTCAACAGCAAAAGCAGAGTGTTGAACTGAGTTAGAAAACAGATGCTCGTTGTCATCAGTTGAACTGACCACTACCTCGTCGTAAGCGTTACAAAGAATAAGGTCTAGCCATCTGCCATTTTGTTTGGGTATAAGAGCTACTTGCTGCAAATCGTTACTATAAAAAGTGCTTATGAGATTGAAATGTTACTATCCAGGAGATTGATAGGAAGGAGAAGGAGATCGTCTTCTTCATCGACCACCAATTTTAAGTTTAGCCAATTAAAATCACCAGTGATAATAATTTCATCTTCTTCATTTATAATTGTAGTGATTCCAGCTATAACTTGACAAACGTCATCGTAGACAGTATCGTTGGATCTTGGGGGATATAGATACGCCAATATATAGGTTAGATTTTTCCAGCTTTATTTTAACTAATTTATGCTGGGGCGATCTTTATTCCGTGGAAGTTACTAGCTCGCTCATAAAGAAATTGCGTACTGCAATTAATACACCACCTTCTCGTGATTGTCTTGTGCTGTGAGGACTCCTCTCATCTCTGTATATACTCCGGTTACTGCCAAAGATCTCTTTGTTAATATAAGAATCATTCAACCATGTTTCGGAAAGGGTAAGGATATTAAAATGGCACGATTTTGCGTCAAGAAAAAGTTTCTTTAACTTGCTACGCATATCACCACAGTTATGGTAAAACAATTTAATATTTATCTGTTTATTGGGGATGGAAAAATTTATGGTGCTGTTTTCTTGCCCTTTGCAATGATGAGATACGATTAGAACTAACGTGGAATGCGTATGTTTCAAGATTTTTTTTGCCTGATTTAGGATGATACCAAGTTCTTCATGGTAGGAAAAATATAGAAGGTGAAGAGCCTCAAGGTCGATTGAAAGAACTTCTCTTTCAATCGCGATTTTTAGACTTGTGTTCGTGTTATCATCTATGCGAGTTGTTTCTGGTAAAGCCGAACGGATTCATAAATTTTGTTATCTCTGGATCCGCCCAGATTGGCCTTGTCTGAGGACGCGTCAATGTGCTGAGAGGCTAGCATTGTGGTGTCGTCGGGCGAGTTCTTTTCCCCAGCACAAGGGCTCACTACAAAAAAAATTCGCATTCACGAATTGAAAAGATTCAAAAACGGATAGCGACCCAAATCGGGAATCAGGTAACCTACTAAGGGTCAAAAATTGTCGACTCAAAGGACAAAGCGGGACTGGAGAAAACAGACGAACTTAAAAGGACTTCTTCGTTACCGACGATACTCATGTGGCTCCAAAATAAGAGTGGGGCATCCAGGTGGAAACGGTGCCCCCTCGCACCCTTCCAACCGGATCAAGATACAAATGTAAGCGTGACCGTATTTTCCATTTAAGTGAAAAACTCTTACAAACATTATTTGAATGAATTTTTCCTTTAAATGAAAATGGCAAATTTATGTCATAATATTATGTGACAGAATCACATAGCACTGTGCCATAAACAGGCACGCGAGCGGAAAGCCACCTCACCTGGCCAAGAGCACCTGGAACGAATAAAAAGGGGTGAGCTCACCCGATGGCTAGCCCATTGTAGTGAATAATAATTACAATCTAATGTCCGTGTAGGACTGCAGCGATGGTCTGCTGCCTCAGCAGAAGAAGGTGTCAATATCTGCCGAGAATGCCCTTGTCTGGGGACGCGTGAATGCGCTGGCAGGCTAGCATTGTGGTGTCGTGGGGTGGTTTCATTCCCCCAGCACAAGGACCCACTACAAAGAATTTCGCATTCACGAATTTCTGGGGTCGAACAAAAGCAAGGCGACCGAAGTCGCAAAAATTGTAGGCAACCATACCGAGAGAAAAAGGACTTGTTCCGAGAACAAGTGAAACAAGTAAAAAGGGGCGGACTTAGGGTAACTTCGTCGTTACCCAATGAGGCTCATGGCCCACAAATGTGAGAGGGGCAAGCGGCTGGTGCTGGAGCCCCTGCGCACCCACCCAACCGGATTAAAATCCATAATTGTTGCAGTGGCCAGGTATTCCTCTTCTGAGTGGAAACTCATACAACTTAACTTGCATGAGCCTTCCCATCAGAAGAGAAGTACCCCGGTGACCAATTTATGCCAAAAAATTATGCAATTCGATTACATAATCATATGTCATAAAGAAGCGCCTTGCTCGGGCCACTCAACCCGCACCGTCACCTGAAACAAAGAAGTTAATATGTACCCGGCGGCTGGCTCATGTTTGAGAGTGTGAGCCTGCCACCGTACCGGATCCTATATCCGGTCAAAAGAGAAGAAATGAAAAGACCGAAGTTACTTTTAATGCAACATTGTTTTTTTATTTACTATCATTGAAACGAATATTGAATTAACAAGAAAAAACTACAATTTTTCGAAATTCGACCCGACCTGATCTGACATTTAATTAATTGAAGTATAATGTAACCTAATGCTATAGTAAACAATAAGAAAAACGTTTTTCTTACTAAATCGCATTTATCAATACTCGAAAATTCAGCAAGTACTTTAAGCTTACAAAAAGGAAAAAAAGTAAACAAATATAAACACCTTTCAAACGAATGAATATACTTCAACAAAATAAACTTAAATGAAACTTTCGCATTTCTATCCCAAGCGAACACTTCGCGAATGCAATAATACGTTTCTTTCCTCCTTACAGAAAAAAAATATCTCATAAAAAAAGCATGTTGTTAAACTTATAATTTCGATATAAAATCAAGCATAAAAATGTGTCAAAAGTATTCGACCATGAAAGGATTCATATTATACTATGTCCTTTTACATCAAATGAATAGGCTCCCACAATAAGGTGCGATTACCCCTCCAAAATAGTCCAAATTAAAATTTAAAAGAAACTAGACTTTCTAAACAATTATAAATGGCATTTACCCAAATTGTTAATATACTCTGCAGTTGTATCCGATTATTTGTTCAAATATTTTATGTTTGAAATTATTTTTTTTTTTTTGTGTATATTATAGTTTCGCACTCTTCTTCACTCCATTTTTCTACCATCGAATCCTCAATGAGAACTGCATTTAGTCATCACATAAGTTGAACCAAGGTCAAGGCATCGGCACATGAAATTAGATCAAGTATCGGAGCGATGATTTCCGCACTTTTCGCTAGTTCCTGTTAGGCTTTTGAGCGTGGAGAATATTTCAAGCGATTGGTGCTCCAATAACGTCTTGACAACATAATGTTCAATAGTCGTGTCCCGTAGAGTACATACCTCTTTTCTTGCAGTTGAGAAGAAAGCGCTCGCTGTACATCGTCAATCGAATCGCGAATAAAATGAACGCCAATTCAACACACCCAACAAGACAAATAATGAAAACAATCTGCGGGAGTACAAACAAACCGCGTAGCGATCAAAGACAACAAGAGCGTTCACAATTCATGAGTACAAACATTTGCTTGCATTCTTTTGCAATGTTTACGTTCTTCCCTTGACGAGTGCAATCTTCCCCAGGAGCACGCAACGCGAGAGGGTACACTCAAGCGTACGCAAAATGAAAACACCACGACGTCGAGATGATTCACCGCTATTTCCTCAAAGCGGAAAAAATAAGACAAAACGCGCACTGTGAAACAATTTCTTGCCACCTCCGTTTCCGCTATCTTAGCTTTTACAGGGCCGCCACGACCCGGCTCTGTTGTCATTCGGCGCACCGCGTACAATTCCAGTCAGAGCGTCTAAGCCGTTATTTTCATCGTGTTGCTATTCCTGGTTTCAATTCTCGACGATTTCTTCGTTTTACTTTTTATGTTGGCGCTATTCCTTATCTCGCACCCTACATGCTACAAGACATGGTGCATCATTTCCACGTCCCTGCGCTCGCTCGTAGATAAATCGCTTTTCTAACCGTATTCTGGCTACAACAGCACTCCGCGACGGCAAGAGTGCGCTATTCCAAAAATTCACTTTTCCGGACAGCGCGACACAAGAAAAGTGCGTGCGGCTCACACGAGATATTCGCGAGGAACACCACGATAGCGAGTCCTGCGCTAGCGCTACTCCACAAGACGTGCCCAACTTCTCTGGCCGCACTCAAACTCAAAGCACTATTCCGCCCGCTGATTGTCCGCGGAAAGTCCTTTGAAGTTGTTTGTTTTCGCGGGGAAAGATGTGACGACGTTGATAAGCAGCATAAATACTAGCTTGAAACGTGGCAGAGGCGTTTGGTTTTCATGTGTGCAAGATAACACGGCAGGACCGGTAAAGTGCGATGGGAAGCGGAACAGACACTTCCGAATTCAAAGAGGGATTCACCACGGGCAACACCGGAGAGAGATAAATCGCGCAAATTGGGACGCACGAATTTGTCTGACACGCACGAATTTGTCCGACATACGACGAGTCGAAATTACGTTCTGCGTTGCGACCGCATCCACGCTGGTGCACAATCCCGAGCAGACTCCCTTCACCAGCTGCACACAATTTACAATCCTTTAGCAATATTTTTCCCATTTACATGGAAATCGCAAGTAGTGTTAAGGAGATGGTTCACTCATAAGAATTCTTGCGGTGTTCTATGAGTGTACATGTATTTTTTTCTCTTTTTTTTTGTATGGCTAGGTTTCCGATGAGCTGAGCGAGAGAATGTGTTTTTTACATACTTTCTAGTCATAACCGAATTTTTTAGATGGAAATGACTTGCTGGTTGTGTAGTGATTTAACAGGTTTGGCCTTTAACCCTTTGCCTGCGCCGAATTCAAATCAAGCAGTTTTAGTTATATTGAATATAAAAATATAAACTCTATAAATTGATATAAAAAAAATAAAATTTAAATTTTACATGAGATAATCAAATAATTTAAAGAAAAAAAAATATTAAATTTAACTAACTGCTCGATTACTACACCATTATAGTGGAGGAGCCAGCCAACCTGGCGGGACCCATGCCCGGTCAGGTTCCCAGCGAAAGGATACATATAATTTTAAATTTACCAAACCAACATTATTATTTCCATCTTTCTATACTTAAAAAAAAAAACATCTCATCTCTGATTATTAAATAGGAAAAAATTCTATAAGCATAACTCGACATTAAATGAATTCTTCTTCGAAAAGATTATCAGCCAGGCATTAAATAACTTCGTCTTCAACATACGAATAATTATCGGTTCCAACAGTGCACATCCTATATAAAATGAACGTTTTACTTGTACTCGTCGTTCAATGAAATTATATAAAAGAAGAATTTTTAGTTCACATTTGCAAACTATCCAATTTTATTTTGCATATCCTTTGGGATAATTCACCTTTATTTTAAAATACAAATATATTTAAGTAAAAAACGAAACGGTATTCACCCTTGATCTTCGCTGGGCGCCCGCTGATGGATGTGGATGATGCAATACTGCTGAAACCTCGAATTCCGTTATAAATACTATTCGAATACAACTCATATCAACTATAATTTAAAATTTACAATAGATATTACTTAACAATCAGAAACCTGGCTCCATTAATCTTCTATTCTGAAAGTTATATCATGTGATTATTATCGAAAACCACCAGTTACTATCACTAGTTTCTATGCCACCAAAAGTTTGCAAAATCTTAAAACAGTTTGAAGAAACAACTAGTTTAACTGTGATTTAAATCTACTTCGCCGAGAGAAAGTAAATTCATGTTCAAGCAAAGTTTCTTGCATCAAAAGCTAATTCATTATCTGAAGCCGCATGCAACTGCCCACAATAGTTCGCGAATAAAACGCAGAGTGGTTTCGAAAAGTAGTAGGAAAGTCAGATACTCTTTCGCGTATGCGATCCACGATCCGCTAAGAGCTTGCCACCAGCACTGAAATCTTTCAGTTACCCCTCGAAGCTTAGATGCGAGTACGAGCAAGAAGATATTACCGCCACGGTTGCTGCTGAAGCTGTTCCGGTTGCTCTTACTGCTGCTGGCGCTGTTCTCGCGACGTGTTCGCGGTGATGATCAATAACAGACTACTTGATCCGCCCAAGCAGATCTCCTTACCTAATTTTCAATCGTCAATTTGCGGGACTAGTCACACCGATAGTTGATGAACCTTCCATTTACTCTAGTTTGCAATGCGAAAGTGCAATTCGTGAATAAGCTGCGTTGTAAAGGGATTGCCGTATCCGTTTTTAATTGCAGATTTGGAATTTTAAATCAACGGAAAATAATAATATTGGAAAATTTAAATAATAATAGAAAAAGATAAATATCATAAAGAATATAATTATAAAGAAAAATTTAATGTAGAGAAAAAAATGATATAGAATTTATATTTATAAAGTGAAAAATATTTTATGATTTATAACTATAAATTGAAACAATTAAGTTTTCAAATCTGCAATTAAAATTTCGGATTATGCTGGCTTCCGAGTAGTTTGCTTGGGTGACTGCTTGATTACTACAAATCCCACTGAATTAATGTTAAAATTAACAGTTATTAGCTAGTATCTTTACTTTTGTTATAATTGTTTCACTAGTAGTTTGGCGTCTCGCGCTGAAGATGGTCGGCAATACCGACCGGAATGCATACGTGCCGTTTAGAGTAAAACACATTTGTAACATCTTAAGTGTTAATTAAATTAATAGAATTGAAAACCTGTTTTATTTTAAACTTGATTATTTGCGGTCCATAAGGGTGAAAACCTCGATAAATTTTAACCCTACTCAAAATCTCGAAATTTTCGAAAATTCTTAAAAGTAGGAAAATTTGTCTAGGGAAGATTTTACTAAAGTAAACAGCTATTTGTAATCGTAGTTATCAAGCTACACCTTCTTTCAAGCCTTGTTTCACACACACATCCCCTCTTAATGTCTAAGTTCAATTTTAGAGTCCAAGTGTGGCAGCGCTATTGTTAGTAATAGAGTTAATTATGGTTTTCGTGACTTGGCCGGTAGCTATCGTCCATAATTTTCTCCTATTTCAGTGCCTGTTGTTTGCGGTCTTGTTCTACATAGCCAGTTTATTGCAGCTTTCCCAGTTAGTTATCGTTTAAATTTCTAAGACACCATCAGTTAAATTCTTTAAAAATCATTATAAAAAAATGCTAAATAGTCCTCTGAAATGTTTGAATATTTAGTAGTTAGCACTTTTTTATTGTCCAATATATTAATATAATTCATTGCAACAATCAGTTCATCCATATTCAGTTAAATATAATTCGTTTCTTGGATTAAAAATAAACTTAAAATTATTTTACTCAGAACCAAATCAATCTCATTTCCATCGTTATCAATAAGATGCAAAATAAAACGGCTGACATACAATAGAATTAAATACGCTAACTATAAACACTGCAAAATCTCTAAAACGCTTTCAGCGACTAATAAACTACTATCGATTTAAATGTATTGACGTTTATCCACCAATTTGGCATAATTTTTAATCTAAATCAATGTTAATTCATAATTTATATGATAGCATTTTCTGTTTTAATTTCTTATTCAAACAATAAATCTCCCTATTTTATGCTCGCATATTAATTCCCATCTTAAATCTAAACAATGGAACAATTTGAAAAATCTTTGCGTTAATTTCTGATTTTTTCCCCAGCAGAAAAAAAGATTTCTTGACTTCTATTAATTAGCCAAACAGGTGGTGGCATTTAAAATCCAGAAATTATTAATGTGGGTATTATCAAAAATGATCAGATAATTGTATCTAAACGGTCATATATGTGCCATAACTGACCGCTCCGTCGAGCCGCTAAAATTTGCGTTTTAATCATGAACTTCATCTAAAATAATGATATCATCCTGATCCTGGACCATACCGTCCGTGCTTTTTGTTTCTAAGTGCAAAACTGTACAGAAAAACAAATTAATGGTCTCTTAATTATCAATACAAAAGAAATTAAGCAATTCTTTCACATGACGATCGCGAAAAACTCAATAGCGAAAAACATGTGTGAACCATAGCCCCAAGCTACTCATTATTTTACGGATAAATTGAATACCGAAAAATCGCTTGTCCGAAGCGCTAAAACTGTAGATTGACTAATAATTTTATCGATTAAGTTGTTGATTTGAAAGACTATTTAAAATTTTTTCGATGAATTTCAAGTGATTTAAATAGAATGCAAATATCGGCCGGTTTTTTTCTTTCGGGGGAAGCAATTTTTACACGTTTTTTCAAACGCTCAGAAGAGCCGGTCACTAGCTAGCTGGCGGTGAGTTTGATAAAAAGCATCGTTAGCGCTAATGATGCTACGCCTAAGAAATTTTTTTATGAGATGAGTTAACTAATGAAATCGCCCGGAGGGAAGTCATACCTATTCAAATTCTCGCTTTACGGATGATTTTATTAATTTTATTCAGATGAGTTCAACAAATGATGACGCGTGTACGCAAAATAGCTTTAATTAGATACGATTATATTTGAACCCCCACAGACATGAAAAAATGAATAGGTTAAAAATTGAAAAAGATAATTGGTGGAAGCCTATAAAATTTTTAACTTCCAGCAAGACATAAAATAAACAGGAGATAGTCTGAAAAAAAAATTTCATTATTTTTTAACTGAGCAGAAATTTTCTGTTCTTCAAAAAGCCTTTATATGCGAACTAAATTAAGGAAAGCAAAAATATCTTAGTCAATGGCATACGACTGATTGATTAAGCGGGTAATACGAAATAGAACACTTGGCTCAAAAATAAGAACAGATTGTATTTAGTATGTTGAAAGGGACTTAAAGGAAACGAGTACGTTTTGTATTACAGAGTTCAAATTTATTAAATTAAGAAGCGTGCAAGCGCACAGGTGAACCGAACGTGTCGAAGGTCGTAATGAAACTGACTGGTTGCAAAACTGGTTTCTCATTGCGACCGGGCAATGGTAATAGTAGTGGTGGATAAATCGCCAACATTCCCGCCCGCCTCATGTGCAGCATGAAAAAATGCGCAATGCGAAGACTCCGCCCGCCGTCAGGGATGCTGATTTTTCTAGTTGATTGAAGGCAAGGCATCACTTAGTGAAACATTCGGCTGAAGTATCAACTGAAAGTATGCAGACCTTGGTGACTGCGCGTTTCGTGCTACCGTCAGTGTATTTTACCGCAACTGCACGTGTTAGTCCATCAGCTCCGGGATGTATGTTTGTGATTCTGCCCAAAGCCCATTGAGTGGGCGGTAGATTTTCGTCCTTTAATATAACTAGATCGTTGATTTTGACTTCTTCCTTCAGATTTCCACTTATGGCGCAGTTGCAAATGATGCATGTACTTATGTCGCCAATGATGCCATATATTTTCTTGCATGTTCTGAACTAGCCGCCATTGTCCGAGTCGATTAATCGGGCGCTCCATGGTAGAAGGTGTCGGAACGGTCAACAAGCTTTCCCCGACCAAGAAATGTTCTGGTGTCAAGGCATTCATATCTTCGGGGTAGTCCGTGATGGAGTGAAGTGGACGTGAGTTGGGGCATGCCTCTATCTGGCAGATCAGAGTCAGCATCTCCTCTACATCAAGCATGTGGGTCCCGACGATCCGCTTAAAGTGGTATTTGAAGGACTTCATACCAGCCTCCCAAAGACCACTGAAGAGTGGTGATCCGGTTAGAATGGAGCTCCATCCAGTACCTTCCCTTAACAGAGTCTCAGACTCTTAGGTTAGCTCTTTGACATGTCTAGTGAGTTGCTCGTCGGTGGCCACGAACTTACGGCCGTTATCACTGTAATGCTCAGCGCATCGTCTTTGACGGCTAATAAAATGGCGAAACGCTGCTATGAAGGCATCTGCGGTGAGGTTGAAAACTAGCTCCAAGTGTACTGCTTTGGTGATAAAACAGACGAAGATGCAGACGTAAGTTTTGAAGACCATTCGGTTACGCCCCTTGCGTGGCTTTACGAAGAAATGGCCGGTATAGTCTGTGCCTGAGTGAAGAATGGCTTGGCAGGAATCACCCAATCGATTGGAAGATCAGCCATGAGCTGATGCTTCATATCGGCTCGTAGACGACAGCACACTACACAATGCCGTATAGTTTGCTTAACTAAACTATGTTCTCCAATAATCATCTCGAGCGAAGGTATTGCATAGTCAGCTGAACGCCACCGTGTTATGTGACGTTATAGCAATCGCCTAAAGCTGCTCCACTTTGGAAGAATAATTGGATGTTTTTCCTCGTTTGGTTGCCGTGAATGGAAGAGTCTGGCTTGAGTATCGAGAGTTTGCTGGCATTCGGTACAACCCTTTGCTTGATAACGTGGGATATTTCGGTTGCAAAGAATGGGGACTGAATTATTTTCTTCAAAGCAGTACGAGCGGCGTCGACCTCTGTCATACTGAGTGGACCGATTTGTTTGTTCTTGGCTCGTGCATTGTTGTAGAATCGCATGCAGTGAGCCATGATTCAAATTAGTCTCGAAAACGAGGAATAGTTCGCCAGTAGCTCGATGAGCTAGTAGTTGTTTGGAACAATCGCACTTCATGTTCAGTCGCCTCGCTGGCGACCAAATGTGATGACTTTGGCAAGAAATTAGAATATTTCTTGAGTCAAATAGGTCCAAATCACCGAAATTCGCAGGCACTGAGTTCAGTTGCAGAAATTCCTCTAGTTATGTGATCCTTGCACGGAATGTGATGCCAGATACCGTGAGGTAGCTTCCCATGTATCATTGAGACTCAGTTGGCAGCGAAGACTTTCCACTTGCGTGGATGTTCCTTTAGACAGTACAAAGCGACATGAGTCGTGTGGTTAACGTGAGTACCTGCCGTTTGGGGTCTAAACTCATGGTCATCATTAGACTGCGATTAGTTTAAGCGCCAATCATTCGCCCCCAAGTTCGGCATCAGTTTACATTGAAGGAACTCTCAACTTTCATACTGGTAGATCCGAGACCCAGCTGTATCTATCTGACGCTATAAGGTCAACGCTAACTTTTATTTTTAACCATCAGCCACCACGATACTCCCCGAAGGGCCGCAACCAATCAGCTGACCATCCAAAGATGAGGGCTCATCAGCTGCTTGTGATACTCAGGTATACCTCGTATACCTCGGGGGTTGAGGTTCGCAGCATTAAGCTGATCTTGTTATCAAACAATCACAAAGCCACTATGTTTCGGATCAAGTTCCTGTCCTAGTATTTTTACTAAGCGATTCGGCTACCCCGGGAAAGCCAGTACCCATCGGCTTCATTGGGATCGGAGACGACAACCCAACGATAGCAGTTGCACCCCTTTGAACTACCAGATCAGTTCAACCCTGGGGGCAGTACGGGCGACATGTGTCGCTTGATTAACGTAAGCACCTACCCTTAACGGACCTAATCTCATGGTTACCCTTAGACAGCGATTGGTTTAAGCGCCAATCATTCGCCCCCAAGTTTGGTACCAGTTTACATTCAGGGGACTCTCAACTTTCATACTTAGACCTAGCTATATCTGACGCTATAAGGTCAACGCCAACCTTTGTTTGCACCACTAGCCACCACGATACTCCCCGAAGGGCCGCAACCAATCAGCCGACCATCTTTAAGATGGAGGCTCATCACCTGAATATACTTCCAAGGTTGAGGTTCGCAGCAATGAGTTGATCTTGTTATCGAGCAATTATAAAGCCACTATGTTTCCGATCCAGTTCCAATCCTAATATTTTTACTAAGCGATTCGCGTACCCCGAGAACGCCAGTCCCCGCCAGTCTCACTGGAATCAGAGACGACAACCCGACAATAGCAGTTGCACCCCTTTGAATTGTCAGATCAGTTCCGCCCTGGGGGCAGTACAGGGTGACAGTAGAGTTGGACTAAAAGTGCACTTTTAGTTGCAGAAGTTCAGATTGTCGCGAACTGCAACTCTGAGGTCAACTAAGAGAGCCGCCCCGCATAATTCCAGTCTGGGTAGAGAAACTGTTTTCAGTGGGCTCACTTTCGTTTTAGCGGTCAACAGATTCACCGCGATCTTCTGCATGTCTGTTACGACTCGCAGGTATATAGCAGCTCCATACGCGTCCAAAGAAGCGTTGCAAAACCCATGTAGTTCTAGGCTTGATTGCGACTTGGTGGTGCCAATCCAGCTGTTGACCATAACAGGGTGCAAGTCTGCAAGTTTTTCGTGCAGTTTTGCCCATTGTTTTTCTAATTTCTCTGGCAAATTATCATCTCAGTCTATTTTCTCCAGCCACAAGCATTGAATGAAAATTTTCGACTTGATGGTAACTGACGCTAGCCATTCGAATGGGTCAAATATTTGACTGACATCCGATAAGACGATTCTCTTTGTCACAGGAGTCTGACAAGGGTCAAGACATACACGAAATTGGAAACAATCTGCTTCCGAGTCCCATGCTATGCCTAGAGCCTTGATGTTGCTATCGTGGACAATCTTTGGAGTCGCACGCTTTTCGATGTCTTCTGTGCAATGTTGGTTAGAAGCTTCTCGGAATTGGCCAACCACTTCCGAAGTTTGAATTCTCCTTCCTTCATTAGAGCAATAACGTGATCTCGGACTTGAATGCCACTCTGAACGTCGAAGGAACCGAACAACGCATCGTTGCAGTACAAGTTTTTCCTGATAATTTTAGGTACTTCAGGCTTTGTTGTTTCATGGTCTGTTGCTAATTGCAGCATCACTCTGGAGGCTAAGTAGGAAGTGCATGTTGATTCAAATAACACGGTGAGTATTCAAAACGTGAGAATTGGATCCGAAAAGTGGTGTCTATATAAGGTGCGCTGTAGTTTGACATCGTTCTTGTCAATCCAAATTTGCAGAAATATTTTTTCCGCATCAGCGCAAAGAACAAACGGACATAGTTTTCAAGGTATGACGATTGCAAAAATAGCGTTCAGAAGCTTGGGACCGGTGTGAAGAATATCGTTCAGGGATTTCCCCAATGTAGTTTCTGTGACGCGTTGTACCCAACCCGTAGTTTGCTATTTGTGCTGGTTGGTCTCAAAACCACATAATGTGGAAGATAGTACGTTGAAAATGAAGCTTCTTCATTCGCAGGAACGAGCTCCATATATTTTAGTTCGATTTATTCTTCAATAACATCGTCGTAAGAACGTTTCAACTGTTCGTCCTTCTGGAAGTGTTCTTCTAGGCGTAGCAATGAGTAGTAAGCGGCCTCCTTGGATGATCCTAGTCCGTCTGCGGGGCTCTTTAGCGCAAGCTGGTTCACTTATCATCCGTTGTTGGAATATCAATGAGTTCTTCTAAAAATTTCTTCGTAGCTGACTTCGTCAGGTGTGAGTGTGGTAGACTTAGGCGGCTCTTCCATCACCCAGAAGCATCAAAGAAAATCATCCGTGTCTCTGACAGATGTCTGAAAGCTAACGATGTTCTAGATTTCACTTGAAAGTTGCTGATTCTGTTCAGCTCATCCTGACAATACGTAGCCGAGGCTGGTCGTCTGTGCAATAGGTGTTCTGGGAGGGTCTCTTTCGATATCGTTTTTAAATCAGTAAACTTCCTCTCCAAGTATCAAGTCAATGCGGGACGGCTTTCCAAATTCCGGGTCTGTTAATTTCAGGCCCTTGCTGTGGGGTCAGTCGTATTTCTCGACAAACTTTAGCGGAATTAATTGGCAAAGTGACAGCAGCACTAACGAACGCATAAAAAAAATGCACTGGTGGATCGTGCATCGAAGCAATTTCATTTGTCACGATAGAATTCGCAGTCCCTGCTTTCACTTGCCTGACACCGTACACGTTCACCTTAACTGTTTTTTTAGACGATCGTAAAGAATTCGTTAGCGATTGTGAGATGAAGTTTGACTCCGAGCCTTGATCGAGCAGCGCACGTACTTTTAACCGTCGACTGCTAGCTGCTGCCACTTCCACTATCGCTCTCACCAGCAGTACTACACTCTGCGGCAGATTAGCTGTCGACGTAGATGCTAAATATGAAAAAGTTATTCTTCCCTGTGTGTGCACAATCATGTGATAACGTTGTTGACATTGTTGGCAACGTTTTTCTGACGGACAGCTTGTCGCATTATGACCAACTCTCAAGCAATTTAAGCAAACGCCTCTTTCCTTAACTAGAGCGATACGTTACTCGGCTGTTTTCGCTCAAAATTGCAGACGGTTTGCAATTAGTGATTGCCTTGGCAGCAGGGGTACTGGTGGAAGCAGCTGGTTATGTAGATGTTGTTTGAAATGTAGGCAAGATCGAGCAATGTGCCCTGCGTATGACGCATAGTGCCTACATTTGGCACTCAAGAAACTTTTTGAGTCCATTACAGGCAGGTACTTTAGTATTATACGCCAACGACGTTTCCCATTCTTTGTGTGTATTGGCATCTAATTTAGCCATCATGAAGTACATTAGCCAGCTGTCCCAATGATCAACCGGCTGAGAGAGATTTTCGAGGAAATTTACGTGTTGACTTACGTTGTCTCATCTCATCGGCGGATTTAGTTTTCATGGTAGGCACAGAGTCAAGATATGAGAGCAATACTCCAATTAACTGCGCACTAATGAGAGATATGCAATACTGTAAAAAACGTTGGTGAAGCCTTTAGAAGATTTCAGTATGAAGCCAGTTATTTTGGATGCCTTAGAAACAATTTTGACGATGTGGAGATCAAAGTGAAATCGATCATCAAAGGTAACCCCGAGATCTTTTTGGAAAAATACAATCCTAAAAAGGACTCCAATGAATAAATGTAAAAATAAAATGGATAATTTCTTACGAGTAAAGGACATGAGAAAGCAGTTAAATTTCTCTAGATCTTCTTGCAGAGCAAAGCAGGCGTCAATCGAACAAATAGTGCTGACGATTTTTAGGTCATCATTATACATAGGCGGGGGAGGTTTAAATAAAGAAGGGAGATCATTTATATAGATTAAAAATAACAAGGGACCAAGAATAGAGCCTTTTGGAACACCAGAATAAGGACAACAGAAGGAAAACTTGCAAAGTTACCATGAACCTTTGATCATAGGGGTAGAATTGTAACCAGCTGAGGAGAGTGAAGTCTAAACGTAAAGTTTTTAGCATAAGAAAACCATGGTTAACGTAGTCAAACGCCTTTGAAAAGTCGATATCTCTTACATCCATCTGGTTTTTAAGATCCAGAGAAGTGGACACGGAATGGGAGAAGGTGAGAACGTTAGGGAAAGTGAATCTGCGTTTGACGAACCCGTGCTGCTCAGTATTTAGCTGAGGCTGGGAAACCTACAGGTCTTCGTGAAAGAGAATAGAAAAGTTATGGGGTGGTAATTCGAAATGCAAGCCAAATCTCCTGATTTGTGAATTGGTAAAGTAATGGAACTATTCCAGATAGTTGAAAAAGAACCAAAAGACAGACTTCAGTCAAAAAGAAATGACTAAGGAATACATAAGGATGAAGAAAGCGCCTTTGAAAAAACAATAGGAATACCATCATATCCATCTGATTCTGAAGCAACTCTACGTCAGTTAGACTAATATCAAAAAAGAAATGGACAAGTGAAGAATTGTGGTCAGAATCAAGATAAAAATACAAGGATGGCTTTGTGTATATCTTTAGTTTTTTCAGAACAAAAAGCGCTTGATAGTTCAATAGTAGTACCTCCGACTCCAGCTCAAGCCTTTGAGTATGCATGAATTTTAATGAATACATATTTGAACGAATGGATATTTAGCCAAAATTAAATGGAAGCAATTCAATTTGGAAAATTGTACATCACAGTCCACCATACGATGTTATCGGGCTGATGCAAGGTGGCCCTGTCTAGGCGGCTTATACTTTGCCTCACACTTTCCTTTCAATTTTTTGCCTAAGTTTTGCTTTTTATTATTTTTCCTCTTCTACTCGCTCGTTCATTTTACTGCTAAAAGGGAAACTGAAAACTGGCCCCAATTAAGCTGCCAAGCGAGAAACGCGGCTCGCCAGAATATCTTGCTCAAGACCGATTTAACACAGGCAAGGATTGAATCCAGGGCGCCAAAATACTCAGCTTCATACCAGATGATTAGAGGAATCTTACTCTTCACAAGACTCCTAGTAACTCACTATCCATACAAAAGTAATTCACTGGCCCAAACACCAAATTACCTAAGCTATAGACGTCAAGGGGAAAAGGTATATGCACCTGGCCCCATCAACCCCTGAGTGGTTTCTATGTTCGTTTGATTGCACAAAGATTATTCTCGAAACCAAACCACGGAATTTCACTATGCAACAAAGTGAGCCTTCACAACCAACCAATTTTATGAAGGGAAAACAAAATATAACTTTGATACAAAAGAATATGTTTAAATTAACTACTGAGAATTGTTTTACCGGAACCCAAAATAGATCATGATTATCAATATAAATGTTATACGAGTGTATGAAAGGAAATAATTATCGTCTACCTATCTAATTCGACGGCTCAGAGCCCCGTGTACGCTTCGTCGATTCTTCTGGAACTCTTCAACTGTTCAATGCTTCTTTTATTTTGCTTCCTATACCACCTTTCGTTGGATTTGGCTTCATTGTCTTCTTCTGCGTCATCGTCTCTCAAAGTTCCACCCTAATTGCATTCCTTGTTATCCTCTTCATTCTCATATCAATCCTCCTCTCCGATTCTCGTAATTCGTTTCAACTACTCCTGCCAAATAAAAGAGACTCATCCGTTAGTCTCTAGTCCTTATATTATCTCAGGCATAATGGATGGTCACTTCAAGTTTGAGATTTAATAAGATTTTAGTTGATGTTCTCTCCTGGCAAAGCCCCTAGCAGAAAATGCAACCATAGTATCAACGGCTCAAACTTTTTCTAGTCCAATATCAATTACATTGCATTTGTAGAGAGTCTCCATGGACCGGTATCTTATTGATCCTGTCAAAACAGCTGACAGTTCTCGGTTTTTTTATTTCATTGTTTATTGATACTATCGTGACAGGTGCCAATAATTTGATAGTTTGTAGTGATCAAAGTTTAGCTTCATAAGTTTAATTTCGTAGTGTTTGTGCTATACTCGGTCGATTAATTTTGACAAGCATACGCAGAGGCTTTCAGTACGGTCTTTGTATGCCGTTATTGTGCATTTTTTCTTTTTTGCTTTAGCACCACAGTCACTTTCAGACCTTCATTTAGAGATAGAGGATCTCATTATCTTGACCGAATGGATCGGCACTTGAGACGGTGATATGGTTAGTACCACACTTTGGCCGTGTGTCCGTCCACCCAGCTGCACTACGTTCTGATTTTATGCCAGTACGCATCATAACTGAGCATCCGAAGAATCTCTCGAAACAAATCTGGTTACCTCCACCGGCACTCGAACCGCGGACCTTCAACTTACGCAGCGAGTGCTCTAACCACTACACCACGTGGGCTTTTAAGGTAATTCCTCCAGAAATTGTACATTAGGGTAATTGTAAAAAATCCTTAAATCATTTCAAAGTGTGAGCTGATTCTCGATTGTCCAACAGAATACCGGGTGGCAATGTTTGATTCTAAACACATAATGTTAAACACCCGTCAGCATTTTTGGCCAATAGTAGTGCTGAGCTACTCAATAATCAGTCCGACTTATTCCCATATGGGCTACTAAAGCATTGTTGGGGCCTTTTTGAACACCTCTAACTGTTCAGACCTCGGGAACACCTTTTTTAACCATCCCCTTGCTGCAGCTCCAGGAAGCGGCTGTGAATGACTCCCTGAATCTAATCTGCCGGTCCGCCAAACTGGGCTAGGGAACTTTACAATGCATTGTACGCACTCTTTGCAAATTTAAACACGAGATGGAGATTAGAATGGTAGTCAGACATTACAGAAGAAAGCTAACGTAAAGTATATTTTTGGTAATGTATATAAGCTATTGTAATCTCATTTAGGACAGTTTGGCCTAACAAAGGGCACCTTCAATACCCTTCCTGCAGATGCGACTGCTGTTATACAATGCCTTCGGTTTTGCAACCCTCGAACGCCTCAACCTCGCTCACTTTTAGTTATTTGTCACTGACTGAGAAGCTTGAACTCTAACCAAAGTTATCATCTGAAACGGAAGAGGGCGATGGTGATGATCTGAACGGCGAATTGGCTGTGAACCAGACTTCTAGATCCGCTCTCGAGAGCATCTCGAAAGCTCGAACAACACAGCAAATCAATTTCGGCAATGCCAACAAGTCGCCAAATATTAGCCCCAAATCGCCGTTATTGATTGCAGTGGTAGGGGCAGCTGTTAATGGCATCACAGCAGCTAGAGCTATAAGAAGCAAATTGGGGCAGTTATCGGATTTCTCTTTTCACTTCAACTTTTTTTTTGCTTGCTCCATATTGCATTTCTCGTTTTGGGTTTTGTAAATTTTTGCCTGGGGAAAATTTTCCTAGACTTCATGCCGGTAAAATAAAGAAGTGCGAAACTGTCCCACAAGTCGGCAGGTAGAAATTGTTACGGAACGAACTCTCAGTAAACTGCCATACTCACTGGGGGGTCAAAAGCGGGGCTTCGATTAAAAAGATTTGATACCTGCGATCATATGCGGCAAGTGAAGTTAGGACCCCACAACCCCTTGCCCAAGCTTTCCGGTTGTGTGGGGTAATGCGCTGTCATTTGTTTCGTCGTGGAGGCTATACCCCCCAGACATTCCCCAAGGAGATAGCCCATTGATAACCTTAACGTTGAAACTATCCCGAATTATTTTTGTGTCATAGTCGAATAGTCTTCCCATATGATAATAGAACATTTCCTTCGTTCCTTCTTCCTTTTCTTCTTTCAAGCCGTGTACGTTTACCAGGAAAATTGTGATGAATTTCACTTTTATAAACGAGTCACCCACAATTGTTTATCGACTGGCTTCCAATCAATAATGTGTGATTTAAGCTCCCTATCCACAACAAAAACCACTAGGCATTCTCGTTTTCCCGCAGGCTTCCCAGTTTTGAATATTGTGTCGGATCTTCTGTCTTGAATATTGCTTCTAGTTTAATTCATTTCCTGGATTGCTGTTGTAAAAGGTCCTTAACAGTGCCTGGATTGTTCGGTGATCTGACATTCAAAAAGTCAATGCCATATACCTTATTGCTATTGCGAGATCGTTGCCATAGGTACAATACATTCTAAGGCTCTGTTGCAGGTTTCGAAACAATAGAGTTTTTTTCCAGGGACGGAGAGTTAACCCATTGCCCAATCTCCATTCTCGCGGTATAGTTATTACGAAAGACTTGCCTTCACCGTAAACAAAAAGTTCAAGGTATCACCGACCACCACATGGAGGTGTAAGTAAGGTTTGTTGCAGATTATAGTTCCTAAGGGATGCAAAGTATTTGAAGTTAGGGAAAACAAAGTCCGTCAGATTTTGTTGGTAGACAACAGTGACGATGAAGACAATTTAGAGCTTGATGAAGAAAACCAAAGATTTCTAGCATGAGATGATGATGAAGGCATTATTGATATCGAGACTGAACCTCACGAGCCAAGAAGACTGTCACCTGAACCTTCAACGTCTACTGCAAAACCTTTGGCTAAAACCGTTTGCAACCATCCAACGGTTTTCAAGTCGAACGAAAGGACATACATAGGGAATGTTTTTCGTGACGTGGATTATGAATTTGGAAAAGTGCTCATCTGTCAAGACATTGAAGGCGATAAGTTGACTCCCTTTGAAATCTTCTATTCAACATCGAATTTTGACGATTTGATTCAGCACAAAGCATCGGAGACAGTACGGCACGCTCACCAAAATGGAAAGGCATTCATTATTGAAAGCATTTCTCAGTATGAATTTGATTATGGGCGATCATATCTTGCCATCATTGAGAGATCATTGGTACCTTTCATATCCAATGTTATGCCTAGGGTTCGATTCGAAGAAATACAATGAAACTTCCACTTTTCTATCAACGAAGAACTAAGAGATCCAAACAGTCCTTATTACGATAAAGCATACAAAATTCGCCAAATAATGGAACACTTCAATACTTCATTTCAAAATGCCCTCAACAATACAAAAGAGGAATCGATCGACGGGCACATGATCAAATTTAGAGGGCATAACGTACTAAAACAATAAATAAAAATAAGCCTGTCAAGTGTCAAGTTACCTATTCAAATTTGATTTATATACAGGTTAGCCAAAGTCTGGGTCTGAGTATGGGTAGGTGAAGCGGCATCGTTTTTTAACTCCCCGTTGTCGCTATATAAACTAATTGCCAAGAATACCAAAGCGTGTGGAACTGTCCGAACTAACCGGAAGCACCTTCCGAAAACTGGCCCGAGTGACAACAAATGAAGCGCGGAGACATTTACACCACAAGTTTTTGAGGCATATCATAAGTGAAATGGATGGACAATGAAGCAGTTCATTTGCTGACCAATTTTTTGTCACCTATAGAAATATATTTTGTAAAACAGCGTCATGCTGGATCAGCAGATAAAATTAATGCAAAACGTCCTAAGATTCTTTCACATCATAATAAACATATGGGTGGAGTAGACCTTCTGGATCGATGTAAGATCGAGGGTCAAAAATAATTACTATCTTCGACTCTTCTTTGATCTATTTGACATATCGGTAAATAATGCATATACTATCAATACAAAGCTTCATAATCAGAAAACAATGGGAGGAATTCTGTTGTTCAGCTTGCAGTTCAGGCAAGTCGTAGCTCGGGGTTTGATCAGTGGCTTCACTGTCAGGCAACGTGGCGCTCCCACTTCAAAAACGAGTGCAGTACGCAAATCTTTAAAATGTCAATTGCCTGCGCATACCATAGAAAAATCAAATATAAGAAAACGGTGCGTGAATGATGCCAAGATCAAAAAAGAAAATCGGACAAACAATATTTGTGTTGAATGTGATGTTTACCTTTGCTGTACTAATTAAAGAAATTACTTCCCTGAGTATCACTTCTAACTAATGAACGAGGTGTCACAATTAAGTAATGAGACTGATTTTATTGCCGCGCTTTTGATAAACCTGCGACCTTGAAATTCCCTTCTCCTTCCCCAGCATCCTTCCCCTCTCCATTGATATATTAACCATCGCTCTAGCTTGTTTAGTTCGCCTGCTGTGTCGTGTTGAGTAGACGTGTGTTGGTGGTGTTCGTCACGAAAATGGAGAAACGAAATCAAGAGCAACGCGTCGCGATAAAATTTTGCGCCAGATTGGGCGAAACATCTTCAGAAACGTACGCTAAAATTGTAAAAGTGCATGGTGATAGTGCTCTTAATCGTGCCCAGGTGTTTCTATGTCATAAAGAGTTTAAGGAGGAGCGTAAAAACGTGGAAAACGAGGCGCGAGCGGGAGACCAGTCAAGGTGCGGACTGACGCAAATGTGCAGTGTGTGCGCGCCCTAATCCGTGAAGATTAGCGTTTAAAAGTTTATTTATTTAAATTTATTTATTTATTTAAATTCCATTTAACAGATAAAACATAATCCAATTACAAAATGGAACAAAACAAACAGAAAAGAAATTTAATGAAAATTAGAATTAAGTGATAAAGTTAATATAAAAAAAAATTTCAATGGTACTAACAATAATAAATATGCGTGTAAAATTAAATTAAAGCACACAAAAAAAGAAAATCAAGTCTAATATTTACTCCAGTTGAGTTTTAAGAATCAGGCTTCTTAACCTCAAGTTAAAAACTAGGTATGAGTCGGAAAAAGGACCAAGCTCAAGCTTACCATGATTCGTTATCATTCGTATAATGGGAGGATGAAAATATAAATTTCTACGGGCAAACGGTGGCACGAAAAAATTGTTTGCCCGAGAAGAACGCGATGATTGACGAAGACGTAAGTCTGCAAACAATGTTAATGAAATTTGATTGTGGCAGAGTTGATACAGAAAACACTGATCTAGATACATGCGACGGGACGACAGAGTAGGCAATCGTAGGAAGGATGAACGGCAGTGATAGGGTTGATATGGGATTTTGAATTTGTAAAACAAGACACAAGTAAATTTATGCTGGACATTCTCTAACGAGTCAATGAGGTAGGAGTGTCGGGGAGACCAAACTACAGAGCATTATTCGAGGATAGGACGGACAAGACAGATAAACAATCGGACGGGGGTAGATATATTGTTAAATTTATGAGCATGCCTGAAAATAAGTCCCAATATTTTCGAGGCCCTAGTAGTCACGATTAGAACGTGTGCATCAAAATTGAGCTTAGGATCAAAAGTAACGCCAAGGTCCTTAGCAGAGCTCACAGCAGCGAGTAGGACTTCATTCAACATATAGGTGAAAGTCAGCAGAGAACGATTTAGATTAAAAGTCATTTTATAGCATTTGGCAACATTAAGACAGAGGTAATTAGACGAACACCAGTTACTTAGTGCAATCAGGTCCATCTGAAGATATTGACAATCTTGTACAGACCTGATAGCTCGAAAGACTTTAAAATCATCAGCATACAGTAGGCAATTGGAAGCAATAAGCAAAGGAAGATCATTTATAAACAATAGGAATAGTAGGGGACCTAAAATGGAACCTTCAGGAACACCAAAGGACGGATAGAATGGAATAGAGGTAGTTCCACAGTGACTAACACAACATATACGAGAAGACAAGTAGGAGTCCATCCATGATAAGAGAGGGCCGACAACCCCAAAAGTTTTCAGTTTATAACAGAGAAGTTGATGGTTGACCGTGTCAAATGCCTTCGAGAAGTCAGTGAAGATTACATCAACCTGCAATCGATTGTCTAGGGCCTTAGCAATGATATCGGTGAATTCAATTAAATTTGAGGTCGTAGAGCGACCTTTGAGAAACCCATGTTGTTCTTTCGGCAAAATAGGGGTCAATGAAACTGAAAGCTGGTTGTGTACCAGACGCTCGAGTAATTTTGGGAAACAGGAAATTAAGGAAATAGGACGATAATTGGACACAGAAGAAGGATCACCACTTTTAAGAAAAGGAACAACGTTTGCTCTTTTCCAATAAGCAGGAAAAATACCAGTCTTTAGACTGAGGTTAAAGAGAAATGCCAGAGGGATACAAAGTGAAGACGCTAATGACTTGAAAAAAATATTCGGCAAGCCGTCAGGACCAGGTGATATATTAGGATTAATGAGGGATTCAACTTCGATATGGTCAGTGAAAAGTGAAGAAATGTTAATGGAGTGAAGTACGGGTGTATTAACTGCATCGGAGACATGAGAAGAAGGAATAAAAGTTGACGAGAAGAACTGAGAGAACAAGTTGGAAATATCCTGTGGAGAAGAGCTAACTATATTATTCCAGCGGACTGAAGGAGGGACAGAAGAGGAGGACTTGAAGGATCTAATGTATGACCAGAATGGTTTCGCATTATTCGCCATGAGGGAAATCTCCAAGCTACTGAAGTAGTTTTTCATTGCAGTCCTTAATTCTTTTTTTGCTACAAGACGTAGATCACAAAAGCGGGCTCTGGATTCTTCAGTAACACAACGCTTGAAACGGCGATGTGCCTTACTTTTAGCATTCAAGGCACTAAGTACTTGCTTGGTTAGCCATGGTTTCTGCTTTACTTTGCGAAGAGCTTGTAAAGGTGTGAAGTGTTTAATCAACTCATAGATGTAACTATAAACCTTATTCAGAGCTTCCTCACACTCCAAATTATCAAAAAACTCCTGCCAGTCAATCAAGCTCCGCTCCGAGGCTAAAGCTTCGTAGTTTGTTTTGAAGAAGTTTAATTTTGGCGAAGAAGCAAAAGTACGACTTGACAAAGGTGTAATGGAGAGATCGAGCGATAATTGCGGATGATGACTATCGATACTCACTAGAGGATTTAATGCAGTGGAAACAGATAGACAGTTTAGGGGAAAGTTAGAAAGAACAAGGTCAAGTACCCGACCATTAGCATTAGGGATATTATTGAATAGCGATAGTGAACAGAGTGATAAAACGAGGAGAGGGATAAAGACGATGCATTGGTTGATGAAACAGAGAAAGGAAGGTTCTTGGTCTATTGCACTGTTCCCAAATTAAAATCTCCGCATATTAGAATTAAAGATTGCGGATGATGCAATAAGACATAAGAGGAAAACTCGTCAAAGAATGTCTCATACACATACAAAGGAGAGTTACTAGGTATGTAGACAAAGGAAACTAATAAAGATGTATTGTTAGGAAGGAAGATCTTGACAATCACACAATCCACATGTTGTCCTTGAAAATGGGTATGAACCGTGAAATAGTCAGACAAATTTCAACCCACGATTTTGGGATGAAAAAGTTTTGCGCAAAGAAAGTTCCAAAGAACCTTTCTGAGGAGCAAAAACAGCATCGAATGACCGTCGCAGACGACTGTTTGGAATACGTGGAAAACGATCCCACGCTGCTTGATGTCACCCTGTGACTTTTTTGTTCCCTAGAACAAAACCGGTGGCCAAAGGAACCCATTTTGAGTCGGTTACGGACATGCAGGCGGCCGTGACGAGGGTATTCGTGGACATCCCAGTCGAAGCGTCCCAGAAATGTTACGAAGCATGGAAAATGTGCTCGAATCGTTGTATAGCTGTCCAAGGGGACTACTTTGAAGGGGATGGCAGAATTCTAGAATAATTTTTAAATATACGGTTTTCATGGATCCAGTCTCATTACTCAATTGTCACACCTCGTATGTAACCATAATATTTGTATATTTAATGAACACATGAAAACATGATAATAATTGCCCAATTTTAGTTAAAACAAACCCCTTATCAATAAGCAAACCTTAAAAAGGAAATCTAGAACTTTTCAGCGAAAAATAACCCTTAGCGACCATAGACACACATTTGTCGCAGGGTATTCCGAGAAACCTACACCAAGTTTTCGAGTTTTTATTTTGAAAAATGTTTTTATTAGCCTAATGGATGATTCTAAATAGCTAAAACAGGCTTATTAACAAGAGCAAGGCCCGATGCTGGCAAGACCTCGTGGACGATGTAAATAGGGATCCGTGGAGCCTTGGCTACAAGCTGGTCATGGGGAAACTTGGTGCCCTACGGAAGCCTTGTATACATGACGCGGAAAAGATGGACGCGATAGTGCGGGGACTCTTCCCCGCCCATCCCGTCCGTGTTGACGCTGTCCATGGTGAAACAGCAGTCGAGTGCCCACTCTTCACACAGCTGGAACTGGAGGAGGCAGTCCTCTCCCTGAAAGCGAGGAAGGCTCCAGGTCCGGATGGTGTTCCAGCTGAGGTTTTGCAGCTCGTCTATCACCATTGTCCTGACTTGCTGCTCAGCACATTCAACGCTTGCCTACGGGACGGGGTTTTCCCGGTACGATGGAAGGTGGCGAGGCTCGTGCTGGTCAGCAAGGGGAAGGGAAATTCCGAATCGCCGTCTGCATACCGCCCGTTATGCATGCTAGACACGGCTGGGAAAGTGCTAGAGAAACTCATCAAGGGAAGACTCACTGACGTGATTCGTGCTGCTGGGGACCTATCTCCTCGGCAGTACGGCTTTAGAGCAGGACGTTCTACCATTGATGCGATTGCAGAGGTGGTGAACGCGGTCCAAAAGGGAGAGACATATAGTCGCACCAAGCGACGGATCGTCCTGTTGGTGACACTCGACGTCAGGAATGCCTTCAACTCCGCTAGATGGGTGGATATTCTGGACACGCTGGAAAACTCTTTTCAAGTTCCAGAATATCTAATGCGGCTTTTGAGGAACTACCTAAAGGACCGAAGCCTGCTCTACGACACGACACAGGGCCAACGAAGGATGGAAATTACATCGGGTGTTGCCCAGGGATCTATCCTTGGTCCGGACCTGTGGAACGTGCCTTACGACGGGCTACTGAGACTTGAGATGCCAGATGAGTCGCGCTTGGTCGGCTATGCGGATTATGTTGCGGCTCTGGTCGCCGGACGCACCGTTGAACAAGCGCAACTTAGGCTAGGTATGCTAATGCGCCGAGTGAGGGACTGGATGACTGCTCCCGGGCCCAGTTTAGCACTGGAGAAAACCGAAGTGGTCATCTTGACAAAAAGGAGAATCCCTAGAGTAAGGATGATCAGTATTGGAGATATAAAAATTGAATCGAAGCCAGCGGTGAAGTACCTGGGGCTACTGATCGACTCGAAGATGAGTTTCTCTGAGCAAATCAGGGCAACGGCAGAGAAGGCTGCTTCGGGAATATCGGCCCTGAGTCGACTTATGGCCAACGTAGGGGGACCCAGCCCATCAAGAAGACGCCTCTTGATGAGTGCTGTAGGGTCAGTGCTACTGTACGGGGCAGAGGTATGGGGCGACGCTTTCAGCAAGGAGGTTTACCGAAAACGATTGGCACAGGTACAGAGAAGAGGAGCACTGAGAATTGCATCTTCGTATCCAACAGTCTCCGACTCGGCGGTGAGAGTGATTGCAGGCGTGATACCTGTCGCCCTCCTTGCTAGAGAGCGCCGCGCTATTTACCTGCGCCGAAACGAGGATGCGAGGGAGATGGTTGTCCGCGAGGAGAGACAACGCTCGCTCAACGATTGGCAGCAGTCTTGGGTGAATTTTACGAAGGGAAGGTGGACTGCGCGCCTCATCCCGGATGTGAGACCGTGGCTAAATCGAAGGCATGGTGAGACTGACTTCTATCTGACCCAGCTCTCCCGATTGTCGGTTTTGCCCAGGAGAGGAGGACAATGCCTGTCACACATTTTTTGCGTGTACCAAATGGGCCAGGCTGCGAAGGGAGCTCTACAGGGAGACGGGAGAGCTCACCCCGGATAATATAGTTGCGGTGATGCTCGAATCAGTTGACAAATGGAACCAGGTGGCACATTATGCTCGGGCAGTCCTAAAATATAAAAGGGACTCACAGCAGCCGGAGGCACTGGGGCTGGGGGATCGCTCTTCTGGCAATTCCTCTTCCCCTCTCCCCTCCCGCTAGGAAAGGGACTCCCCAGCTTGAAGGCGCCCCACGGCGTAACAAAACGAGACCTGGCCCAAAGTAATGTGTCAAACGGTTCCAGGCTAGGTTCTCAGATTGACAGGGGAGGTGTTTAGTGGGTAGTCCAAAGGTATCCTCCATGGGAGTCCCACACTGCCAGACTCGGCGAGCATAAATGCCTTCACCTCCCTACCACAAAAAAAAAAAAATAGCTAAAACAGTTATAGAAGCTTCATTTACCTTATGGTCCTGAAAGGGTTAATGTCCCATCATTTGAGAGCTATTTGACGAATCTATTCAGGGAGGCAGAATTACAACTGTTCTCCCAAAAAGCTTTTTATTGATACTACTTACTATAATTTGATTCATCGAATTGAATAACTGTAATAAGTTGCAACTCTTACAAAAGTTTTATCAATAGTGTGAATATGTAAAAAAATAAGTAAAGGTCCTTTAGTTGGAGAAGCTTTATATATCGATTTATAATATGCCAACACTCTGAATCATCCAACATTCTTACCAAAGCCAAAAATAGAATCATCTCCACCGCAACGTACTATATACACCACCAGCACAGCATCCTTAAACTGAAAAATCATTGAAATCTCTTCCCAAACCAAAATTAATTGATTTATTATAACTTTACAGCTTTTTCGTAACCATCGCGAACGAAGAAATTGAAAAATATTTCCCAATTTTCACTGAAACAAACCACCACCACCGTCACCATAGAATTGAGCATTCAGTGTAAATAAGGATAAAAGATGATAATAACCGGAATACAAAATGGAGTATTTTGCGTCATCATTATCCTTCGAGCATATCCTTTGCGAGCATCTATTGAGCCAAAACTCCCTCTAAGCTTCAAACATGCCAATCTAATAAAATCATATCACATCATAAAGGCAACGATCATAAAACTTTTATTAATTTTAAATTTTCTATTAAAAGGAAAATCTCTCGAGGATTGCGCTCAAAGCTTCCAACATGGAAACAAACAAGAAGAAAAAAAAATCCCGTCAAAATGTGTGGAAGGAAAAAGCAGGAAATTGTCATCTTTGTCGCTTATGCTCGTACAACTCGACCTACTGGTGGCGCATTCATTTTCATTTAGTACAGCACAAGTTCAGCTGTAGTGGATCCTTTTTTGGTTTGTTTTTCTAATGGGAATTTTCCGACACACACGAGACAAATCCTTTTTCATCATAATTTATATAACGTTGTTACATATGTGAAGAAAAAAGCGCTGAGGTACATATATTTTCTCATTCCATTTACTTCACGACATTTCTCGTATCCTTTGAAAAGGAAAATTGTTTATTTTCCTCCTCATTCCAACCGTCATTGGGAAAGTATTATTTATCCCTCTTTCTCCCAAATGTCCTCGTTTTTCACTGTAGTAAATTTCTCGGGAAATCAATTTTCGCCATCCTTAAATGTGCAGATGTGTTAAAGTGAATCATGCGCAATTTCGTTCTAAGGACACAATAAATAAGGACGCTTTCCCCTGTGTTTATATATTTAGAGTAGTCTCCCCTCCTGTCTTGGGCTCTGTTCGACTTACTTCCAAAAAGGCGTAGTTCAAGCTACGCCCACTTCTTTCTATTAACCCTCTTGATAGAGCAAACTTAAGTTACCCCTTAAAAGGATGTCTGTGTAGAGTTCTGTACATTCAACAACAATTCATATAAGTATATAGTTCGTCTTCTATATCTCTCCTCGAGGAAGAATAAAAAAAACGTTGTTAATGCAATTTTACGAAAATAATTGGAGAAAATTTGGCTTAAAGTGTGATAGTAAAATTCCACATTGTCTAAGCGTGTTTATAATTTGAGAAAATGGCTGGATGTCACGATGAATTTTCAAGAGATTTTACCTCCTGGGAGGACTTGTTTGCAACAGATATGAAAAGTAATAATATTCCTCTGTTCGGTGTGATTTCGAGACGAATTATGCAAAGTGATATAAATTCTAGGAGGAAATGAACTTCCTTAAAATTGATGTTGTTGCTGCTTTAGGAAAAATGAGTGACGGATTAAGATGAATTTTATATTTCTGTCTTGTATACAATTGTTTTGATTGTTCCCGCGAAGGACAATAAGAAAATTTTATTAATTTTGATAAGACAAAGTTGTAATTTTTGTTTATAGTGTTTATTTGGGGTTGGGACGGATAAAAGATTCTAGTGGAAAATTTATGGTTTTGCAAAAGAAAATTTAATGATTGGAATTATTTTTATTGGTGATGAGTACCTATTGTTTGATGAAGTTATTTTAGATTAGGGGCATTATTGCTCTTTTAGTTGAATCTTTTGTCAAAGCGTAAAATTGGGAGATATTTTTATTTTGAGTCGAAAAGATATGAATTGTATCTAGCTTTCTTAGAATCGAAACAGAAAATGAAGAGTTGATAATGAAAGAAGTTCATAATAGATCCAATAAATAATTTTGCAAGAGGCTGGTGTTATTGTTACAGATATCAAATATTCAGATGTTAAATTAGAGCTACAAAAAAGCTTAGCTTACACGTTTTGTTTCATGTTCTTCAATTGTAAGCGTGTGGCGTCTTGGTTCCTCATCGCTTCATCACTGGGTAAACGATAGTTGGGTGAGAAATAAAAAAATACTCATGAATCAAAACTGGCTGGATCGTAGTACTAAAACCGCGTTCCTTTGCATATATTAACAAGTAATGCAGTCAAATGTTTGGACTCAATTGACAAGTCCATAATGGTTGTCTGTTTTGGTTTTAGTGACCAATTCTTTTGCGCAGCGCATGTTAGTCTTAAAGGTTCCTTAGCTGACACTATTAATAAAGCAGGTAATGGAGTCCTATAGAAGACTATCAATTTTGGTTTACGTTTCTTGCCTTCGTCTAGCCGATCAGACAATTAAAGCATTTTCGGATGAACTGAACTGCTTGCAAATGAAATACTCAAGTACGTTTCCTGATGTCGATTCTTTGTTGCGGTCTGTAGAAATATCTCACTTGCGATAAGCCTTCTTTGGTGGTAGAACCAGGGAATTCATCCATTACAATAGAGTATATCATTATCATGCAGCAGGGTAAATCATCATCATCGTCATCATCATTCAAGAAAAATAAATTTTTGTTCTCCACCGAGCTCTCTGCTAAAGCTATAAAATTGGTTCTTCCTAAAATCACTCACAATAGCACTCCCAATAGTAAATTATTTTTTATTATAAAAATATTTGGGGTTTAAGTTACAAGCTGAAGGATCGAACTTCATGTATTCTCTTTCTAATGATGATATAGTCTGTATTTTTGAATCCTAGTTGATTGATAGTACGTTTGATTCAGTAATAATTCGGTCGGTCAATCCAAGTTATACGAAGGAATACTTTTACTGGTATCCCTCTAACTAATTTACTTTTCACTGCTTCTGTAGAAGGTATGGGATCAATGCTAGTTATTTCATCGACGGTTTCTCTTCTTGTTTTTTCCCTTTACATTCTCTGTAAGTCTTCTTTTTCTGCCTACAATACCATCCTCATAGAAATTTCTAGTATTTTCTTATCGCAATTTTCAAATTGTCACTTTATATTACGAACATTTTAACGTGCCTAAACTCTCGTGGGATGACAAACAGATTGATTCTGACTTAGCTCAAATTATATCTTTAATTTCTTCTTTTATGTCCACGTGTTCTTTTGTTCAGTTCGTGAGTATGAGGAACTCGTCCGACTGTCTTTCGTTTACCCACAATTTGAAGCCAAAGATCAAGCACACCAACATTTTTCACTTGAAATATCTCCTGAGGCACGTCTTTCTTTTTGTCATCCGAGATCTGTAGCTAAGAAAGAGATGAAGGTCGCTAAAGTTTCTAATTTTCGTAGTATAGAGGGCTCTGTGAACTTAAATTATTCGAAACCATCATTTGAATTACTGCTTAAGAACTTCACATCTGGAGATTTGTGAAACTCATTCTGACTATTCAGAATTCAGTTTTCGTCTTTTTTCAATGCTATTTTATAGCAATAGCCCTTTGATCCTTATTATATACACGCTGTCCTCATTTCCTTTAATTTTCTATCCAGAAGAAATTATGATGTTCACTTTAGCGCTTGACAAATATGTCAGTTCAGGCCACCAATCACTTTGTGAAACCATTGGCTACTTCTGTTTGTGTTCCCCTTTCCTTCCTCTTTAATTCCAACTTATCTTCAGACTTTTTTCCGTTATGTTGAAAACTATCATACATCACTACTATTTTTAAAAAGGGTTGCACTTCGGACGTTGCTCATTACCGGCCAATCTCCTTGCTAGCCTCTTTTTCAAAACTCCTGGGAAAATTGTATACGTGAACCTTTTTCAAGTACTCAGAATGCCCTAGCTTCTAAACAACATGGTCAACCTTGACCGATTTGTTAGAGTTCAAAAATGTTACTTCAAAAGCCTTGGAGGACCGTTTACAAGTCGAAATTTTGTATTTGAATTTCTCTAAAGCCTTCGACTTAGTATATCACAATATATTGTTGAGCAAAATTAAATTTCTGGGCGTTCCTGAGTATTTGCTTCCCTGGTTATCCTCTTTCTGATCCAATCTTGTTAGTCAAGTTTCCTTTCAACCCCCTTCCATCCGTCTTCTGGTGTTTCACAAGGATCCATTCTTGTTCCACTTTTGTTCACTCTGTTTATAAATGACTTGCGGTCTGTCATTATCAACCTTTTCTTCTTCTTCCATATGCAGACGACGTAAAGGTTTTCAAAGTACTGTCATCTAATAATGACTGCGCCCTGCTTTAAGGAAATTTGGAAGCTATTTCAATTTGGAGTCCTTATAAACAGCTTCCATTAAATTGTTCTAAGTGCATTCATCTTTCATTTTGCAATAACCCTAATCCTCTCAGTTTTCAATTATCATTAAATAATTTGTACCTAAACAGACTAGCTCATTTCAGGGTCTTAGGTGTCATTTTCCACTCTAAGTTGAAGTTTGAGGTTCATATTTCAGAAATAACTTCAAAAGTCTCTCGAGTTTTCCGCTTGATTCTAAAAAGTTTCCATATTTTTTCACTCTTTTATCATGTATTGCAATATATTCTACAGAAGTTTGGTTCAGCCTATCTTTGAGTGCTGGTCGTGAGTTTGGTCGCTTATTCAAAATGTTTGAAGTGCATCCTAGAAGCTGTACAAAAAACATTTACACGAATCGTCTTCCTGAAGTCCCAGATTCCCTAGATTTATTATGAATCACACTTACCCATCATCAATATTCTTTCGCTGGAGAAGCGTCAAGTCTACCTTGACGAATGTTTCCTTTACTGGCTTTGCCGTGGTTTACTAGATTAGTCAACCAGGTTTCCAGTGAGGTACGTAATGCGTTCTGCAAGATCGTCGAATACCTTTGATGTTCCATGCGCGCGTAACTTGGCGTATTTTCACTTACAGATGCTCAGAATCCCACGTAATTATGATGACCTTCAGCTTGGGCCGTTACTCCTTCCGTAAAATATGTCAACTGTCTTCTTAATTCTTAGTCATTTTTGTCGTTTTTGGAATTTTTATTACATCTGTCATATTTTTCATGTTTTTCTCCTATTTGTTCTGGCTGTTCTATTGTTTAAATCTAATTTGAAATTGGAAATAATCTGTAAAATAAAGAGAAATAAATAAATAAACATGAAACCAAGAAATCAGCCTCGGATTGGAACCGATAAGCGGCCGCCGCTTTTATATGTAAAAGTGGTCTACTTTTTTGGTATAAAGGACTTCCGACTTCTAGGCAGATCAAATGCACGACAACTACTAAACGAGGCGTCAAAATGTAAAATTTAGAAGAAACTAGATGGCAAGGCGTCTGTTGCGAAAACTTTTTGGGGGACTCTCGACAAGCAGCAGGCTCCCATCTAGTCAGACACATTGAAAACAAGCAACGAGCTTTTGGTCGAAGTGAAAGTTGCTATTAAGGCCGTAACAGCGCAGACGATCGGACATCAAACCTGGCGCAAAAGAAATGATTGGTTTGATGATGAATGCCAAAATGCGTTGCACAAAAAGAATCGGAAGTACAATGATTATTTAGGTAGGAGAATCAGCATGTAAAGAGAACATTATGAAAATTTCAGGAGAGTAGCGGGTAAAATAATTAAAATTAAGAATTCAAAATACTATGATAATCAATTGAGAGCAGCGATGTAAGTCTAGTGAGCAACAACACAAGCCAAGGATTCAAAGCAGAGAAAAGCCTAAAACGAGGTTACCAGGCCAAAATCACGCTCGTCCGTGATGACAAAGGCAACATCATCACTGATGAAAACAAGATTAAGTAAAGATGGGCAGCATATTTCAAGAACTTCCTTAATCCTCCGCACAGTTCCAGAATATCGGAGCCTATAGATATTCCCAGAGAGTTTCCATTGGCGAAATCAAATCTGGATGAAGTTATTTTCACAATCAAAACCCAAAAGAATAATAAAGCGCTGATCATCGATGAGGTTCCGGCGGAGTTCATTAAATATGGTGGCAGCGATCTTCAGACACACACTCATAAAGTCATCCTGCACATTTTGCAACAAGAGCATATGCCGAACGAGTGGAGAGAAGCAATTGTATTCCCATTCCACAAAAATAGGGGACAAGCTGTAGAAATAGATGTAATTTATCTATTTCTGACAGGTATCTTGCCAGAAATAGGCCTCGCTCCATGGTCACCTTTAGACGGTGGTTGGTTTGAAGCACCAATCAACGCCTCGCAGCCCAAAGTTTGGTGTCCTAGTTTACTCTCGGTTTTGGTATACCCGCAACATAACTAGTGTGTGCTCGAAACTACTTTCTACACTATTCAAGCCCCAGCCACCACATTTAAGCCAAGGATAGGCTCCTCAACCATGTAGGGGGTGACAGTAACCTGTCTTCCCCTGGACCGTGGTAGAGACCAAAGCTCTACTCAGCTTTTCGCGACAGCCTGAGTGAAATGCCTATGTGAGTCCCATGCTGACGTAGGTTGTCTCGCCTCGGTTGCATGGGGCAGTCTTCCCAAAGAATTTCTCCCAAAGTTTAGCAAATCTTCCTGCTCTTTCGATAAGAGAGTTTCGACTGACAAGCACCTTATAGTTTATAGCCGAGAAAAGTAGTCACGGACTACTGTTTTCGACTCTCTCTTTATTATCATCGATTTTACTTATCTCCTTATGCAACACGAGCCACTGACTGCAAGTACAGTCCAACATCTTCAAGCCTCTAGGTCTGCACTCCTCCTCACCAGGCTTTGGCTCCTTTCGCTTGGTTCAACTTGTCTCTTCAGCCATCATGCACCATCATCCTACATGCCTCAAGGTACATTGCTTCCCCTTTCTATTAGACTACGCTGTTCATCCAGTTCCACTTCTCCCATCAGTCATCTCGTCTCCGAATCTCCGCTTCTCCAGGTCTCTACTTCCCCTCGCTAGTACGCTTTGGTTCCTTTTGCTCGGTCTCATGCACTACCATCGAAAATGCCTCAATGTTCCTTCGGTATGTCTGTTCTGCTTGTTCTGCTAATCCCCCACTGCTCCGGCTTCCGTTTCGCTTCCCTTCTGATCCACATCATTACGACTACAAGAATGCTTCACGTCCAGTTCCATTTGACTTTCACCCTACCCTCCCCCTTTACTCTAGCTTGGGACAGTCATCATGAATGCACCTTGAGCACGTCCGCTTGGTGGGGTTGGTGGCAAGCTACAGTGCGAAAACTATGGAGGCATATCACTACTTTGTACGGCGTACAAAATATTTTCGTAGATCTTAAAAAATAAAATCAAATCTAAATGTAAACGCGAAAAGTAAACAAATGTGTAAGGAACGGGCTTCTGCAACTCCTAAACCTCATCAGGCAATACCGGTGGAGCTAGTTGAAGGCTGAAAAAAAGGCCGGAGAAGAGCAGAAGGCCAATGAATAGCTGAGGGCTACTGAGGGCACTATCAAAAGAATGGTTTCTAGTCCAATCGAAGAAAACCGGAAAAAAAGGAAGAAAAAGAAGATACTTTATGGGCATAGAACGTTAAATCAGGACTTCTAAACAGTGCTGACAAAAGCAACCCAGATAGCCACCAAAAAAAGTTTCCGCGAAGTTCTACAAATTAAAGTTTTAGTAGATGCCCAACAAAAAGATGTATTTAAAGCCAGGTAGAAGAAAAAAGCCACCTCAAAGACCCTGGTAGCAGATTCTGCTCGTGAAACCAAAGGATGGCCGATCCTATGCGGATGTGTGGCAGGAGATCAGGGAGGTACGAAGTCCGAAGACACCAAATCTTTCGTTGAAGCAGTATGACCAACCCGGTCTGACTACATAATGGTCGAATTTTGAGCATAAGCCAATAATAAGAAAGCAACTGTAGCCTTGCTCGAGCCAATGGCAACGATCGAAACTAGGAACATTGATGGAATCACGAATCTGACCAAGATAGAGGAGGCCATCAAAAGACAGCTCCTTAGCGTAAGCAGAGTTAAAGCTAGGCTGACACCAGAAAACAATAGAGAACAACGCATGGCCACCATCAACCTGACCAAGGAAGGCGCCAAATATATTGGGTGAGAGTCATCTGTTAGGTGCGATCTCGAAAGAGTAGGGAAAAAGATAATTAAAATTAAGAAAAGAAAGTACTTTGATGACCAATTGAGAAGTATCGATGTAAATCTAATTCAGGCCGTAAGTAACATCAAGTCCAGGCGTCCCTGACAAGCATCTCAAAACTCGTTCTGTAAACATTCAGTGCATGACATTCAGCGTCTCCAGATGTTTGTTCAAAACTCCAACTGCGTGTGACAGTCACAATCACGTCACAACCACAAAATACTATACATCAAATTGCCAATTATATCACGTTACGGTACATCTACTACTTGTCCGGTATTTTAAGAGAAGTGATCATTGGGTTGCATAATCGTTGATATGGGATTGCAGTTAGACATTCCAAATTTTTTCAGTATCGATCTCGTATAATTCGTTTGCGTTAGATGAATAGTGTTGATCTTTGGATCTTCAATGATTTCGATGTCCAAATATCACCTGTTCTACATAGTAGTCAGCAAAGATTTGACTTTCTTTTCGTTAGCCACTGCTACTTACCCATCATCCACGTAGGATGCAATAATTGAATCATGTTGCCCTAGTCTGTAGACGCAAGTATCAGCAATTGATGGTTCAAGTCCAAAGTACCGTATGAATGCGCTGAATTTATGATGCCATTGTCGTGGTGTTTATTTGAGTGCATATAAACTCTTGCGTCCCTATCATCATCGCCCTCAGGTTGCTGCACGTAGATGTCTTCACGTCTAACTGATACAACAGGTGACGGTTCGCTGCTGCTACTGCCATCAAGGATTGTACACATTCAAACCTCGTTACATGTAAAAATGTCTCAAAATGGTCAGTCCCTTACTTTTGACTGCAGCCTTTAACTACAAGACGTATGCGATATCGATTAATTGAGCTATCTGTGTTGATTTTGACTCGATATAACCATTTGTGTCGGATTGGTTTACGATCATCAGGAGCCAAGTGATTTTTGTCGAGGGTGCAAAGCTCATCAGCCATAGCTTTCTCCTATTCTTTATTATCACTGGTTTTCATTGCATCGTAATAACTTGCAGGAATTTGGGTACCGGCTAAAAAGGTGGTGGCTTCAGCACCCAGACCATCCACCGTCATTAGTCTATGTCATGTACAAGATGCAACTGCGTCGTTTTCGTTTCCCAATTCAATATGCAGATTTATTTGAAGCAAAATCCTGAGATAGATGTGGTGATACTGAACGAAGTATGGATTTATCCTGAGGAATCGAAATATTTTAATATTGAGGGTTATAACTCGGTATTCTCCTGCAGACCTGGAAGAGGTGGTGGGACAGCTATTGTAAAAGATAAAATAAACTTCATCATTAAACGCGATACACCTGATAAATATAATATTATAATAATCGAATTAAACCTCGTAGGCAAAAAAATTAAAATCGGTACCTTCTATAACCCAAACCGTCTGAATGCGCAAGATCTCTGCTCGGAACTCGACAACCTTTATTCCTCAGAAAATAATTTATTTACAGTAGCTGACACAAACATTGATGTAATTACCGATTCCTCAGAAGCAAGGCTTTACAAGGATGTACTGGATACTAATGGTGCTGTTATCATCAACAACGAAACAATTACTCGTCCTGTTTCGCATACGTGCCTCGATCATATCGTTACAAACGATAAGTCAACTGCGGGAAAAGTCAATTTCATATTTGAGGATTGGCCAGAGCTGGATCATCGTGTCTTCAAAATAAGCATCCAAGGCATAAGTGCACAAAAACAAAAACCTGTATACAAAACATTCCAACACTTGAACAAAGAACTCTTCAAATCACATCTGCAAAGGTCATTAGAAGTCCGGAGTCCCCTAAACCTAATGTAACTTACGAATATGATCACAGAGTCCAAACGTTACTCCATCGTCGAGAAAAAGCTTAGATGCCGCCAGCAGACATGGATAACAAAGCGAGTAATCGAAGCCAGTATTAAAAAGAGAAAGGCGTACATAAGCTTTAGAAGGAACATGGAAGATCGTGTGCTAAAAAACATGTACATACAAGCGAAAAAGGAATCAAAACGTCTTGTGAAGGAAGCTAAATTCTCTTACTTCGCTTAAAGGTTGGAGACAGCGGCAGATAACAATCATGAAATATGGAAGATAATAAATGAAGTAAAAGACAACTCTCCCCCCCGAATTTTAATACCGGATTCGCAGTTTTCTCCAGTGACCCCTAATATTTTATCACAACCAGATGGAGCAGCAACTTTCTTGAACAACTTTTTCTCAACTGTGGGCGAAAAAATTACAAAAGAGCTTGGTGATGTCCCAACAAGTAGGCTAGATCACGCTAACATCTCACCCGATTCCATGTTTCATATTCATCCAACCAATAAAAACGAAGTTCTTAAGACTATTGAGGCAATGAAGAAAAATACGGCTCCAGGTATTGATCAGATCACGATGGAGGAAATTGTACTTGTAAAAAATGAAATAGCAGAACTCGTGGCTAATTATTTAAATGAGCATATCAGAAACGGAACGTTTCCTGAAGAGGGGAAGCTTGCAAAAATTGTACCTATATTCAAAGGAGGAGATCGATCGGACCCCAATAATTATCGCCCAATTGCACTCTTGACCGGATTTAGTAAGATATTTGAAAAAGTAATTAACTCTCGCTTAACATCCTTCATATTAGATAACTCTATCCTAAACTCCCGCCAATATGGCTTTCAGAAAAACAAGGGAACGTTTGACGCTCTACTCTCGGTAACGCGATTCATCAACGAGAGACTTGATGTAGGGGATTATGTTGTTGCCATTTTTGTGGATCTAAGGAAAGCGTTTGATACGGTCGATCATGACCTCTTACTTCGAAAACTAGAAGCATATGGTGTTCAAGGCACAGCAAATAAACTATTTCAAAATTACCTAAAAGGCAGACTGCAGAAAACAGCATTTAATAATGTTCTGAGTGACCCGGCACCAATGAAATCAGGTGTTCCACAAGGCTCAATACTTGGCCCAACCTTGTTCCTGCTATACACTAATAATTTAAATACATGCAGGCTAAGTGGTAATTACTTTTTATATGCTGATGATACAGTGCTTCTTTACTCGGGACGCGATAAAAATGACATCGGAGACGCTATCAACGAGGATCTAAATTCATATAATTTATGGTTGAAAGAGAATAAACTAGCGTTGAATATTTCAAAGACAAAATATATTATCTTTAAGCAAAAGAACAGGGAAGACATAGATGTTGATATAAAAATTAATGGTGAAAAGCTGCAAAGAGTGCTCGAACTTAAATATCTTGGCCTTACTATCGATCACCGTCTGACCTGGCTCCCGCATATAAATAACTTAAGGAGGCAATTAGCACCAATAATTGGATTGTTACGTAGATATGAGGAACTTCCAAAAAACATCAAGCATCTTGTTCTGAATGCCTTCGTACTGTCAAAAGTACATTACGGAGTGGTAATTTGGAGTCAGTCCTCAAAGCAACACCTAAATATAATTTCCAGGATATTAACCAAGGCGTATAAAAATATACATAATCTCCCAAGGCTCACACCAACAAACATAGTGTATCAATCATGTAGCGCATTAACTTTTAACCAAATCATTAAAATGGAGAAAGCCAAGTTTATCTTCAAAAGTTTAAATCTCAGCTTGTCGTCACAAACACCATTTATTAAAGTCTCACAAAAGAATCAATACAGTACTAGGAACGCAAACCAATTTGTAATTTCTTTTGCAAGGACAGATCGCCTGAAGAACGATGCTACAAATGACGCCCTTCGTATATACAACAATCTTCCAGAATCAGTTAAAGAAGCGAATTCTCTTATGGTTTTCAAGAAAAGACTTAGGAACTATTTAATGAATAACGATTGAATCTCAGTGCAGAAACTTTCAACATAGCATCTTAGGTCAATTATTGATCCTATCTTCGAGATGCCTCGAGAAACACCTACTATTATTATAATATCAGTCCAGTAATTTCAACATAGCATCTTAGGGCATTGTTGACCCTATCGTCGAGATGCTTGAAGAGACAGCTATTCTTTTAACTCAGAGTTTTTTTTTTACTGCGTCGAATTTATAATTTTTTTTTTATCTCTGAGAGCTGATCACGATATGGACAAGACAAGATTAACCGGAGGACTTCACATATTTTTGTGTGCCCCCTTATACCGATGTGTTATACATTGCCTGGGTGGCACACCTGAGGAAACGACGAAATGTGAAGTGCAGATCGCACGAGCGTAGTGCGACGAAGAAAGTGTGATGGAGAGAGTGGAAGGGAATGGAGGTAAAAAAAAAAAAATATATATATATGTTGTACTACTGATACTGGTTGACTTGAAAAAATTAGTGATGAAGCTTTCTGTTCAATTTTTGATTTCGCCTCTGCTTCATCGTCAAATTTTGTCTCTGACATTGATTTGCATCCTCTATTTTCAACTATCTCAAGTTGTTGGTCTGGTTCAAGAACCGATATCACCAACTGAGCCAACTGCCCCGGAACGTTTTCGTTGATATAGGGGGACATTTGATGAACCTGCTGTCCACAATCTATAATCCCCTGGAGTGTAGGCCACGAGTCTTAATTCTATTGATTTCGCGTCCCATTTACCACGACGGGAGTCATCTATGAGACCATAAGCGATGCTTCCAAATATGCGTAATTTTTCGATATTCAATTTCTTGCCAAAAAATAAGTCCTCCGGTGATTTTCTATTAGGCGTAGTGGAATGACATTTCGAAGTCTAGCAACAGTTACAATTGCTTCAGCCCAGAGTCCCACAGGAAGTCCAGCTGAATAAATCAGAAAACGCGCACTTTCGACTAGTGTACAATTTTCACGCTCGCATTGTATAAAAGGATGCCCCACAATCACCGATCCAGTCACTAGATATCGAAACACACTTGTTAGCAGTAAAATCAGGCCCGCTGGCGACTACTACTGCATTTCATTGTAATCTTTCCTCTTTTCTTGTCGGCTTTGAACTCACGACACTGACTCCAAAAATGACCGGTTATATGACAGTAAAAGCATTCAATATTTTCAGAAATACGACGGCTATTGCTGTTGTTTGCTTTTCAGATCTGTCACATTTCACCACTAATGCTTTTCCAGAGTCATACAGCTCTGATATAATCGTCGTTCTTTCAATTAGCAACAGCTGGTCCTTCAATTTTTGAACGTCAGAGATGTAACAGACGCCGATTGAGTCAGGTACGAGTCTCAAAATGCGGCCAACTTCGACGCTAATTTCGTTAGCAATTTTCCAACCATTGTTGACTCCGTTAGCTCTTCACCTACCAATTTTAGTCATTGTTTCAAGACTGTAATCTCTGAGCAGTATTTACCAACTGACTGTGAATCGTCGAATTTTATGTTGTGAAACGATCGATTCAGGATGTATTTGTTCGATTCGATTTTCTGTTCGTACACAGAGATTTTATTTTACACCAAACTTGATTCGAGGTAACACAGTCTGGAATTGTCCAATGATCATCATCACACAAACCGGCAGTCAAAATACGAACGGCTTTCGCATTCTTTTTGTGCCATGGTTTGCCTTCCTCTGGCCACTTTTGAGTCCATTAGTCATCTCCTCGCTGACAACAAGCTCAGTCTTAAAGATGACTATATCTAAAATTTGATGACTTTTAGGCGCCTATTTAGCACCTTTGTGCTGTATGGGAAATCACACAACTTTTTGAATAAAATTATGATTTATCAATTTTACATTTTCATGGAAAACCAAAAGGGTCGGAATAATTCGTGGTATTTTTCCTCAACTCAACCCATTAGCGAACATGATATTTACACAAAAAGTTTCCTAAGTTCTTTCATGAACGGTTTGAGGTGATAGTTTACATTTGAATCGTACAGACACAAAATCTTCTTGGGAGGAGCATATGCCTATTAACTATCGAGCTGATTTGTTTTTTCTCCTTTTCTTCCAATCAATTGAAAATTTTTAGTAATATAGGAATTTCTAATAAGAGGTGTTATTTTGATATTAGAAGAAAAATGCCATTTTTTAATATAAATGATAAGACGTTTACTTTATTATAAAAAAAAGATATGCTGTTAATGGTGAAAAATAACATCAGGCAAATGACTACCACGGCCATGCTTACAGGACCATATCCCTTTCATGAAATTTCCCATAACCAAATCGCAAAGTGGCTGCCCTATGTCCTCGAAAGCTTCACGAATTCCATCTTTGAGGACTTGAATCGACGCTGGGCTGTTGGCGTAGACCTTCTCTTTCACGTGGCTCCAAAGGAAGGAAGGTGTTAAATCACAAGATCTCGGTGGCCAATTGTGATCACCTCTTCGAGAGATAACACGGTCCGCAAACTTTTCCCGTAAAAGATCAATGGTTTCGTTGCTTGTGTGGCACGTAGCGCCGTCTTGTTGAAAGTAAACGTTGTCCAGATCAAAACCATCCAATTTTGGCCATAAAAAATCATTAATCATCTCTCGATAGCGCAATCCATTCACCGTGACTATTGCTCCAGCCTCATTTTCGAAAAAGTAAGGTCCAATGACTCAGCTGGACCATAAACCGATCCAAACAGTCACACGTTGAGGATAGAGAGGCTTTTCAACAATAACTCTTGAGTTTTCCGAGCCCTAGATGCGACAATTTTGCTTGTTCGCTTGTTGACGAAGCCACCTAGGTGGAAATGGGCCTCATCACTCAAGATGATTTTTCGATGGAATACTGGATCATTTTCATGTATTTCAAGGAGCCAATCAGCAAAGACACGACGTTGTTGATGATGGATCGGCTTGAGTTCTTGTGTTAACTAAACTTTATAACGTAAAGGGCGCTGAGTAGCAGATCTACATCATACTCTTCAAACTAGCAAAGTCGTTTAAAGCAACGAATAAAATACCTTTCAACGCAGCAATGCATATCTGCAGCAAAGCATTCTATTGAATTAGTTCCCCACGTTTGTGCTAGACGGTGTTATTTGTAATTCTTAGCCACTTGAAGTGACGGATCCCTTAGAACCGGTTTGTGTTGTTTGCGCATAATTTACGTTGTTTTTTTTTTTGAGTGGTTATATTGGAAATATTGACGTGAAATTTCTGCACAGTAAAGGTTAGTTATTGGTTTTCGCTAAGAACATGCAATTCAAATGTTTAGATTGTTTTTAGAGAGATACTCTCAAGTTTTGTTTTGATGCAGTAATGCAACACTGCGCTAAACTGTTATATTTTATTTCTTTTTTCGTGAGAGGAATATTTTCTCTTTTCAGGCTCAATATGAGTTTGAGGTTTCCGCGTTCAGGCTCTAGACCTTTGTCAACTGTCGAATTAGAAACTATTCTAAGCCAATGGCAAGATAGTGAGGATGGCTTAGACTTTTCAGACGACAACGATGTAGCCGATCCATCGCACATGTTGGAAAATCGAAATTTACGCCAAGATTCGGATGAGGAACCAGAAATACCCTTCCTAGAAGATCAGGAAGATGACATCTTGCTACCGAGCTCTGAGACCAGTACAAGCACTACAGTTCAACCATGTGAGATACCGCCTGCTGTTTCAGTACCCAGTACCAGCTCCAAAGTCAACACAACTTCACGAAGCGCATGTGATCCCAAAACGAATATCATATGGAAAAATAAAAACTTAGAACTAAATGAAGACCAGATGAGGCTTTGGGGATCTTCCAAGTTATCAAATGAAATACTGGAATTACAGACGCCTTACCAGGTATTTTCTTACTTATTTACTGACGACATTGTGGATCTTATAAGAGACGAAACAAACTTGTACAGCGTGCAAAAAGATGCCCGTAAACCTTTAAATGTTACAAGCCAGGAAATAAGACAGTTTATTGGAATTATTTACTACATGTCAATAATTGCCCTGCCCAATGTTCGAATGTACTGGCCACAGAAATATGGCTATGCCAACATACGTGAGATAATGACACTAAAACGGTTCGAGTTTCTGAGGCAAGTACTACACTTCAATGATAACTCTAAAATGTTACCGTTTAGTCAGCCAAATTCTGATCGACTTTATAAAATCAGGCCAATAATTGAAAAGCTGAATCATAACGTTAGAAAAGTGCCTCTAGAACAACATTTGTCTGTTAATGAACAAATGTGTTCAACCAAAGCACGAAGTGCTCTAAAGCAATATTTGCCAGACAAACCCCACAAGTGGAGCTTCAAACTGTTCGTTATTTGTGGTGCAAGTGGATATGGCTACAAATTTGAAGTTTACAGTGGCCAAGAGAATATATGCGCAGATGACGAGCCTCAATTAGGTGCCTCATCTAATGTAGTGGTCCGACTTGCCAGAGAGATTCCTGCCAACCAAAACTATAGATTGTTTTTTGATAACTATTATACATCGCTACCCTTGATTGAATTCTTGTCACACCATGGTATATTAGCTTTGGGCACCGTTTGGAGAAACCGGATCCCGAACTGTAAGCTCCCAGAAGAAAAACAGCAGAAAAAACAGCCTAGAGGCACATCGATTGAACAGGTTGCAACCTATAATGGTATTGACATATCGGTGGTGACCTGGAGAGACAATAAAAGCATCCAAATTTGCTGGCAAAATTGCACATCTATCGTAAGTAGATTCGACAGGTTGCAAAAGAAACAAATCAATGTTGAACGACCCTTTATTGTGACAGAATATAATCGTCACATGGGAGGTGTAGACCTCATGGACTCCGTAATGGGTCATTATAAAATTAGACTTCGGAGCAAACGTTGGTTTATAAGGCTCTTTTACCATTTCTTGGACATGACCATGACTAATTCTTGGCTAGTGTATAGAAGAATTCATGCTTACACGGAAAATAATGTCAAGGTGCTAAATTCTGCTGATTTCCGACTAGAAGTTGCTGAAACTTTAGCCAAATATAAAAGTATGAACCGGCTGAAGCGTACTAGCGATGCAGAAGCGCTCATCCAGGACAAAAAGAAAAAAGGGCCTTGTCAGCCCATCCCGCCAAAAGATATCAGATTGGACCAGTTAGGGCACTGGCCTGTTTGGACCGACAAAAGGCTTCGGTTTAAATAGCTAAGATGTACTGGAACAGCCCCAACGGAATGTGAAAATTGTGGCGTAGCCTTATGTTTTAATAAAAACAATAACTGTTTCCGTTCTTTCCACAGTTCGTGAATATTAATATGTTTTTACACCATGATGCACATCTGCATCTCATTGTTTTTACAAAAATAAATACCTTTTCTTACATATGATTTTTTTCACTATTTTTAACCGTTATTATATAGCTCATCTTAACATATTCTCAATTAAAAAAAAAACAAAAACACCTTCTTGCGCCGTTAAGAGTTAAGACCCAAACCTTTATGCTAAATACGGTGTTATGACGTTTGTTGAATGCCTAATTCCAAAGAACGACGAGGAATGGACAAACCTGGGTGGTCTTCAACACTTTCGGCTACAGCAGCAATATTCTCGGCTGTTCTTTAGTGACGTGCATTGGTTTTATTCTTAACATCACTAAGTTGTCCCAACAGCTCAAATTTTTCCACCAATTTCTGTATTGCGGTCCGACAAGGTGCCTCACGACGACCCAAAAATGTTCGAGTTTTACGAACCGTCTCTGCCAAATTTTCACCATTTTTGTAGTGAATTTTAATAATTTCCATGCTTCGTTGAAGCGTGTATCATTCCATTTTTATTAACGGTGTAGTTTCTACTTGTCAAATGTCGAAAAATGACAGCTTCAAAAGTGACATTTACCGAAATAGCGGGCTATTCAAAATAACACCTCTTATTGGAAAACCCTTTATTCATTTAATAACATTTGATATAGTTTTCTTCCTTATTTATTTTACATAGATTATTGTTTAAACTTAGAATGTGTCACGGGAGCCTTCCACACACGAGTTTAAGGGTGCCCGCGGTCTTATTTAAAAGTATAATAAAAAAAAAGGAAAAAAAAATATAAGTTCTCCGCGAGGATAACTTCCCGAGCCAAGCGGAAGTAGGAATTTAAAATGTATTTAATCCTTTTTTTATAATTTTAGTTGAAACTCTTAACCTAGTCACGAAATTTAGTGTAAAGCAATAAAACATTAGTTTGCTGTTTTGCGAAGATAAGTCAAGCTTTACATATAAAAAAAAAAAAAAACACTAAACACTTTAGTTATTTAATCCGTTTTTAAAACGAAACTACTCACAACATCGTAAATTTTAACTAACCCGACAGATACGAAACCATGCAAAATGTTAACATTTTTATAAAATACGATTTACTCATAGAGACATTTTAACCTTTAACTCAGCAAAGGAAAATCAGCGAGTCCACAAGAAAACGAGACAGAAACACCAACAAAGAAGGTGGAGAAACACACGCTGAAAAGAGCACTTACAAAATCGCAGAGTGATGATGAGGAAGAGTCCAAACCTAAACAGACCAAACAGGGCAAACCACAGTCGTCGACAAACAAAACACAGGATACTCCTTCAAAAAGTGTGGCTGAAACATCATCGTTCTACTGTTGCTTAGCCAAATGGGTTGATAAAAAAATATTATGCGGGACGAGTGACAGAAGAGAAGGCCGGCAACAAATTTGTAGTTTTATTTGAAGACGGAGCATCCAAAATACTTCCACGAGAATCAATTGCGTTTGGCGAAGGAGATACTCTACCATTGAAGGATCATTCTGTCTATGCTCTGCTCGACGATGACTATGAACTAGGTACAGTGAAAGCAATCGACAAAAGCGGCGAAAAAGTAATGTACACTGTAGACATAGACGGAAAAGACATTAAAGTCAGTGCTTCCGACATTTATTTGACGGACCAACAAGCGAAAACAATTCAAAACCAAAAGGATAGTTCAAGTACACCATCATCGTCCAATAAGAATGCAGTTGGCTCACCAACAGAAAAATCATCACCTGGTGCATCGCGATCGACCAGAAAACGACCGGCAACGTCACCAATAACACCAGAAGCAGGATTTTCCGGCGGTCTCACAAAGAGAGGTGGCAGGAAGCCGAAAAGTTCTTAAACAATAACAAACAAGCGTACACACTGATTCGACGATTAACCAATTATACTTGCCGCTCGCCGTTACTTCGGATGAAAATGAAGGAAAGATCAATTTTATCAGATATTGTAAATTCTTGATCATCGTCTGTATTCGCATTTCAAGACTCAACTATAAATACATGCTTCGAACAAGAGAACAAAAGTGTTAGTAAAGAAAATATATCGGATATTGTGGCAAGCTTATTAGATATAGACCAAGAAAAGGTCCAATATGATACAACGCAAAATTGTGCTACTGCTGATATGCCAAATGAACAGCAAAGCAAAGGAGAGCAAATATTTTATTGTTCCATATGTGGAAAACCGTATAACAATTTGCACACTCTTGCAACACATAAAATACGACACAAAGAAAGACAATATGAATGTGAAATTTGCAAAAGAAGATTTTACAAACCTTACACTCTTCAAAATCATATGAACTCTCACGGAAAAGGAAAGCGGCATACTTGCACTCAATGTGGCAAAACATTTTCATTCAATTGCAATCTACAACGACATTTAAGGTAAACGCAAAACAAAAGTTGGTCTCGGCAACTAAATAAACATTGGGAATGACAGTTCCCACCGAGAGCTTTTGAGCTGCCATATGATCAGTGCGTTCAACTGAACTTTTACAACAACGCCTACGGATAATGCAGCAAAGTTTGTAATGCCGCGCGCCTCCACTGGACGAGAAAGTGGAGCCACGTTCGGAAGCTCGTTTGGAGGAAAGCGTGGCAACGAGAAACGATAAAAGGCCCCGGATGGAGCTTGAAAAGCTCTCTTCTTTGGATTCTGGGAATTGGACTAGGCGAGCGTTTTTGGCGGAATTTGCTTTTGGAGGTTAGGCGGAATATTGAAAAAAAATACAATTTTGGAGTGGGCGGGACGGCAGATTTCGGTGAACTGCACGGAAAAAGGCGATTGGAGGCGGAATATTCAAGCGAGTGCAATTTTGGAGTTGGCGGGACGGCAGATTTCGGCGAATTGCACGGAAAAAGGCGATTGATGGAGGGAGCCAGGAGAACGCTACAGTTGGAAGCCGCAGACTAGGGGGCCCCCGGATAGTTAGCTACTATCGACATACGAGCGTAAGAGTATTTTTTTTCATTGTAGTATTTCTTTTTTGTATACTTTATTTTTTTAAAATCTGAATTTCACGATAATAATAATTAGTTCCAATAACATTTGCTTTTGTAGAATTTATTTCCACAAGTGGAACGTGCCAAAGTGTAAGGCTCGAGGGTGCTCCGCCAACACGTGGTGTGGCTCAAGGGTCCGGCAGGACATAAATTCCCCTTAGATTCCACGCGCTGTTTAGGTGTGCGAGTTGGTGTAGGGAGGAATAGGCGACACAGTCGGTACGCGAGCGCGGAAATAACATCGGTGCCGGTACGAGTCTTTGACGAGTCGCGATTCTCGCTTGGCGACTCCCGTGGGGCCCATTGGAAAAGTTGAGTGGCGCACGGCCCCTCTTCATTGGGCTAACCGGGTCCGAGGGCCCCAGTCGAAGGTCTCCACCAGAGGCCCAGAGTGCTCCGGGACAGAAAAATTGTAATAAATGCTATGCAGGTCATTAACTTTTTGAGTACTTCAATGTTTTAAAACTTGCTTTATGTTTTTATAAAATTTGAATTTACACCTGCCAGCTAAATTTATAAGACTTAATATATGGTATAATTGTGGCAATAACCCAGAAAGCTTTCCAAAAACATTTTAAACTTGTTAATGTTTGTGAAGACTAATCTCAATAAATTTTCCAAGAATTGCAACGTCCTTTACCAATTTGAAGAATTATTGCGTGCTCTTTAATGTTATCAGAAGTTTTTTCTTCCATAATTCGATATGAATTTAGTTCCAGATAATTAATAAATTGCCTCAATTTTCCTTGCTCAATTCTACCCTTGAAAATTTTTCCCCTTAAGTTGTGTCAATTTTTGTAGTGGCAAATCGGAAGACGTTTCTTCTTCAACTACTAAAAAACATCAAAACAAGCCCAATACTCCCAAAAACTACGCTCTAAAATACCCTCTTTTGATTTATGTCTATTTATATAAATAATCCAAGCGCAAAAAGGACAATGATCAGGGAAAAATCGAATTTTCAAAGGGAGCCTTCTACTCGTACTCCTGAGTTGAAAACGAGACCGGTCTACCCAAAATGACAAGAAAAGTCTCTCAGATTGTTTGCTTTGTAATATCATTCTACATATTTGTATGATATCAGTTGGCGTGAACTGCTCTTCCAATCCCCTTTCGCACCGTTTACCCCTAACAAACCAAAGTTTTTCTGTTAACAGTATTTAATAGGAATGTCACGTGTCACGCATAGATTGAACTGTAAATAAAGCGTTTCGTTCACGTGACCGGCATACGTTTTGGGCTTTTCCGATGCGAAGTGAAGATTGGCGTTTTGGGATTTTCACTTGCCGTTTTTGATACAGTTCCGTGTTTGCATGGTTTTTTATTTTTTGACTTTTCCACAAAGCTTACAAAGTGTTTGTATACACACAAAGTTATCTCGAAATGGTGTGAATAAAATTGTTCCGCCAAGAGGGAAGGGGAGATAGAACGACTAGACGATTATGTGATTTGTACGGTTGCTGATAAATTGCCTCAATTTATAAAGTTTGTTTTGATAATTTGATTTCTGGGGATCTGAAGGAAAAATTGGAATTTAATTTGAGAATAAGTACGTGTACAACTATTAGGAAGGTAATAAATAAATGATTTTCCAAGAAAAACAAACTTGAACCTTATCAGCAAATTCATTATTCCACATTAAACGAGAAATCTTGATTAACAATTAACTCTCATCATCATTAGAATCAACTACATAATCCCATGAATTACCTGCCCAGCATGCCTGCCATCAGCCAAAGGTTCTTCGCCTTACCAAGTGTGTAAAGTGAACTGTAGATGTAGTGAGGCGTGGAGCACAGCCAGCCACTTTGTAGACAACAATTGCCTATTTAACTTCTCGCAATTCTTCTTGCAAACACCAACGGATAGTAATTAGCATTTCACTTAAACTAATTATGCTCTCTGCAAGCGGAAAATGCAACAAACAATAAAACGAAAAATTAACATTTGTGCTGCAATAAATACCGTAGCCGCCCCCAACTCTCCGCATACGAGCATGTGGATCAGTTGTAAGTAAGTTCTTTGTAGACATACCGTGTAATTGCAGAAGACATGGATGTAGTCTAGTTGGCGGGGGGAAGGAGTTAAAGTTGGAGCCATAGATATGCTGTAGACGTTCTTGGATTAATGTTGAAGCAGGCAGCATATGCAGCCAGGACACAACCACCGAGGACGGGAGGGTGGAAAATGTTAATTAAGCACTTCTCTAAATTTTGGTCACTTTACAGTCTAGTGGCAGTGGTCAAAGGCTCTATGTAGGCATGCATATGTTGGTGGGTGATTTTAATTCAACTTCCCGCTTCCTATTCAATAGCTGTGACATTCTGTTTCCAGGATATCTGTATTATCTCTAAGAGAATAAACCCATTAAGCTGGTTCTACCCATTTTCAGGCGGGACGGGATGGAATTGAAGATCGAATACAGTTGAGATATCCAAAACTTGTGTCCTGTTCCCTGCTGTTGGGGACCCATGAAACCATAGAGAAAACGTTTGTGTGGCTGCAATTAAATTGTTACGTAGCCTCGACAGGATCGTATTGTCCAAAAACTATCTTTTGTCATGCGGAAAACGATTCTATTTTGGCCGAGTTTCAATATCCTTGTGGGCTAGCAGATACGAGGCGCATAGAAGATAATCTCTTGCTACGGGATAGAAACCATGATGGACAATGTAATTCTATCACAGTTTAATTAATGTTTAGGATATTATTTTGGACCACAGGCAGATTAGAATTAGAGATGGGACATCGACGATGAAACATCGATGTTGTGAAACATCGATGTTGAAAGTTAGAAAAATCGATGGCAAAAAACATCGGTGAAAAATATCGATTTTGTTAAAAATCGATGTTTCACGGTTTTTGAAAAACACAATTTCTATTTCATTTGATTACATAAAATTCATTTTGAGGTCAATGTTTGCACATTTTATTTGAAATCAATGGAGTTAAATGTTTTTATAATTACTTCAAATTGTTATTCGATTAATTCACATCATTATTCGTTAAAGTAAATAAAATCCACGAAAGTCATCTATAAGATGGGCAAGAGAATGCATTTTAAATTTTCTTCTTCACAGTGCACGTCAGATATATTTTAGCAATTACAATATATCGCCATATGTTGTAGCAATAATATAATTTTCACAAGCACCAGAACCTCCCATCAAAGTCAAAGTCAAAAGCGCTTTATTTAGTACCAATCGTTATAAATTTTTAAAAGAACATAAAGCAAATTCCAAACAATAAAACTATAAAAACTTAATGGCCCGAATGGCTCTCTAAATTTATACGTTATCAGTTAAACACATTTAATGAAAAAAATACACTTGCAAGTTTAAATTAATTAATATTATTAGATATTTTTTGATTCAATTGGAAAAAGGAGAAAAAACCAATCAGCATTATTCAAAAATTACTTATACTACTAACACAACAATGAACTTATATCCTATACTTAATATGTTACACCCTAATTCTAAATAAGTTCAATCAAAAAAAAAAAAAAAACATTACCTTATATTGAAACCTATACCTAATTTATAATACAAATAAACAACAATACTAGATGTAGCAATAATGAGATGAATCTAAAAAACTAAGTAACGAGAAAAAGCACAAAAACAGAAAATAAACACGAATAATTTAGACATTGTCATTCAGCCAGCAATACCTAGATTGCTCCATCTCAGCTCGACCAGCCTCAACGAATCTAGCAACTGAGTATCTCCATTGGAATTGTTGGTCTCGTGAACTCAGATTCGGAGGATATTTTATCTTCTTATCGGTGGCCCGTCGGTATATGTGATATATGATTGGGACGCCATCAGAATCAAAAATATATCGATTCATGTCCAAATACACGAATGCTTCTGGAGGAACGAAGCCAGTAATGAGGCAAGTCACAATATACCCGTCTGTAGGGTGGAACGGCTGTGAAATCCAAGGGTTTTCACTCACAGTTACAGATCTTGCGATATGATTCCGAAGAAGTTTCAATATGAAGATATCGACTCTTGTCACTTGAGCGGTTTGATAAATTTTTCTATTCGATATATAGTGCTTCCAATCCGCCTGAGGCTTTCTGTACAAACCAGTACATGCACGAAGACATTTCCTTTCGAAAACTCTTAATCTTTCCATTGTACTAGCACTCTGGTTGTACCAGATCTGGCATCCGTATGTCAAAACTGGTCTAACCAGGGTCTTGTAACAAATAACTTTGACTTTTTGATCAATGTATCTGGAATGAAAGAGTCGCCGAAGGGCCAAGACTACTTTTAGTGCCTTACTGAGCATGATTTTGACATGTTCAGTGTAGTACAGATACTGATCGAGATGAACACCGAGGTATCGAACACAGGATTTATGTGGAACCCGTTCTGAACTACCCTCACCAGCCATAATGTGGAAATCCTTCCAATTACGTTTCAGGTCTTGACTGACCCCCTGCAGCGTTGTCCGAAACAAGATTGTTTCGCACTTCTGCGCATTGATTTTCATTCGCCAATTGTCGGTGTAGAGCTGCACATCATTAAACATTTTTTGAAGATTGCTCTGAACTATTGTAGCTTTTCGGTCTGCCGTATAGATGATCAGATCATCAGCAAACGCTACCAATGATCGCGTTGGCGAGACATTAAAATCAAAGCTGTTAAATAACTTGCGAATGAATATTGAGAAAAGCAGAGGCGCAGTAACTGTTCCCTGCTGTACACCATTCAAGACCTTGAACTCGCGCATTGTTGTCAGATTTCCATCAGTTACAACAAACGATTTCCCGTATAACATATTACACATCATGGCGACAAGGTGTCTGGGGAACCTGTCCTGAAGAAGTTTGAAAACTAGTCCATCTAACCACACCGTATCGAAGGCTTTCTCCATATCAATGAGACATGCTCCAACACATTCTTTGTTGTTTAGTTTCCAACAGATGTCTGAGGTTACTTTCGTTATTGCATGTATGGTCGAATGCCTGGCACGAAAACCAAATTGGCAATTCGGCATCAACTCATATTTCTCAATGTGGGCGTTTGATGCTCTGTTGAGTATCACTTCAAACACCTTGCTGATGTTAGGCAGCAAGCTGATTGGGCGATAGCTTTTGGGGCATGAAGATTCTTTTCCTTTCTTCAAGATCGGAAATACCTTAGCCTTTTTCCACTCATTTGGGAAATATGAATTGTTCAACATGTTGTTGAACAATATGCAATAATTCCTAATAGCAACCTCAGGCAAATGTCGGAGAACTATATTTGGAATACCGTCAGTACCACATGATTTTTTGTTGTTTATTCTGCGAAATATGAAACACAAGTCTTCATAGCTGACAAAATAATCAATAAAATTCAAGCTCGGTATGAGGTCAGATGTTAATATTTCATCGAAATGAAGAATTGATTGGCCGTTCAGGCTTGATTTGAAGTCGGAAACTTTTGCTTCAACGACCTCCGAAAATATTTCATTCCTTCTCTCTGGGTTTGGCAGATGGACCAATTCAAAATGTGTTCCAATCAGGGCAAGTTTCTGCAATCCATCACATATAATCCTGTTTCCATTTCTATCCGGAGTCATACTATCAATTTCGATACCAGCTCTATCGAGAAGGTTTATCTCATCACTAGCGACTTCAAGATTCGATACCTTCACTCGAGACTTCCTGCGGAATAAGCTATTCACTTTCGCGAAAACGCCATCTGGGTCCTGTGGGCTAATATCCCTCAGTTTTTCCGCCCATTGATTGCTGACCTCACTCCTGAAGTATGAACGGATTAAGTTCCGGACATTCTTCAGGTGTAATTTCAACAAAGCCAACGAGGGATGGTTGTAGTCCAAAAATCGTCGATAAATATTGTTGACGCGGGTGAGAAGAAGGCTTTTCAATCTTTTCAACCTTGCGATGGTTGGTGTTTCATATCCTTCCATATTGTTTCGATGTTTAATCTTGGGAACAACTTTCTCAATCGTTTCCAACGTCAGCTTCTCTAACTTCGACAAATAGAGATCTATTTCACCGTCAGCTAGATTTCTGTTATTAGGAACCATTGAGCAAGCGTTGCCATCATCAGAAGAGGGACATTGCTTCTGGGACTCTCGATTAAACTTCTTTTGAAACTTTCCCCAGTCTGTTTTTTTGAAATTCAACCGATGGTTTTCATGTTGAACTGGAATGAGGAAGAAATCATCCCTTTGATGATTGATTTCCATTACGATTGCGTTATGGTCGCTATCGTAAGGAAGCACCTGCAGTTTCCGTTGAGGACTATTAAAGCTGAATTCAAGTCTTGCGTCAGCAATGCAGAGGTCCAAATATGAATTTGTCCTAGGGTATGTTGGGAACTCCGACCCATATAGGTTGCACCTGTATTCAATTTGGTTCTCTGTTATCCATGACTTCAGGAATACACCTCTTGGATTATTGGTGGCGTTTAGCCATGATGTATGCTTGGCATTCAGGTCACCGGCAAAAATATAATAATTATGCAGCCTGTTCAATTCGAGTATTTCAAACAAGGAATTGAGTTCCTCCTTGAACTTGAGAACATTTTGACCAGTTGCATAGGCAGAGATAACGAAGAGGTTATCCCCACCTGGCAGTGAAATTTTGATGACGGACACTTCAAGAAATTCAAAGTTTTTGAATTCGACTTTTTCAATATTTTGGAAGCAATAGGGTCTTCTAACCAATATCCCGGTGCCACCTCCCCCGTCACATATTACCCTATCGTTTCTTACGAATGCAAAATCTTTGAATTCCATGGAATGCCATGAATTGAGGTGGGCTTCAGTGAGAAGTATGATGTCAGGCTTTTGCTTAACAACAAATTCAAGGAGATAATCACGTCGATGTATAGCAACGATAGAGTTGACGTTGATCGATATGAGGCGAAGCCTATCCATGGGAATATGACTGGATGACAAGTTATTATTAGGCATTTGAAAGACCTAAACGCTGAAAAGCAAAGTTAATTTTTGAATCTTGTTTGTCGATTCTCTCCGATAAAGAATTAAGTTGCTGGTAAATTTTGAGAAGCAGCTCATTATTGCCACTTGCATTATTTACATTATTTCCAGCATTTTCTGCTGGTTCTCTAGCGGCGAGTGCAAATGATACTCCGGGCTTGACGAAGTTGGAAGGTATGATATTACGGTGTACTTGTGTTTGCTTTGGAGCAAATTTAACTTTTGCATCTTGATATCGGGAGCATCCTCAATATGATGCTGGGTGACCAAAAACACCGCAGTTAACGCAGTATAATTTTCCTTTAGGCTCCGTCTGAGCCAATTTGCACTCACCGGGAGCATGAACGTCTTTGCATTTAACGCAACGATAGTGCATGGCACAATTGGCAGCCGAATGTCCAAATCTTTGACACCGGTAACACCGGTTGACCTCTCTTTTCTGGAGGCGTTCCCACCTCACCACTCTGAAATTCAAGTACCTTATTTGTTGAAGGGCACTTGGACTGCTCTTATTTGCAATTTGTACCAGGTAAAGTGGTAAATTCTTCCTTTCTACGGTCGACCTTCTTGTCGCAAAGGCTTTGACTGAAACAAAATCAATATCTGGTGCAGCGTCCTTAAGCACCTGAAGAAGATCGACCGTATCCTCTCCGCTGTCCAAACCCTTCAACAAGAAGGTCTGATTTTTTTCACTTTTTGGGGTATAGGTGAAGTGTGGAACCTCCCCAGAAATCAGCGCATCTTTTGCTGACTTGAAATCAACCAGTGATTTCGTCCTTATAGTTAATTTTTCGGCATTAACTCTTTTTATTTCGAAATTGGCCAGTTTATTTTCGGCTGCCAATAGCCGAACCATATCTTTCCCGGTTTGTCCGAACACGTTGATTGGCGGAACTTTTTCTGTCTTGTTGGAAGCTTTTTCAGAGGAACCAGCAGAACTGCGGGCTGGTTTTTTCTCCTTATTTTTGTTCTTTAAATATTGAATAAAATTTAAGTCATCATCTTGATAAAAATTACCTCCGATGTTTTCTTCGATTTCCATATCTTCGGTTAATCCCTCCAGCGCTGCAAAATAATTTTGGCTCTCGTTGGTGCCACCAGCACTTAGAACTTCCTCTGGATTTACTTGCTTTGCACTTTTCATCGGCTTTGTTACCTGTTGCCATTGATTTTGTGGCTGCGTCTTTTGAAGCTTCATCCCTTTCTTGAAAAGATCCTTGAGAGACTGTATCTCTTGCCTTAGTTCATCATTTTCTTTCTGCAATTTGGCCATTTGTTGATTGTCCGCTATTATTTGCAGCTTGCACCCTCCATCTACGGAGTTTTCTTCGTTATGTTTTCTTTTGGTGATTGTCGCCAGTTTTGTATTCGTCGTTTCCCCAGGTTGCCCCAACGGTGGGAAGCCGTCGGGCTCCTCCATACCAGCGGCGAAATTTTCTTTGTGAATTTGTTTTTCGTTACCAATCGAAGTAAATATATTCGATAGAAATTTCCTGAGTCGATTATTTCGACAATATAAGATTTTTTCCGATATAAATTAACTTCGGACTAACGTTTTTAAAAAATTAATTTAATTTTTGAAAACTTTTGACAGGAGCGATTTAAAAGATGTCTATACGCAAAGACTACTACGATGCATCTCCAGAACCTCCTATCTATAGGCTGCAGAAATAGTAATTTTTTGAGGTTTTCACTCTTCAATCGGTTTCTTTTGTCAGAAACGATATCGCCAGTGGTGGAGAAAGCTCTTTCCGATGGGACCGAATTTGCCATGACACAGAGATATTTTTTGGCCATTTTCATCATTGAAGAATCCTGAAGCATGAACATTTTTAATCATCCTTGCATTGGGTCAACAAATCATCAAACCAGATTTATTAATTTATCAAAACTTGCCTTGGATAAGGTTGATTCATTCCAATACTCAAGTGAATCATCTTTAAGTTTAGCCAACGGGCCTTTCAAGTATACTGATAGCTCTGGTGCCATCGTACTTAACACTAGAAGGGTCAAAGCCGTCAATTTGACGGCAACGCGAATTTGATCGTTAATAGTTTTTTACGTAACTATCAGTTTGTTTTCATATTTCCTGACTTTTCCTAACTTATGGTTATATATGTTTTAAGTTGATAAAAATAAAAAAATATTGATTCAGTATGCGAGAATTGCTCACTCATACCTATTAAGACCGACGCCGTCAATTTGACGGCATATGAAACAGATTTGAGTTATACGCACAGACATAGATATTTCAATGTATACAATACAAAAGTACTCGTAAACATAAACTACGGTTTTGTTCCAATAACAATACTTGAGACTGCGTTATAATATGCTCAGATATACTCGTATAATGTATATCATTCAGAAATACCCATAGACATAAATAAGGGTTTTGTTTCAAAAATACCACTTGACATTACGTGAAATTTCAACTGAGTTTTAGAAGTCCACTGTGATCGGTCATTTGAATTCGAGCTAGTGGTTGATACAGTTGTGGCTACAAAAAAAAAATTGTTTGGAAATGCAGTGCCGTTCTAACCGCTTAGAAGTTTTTTCTCCACCAAATTGTTCTTTACAAGAATCCCAAAACAAAGATTTACGACCAGGTGAGTGTTTGCAATTCCGTGAAAGTAAAGTGCCCAGAAGAGATAATTTTCGTCCTCACACTGGAGCAATTACAAATAAAAAGTGATATTTTGTGATACTTGATATTTCTTGCAGTTTCAACTGAGAATAATCTCACAATGAATTCGAACCGACGGCAGACAAGTTCATAGCAAAGTTATTGCGACTTTGTTCAATAGAAGAAGATGCTTCAGGTGATGACAGCGATGAGCCTTGTGAAACTGAAGACCCGGACTTTCAGCCACAGCTAGAGCCAGAAAGCTCAACATCGGAGGATTCTGAAATGGATATTCCAACTCCAAGTGTTTCCGATCTTGAGCATAGTGTACGAAGAATTCATCCCACCAGACCTGGGCATGGCAGAAGATCAGAACAACCAGGACGTTTATCTCGTGGCGGAAGGCTGGTTAGAACATCATCATTGCCAGAACTGGAAATGAGGCAAGTAGCTAGCGACGGAACTGAGTGGACGTGTATTTCGAGTGCTGGTGTAGCGGGCCGTCGAAGCCGGCAAAAAGTTATGAGAGAAGCTGCAGGACCTACTCCATATGCTAAACGGTATGTAGAAAACGGACAAATTGTTTCCTCGTGGCGTCTCTTTATCCACGAATACATACTACGATGCATAAAACTATGCACTGAAACGGAAGCTCGTGACAAATGTCAAAATGATCTTGGGAAATTTCTTTGAAAGAGTTAGATGCCTTCATTGCCTTCATTTACGCTAGGACTTAGACATTTTGTGGTCACAAGAGTGGGGTCCTCCAGTTTTCAAAAATACAATGAGTAAACATAGATTCAAGGAAATAATGAAATATTTACGGTTTGATTTGAGAAGCACACGTCATACACGTTTATCTACTGACAAATTTGCAATGATTTCTGATATTTGGAATAAATTTATAGAAAATTGCCAAATGTGTTTTATCCCTGGAGAAAATTTGACTGTTGACGAACAGTTGTTTCCATCCAAAACACGTTGTCCCTTTTTGCAATACATTGCAAATAAACCCGATAAATTTGGAATAAAGTTTTGGTTGTTAGTGGACGTGGAGACCAAATATTTATGTGGAGGCTTTCCTTATTTAGGAAAAGATGGCGAGCGCCTAAGGAATGTTCCATTACCAGAACATGTAGCTATGAAATTGATGCAGCCTTACTTCAAGAAAGGTCGAAACATTACAACGGATAATTTTTTCACATCATTGAAACTGGCGGAAAAGCTAGGATCTGAGAATACGAGCATAGTTGGAACGATGCGACGAGGAAGGCGAGAAGTACCGCCAATTTGTAGAAATATCCGCGCACAAAGGTATGAAACGTTTATCTTGAAATCGGAAACCAACGCAACCTTAACTGTTTATCAGGGTAAACCTGGAAAAAATGTCATTATCTAGAGTACGCTACATCAAAATATTTATATTGATACTGACTCAAAAAAGCTTCCCGAGACTGTCCAGTTTTATAACGAAACTAAAGTACGCGTGGACATAATTGATCAAATGTCAAGAAAATACACCGTAAGAGCTGGAACTCGAAGATGGCCAGTCCATGTCTTCTACAATATTTTAGACTTGGCTGCAATAAATTCATGCGTCTTATACCGAAAAATTACAGGTGAAAACATTTCGCGCCATAATTACATTCTTCAACTCGTGAGTGAACTTCGAGCAGAGTGCGTGAAAAAAAGAAATAGTTCAGATGTCACCCAACGCTTAGATAATATAACCACTACTGAAGAGCAGCCTTCTATGTCCGCGACAAACAAAAGACGTCAATGTCAAATTAATGTGCATTGTAAAAAAAATCGAACCTGTGTACTTTGCACTGTTTGCCAAAAAGCTGTTTGTGGAAAATACGTAAAACAAGTCTACAAAAAAAAATATTTGTTATAAATGTAGTTCTATGTAAGCACTCAAAATAATAAATCATTATAATTAAAATTATTAAATTTGTTTGATTCAGAAACAGCCATATTATCTATCCGATTATCGTATGCCGTCAATTTGACGGTCGTGGTCTTTGAAGGTTTGTCGAGGTACGTGACCCTTCTAGTGTTAAAGTATCGAATTCCTCAATTACCCTTGACCTTTTTCTGGCTTTCTAATTGTCTTCTACGAGTTTAAGATGGCCCTCCCATAGGTTAAATTCTCGTTCTGTAATACAACGAGACACATTTTATAGTACGTTTCACACTACAGAGTTGAAATAAAGTTGAAACGTTAAGTCTAATTAAGTTGATATTTGCTTACCTTCAAAAGAATGAGGAGAGGAATCAGCTGTTTCTCCACTCTCGGATTCTGAAGAGTCAACTATATCTTGCTTTATTTCTATTGCTAGTTTTCTAATTGCATTCCCTAATGCAACCTTATCTTCAAAGTGAATATTTTTAAAACGGGGATCGAGAATGGTGGCAGTTGCAAGAAAATGGTTACTTTTCAGATCGCTAAAACGCTTCTTGTATTCTGTCAAAACACTTTCTTTTAGTTTTCTTGCCAAGCTAGATTCACAAACAGCTTCAGAGATTTTATTTCGCATTAATTTCACTATAGGAATTACGATGCTAGCAGTTACGAATTGATCACCGGAGGCTTCTTTTGTGGCGAATTCAATTGGTCGAAATAAAGTACAAAACTCCTTCATAAAATCAAGGTCTCTTGCTGAAGGCATTTGCGGGGCTGATGTTTTGAAATTTACGATGCTCGCAACAATTTCTCTCAAAAGAAGAAACCTCTCAACCATATAGTATGTCGAGTTCCACCTTGTAGAGACAGACTGCACTAGCTTCTTTTTTCCATAATGATCTGTTTTTTGCGCAGCTCTTCACTTGCATTTACGCTTTTCTTAAACCATTTAACTATGGCTTTAACATCGTTAATAATTTTCACTACCTCTGGTATTGCATCAATTGATTTTTGAGCCATTAAATTTAACAAGTGAGCAAAGCAATAAGTGTGTTTTTCTTTACCGAATGCTTTCTCTACTGCACTAATGATATTGCTTGCTCCATCTGTAACAATGGCTGTTATACATTCGGGTTTAAGGCCCCAATCTGAACACACTTCTAACAGTTTTTTCGCTAAATTTTCACCAGTATGGCTCTCATTTAATTCGTATACTCCTAGTGTCACAGTCTCTAGTCTCATTTTTGTATTCAAACTCTCATTTCCTGATTCCATTTCCGAGAGCGATGTGAAATGACATGTCACGGCAAGAAAGCTTCTCATTTGATGAGTTTCGGTCCAAATGTCTGTAGTAAGGCACACATATTAAATGCTTGACAAAACCTTCTCAAATATGGCTTTTATTGCCTCATATTTTCTATCAATCATGGAAGCTATAGTCCTTCTTGAAGGAACGTTATAAAGCGGAGTAACAACTTTCAAAAGTTGCCTAAATCCCTCATCTTCCACAAGTGAAATGGGTTGCCTATCCCTACATATCATGAAAACAATTGCCTCGGTGACTTGGCCATACTTGTTGCCTCCTTCTTTGAACGAACTTATTTTCCTAATAGTTTCTTGCCACGTTTTCGGCTTGGAGAGACCCAACCCTCTCGAATGAGTTTGAGTATCAGAATTCAAATTTCTAGCACCAGAGCATTCACCATTTTCATTGCCTTGGTATGGCCCTACTTCGATTGCTGAACTTGAAGGAGTTGGCGATTAACGTGCTTGGTGAAACCGAAGTGGTCGGACTTTCCATTCGGCCTTGGAAACAGTCACGCTAAAAGTTATTTATCTTTATTATTTAATTAATAATAACAGTAACTTACTAAAGTGACTTGCGTGCTCTGCACAGTAGATGGCCCAGATTTATTGCAAAAGCTTATATCGAAAGCACTTCTGTGTTTGCTGCTCATGTGTCCTATAAGATTTGATGTGTTTCCACTCGTTTTAATAATTTTTGAGCACAACGAGCACTGCCCCGACTTGTCATCAATTTTCTCGAAAAATTTCCACACTTGACTTTTGGGAGGCATTATGAAACCAAAATAATGAAGTTTCCAAAGAATCATAAAGAAAACATACACTTGCTCGCACAGTACACGCACGACTAGTAAATGCAACTGCAAACGTATTCCAAATTCAATTCGAAGTTCACGTTCACATGCACTCTTAAACGCTTGACGATACGAAGTGAAGGTAAATTGCGAATGATGAATATCAACATCAAGCTCTCTCTTGTTTGCAACAGTGGCAAAAAAAACTAAAAATTAAATCGAACAGGCTGAGTCCAGCAAATTGATATGGACAGAGAAAAAACCTTGAAAAGTAAACAAACGGTGAAAAATTCGATGCAAGTTTCAACACCAGTGCATTGGCACGGTACATAAGTAGGCAGAAGAAAAACGAAGATTGATGAAATGACAGACGAAAAACATCGATTGGGTTGGGACATCGGCGCGAAAATATCGTTGTGAGAAAAATATCGTCTTGAAAACATCGATGTTGAAAAGAGTCGATGATTGAAGAAAACATCGGCATCGATGTCGCATCCCTAATTAGAATATGTCCCAATGACTATTTATTGCTGTAAAGTGGTTGTCTTGCATTTTCCATTGGATGAATTCAGATAATTATTATTTTCTTTACTCTACACCTTCCAGCACGTATATTCTCCTCATTAAAAGTCAATTAAAACCATTCGAATCTGATACGCCTCCACATTCAAACCAAGCAAATACCAATAGTGTCCTTCCCCGTACATTATACTCAACCCCATCTGTAATTGCAACATAAGTGATATGAAACATTTAATTCAACCACAACCAATGAAATTATTATCAGGTAATGAATCGAAAAATAATATGTGGAGCAATTATTTGAAATTATTCTGATAACAATCGAAGTTGCACGGTCATTATTGGAACGTTTAAATAATCACTCATATTCCCTCTCCCTCCTCGCTGGTCGAGTATTATCCAATATACGAGTATCCATTCTAATCCCCTACAAGAATGATGGAGAGCAAAATTGTATGATTCCAACGATAATAAAGTGCGGCCAATAGAAAATATTCATTCAAATGGGAATTAATGTGGTCAATATGTGCTCGTTTTGCTTTCTTTTATTATTAATAGCTTTATAATCGCTTCAAATGGAATTCATATAGATCGAATTTAGTTCTTATTGTTTATTAAGTGTCGGCAATTTTCATTATTAATCATAAGAGTAAATTAGATAATTTTTTTTGTCCTCATCCAAGGGTAATTTATTGTTCTTTGATGAGGTGCAACGTAGGATGATAGATATCAGAGATGGTAATGGGGATTTTATTTGAATAGTTTTGATTTTTTGCAGTTTTTGCATTTAATTCAGATTGACAAATTTCCAGTTTGTCCAAATGTGAAGTGGTTTTTTAATATTGCTTAAATTTTAATATAGTTTCCTGTTTGTTTAGGATTTAGATTAATTCGATGTTCATATTATTTTATTGAATTAAGAAGCACTTTGTCTAGTGTACAATTATTTGACGAAATAAGAGTGCCTTGAAATTCTATGATGCTCTTTTCCCATATACGACAACCACTGTTTTCCCATATAAATTGAAGAGCAAATAGAAAAGCCGATAGCACTCTCGGCTTCCACATTTTTAGTATTTACTAAAATGTTCAAACCTACGTAAAAGACAACAGTGGTAAACTGCTGCCTCAGCGAGCTAGTATACTGAACTCTGCTACAATGACAAGATCTAGGGACGTATACGTGTGCTGGTAGCTGGCTGACTGCGGTGTCATGAGGTGGGTCCTTTGCTTAGTATGAAGTCTCACGACAAAGAAATTTCACACGCACTAGTTACTGGATATTGAATATAGAGTTAGCAGGTCAAAAAGTTTAGGCTAGAATGGAAGGTAACTAGCACATGGGGAACCCACCTCAACCGTTAGTGGTGAGGATGGACTGCATCCTTGCCAAAAGAATGTTGTAGTCCATGAAAAATATGGGGCATCCTTGTGGCAAACATTTGAAAAGAAAGCAGACAGCTACGGTTTTCTACTTCTAGCATTTGTTGCGAAACACGTCTGGTCCTGTCAAAAGTTTTCAAAAACTAAATTTACATTTTAAATAGTCAATCCGAAGTTAATTTTTATTGAAAAAGCGTATGACCCAAGAAAACTTCAGGACCACTGGTATGGACGAGCCTAACGGCTTCCCACCGTTAGGGCAACCTGAGAAAATGATGAATGCGAAACTGGCGATAGTCAAAAAGAGAAAACATAATCAAGAAAACTCTACAGATGGCGGATGCAACCTACAAATTATAGCGGATAGTGAACAAATAATTAAACTACAAAAGAAAATGATGAACTAACGCTAGAAATACAGTCCCTCAAAGATCTATTCAAGAAAGGGATAACGCCTCAAAAGTCGCAGCCCTAAAATCAAGTGAAGCAGGAAACAAATTGTAGTAAATTAGAGGAATGTAAATGTCGTGAAGGACTGCAGCGATGGTCTGAATTGGTCTTGCCTGAGGACGCGTGAACGCACTGGCAGGCTAGCATTGTTCATTCCCCCAGCACAAGGGCCTACTACAAAAAATTTCCGCATTCACGAATTCAACGATCGAATGACTCGGTTTGACGGTGTCGAGGCCGAGGTACCTACTGTAAGGGTGGACGGTTCAAACAAAGTAACAGACTGAGCCTGGTAAGCCTGTGCGAGAATCACGAGGATCTCGTGTTTACTATCCATACTAACGACCCCCAAATAAAAGTGAGACATCAGGGTGGAAGCGTGCTTATTTTCTGTTTTTTGTGCTTTTTGTTAATTAGTTTTTGATTTTCAGCTCATTATTGCTACATTTCGTCTTGCTTTTTTATGTTAAAAATTAGGGGAAGGTTTCAACATTTAGGATAGGTATATGTTATGTTTATCATATTAGGATATGGTTTGACGTTTAGGTTCCCCGCAGCGGGAATACTGGCCGACAGGAATACTCTTGTAAGCTAGCATTTCTTGGGGAGCTCCGCCCCCATGCACCCGAGGCAATTCCCGCAGGGGGAATGCCGGTCGGCAAGAGCACTCTTGGAGCCAGCATTCTTTGGGGAACGATGCCCCCACAGACCCGAGGATATCGGGGGCATCATGAGGCTAACGACCCTGACTGGATCTGGACTACGCTTTGGACAACGAACTGGAATTCATGCTTTGGGCTGGCGGATATAATGGTTTGGACCTAGGTACTTTGCACGGTAGCACCGAAGTGACACTCGTGTGTGAATGGCTCCAATTCAACCCTCATACCATCTCCGTCCGGGCAGGCCTCGGAGTACGTTCGAAGTTCGCACCATTGGGTTGCTGGTGTAGATTCGGTTGAGACGGACTCCCGATTAGCGCTAGTCTGGCTCTGAGCACTTGCCCCCATAAAGGCTTGTGCCAACCCTCGCATGGCCACCCTGCTCTGTAAAGATAACCAACCAACGAACGGAGATAGTGGCTCCAAGGGGGATCCAATAAAACTGGAGCAACCAAAAACCCTTCAAAAAGATAAAAAAATCCAAAAAAAATAATGCAAAAATAACAATAACGACGACGCAACCAGCGGCTGCAGCCACGATGTTAACATCACATCGGGAGCGATACTAACGATGAGAAAAACGACGATTACTACAATGACGGTGAAGAAGGAAGAAAAAAGGAGATTAACAGATAGACTGGTCCAGACTGAGATCCCTGCGGCGTTCGGTTGCAAGAAAAATAATGTGAACGCCAGAGCGCCCTATGAAGGAAAACTGGGAAACTCTGCATGACGTGCCAAATGAGCGAGCGGTGGAGGCAAATGTAAAGACATTCGAGAATTTGATGGTCACTGTTGCAATCACTACCGAAGCCATTGAAGCAAGGGTCGTACTCGTATATCCCGAAATCCATCCTGAATTCAATGAGGAGATTCCGGCAGGAAATGTAACGAGTAACCAGGGAAATAAAGCGACGATGTATGATTTTACCGCCAACGTCGAAAAGGTGGCGGAAGTACTGTACTCGGAAGTAGAAGCCGATAACCTATCCCAAGGACGATGGCCGGAAAGTCTCGAAGGAGAAAAGCTATTGCGGAAAGCGGACGTTCTTCTTAAAAAAAATACAATCTGCATGCGACTCGCCACAAATCACTAAAGCACTAAGGGTTGGGCTCCTTGAACTAAAGGAGCTATTGTACTAGACCGCATAGGGCATTATTGGAGGAGCTGGTTAAAAGCCAAAGAGGACCAGAAAGCCGAAGAAGAGCAAAAGGCCAAAGAAGCGATGGGCGTGAGATCTAAAGGGCATACGCAGATAGCTCTACAATCAAAAATCAATAAAAGAATGGCGTCTAGCCCAATCGAAGGAGATCGGGATAAAAGAAAGAAGCAAGAGGCAATTGATGGGCGTGGAACACTAGATCAGGGGTTCTAGATAGTGCTTACAAAATGAGCGAAGTAAGCCGCTAAGAAAATCCTTCAAAAAGTGCTAGAAAGTAAAGTTCGCAGGGACGTCCAACAAGAAAAAGACCCGATGCAAAACAGAAGGGAAAGAAGCCCCGATGAAGAACCTGGCAGCAGGCACCGCTCGTAAAGCCCCAAGATGGTCGATCCTACGCGGAATCGCTGCGGGACACCGAGGGAAACGTAAGGCCTGAAGAAACCAACACTGCCATATAAGCAGTACGACCAACGCTGTCAGGCCACATACTGGTCGAATTTCGAGCGGAGGCCAAGAATAGGGGAGCATTCTGGAACGCAGTAAAGAAAGTCCTCGGCAAAAGTGCAGCTATATCCTCGTTCGAGCCGATGGCAACGATCGAAATAAGAGACATCGACTGCATCACAGATCTAGCCGAGGTAGAAGAGGCCATCAAAAAGGAGTTTCCTAGCGTTGGCAAGATTGAAGTGATGTCGACACCAGAAAACCATAGGGGACGCCGAACAATTTCTGAATAAGGGCAATGTACGGATAGGGTGGGTTGTCTGTAGGATACAGTGAAGAGCAACGCCTCTAAAATGTTTCAAATGCCTTGGCTATGGTCACACAAGAATGCAAAGGACCCGATAGGAGTTCCCTATGTTACACAGGTAGTGAAATGAGACATAAACGAAAAGAGTGTATGAAGGTAGCGCACTGTATTCTTTGCAAGGGGGCTGATCCAAGGCATGATTTTGGACACGTTATGGGATCAGGAAAGTGCCGGGTTTTCCAGAAAGCCCTAGCCAAGGCAAAATAAAAGCTTCGATGACCCACATCCTGCAGCTAAACCTACACCGCAGTTCAACCGCCCAAAATCTGCTTGAGTAGTGTGCAAGGGACATGAAAGCCGACTTCTTGCTGCTGAGTGAGCAACACCATGATCAAAGTCCAGCATCATGGTTTCCATCTGGGTTCGAAATAGTGATTCCCAGGCGGAGAGCTGTGCACATGGGGATTGTTTTGTGTGCGTTCGGTGCTCAGGGGCTACCTTCTTTAGTGTGCTCCTAACGCCGAACGAATCGATATCATCTTTCCAAGCCAAGCTTCAGGCTTGGAGGGCGCTGTCTCGAATGCAGATGGGAATGTGCTCGTTGGGGGAGACTTGAACGCTAAAGCAATCAAATGGAGCATGCCTCAAACAGATCCGCGGGATAACGAATCCTAGAAATGGCGGCCAGCATGGCGCTCGTTTTACTAAACACCGGAAATACGCCGACTTCCCGCCGTATTGGCTGCGAAGGAACCATACTTGACGTGACATTCACCTAGGAGTCCTTAGTACGGAGGATACACAATTGGAGAGTATTAGAGGACTACTCAGCCAGTGATCATCGGTGCATTCTGCTTGAAATCGGTGCTGTTGTCTCCCGGCGTCCATGCTCTCGGCTTTCTACGATTGGATGGAACATCAGAAGGATAACGTCGAGAGGTTCGTCAAGGTATTCACAGCATTTGCACCGCTGCAGGGAGATTCGGAGGGGATGGAAGAACTGGCAGCTCAAGACGAGGTGAGCTCAACTATGAACGTCATCACGATTGCTTGTAAAGCTTCTATGGCCCGTTGAAAACCCCGGCACGGCAAGCCCCCAGTGTACTGGTGGTCAACTGAAATCGCTGAAAAACGAAGGGAGTGTCACAAGCTTCGGCTGGAAATGCCTTCGCAAATTTATCACCAACAGCAAGGCTCGCTGCTGGAAAGATCTAGTGGACAGTATGAACAAGGATCCGTGGGGCCTTGGCTACAAGCTAGTCATGCGGAAGCTTGCTGCCCTACGGAAACCTTTTATACCTGATGCGGAAAATATGGATGAGATAGTGCGGGCACTCTTCCTCGTCCATCCAGCCCGTATTGACGCTGTCCAAGGAGAAACAGCAGTCAAGTGCCCACTCTTCACAGAGCCAGAACTGGAAGACGCAGCCCTTTCGTTGAAAGCGAGGAAGGCTCCAGGCCCAAATGGTCTTCCAGCTGAAGTGTTGCAGCTTGTCTATCACCATTGTCCTGACTTGCTGCTCAGCATATTCAACGCTTGCTTACGGGACGGGGTGTTCCCGGTACAATGTAAGGTGACGAGGCTCGTGCTGATCAGCCAGGGGACTTGAAATCCCGAATCGCCATCAGCATACCGCCCGCTATGCGTGCTAGACACGGCTGGGAAAGTGCTAGAGAAACTCATCAAGTGAAGACTCACTGACGCAATGCGTGCTGCTGGGGCCGTATCCCCTCGGCAGTACTACCTTAGAGCAGGACGCTCTACCATTAATGCGATTGTAGAGGTGGTCAGCGCGGTCCAAAAAGCAGAGGAATATAGTCGCACCAAGCGATGGATCGCCCTGCTGGTGACACTCGACGTCAGGAACGTCTTCGGTTCCGCTAGGTGGGTGGATATTCTGGATACGCTGGAAAAGCCTTTTCAAGTTGCAGAATATCTAATGTGGCTTTTGAGGAACTACCTAAAGGACCGAAGCCTGCTCTACGACACGACACAGGGTCAACAAATGATAGAAATTACATCGGGTGTCGCCCAGGGATCTATCTTTGGTCTGGACCTGTGGAATGTGTCTTACGACGGGCTACTGAGACTTGAGATGCCAGATGAGTCGCGCTTGGTCGGCTACGCGGATGATGTTGCGGCTCTGGTCGCTGGACGCACCGTTGAACAAGTGCAAATTAGGCTAGGTATGCTAGTGCTCCGAGTAAGGGACTGGATGACTGTGTGGCGGTTATATTACATTTAAATCAAAATAACTCAAAAATATTCATTCCATTCATAAAATATACTTTACATAAAAATACTTTACTTTTGACACATTAAACAAATAATGTGAATCTAGTTACCTATATTGTTTTTGGAATTGTATATATAGATTGTAAATTAATGAAGTAAATTCAGTAAGTTCAGTTCATTCAACGAATTCAGTTCTTTCTCAAATATTATATTGACAAAGTCAATTTATAAATATAATTTAATTTGTTCAGTTCGTTTTTAATTATTGTATTGTTTGAATTTATAATAAAATATTTCTAATTGTAAAAAGAAAAGTTTATTCTTATAAACAGAAACAAAACACATCAAACAAGGACGAACAACTGCTTGCGGGTTCAGTTTAGCACTGGAGAAAACCGAAGTGGTCATCTTAACAAAAAAGAGAATCCCTAGAATCGGGATGATCGATCAGCATTGGAGACCTGGGAATCGATTCAAAGCCATTGATGAAGTACCTGGGGCTACTGATCGACTCGAAGATGAGATTCTCTGAGCAAATCAGAGCAACGGCTGAGAAGGCTGCTTCGGGAATATCGGCTTTGATCCAGCCCATCAAGAAGACGCCTCTTGATGAGTGCTGTAGGCTCACTGCTACTATACGGAGTAGAAGTATGGGGCGATGCTCTCAGTAAGGAGCTATACCGAAAACGTTCGGCACAGGTAAAGAGAAGAAGAGTGCTGAGGATTGCATCTTCGTACCCGACAGTCTCTGATTCAGGGGTGAGAGTTATATCAAGCGTGATACCTGTCGCCCTCCTTACTAGAGAGCGCCGCGCTATTTACCTGCGCAAAAACGAGGATGCGGGGGAGATGGTTGTCCACGAGGAGTGACAGCGCTCGCTCAACAATTGGCAGCAGTCTTGGGTGAATTGCACGAGGGAAAGGTGGACTGCGCACCTCATCCCGGATGTGAGACCGTGGTTTAATCAAAGGCATGGTGAGACTGACTTCTATCTGACCCAGCATTTGGGCGGACATGGGAGTTTTCAGTCTTACCTGCACAAGATTGGTAAGTCACGATCCTCCGATTGTCGGTTTTTCCCAGGAGAGGAAGACAATGCATGCCAGACATTTTTTGCATACACAAAATAGGGCAGACTGCAAAGGAACCTCTACAGAGAGACGGGAGAGTTCACCTCGGATAATATGGTTGCGGTGATGCTCGAATCGGTTGACAAATGGAACCAGTTGGTACATTATGCTCAGGCAGGCATAAAATATAAAAGAGACTCACACCAGCCGGGGCTTTGGGACTGGAGGATCGCTTGTCGGGCAATTCCTCTTCCCCTCTCCCCTGCTGCTAGGAAAGGGATCCCCCAGCTTGAAGGTGCCCCACGGCGTAACAAAACGAGACCTGGCCCCAAAGTAATGTGTCAAACGTATCCAGGCTGGGTTCCCAGGTTGACAGGGGAGGTGTTTAGTGGGTCGTCTAGTCGCCTTCTTGCGAGCAGGGGAGTTCTACACTCTGTGCGCAAATTTCATTCGCCTCCCAAACAAAAAAAAAAAAAAACTCTTACCAAGAATTTAATGATTGTTTGTTTTTTACAATAAAAAAAAAATTGGTTTCGGGAACAGTTTAGGCAAGCCTCATCATCGCCTAAATTAGAAAATATTTAGGCATACCCGAACACTGCTTTAATTAGGAACTGTTTAGGCGAGCCCCGTCACTACCTGAATTGGAACTTTGTTAATAAAGTGAAAAAAATGGATGCCCAGGCAACGGACTTTTTGTTAGCAAACCGTAAAACGACCACAAAATTATCATAAAATCTCATGAAACTACCGTAACGTAATTAAAATTGTCGTAAAACTTTCGTAAAACGATTGTAACATCATCGTAAAACTATGTTCAAACTATCGTACGTCTATCCTTAAATTATCGCAAAACTCTCGTCAAGCTTTCTTTAAATCATTGTGAAACTATCTTAAAACTAGCAGAAAAATATTGTACAACCATCGTCAAACTATCGTTAAACTTGCAAAACCACCATTAGACTATCATCAAACTATCTCACAACTATTGTAAAGCTTCCGCGTTCCTAACGTTTTTGATGAATGTTCGTAACAATATCGTTTTTGGCAAATGTTCATAAAACTATCGTTGTTGACGAATGTTCGTCGTAAAATGCTACGAAATTTTAGTGTTGCTTAAATTTCTCACAGCAACGATTTTTCTGTTTCGGAATTGTTTAGGATAACCCCGCTAGGCCGTAATGCAGAAAGCCTCATCAGGGCCCAACCACGTTGTGTTTAGGAATAAATAGGATAATGCGTTACGTTCGGCATTAGGGCCTAATGGTATTTTCCTAAACAAACCATAAAGTGAAGAAGCTTAGGCATGTCAATTAGGCCCACATTAGCCCCCATTGCTCCACATTAGGCATGCCTAAACAGACAAAAAATGAAAAATTGCTAATCACTCTTTAAATTGCAAAAATTTTATTTGATTATTTTTGTCTTACTCCACGTTACACTTAAATGTGAAATTTTCAAAACCGCTTAGGTAAAGTACGCCTCATTAGGCCCGCATTAAGCATACCTAACTTAGACATGCCACATTAGGTCCGTATTAGGCATGCGTAACCTAGGCAAGCCCCACTGTTTCCAAAATCGACCCTAATGCCCGTTTAGGCATGCCTTAATTGATTTCTCCTCGGGAATTTGTATAAATTTTGAGTGCTGAACATTTGAAAGGGAGCGGTCTTGTATGAAGGTTCAACTTGCCATCGAAAAGAATTTGGGAGAGTGCCTAGAAAACATGTATGTATGAAGAAGTACCAGTTCTACCAATTGGATATTGGCAGCTTAAAAGTGAATTTGAATGAAAATTGAATTCACTCTTATCCAATCAAAATAAGATTGTAGTCAAATATTTGTTTAACTAATATCTGTAGACCAATTCTCTTTATCCTTCAAAAGCCGTCAGGCTGTGCTTTTTTGAGTGAGCAGACACGTTTTGACTCCTTTGAGTCGTCTTAAATGTCACCCTACAACGAAAAAGAAGCAAGACAAGACAGGACAAATGGAAATCCAATAACCCAAAAAACAAAAACTTAACATCCTTCTACCTGGCCTAGCATAGGGCCTACTTGCTCAGCCCATCCAACACCTTTATAAAATCACTTACCTCCACATATCTTTTAGACACTGAAGATGAGTCAACACGCGTCTGCTCACTCAAAAAAGCAAGACTCAACGGCTTTTCAAGGATAAAAAATAAATAAGATTGTAGTTTAACTCGATACTAAGATGAGAATGTTATGAAGTACTCGTAAATTGAGGGCATGAATTGGCGGATTGGGCAAGTCATTTGCTTTCGCGATTAATTTGTCACGGCGCGATGTCTTTTGGCCGCAACCTAGCCTCATAGATTTCAGCTAGTTATAAGTAGATAGTTAACTCCTCTTATTGTATGTTCGGGCTTCTGCGCGTGTTTCTTTCATGCTAAGTGTGCACAGCTTTCAGATCATATTGCTGATGCTATTATTAGTTGTGGTTCGGGAGTTTTCTGGCTTTGTGTCAGATGCCGTGGACTTCCCTTTTCAACTTATGTCAACAAATTGAAGAGGACAAATGAGATTGTTATCACGCTGAATGAAGACTTCCTTTGCATGCAGAAAAAGTTCAAAGATGCAAAAAAAGACATTGCCGAGTTATTGCAGTCGTTGCATGTCTCCGAAGATTTATCGAACTTGATAGAGCGAGTGCCGTGTGTGCCGTCAGTTATCACTAGGAGTAAGAAAAATTCTAGAGTATTGCGAAATCCACCTCCTTCGGCTGCTACAGTAAACACTCCTGTAGATAATCAACAGCAGAGTGAATGCATTTCAGTTGCTGCTGTAATTGCTTCTGCTTCACCTTCCGTTAATGATCATCGTGGACTGCAAAGTACGAGCATTTCATCAGACCCGAACTTGGTTGTTAGTCCCATTGGTTATGGTTCCGGAGTTGCTGGCTCATTAGTCGCAGATAGTTCTACCAATGGGAACCTTTCATTAAATCCTGCTTCAGATACTGCCTCATCTTCCAATCTGTCATCGCCTGTGATTACGCAACTAAAAGGTATAAATTCATGTGATGCTCCATCAAATATCTTTCCAGGTACTAGTAAGGAGTCTGATAGTCAGCGCTCTAGGCTTGTGACTGCATCGAATTATAAACCCCAAGAAAAGGGGCGTTTGGTCGTAATATCACCGCCTCTCAGTGTATTTATTTCTCGCTTGCATTATGACACTACTCGCAATGATATTGCTGATTATATCGAATCGAAGTTGGGGTCGTCTTCATGCATCATCAGCTGCAAGAAGCTAACCAAGGAGAAATTACCTAACAAACTCCTTGCTTCTTTTAAGCTCGTTGTGCCTGCGTCCATGAGTCAACTAAGGATCCCGGAGTTTTGGCCTCCTGGATTGCTTGTTAAACCATTTGTTGCCAGAGATCGTCGTAGTTTTTTAGAGCTGGAGCGCCCAGAGAAGCGTCTTCGCCGTTGATAAATGTGAACAGTCATTTCTCAATTAATTATCAAAATGTAAGAGGAACCAAGCTTAAAGATCTTTCTGCTTCAATAATTACCGCTAATGATGATGTTTTTTGCCTAACGGAAACATGGTTGAATGAATCTGTTTCTAATATGCATATCTCCCCAATTCATAACATTTATAGACAAGATCGTTGTTCGCTTTCTAGTTGCAAATCAGTTGGTGGTGGAGTTCTTATTGGTGTAAAGAAATCATTTTTCAGTGCGCCTTGTTATGACTTTCTTCCATCTGTTCCTGTAGAATGTGTCATTGTTAGACTTCGTATAATGCATAACTCATTTCTGCTTATTGCATCTATTTATATACCGTGTCAATCTTCACTTGCTCTCTTTGAAACTTTTCTTGATGAGCTGTCTGTTTTTATGCTATCAAAATACCCTTCAGATTTACTTCTGCTTTGCGGTGATTTTAATGCACCTCAGATTGACTGAGATCCTCTTAACTATGCACAAATCGTTAATTCCAATCGTCTTTCATTTATTTTTTCCTCCTTTATGTCCCATTGTTCCCTTTCCCAACTAAATCAAATTTTGAATAGTAACGACCGCATTCTCAACTTATTTTTTACGAATAGTGCTGCATCTATTTCAATGTCGTTTCCATCCGTGAACGTCTATGTGACTGCAGATAGTCATCATCCACCACTGCGCATGGAGTTCTGTTCCCTTTGTTAAAACGTAGGCATGATGTGCTCCCTTGTAAATATAACTTTCGTAAGGCTAACTATGCTGCCATTGCTGAGGGTCTGTCTTCTATTAACTGGTGTTCATTTTTCCTTAATTTGGATGTTAACTCTGCTCTTGATGAATTCTACTCTTATTTGAATTGTCTTATCGCCAGAAATACTCCAGTCTACTGTCGATCAGAGTCTTCGCAACCACCTTGGTTCACTTGTAGAGTTCTTGCTGCGTTGAAATCTAAAGATAGAGCCCATCGATTTTTTAAATTGACTGGCTCTAATGAAGCATATGCAGAATTTTCAAGACTCCGAGCTTTAGCTAAACTTGAGATTCAGACTGCGATGAAAAACTATTACTTTTCCATTGAGAAATTATTAAAAGCTAACATGCCTAAGCCTTTTTGGTCTTACATTCGCTCTTTGAGGACATCGTCCACTGTTCCTGATGCGATGCATTATGAAGGTTCTAGTGCTGATACACCAGTTGATATCGTAGGGCTCTTTGCTCAATATTTCGCGTATATTTACCACAACGCCAATGTATAAAATTCGTTCCAGTCTGATTTTTTATATCCACAGTGCATGCCTTCCTTTTCCATTTGTCCTAGTGATGTTGAGTTTGTAATCTCTAATTTAGATGCAAGCTTGGGTCCGGGTCCTGATGGGGTTTCCAGCTTTTTGTTAAATCACTAGCTCCTGCCATTTCCCTTCCTCTTGCTGTTCTCTTCAATTTAAGCACAGAAGAGGCCTCATTTCCATCTGCATGGAAGTCTGCGTTTATTACACCAATACTGAAAGATGGTGATGCATCATCTGTGAAAAACGACCGCCCTATTTCCATTATTTCGTGCTTCCCCAAAATCTTTGAAAAAATCATGTATGTTAGGCTCCTTAATTGTTTTTTACCGTTTTGTTCTCAATCGCAACACGGGTTCCTTCCTCAGCGTTCGACGACTAGTAACTTGTTGGGACTCGCTCGCAAGTTGATGTTATATACACCGACTTTAGTAAGGCATTTGATATGGTCCCGCATGATATTCTCTGTAATAAGCTGAAATGTTATGGTTTCCCTTATCCCATTGTATCCTGGATTTTCTCTTTTCTATCAAATCGGTCTTGCTCTGTATCCCTCCTTAATGTGGTGTCACCACCATTTTATCCAACGTCAAGTGTACCTCAAGGCTCCATTTTAGGCCCTCTTCTATTTTTCATATTTATTAATGACTCACTTCTTTATGCGGATGACTTAAAATTGTATAGGTGTATTAATACACAATCAGATTGTGGATCTTTGCAAGATGACCTCATTGTCCTAAGGAACTGGTGTGAGTCAAATAAACTACCCTTAAATGTTTCCAAGTGTAAAGCTATGAGTTATTCTCTCCAGCCGTATTTCCTTTCCTTTACGTATACTAGAAATAATCATCCTCTGCTATTGGTGTCTGAAATGAAAGATCTGGGAGTCGTTTTTGATTCCAAACTCAAGTTTGATAAACATGTATCGCATGTCACTTCTAAAGCGGCTAGGTTGTCTGGATTCATTCTCCGTCATATTAATATTTTTACCGAAATATCCTCTGCCTTGCTATTATATACTTCTCTGGTCAGAAGTATTCTGGAATACTCTGTTCATATTTGGTCTCCGCACCATGCTTACTTAGTTGCAGATCTTGAAAGTATTCAACGAAAATTCACAAGGTGCTTGCTTTACTAATTCAATCTGCCTTACAGAGTTTATAATGAACGTCTTGTCCTATTAAAACTTCCTTCCCTTGAAGCTTGACGTACGTTTTCAGATGAGTGTTTGTTATTTAAACTTCACCACCGTCTAATTTATTCTCCACTGGCAAATGATATACGATGGAGGGAATCTGATAGACTAAATCGTCTTCCTTCTCGACTTTGTATACCTTTTGCAAGAACGGAATTATACTATAATTCAACTATGTTGCGTCTGCTCCGGGTACACAATGAACTTAGGCTTGGTTCTTTTCCTTCTAGCTTTCTTATTTTTAAGAACTCACTTAAATCTTTGCTTTTTGGGTTTTCTTAATTATTTTTTTTTTTTTTTGCTAATGTTTAGTTTGTTTTAGAATTGTATTCGCATTAGTCTCTTTTGGTTGCGAATTAATGTATTCCTAACTTTTTAATATTTTATTTTTTGTACCAACTCTGTAATTGGGATTACTCCTGTTGATCTTGGCCTAAATAAATAAATAAATAAATAAATAAAGTTATGTTAAGCTAGTAATAAGTTCAGTAGAGGTTTCTGACTAAATTTTCCTCTTGCTAATTGTAATAATCACATAGAAATACGATACTACGCATAGTTTTAAGTAATGTTCAAACGATGGTAAAATGAGTTTGTCAGAACACCTACTATATTATAAGGCCCCTGTACCGCGTACATTCTAATAAAGTAGATTATATATATATATATATATATATATATATATATATATATATATATATATATATATATATATATATATATATATATATATATATACTCGTAAATTCAAAATCAATTTATATTTTTTATAGTTCGCCTAAAAGACATTTCAATTTCTTTTCTTGGAGAATCGGACAGGAATATATAAATGAATCCTGTATACTCATGAAGTTTTTATTAAAATTTATATTTAGTTAATTAATTTTGATTTGATTTTTAAACATAAAAAATGCAAAATTTTCATTTTATATCATTTTTGATTTGAAAGCTAATTAAATAATGATACGAACACTGAATCTATAATATTTTTTTTCTCACAATAATGAATTATATACTTTTATATCATTTTATTCGTTTTATTATAAAGCCTTCTTTTTTGAAACTCGGACCCTTAGCATAAAAAAAATAAATAAATTAAAAACATTTAACTGATAGATGTGGCGCATGTTATTTGAACCAATAAATTGAAAGACCCCATTTTCGATGTTTTTAGTTGATATTTATTTTTATGGCTGCTACAACTACCTACCCAGATACAGACTTTTGTCAAAATATTTTGAATTTTATGGAAAAATAACAATAAACTCTGTTTCATACTACATTAAAAGTTTAAGAACGTCATAAAACGAAAAATCAACTGCAATTAAAGTTCAAAAATCTCGCAATTAACTATTCCAAGAAATGAGAGATATGTACAGAGTGCTTTCAATCAATTTATTTTATTTTTGTTTCCATCAATTATAAATTGACAATTAAAATGCAATTCAATGATAACTTCATTTAACATTTTCGACTTATATCAACTCAATATATTATTTTAAATGTACCATGCATAAAAATGTCCGAAAAAAATACTCTTGATAAACCTCTCCATTAAGACTTGTGAATTTTAATAAAAAGCCAAAAAAAAGATGTTCCACTTCCTCTAGATTGTGTTCATTCAGTATATCAATTATTAATTGAAAGTGATTATCATATTCTGAGAAGAAAAAATATCCACATTAATTAAAAACGATGCTAAATTAAACTTGTTAATATTATTTTACATTGAAAAAAATTTCAATTTCATTTTCATCTGCCGTATCAGTTATCTGAATAATTGAAGATAGACTACGCCCATGCGTAATTGAGAACATGAAAATATTTTTGCTATAAAATGGCAACCTTGTGCTTTGTGTCATGGCGGGAGGATGTTATTTTATTTTATTATTTTTTTTTGACAAAATATGAAAGATTTCAATGTAGCAATGCTATTTGGTTAAGCCTTATCAACTTAAATTTTGACCTATCAACGAAAATAATAACCTATGGCGAGCGTTAAATTTCAAATGAATTACTAATATTGCAAAAGAAATATGGCTACTTACTTTGTTGCTTAACACAAACATACACTTCATCCTTTCTTCAACAAAAATATGTCGGCAATCACAAAGTGATTGTTCAGTAGTGACTGTAATTAATTATTCTCAATAATTCCTTTTGATTCATTTTGAAATTTCATTGTCTTTTGCAAATTGATAAGTATATAAATCATTGAACAATAAGGAATGATGATGATAAGAGTAGTTTGTTTGGCGGTCTCTTTTGATCATTGATAAATTTCTGGGATCAATAGTTTGTTTGTATTTTAATCAACTTACAGATTAAGAAGGAGTCGTGTAAATGAAATTGATTTGTATGTCAACACGAGAATAAACATATAATATTTGCTTTTGTTTATACTTGCAGGCTCAGCGGCTGATGGTGATGATGAAAGTAGTGCATCGAAACGAAGGCGATCGAGAACGAATTTCAATTCATGGCAATTAGAGGAATTAGAACGTGCATTTTCAGCTAGTCACTATCCTGATGTATTTATGCGTGAGGCGTTAGCAATGCGATTAGATTTAAAAGAAAGTCGAGTGGCGGTAAGATCTTAAACTATTTACTTCAATTGATTTTGCAAAAAATATACTACAATACATTGATAGGAAACATTGTACTCAAATAACATTAGTTAATCTGTTTATAGTTTTTTTGACCGAAATATAAATTCTGCCAAAATCATATATACTCGTATTTGGGCAATTAAAATGAGATTGAACCAGATGAAATATACACGAAAATTTTATAAATTACTATAAATTATCACATCATTTGAAAATTCATATGTGCTTGAGGTACACCTGCAACTAAGGATAAAGTATGGGGTCCCATGGCTGCATTGTGTTATGTAAAATGGATTCTCGATTCCAGCCAACGCTGCCTCATCCTCTACTGAGCACCATTTGCAAATAGGGACTTCGACAATACTTATTCTTTGCTAATAAGCACGAAAGGAATTGTACCCTGTAGTTAGCCAAACCACTCTTCCGACCTAATTTAAGTAGAAAATCGGTTAACCTCTAATTTTGCTCTAATATTACGGATTTACTAAGTCTACAGGCATCCTATCCCTGCCAAAACTCTATGGACTGAGTCCTCAGCTAACCGTTTATTTTGTAAATGATATAAGAGCTCCTTTAAAGAGTTCTGGGCTGTAGGAAAAGGTCTCATAGCCCTGTTTCACTAAAACAAAGATTTTTCCTTGCTCTCGTACCTTTGATGCACTGGAACCTAGAAAGGCTTGAGCAAATTATGCCTCCTAATAGAATTTACTTTATTCAGGCATTCATGGACAATTTTTTATGGTTCTTTTGGTCCCGGGAGAATAAACAGTGTCGCCTGGCTGTCTCTGCAAATATTAATTTGCCTCCCTTCAGGTCTATTGTCCTTTATTGAAAGCAAAGACTTCAGCCTGAAACACGGAATTCAGCATTCCTCGTGGTATCCATTTCCGGATGTCTTTGTCTTGGTTTAAGAAGCATCTTGCTCCTGTTTCACCTTTAATCCTGAAGCCACCCGTGCCTCCTGCTACCACTCGATTTTACCTTGGGTTCTGACATGAAACTTTCTATAGAGGCTTGAAATAGCACTCATCCTGTCGGTTTGCATAACTTTCTTAGGGGCATACTCCTACAATAGTTAAAAGATGTTGCTATGACCGCCTGAAGACCTTTATGTGTAGCCTGCTACCTCGACTCTCAGGGCAGATTTCAAGACTTCTTCAACAACAATCCGAAGGGAGGCAAGTTAATACGGTATTCAAGGCCTTACCCAGTGTGGTGCTAAACGCCCCTATAAGTCCTAGGCACACCATTCTTTGCAGCCTGGCCAAGCGAGATGACGTCCAAGAGCAGCCTTTTCCATGCCACGAGATAACAGGTGTGTACCATATCATTAGTCTAATAATTGCTGCATACAGCGATAAGGTCTACTTAGGCATCAAGCCCCACGATTGCCAAAACCACGTCTGCATTGTACAACAAGTCGGTTAGCTTGCTAGATCTCTGCAAGAATATGCTGCTTCCAAAGAAGTTTCCTATCTAAGGTGACCCCAAAATATGTAACTCCTAATCGCAGCTGGACAGTGACACTATCGAGTCAGGGTAGAATAAGAGCATTATTTTGTACAAATTAACTGAAAGCCCATTATCCTGGCACCACTGCTGCAGCGTATCTAGAGGACTTTGCATATTCCTGCAAAGACCTCTAAGATTCTTGCCTGTGGCAAATATAACTATGTCATCCACATATGCTTGTGAATAGACTTCATGTTCCCCAGCTTAAGTAAGAGAGTGCTCACCAATATGCTCCAGAGCTGTGGTGAAAAGACACTACTTTGAGGGCAACTATTCTCCGCATATTTTTTTATGTTTGGAAACGAAAGCTATTTACACCCTGAGTGTGGAGACTTACGATGGACAAGATGTCTGGACTATCCACTACACACCTCTCGTGTCAACCTGAGAGCCTAACCTAGAACCATTTGACACATTACTTTGAGCTAAGCCTAAGCCATGAGGCACCTTCAACTCGGGGGACCCACCTTTAGCGGGAAGGAAAGGAGAATGAGAGATTGCTAGAAAAGTACTCCCCCTATCCCAACGTCCCTGGCTGCTGTGAGTCATTTTATCTTTTAGGACTGCCCGAACACAATGTGCCACAGCCTATGCAAGTATCTGACCGATTTGACTATCCAGGAAGTGCTCTCAAGTTTTTTATACGTGTGCTGGCCCATTTTTAGCATGCAAAACATATGTGACAAGCATCGTCTTCCTCTCCTGCACAAAACCTACAGTTGAAAGACCACGACTACCAATCTTGTGCATAGAGAGAAATTGTACGGTGCTTTTGAAGAAAGGAGGGCGATAGATATCACGATGACTAGTACCATCAAATCAGAGGCTGTCCACTATGAAGATGGAATCCGCAGTGCTCCTCTTCGCTTCACATGTGCCAAAAATTTTGGTACATCTCCTTGCTGAGAGCGTTGTACCAAATCTCTGCTCCACGCAGTAGCACCGACTCTATGAACCTCATCAAAAGAAGTTTTTTTGTTTACGTAGGGTGCTTTACATTGACCATAAATTGACCCAGAGCTGATACGCTTGAAGCAGCTTCATCAGCCATTGCCCGAATTCGCTCAGAGAAACTCATCTTTGAGTCGATCAGTAACCTCAGGTACTTCATTGCTGCTTTCAATGCAACCAGTGCTTCCCCATTACTAATGGTCCCTACTCTTCTTCGCTTCTCTTCAGTGCTAGACTGAATTCACGAGCAATCATCTTTCTCTCCCCCGGCACATTAGCATACCTTGTTTAAGTTGCCCTGTTTGACGATAGATTCAGAAACTGGTGCTGCAGCATCACCTGTATAGTGAATCAGGCGCGACTGATCAAATAACTCTAGTCTCAGTAGCCCATGGTCAATATACTCCACAGATATGGATCTAGGAAAGATCCTTGAGCAACACCTGATTTAACTTCCATCCATCGTAAGGCTCTAAATCGTATCATATAGCAGGCTTCGGTCCTTTGAGCAGTTCCCTAAAAGCTGCATAAGGTGTTCTCAAACTTAAAAAGGTGTTTTTATTTAATTCAGCATGTCCACCCATCTAATGGATTTAAAAGCGTTCCGAATATCAAGTGTCACCAACAAAACCACCCGTCACGTGGTGCAGTTATATGTCTCTGAGTTTCCGACCACGCTTGCCACCTTTAGAACTACCCCAATGGTGGAGCATCCTGTCCAAAAGCTGTACTGAGATAAATCCCCAGCAGCACAAATCGTACCAGTGAGTCTTCCCTTACTAAGTTTCTCTAGCACTTTCCTAGCCATGTCTTGCATACATAACTGACAGTATGCAGGTGGTGACCCAGGATTCCCATTTCCCTTGTGGGAACCTCACTACCTTCCAAGGCTTCCCGCAGGAAATCGTTGAATGTACTGAGCATCAAATCAGGAAAATAGTGAAAGACGAGCTGCAACGCTTCAGCTGGGGCGCCGCCTGAACCTGGGGACTTTCTTGGTTTCAATGAAAGGACTGTCTCTTTCGATTTCAGCAAAGTGGGCATCGGGCTGCTATTTCACTGTTGAAAATATCAACATGACCATCTTTTGCTTGCGTAGGGCACCAAGCTTCCGCATAACTAGCCTATAGCCAATGCCCCGTAGACTTATATCCACATTATTCACTAGATCCTGCCAACAGCGAACCTTACTATTGTTAATCAGTTTGCATAAGCATTTCCTGGCCGACTTATAGACTGCTAACCAGCTGCATGCCTCGTCACGGTTCCATGCCTGTTGAGCTTCACATCGAAGCTTGTGACACACCTTTCGCTGCCTTTCGCTTTTCAGCGGTACCAGTCGACCAACTGTACACTGAAAGCTTGCAGTGCCGGTGTCTCCGACGGGGTATAAAAGCACTGCAAGCAGACTTGGTGACGCTCATAGCTGAGTTCACCACATCTTGAGCTGGTAGCCCTTCAGTGCTCTGCAAATCTTCTAGCAACAGCGGATCTCCTGGTAGCACCTCGATGAACCTCTCTACGTCTATTTCTCAAATATTCCACTCAATCGGGGAAAGTTGAGAACATGGGAATCCTGAGATAATATCATGGGTTTCAAGCAGAATGTACTGATGATCACCCGCTGAGTAGTTCTCTATTGGTGTACATTTGTGTACCCGCCTTACGATGGGCTTTAACGCAAATGCCATGGCAAGTATGGCTCCTTCGTAGCCCACACGGCAAAACTTCATCGTATTTCCTGTATTTAGTATGACGAACGACATTCTTGAGTTCTCATTCCCCGCAAATCTGTTAAAGGTCTGCTCCATTTGATTGCTTTAGCGTTGAAGTCTTCCCCAACAAGCATATTGCCATCTGCGTTCAAGACAGTGCTCTCTAAATCATTCAGTTTGGCTTGGAAAGATGATGTCCCCCCATCCCTCCGTCCACAGCCCTCCACCTGGAAACCACTGTTCCGGGCCCAGATGGTAGCAGCACCAGTGTTATCAGGATACTGTGATGCAGAATTTTATCGTGGTGTTGCTAACTCAGCAGCAAAAAGTCAGCTCTCATGTCCCTCGCAAATTGCTCAAGCATGTTTTGGGCGGCTGAACTGCAGAATAGGTTTACCTGCAAGTTGCGGGTCATCGAAGTTTTGATTTCGCCGTGGCTAGAACTTTCTAGAAAGGCTGAATTTTCCCTGATCTCAAGAAGGGCTGAAGATTCAGTCTAGGATCAGCATACTTGCAATGGATAAAGTGCGCCTTCTTTGTACACTCTTGTCGTTTATGTCCCATTTTACCGTAATTTGTAACAGGGAACTCCTATAGGGTCCTATGCATACTTGTGCAGTGTGTCCATAACTAAGGCGTTTGCTCTTCGCCGCATTCTTCAGACAGCCCACCCTACTCTTGCCTCCCCTTATTCAGAAATGGTTCGGCGATGCGTTTTCCCCTATGGGTTTCACGTCTCAGTCTCTCTTTAATACTGCCCACGCTACGGAGCTCCATTTTGATGGCTTCTTCCTAGTCTGCAAAGTTCGTGACGCAGTCAATGTCTCTTATTGCCATCGGTTCGAGTGAGGTTACAGTTACGCTTTGGCCGAGGATTTTCTTTCCTGCGTCACAGAATCCTTCTTTATTGTCGGCCTCTGGTCTGAAGTAAACCAGTATCTGGCCTAACTGCGTTGGTCGTACTAATTTAATAGCAATGTTGGTGTCTTCGGGCCTTATATTTCCCCTGACGCCCCGCAGCACTTTTGCATATGATCGGCCATCTTGAGATTTTACGAGCAGTGCCTGCTACTGGCGTCTTCTTCGTAGCTTTTTCTCCGCCTGTTTCACACCAGGTCCTATTTCTTGCTGGGCTGGGGCAAAAAATACTTTGATTCTGTTATACATATGGTGAGAGCTTTGTTTCCAATGATAATTTCTAAGCAGAGCTGTTCCGCTGATTGCTTATTAGGAATATTTACCAAGATCAAATCTTTTTTTTTTGCAGTTAAAAAATGTTTGAATGGTATCATCTAACTCTCCTAAGTAAAACACGTAGTTGGGAGATCGTGACTTACCAATTTTGCTTAGGTAAGACCAAAAACATCCATGCCCGCTCAAAAGCTGGGTCAAGTAGAAATTAATCTCACCATGCCTTCGATCGAGCCACTGCTTCAAATCAGGGATCAGATGCTCTGTCCATCTTCTCTTTGTGTCTTTTTACCAGGACTGTTGCTAATCATAGTCAGTGCGTTGTTTTCCCTCCATTGCGATGATCTCGCTGTTGCCATTGCTTCTGTGTAGTTAAATATTTGTACGCTCTCTAGCCACGCCTGCTCAAAAGTTGGGTCAAGTAGAAGTCAACCTCATCATGTCTTTGATCGAACCACTGCCTCAAACCAGAGATCAGACGCACAGTCCATCTTCCTTTGTGTCACTCACCCAGAACTGTTGTTAGTCGCAGAGAGTGCGCTGTTTTCCCTCTATTCCTTCGCTTTTACGTGGTTAAATATTTGTAAGTTCTCTAGCGAAGAAGGTGATGGATACCCCCCTGGTATCACTAGCACTGCCGACCCAGACGCTGTTTGAATTACATGTACAATTTGTAGTGCTCCTTGTCTCTGCACCTGTGCCAACCACTTTTGGCGTTGATCCTTGCTGAGAGTGCCGGTCAATTCCTCCGGTTGACAAAGTAACGCAGGCTGCACAGCACTCATCAAGAGTTGTCTTCTTGATAAGGAGGGAGCCTCTATATTGGCTGTTAATTGTACAGTTGTCATCTTCCTCCCTGTCGCTTTATGAGCTGCTGTCCCGCTTTGCTCGAAAAAGCTCATTTTTAAGTCATCAATATGCCCAAGTATTTCAACCACTGGTTTTGATGTTATCAGCGCTTCTCTCATTTTGATAGTCCTGACTCTAAGAATTATTTTCTTTGTCAGGATGACTAGTTCGGTTTTTCCCAAGGGAAGGCTGAAGCCGCGAGCAGTCATCGAGTTCTTTACTTGGTACACCAACCGTGCATCCTGCAACTAGTGCGGCAAAATTGTCCGGACAGCCAATTAACCGTGAATTATCCAGCAGCTTAAGTCTAAGGAGCCCATCATACGAGATATTACCCCAGTCAAGGCCCTTATCTATCCTCCGCCAACCTTCCTGATGTTATGGAGCAAGCTACGATCCTTCCAGATAGTCTCTCAAAATCCGCATCAGATATTTTGTTACTTGGAAAGAGTCTTTTTGGCAGAATGTCCACTCACCTAGCGGAGCTGAAAGCGTTTCCGACGTCAAAAGAGGCCGAACGACAACCCGTTGCTTGGAACTGCTATCTGCCTCTGTGCGCGACCACGGCCACTACTTCCCCAATAGCATCGATAGTGAAGCGACGTGCTCTAAAGCCATATTGCCGTAGAGATAGGTCCTTTGCAGCAAGACTTTTTTGCGCACTTTCCAAGCCATGTCTAACATACACAACGGTAGATATGCAGACAATAACTCAGAAGTCCCCTTTTCTACATCCCTTTTTAGCACCCCAAAAATATTCCTTCACACAGACAAGCGTTGAACGTACTGTACAGTAACTTTGAACAACAGTGATAGGCTATCTGCAGTACTTCAGCTGGAATCCCATCTGGTGCTGGGGCCTTTTTTACCTTCATTGACGTAAGTGCTTCCTCCAATTCAGTTTTCGCAAAGAGTATATAACCCGGTGTAGTTTTATCCTGGAGCACTTCAACCAAAATGGGATGGGTAGGGAAAAGGGTCCGCACAATTACGTTCGTCTTTTCCGCTTCGTATGTGGAGGGCTTCCGCATGACTAGCTTGTGGTCCAGGCTCCATGGATCCGTGTCCATGTCGTCTACCAGATTTTGCAAGCAACTAGCCTTACTGTTGTTGATAAGTTTCCCAAAGTACTTGCTAGCTTACTTGTATGCAGTGATCTTTGTGCATGTCTCTTCCAAAGTTCATGCCCGCTGGCCCTCTCTTTGAAGCTTGTGACATACACTTCGCTGTCTAACTATTTTGTAAGACCACCAGGACACTAGAGGCTGGTCGTGTCGGAGTCTCCGACGGAGCATGGAGTGCTTGCAGGCAGGCGTGATAAGACTCATAGTTGAGTTCACCGTGTCCATAGTTACTAGTCCTTCAGTCCACCTCAAAGCTCCTGTTATCCATATCCACGCCATGAGCACACTGATAAACTTAACTTCTCATTTTCATTTTCCGAGTGTTTCATCTGAGACTGGGAAATTGAGCATATATACGCCGAAAAAGGTCGGCGCTAATCTTAAGCGCTTTATATTTTGTGGTCACTGGCCAAGAAGTCCTCTAGAAAACTATAGTTGTATAACCTTGCCATCAGAATGTTACATCTGGGATGGTTCCAATGCAGTCCCAGTGATGGAAAGTAGGCGTATTGCCGGTGTTTAACACAACAACTCAAAGCTGTTGCTGCCATATCCAGGACTCGTTTTCCTCAAGTATCGGACAGAGGCATATCCCATTCAATGGCTTCCGCATTGAAGTCTCCCGCAAGAAAACACGCTGTTCTGCATTCGAGCCGTTGAATCTGGCCTGAAAGGAGAGTAACGGTTTATTCGAGGTAAGATACATACTAAAGAGTGTTGTATCCATATACCCAACAAACGCGGATCCACCCTGGCCATGACTGAACACCTGCATATGAGTGGTGTCTTGTACCTAGATGGCAGCTGTACCAGGTTCATCAGGAAAATCATGCCGACAAACCCCTCTCATGATGCTGCTCACTGAGCAGCAGCAAGTCGGCTTTCGTTTCATTCGCAAACTACTTCAGCAAGTTTTAGACTACAATACTGCGATGCAAGTTTGTCCACAAGATACAGATAATTGCAGCGCTTTTTTGGCCTTGCTTAAGACCTCTTTGGATACCTAGTGCTTCCCTATTTCTAGGACGTGCTTAAAATCGTCCACCCTAAGGCCAGTGTCTTTGTATTGGACACAATGTGTTTTGTCCGTACATAATTTCATTTTGTGTCCCTTTTAACCACACTTTTAGCACAGCGAGCTCCTATCAGGCCCCTTATATCCTATTTTAGTATAGTCATAACCAATGCACTCACAGCAATGAAAAGGTACTACTGTTCGACGTATCCTGAAGATAGCCCAGCCAATTCTTATTTTACACTTACTTAGAATTTTTTGTGTCTCCTCTTCAGGAAGATCAACGAAAGTCATGCATTGCCCCCAGTGTTTGCCTTGCTGAGTCTTATTTTAACCCCAGGGAACTCGCGTATTATGGCATCGTCTACCTCGGTCACTTCCGTGACGCAGTCAATGTCCCTGATACCGAGAGCTGCCATTTGCTCGAGCGAAATTACAGAAATGGACGCGGTTTACGTAGGTAGCTGCCAGAAATAGGCCTCATCCCACGGTCACCATTAGACGGGGATTGATTTGAAGCGCCTATCAAGGCCTCGCAGCCCGAAAGTTGGGATCCCAGTTAACCCTCCGCTTTCGGATATCCGCAACACAACTGGGTGTGCTCGAAACTACTTTCTACACTATTCAAGCCGCAGGCACCACGTTTCAGCCAAGGATAGGCTCCTCAACCATGTAGGGGATGACAGTAACCTATCATGAACTCCCTCTAGCCCGTGGTACGGATCAGCGCTCTGCTCCACTTTTTGTGACACTCTGCCTGAGTGACACTACCTATGTGGTTCCCATGCCGAAGTAGGTTGCCTCGCCTTTGGTGCGTGGGAGCGGTTTTCTCCAAAGATTTCTCTCAGAGTTTAGCAAATCTCCCTTTTGTAATTAAGAGCCGAGACAGGTAGTCGCGGACTACAATTCTCGACTCTCTCCTTTAGCATCATAGATGTGATACTGCTCTTTATACACCACGAGCTATCCTCACACCTCCAGGTCCCTCATTTCACCTCACTATTAAGCTTGCGCCATTCGTTCAGCTTCACTTCTTCCTCAAGCCACCTCGCCTCTAGGTCTCCGCTTCCTCTCGTTACCAGGCTTCGGCTCCTTTCGCTCGGTTCCACTTTCCCTTCAGCCGTAATGCACAACCACCCAACATGCCTCAAGCTATATCGCTTCCCCTTGCTTCTCGGCTACGCTATTCGTCCGGTAAAACTTCTCCCATCAGCCACCTCACCTCCGGGTCTCCTCTTGCCCTCACTATTAGGCTTTGGCTCCTTTCACTCGGTTCCATTTCTCCCTTCAGCCATCATACACCATCACCCTACATGCCTCAAGATAAATGGCTTTCCCGTCCTACTAGGCTTCGCTATTCATCCGGTTCCACTTCTCCCATCAGCCACCTTACCTCTATGTCTCCGCTTGCCCTCACTACTAGGCTTTGGCTCCTTTCGCTCGGTTCCACTTCTCCCTTCAGCCATCATGCACGATCACCCTACATGCCTCAAGATACATCGCTTTCCCTTCCTACTAGGCTCTGACGTTTGTCCGGTTCCACTTCTCCTATCAGCCACCCCGCCTCCAGGTCTCTGCTTCCCTTTGCTACTATGTTAACTACGCCTTTCGCTTAGTTATACTTCTCCCTTCCGGCCAATTAATCCCTCGGTCCCTCCATACGTCAGTCCAATCGGTACTTTGCTACTTCTGTCCCTCCGGTACGTCTGTTCTGCTAATCTCTTACTGCTCTAGCTTCCGCTTCACTTCCTTTTCAGATCCACACCCTTGCGACTACAAGAATGCTTTACGTCCAGTTCCACTTCACTTCTTACCTCCCCTCCCCCTTTACACTGGCTTGGGACAGTCATCACGGATGCACCTTGGGCATATCCGCTTGGCGTGGTTTAGTGACACTACAGTAGCACTTCTTCTGATGACCTTTTTGACTGTATCACGAAAAGCGTCCCTATTTGTTACCTTCCGCCCGAATTCAACCAATAGACCGCCAAACAGGATAGGCCAAACTCCTTTAACTGCTGTTTTACCTTCCCCGGCTTGATCAGCAAAGACTGCCTTAAGGATATGCGCCGTTGGTTGTGCCTAGTTCGGGTTACGTTGGGTGTTCCTCTGCATTTTGCTTTCTGAGGAGGCTGCTGATCTTCCGTGATTTGGAGAAGTTCTTTAGCTGCCTTGGATAACGTGGAATCACTCATTTTATATGGTGTGCTTCTTGCAGACTTGGCGCTTTGCTAAGTGTCTCAGCCTTGTGCTCTTCTTTTGTCCGCAGCCACTTGCGTCTATAGTGTCCAATCCTGTCTAAGAGCTCCTCTAGCTCAGCTGCAATTACAAAAATACTTACGAAGCATTTGATCGCGTGATGCATACAAGTTTGCCTGAAAATTAGATCCTCTACGTAGCTAAGAAACTAGATATTAATCAATTCATAATTCTAATCGTTATGACAAAATTGGTTAATTCATAAATATACGGTATCGACGTTTACAACGCTCTATAATAAAATTATCTAGAAATTGAATTCAATCACACAATCAAATTGAAATAATAAACTGAAGAAACGGGTGCAGCTGCTTAGAAAGCATAGTCCAGCGAAAAGGGTTATTTGCCATATTACATCAGCAAAATTGTTTTCTTGCATGAAATGTCAATTTATCAGTTCTGTGTTCAAAAAAGGGTTTACCTGTTCAACCGTATCATTTCCAATGCACCCTCTTCGTCTCCAAACATGCAATTATGTGCTTTCCTTAGCCCCAAAGTAGTATTTGCGCTGGTAGAAAGCCAAGAAATTGAATAATCTCGTGCCTTCTACCGTTCACATCATGTCTGCGGTGCATCTCAACCCTTTTCCTCCTTCCTGAGTACTGCAAGTATAACTGAACTGCTTCCGATACATGCTCCTATGAATTCTTGAAAAAATTCTGTTATGAGCCAATCTGCGAGTATTCCAATTGCAGCGATTTCTTGGAAAAATACTCATCGTGCATATCAAGCAAACTATGATTATAGATTTCTGGATGCATGCCTTGTCTTATACGTTTATGAAGGTGCAATTTGAAAACGATATACCTCCCAATTCCCAGGAATACAGTCTCGTGCCATTAATTGAAATTGCTACCAGCTTGTTACGGAGAAATGCCGGGATCCCCCTTCCGCTATCAACTATTATAGAATATTCATTTTATAATGGGACTTGAGCGCGGAATGAGGAACAATATTGCGAAACAGTCAAAGACCACGATAATGGCGTTAACCGACTGAAAAAGTTGAAATTTTCTATTTCAATAGCTCGAAAATTGCATGCTATTGCCGCGCTAAGCGTTTCGAAAATCCTTATACCCCCGGCCCACAAAGTGCAACACAAAACGTGGCTAGAACGTGAGGATGGTGAGGACTTCCATAACTATGGCCAGAAAATTGCTTGTTATTTGCAATTATGAAGTCTTTGCAACGCGAATGCAGCCGCGGAAATACTATATGAATCCGTGGTATAAGAGGTGAATGGTGTGGCTCCTTCGCGGTGCATTATGACTATGGGAAAATGGGTGGCAACTTGATATATTGCGCGAATAGCTGGCAATTTAACGAACAACAAGCCTTTGAATTGAATATTGAATCATTAAATTTTCTTATATGTAAAAGTTTAATTGAGTTATAAGAAAAATTGAGATAGATACTTTTTGATAAATTTCTTCTCCCTTCTGCCATTTTCGCGTTCGGTTTCGTCAGCAGTGATCGTATAGCATGTGTTGGTTGGATGGTAGGAAAGGATTTATGTGCTCTTTCAATTAAAATTTATGAGTTGCCTTAATTGCTTTGATTAAGGAGCAGAGAGTGCATTTTACAGTCTTGACCTCGAGCAACAGCACTTTGGCCGTTCAAATCTGTTCTATGCAGGACAAGATTGTAGAAGGAAGAATATCGCGTTGAACGTTGTACAAGGACGGTATGTCGTTAATATAATATTGAAAAATTAAAGTTAATGAAGTCTTGCACAAGGAATAGATGGTTTGGTAATTATGTGCTTGGCCAGTCCGGGCAGCATTGGATAATTCGCTATGAACGATTCATTATGATTGATTGAATTCATAATTGCTGGGAGCCTTTTGAAATGAGAGTCTCAATTGATTTCAAGATTGTGGAATTCTTAACAAAGTCCAATTTAATTAACTGTTCTTGATTTTCCATCCCAATTCACACCACTAGCCGAATAAATGATCCTTGCAATGCATGTATCTAATTTGTTTGGTGAAATTAAGATGAGCCAAAGCTTCCTGTTCCTTTTTCAAAGGCATCTCCAAATGACACGAAAGTATTTCCTAGGGTGCCTTAAAGTGACTTGTAATCATGACATATTTATAGTTATTTCCATCTACCAGAAGGGTTGCGCTATTGTTCTTTTGAACATTATTTGAATATAATGAAATCTTCAAAACACAAGAGGCAAATAACGTTGAACCAAATGGGATGTAATAATGTCAATGCTTTTAATAGGAGAATATCGAAAGGGTTAAGTGAAAACAAGTTAGTTGGACAGAATCACGCTTATGCTGGGGTAAGGTTTTAAATGCGAAAAATGGCATATTTTCATGATTTTTTTTTTTGGAGACATGGATAATGTTGGTTTATTTATTTTACATAAACGTTACAGTATAGGTAACATCTGAAGTACAATATCTTTGGAAAATTTTCTGTTAAAAATATCAAAAAAAAACAAATCCCCGTTGGCAGCACCAGCCGGGAAAATAAATTTCTGGTATGTAGCGTAAAGTTTCGAAAAAGAATTTGGCTTGCCTACTACTAGACTTCTTCAGACAAGTCGCGATTTTATAATTTTTTAGGGTATTGTTAAAAATATTTGACAATATTTAAAAAATAGTCTGATTTATAAATACTTCCAAGATAAGTCATCTAAAACGTTTCCATGAAAAAAATTCATTATTTCAGTTGTTACTAAAATAGCGAATTGCGCTTGCCTCCGGACCTTTTGGGGCCGCCATTTTGAATGCATGCATTTGATTTTGGACTATTTTAAATCTCTGTGGGCTAGGACCTCATCAATCTTTGTGCCAAATCTCGTTCAAGTCGGAGTTTCACTCTAGACAGGGCAAAATAATTCAATTTTTAGTGAAAATGGCAGCTGAAAAATATTGGGTTTTAAATTTTCGACTTTTTTATTTTTCATTCAATTTTAATAATTTTCTGCAAAATACAAGAACATAGTACAGAGATCCATAATCTCAAGTTTCATCAAAATCCGCTGGAACATGTGACCGCTAGAGCGCCACAAAAATCTGAAAAAAACGCATATTTAAACCGCCGCCATTTTGAAATTTGCACATGCATGATCACCAAAATATCAAAGTCTGTAGATCTAAGTATATGTCGGATCAAAATTCCGACTTTAAGAAGCCTTTAAAGCTTTGAGTTTCAACTGGCCGCAATTTTGTTTTTTGTGACCTGACCTCCAGTTTTTTCACGTAATTCTTTAGATACTTATAATTTCTATCTAACTGACGAATTTCAGGAAAATCTGTTGAAAGCTTTGACATAAACGTCTAAAATAGGCGCCATTTTGTTTTTGGCCGGCTGATATAGCTGGTTCAACTGAGATATTTACCCAATACACCTTTCCTGAAAATTTGGTGAAAATCGGAGCAAAATTGCAACCTCTAGCGTGGTCACAAATTTCGTTATATCCCATATATATACGAGGTGTGTTCAAAAAGTTTGAATTTTCGCGGGTTACGTATATTCGAATTTCGATTTTTTTGTGGCGTTATGTTGGTACTCATGTCTGTCACTTATGCCGACAAGCTCACTTAATTGGTGATAGCTGCTTTACTTGCACGTGTTTTCAATCGTCTTCGATTTTTACTTATTCAAAAAAATGGATCAAAGAACGTGTATCAAATTTTGTGTGAAAAACGAAATTAAGTGCGCGGATGCATTTCGAATGTTGACTGTGGCATACGGAGAAGCTACCTTGGACCGAAGCAACGTTTATCGGTGGTACAAAATGTTTTTAGAAGGCCGAGAAGATGTGAACGACGAAGAGCGTGCCGGACGCCCGAGCACTTCAACAACAGACGAAAAAATTAATGAAGTGGAGAAAATGGTATTGGCTAATCGTCGAATCACCGTTAGAGAAGTTGCTGAGGACCTAAACATATCGATTGACTCGTGCCATTCGATTTTTATCAACGATTTGGGCATGAGACGGGTCGCCGCGAAATTCGTACCAAAATTGCTCAATTGCGACTAAAAACAGCAACGCATGAACATTGCTAATGAGATGTTAAACTCTGTCCGCGACGAACCAAATTTGCTCCAGAGGGTCATAACTGGTGACGAATCGTGGGTTTATGGTTATGACGTGGAAACCAAAGCTCAATCATCTCAATGGAAGCTGCCGCATGAACCAAGACCGAAAAAAGCGCGCTAAGTTCGGTCGAATGTGAAAGTTTTGCTGACAGTTTTCTTCGATTGCAGGGGCGTGGTGCATCATGAGTTCTTGCCACAGGGAAGAACGGTCAATAAGGAATATTACCTGCAAGTTATGCGCAATTTGCGCGAAGCAATCCGCCAGAAACGCCCGGATTTGTGGGAGAACAATAATTGGCTTTTGCGCCACGATAACGCCCCTGCTCACACATCGTTGCTTGTGCGCGACTTTTTGGCCAAAAACAACACACTAATGATGCCGCAGCCACCGTATTCCCCAGATCTGGCCCCCTGTGACTTTTTCTTGTTTCCTAAACTGAAGAGGCCCATGAAAGGACGAGGTTACGCTACGCTTGACGAGATAAAGACGGCATCGAAGGAGGAGCTGAACAAGATTAAAAAAAATGATTTTTTGAAGTGCTTCGAAGATTGGAAAACCCGTTGGCACAAGTGTATAATATCTCATGGGGATTACTTTGAAGGGAACAAAATAGATATTCATGAATAAATAAATAATTTTTGAAAAAAAAAGAAAATTGGCGATATTTTTTGAACATACCTTGTATATATATATATATATATATATATATATATATATATATATATATATATATATATATATATATATATATATATATTTAAATATATATATATATATATATATATATATATATATATATATATATATATATATATATATATATATATATATATATATTTCTCTCGAGAAATTTACCTAATAAGTACGTGACAGCGAATCTCCAGAGGTGCCTTGAAAAAAAGTTGTTATGCGGTGAACTCCATAACTCGTTACTGGATCATCTGAAATAAAAACAAGTTGGGTACACAGACCTACGCTCATATCAGAAGGGTTTTGTACCCAACCTCTTGAAAATACGGTCACCAGCAACAAATAAAGTCAAAAAATAAGTCAAAGAGATGTGCACGTTTAAAGAAAAATCCACTGTTTCTCCATATTCAACGGTCGCCATTTTGTTCCAAACTAACAAAAGTCAATCAAATCATGAATTCCAAAAAATGTATTTTTATAAATCTTATCTGGAAAATTTTAAGAAGATCAAATCCAAATTGAAGTTCTAAACCGATGGGAAGTCCATAAAATACCAAAACTATAACTGCCGCGAATATGATTCAATTTTCAAGGAACTTGCAAAGTATTAAGCCCTTAAGTGTAACTACTTAAATGTAGAATTTTGTTGAATTTAAGGGTACCTATACGATTTTATTGGGGAAAGTGTGAAATTCGAAGATCATACTATTATTAACAAAGTTGAGTGTATTTCGACTTCTAAGGTATATGTTGTTATTGTACTCATAAACATCTACCTCTATGATTTTTTTCAGGTTTTTCGGATCACAGGTGCCCAATCGTGAGGGGAGGGACACAAATTTTTCGTGTATTTCCCTTCGTGTGCGTCCCCTGAAGTGAAAAATGTCAGTTTAAGACCTGTTTTGAAAAGTTCTCATTAAGACCTTTCATATGATACCCATATTGACTACCTTTTTTCGGGGCAACTCCCCTATATGGGGAGACCCCCCTTAAATACCTCATAAATTTTTTTTTTGTAATTGAACTTTCAAGAGAGCACCACTTTACACCTACATGTAAAATTTGGTGTTTCTAGCTTAAGTACTTTGCGAGAAAAACTGCTGTGACACACGGACGTACAGACGGACAGACAGATCGCGATCGAAAATCGAAATGCGTTTAAAAGATGATATGTTCCGCTAGGTAGTCAGAGGGTGTGTTTTTTTTTAAATTTGGAAGTGAAAAACGCTGCTTTCGCTAAAAAAATTTCAGTGCATTTGTTATTATTAAATGGAAAAATATTGCAAAAAAACTCCCTCTTATTACTTATTGATTCAGTGTAGAAATATTGTTTAAAATTTCAAAAGGATCGGTCAAGTGTCAGTATGACTCGTAATCAGGCCTCATTAAGTTTTAAACGAGAATAGAAAGGCAGTCTACAGTCAGTTAATTTGATATTTATGAATATAATTGTCCCTAAAAAACAGAGTAACCCTTTGAGTCCGGAATTAACTTTTTTGAAATTTTTTATTTATAAATAATGTTTTATATTTTAGAAGTGAACAATTAACCACAACATAACTTAAAATAAATTTGGCCTACCAGATTTTATTCAAAAAATTGTGGTCTTATATGCTGGCCACTAGAAATTAGGGTTGGATTAAGGTTCGATTTTTTTTTATTGACAAAGTATTTATACTTTAAGAAGTATCATTAATATAACTTATTATTTCACTCGTCGCTATGGTGGATAGATCAAAAAACAGTTTCTCTTGTCATTTAGACATAGTTCAACAGTACAAATAGTACAACTCCACATACTTTTACGCACTACTATCTCCGTGCTGCATACCGCACAATGCCTAGATGTACCATATACGAGTAAAGGCATATGGGCTTACTTTTTAGTTCTTCTCTCAATTGGCACTGTCTTTTTGTAATGTTTTATGGCTTCCAGTGACTTCCGTCGTTCTAGGGTACATTTCCAGTGCTAAACAATCCTGAAGCAACATTTATTCTAAATAACTTCAAGCAAAGCGTCACTCCGCTGCATCTTTTTTGAAATAAAACATATGAATTTACCACAGTAATGTCAAGAACGTGCCAAACTATTCTGTGGTACTATTTTTTGTTTTTGTAGTCGACAACTACTTTTAGGCACGTTACCACCATCAAGGAACCATGTTTATTTCTTCGATTAGTCGTAATAGTGTCTTCAGGATCATGGTAATTTGATGAAAAATACACAGGCTTTTTATCTTTCCATTTTAGGCACAACAGCCTGTCCCGTCATCTGCCAGTCATACTGGCCTCTGGCAAGGCTATTGTCATCTGCAAAATCATTTGGTATATATTTGTTTCCCTTCTTTAGAGTTCCGCAGCCATATATATGATTCTGTTTCAAATCCCACCGGAGAGGAAGACCAGTAAAATAATTATCAAACAATATCCTATGGTTTTTATTTTTCAAATCTTCTATCAGGTCCTTCACTTCTCTTGCTCCCCTGTTTCCAGTATATATTTGGAATTCATAAACGTAGTCTGAATAATCTGCACGAACCCATACCTTGTATCCACGCTTAGTAGGTCTTGCAGGCATATACTGCCTTCATATTTGATCATGATCTGCCTTCATATTTGATCATACTTTCGTCAATTGCCTGAAATTCTCCCGAAGAATAGTACTCCTTGTATGTTTGAAAAAGGGTAGACAAAAGAGGTCCAACTTTATATAGCTTATTATAATTTGGTTCCCCCTTTTTCGGCTGAAGAGTATTGCCTGCAAAATAAAAATTACGTAGCAACCAATAAAATCTGGCATTTCTGACCTCGTCTTGTGAAGACCAGTAGTCCTAGCTATGAAGTTTTTGTCACACCCATAAGTATATTCACTCCCAAAAATAAAAATAAATTTGGGTACAAATGTAGCAGCTAACCTTTCAGCTGCTTTTGCAAGCGGTTCGTCTTCATCACTCTCAATCTCAGCTTCTTTGGATAAAATTTCTGCGACGGGGTCGTGCTGCTCAGCAATACTATTTTCATCGAAATTTCCAAGTATCTGACCAATTGCATGGTCAAGTTCATCTTCGTCGCCTGATAAATAGTCATCTGCCAAAGACTCGGCATCTGACGGAATTTTAGCCAGCAAGTCATTTATTTAAATCACGAAAACGGGCAATGAAAGAGACAACACGCCGGAGAATACAGCTCGGAAATAAAATATTTTATTCAGTTTTGACAATCTTGAAGACCAGCTGGATACACAGGTAAACAAGACTCCAAGTATATAAACCTGTGATAAGACCTGTGCTATGCTATGTGTATGAAACATGGACCCTAACACAAGCATCCGCAAATATATTGAACGCCTTGACGGGTCCTGAGGCGAATAATCGGAGCAAAGCTAGACGGGGACCAATGGTGAATTCGATACAACTATGAGCTGTATGACTTTTTCGGTGAGCCGGAGTTCTCAGTGATTACACGACTGCGGAAGCTGCAATGGGCTGGACACATGAACGGTATGGACGAACAACGGATGCCCAAAAAGGTATTTGTTGGGAGAACTGAAGGCCAGAGACCAGTGGGGAAACCGGAGAAACGCTGGTCTGACTTGGTTGACGAAGACAGTTCAGAGACTGAGACAGTTGGAGGCGCTATTTACAGGAAGCAAAGGCTCGATAGGGGCTGTAGGGGGCGAAGAAAATGTATAAAATTTTATGTCTGTAGCTACCATAGTTTCTGATAAAATTGGATAGTTGGATGGATGGAACGACGGACGGGTAGGTTGTGATAACAATAGGTTTTTTGAGTTACAATAAAACTAAAAATGTTTATAAAATCAATCAGAATAAGACAAGAGTGGTATGAACATTTTTTCCAAAAAGCCTTTTTCACTTCTGGCCAAAAATTATTAATGACGAATATGTTGCGGAATGAGTTCGATTAAAGATTATAGCAGAATGTACAAAGAGCACTGAGGTAATTATGTAAATTTTCTTTCGATAGCAGGAGATTAAGCTGTTTTCAAGTTATTTGAAAGTCTTATTTATCCCACAATTTTTTGTTTAATTTTTAATTTAATGCATAATTTTTTATAGACTACAATGCCTTTGCCGTGTTTTTGTTACAAAACTATTCAAAGACCATACTGTTGGTAACAAAATTGCTTTTAATGATGGAATAATTCACATTCTAATGAATCCATGCTGGATGGGAACCGTTGCCCCTCACTAAAATTATCGGCTCATCTAAGTATTTGTTTTTTGTAGCTGATTTTCTTGTGGGACTTACTGCCGGCTATAGTTAGCGCAGAAAGAACGACTTTGAAAATATGACCGACATTTATTAAACGACCGACATTAAAAACGACCGGCAATTAAAAAACGACCGACATGAAAAACGAGCGACTTTAAAAAACGACCAACATAAAAAACCGTCCGACCCAAAAATGATAATGCTTTTTAAATGTCATTTTTAGGTCGGTTGGTAATATTTTCTCAAGAGCTACAAGCTAGAGTTATCAAACTTTTTAGACAGGTCAAAAAAGGTGTCTTTTAAAAGTTTCTTCGTCGGAAAATTTTTAAAAAGATCTTAAAGGGGTCTGCCGATATAAGGATTTGACCCCTAGAAGTTTATTTTTTTTTTTTTTTTTTGAAGATAGTGGAGCAGGGTGTTAACTGAAAGGTCTTGGTGAGCTTCTTTCACATCAAGTCGAAGGCTAGGAGTGCCAGAAGCAAAAAAAATTGTCCCATACGCAACGTAAACTTTGAGGACTGAAAATTTTGAAAAAGTCTCAGATGAAGTTATTTATGTGTACTAGGCCAACAAATACCTCACAAGTGAAAATTCGATCACCTTTTTCAATAGTAATATGATTTGTTCACTTTCTACTTCTGTTGGTAAAGTCAAAACGGGACCCTCAAACTTGTTTTCTAACTTACAACTGCTCTCGCTCCCTTGGGAATGCAGACTCTGAAAAGCAGTAATAATTTTAAGAAGCCTTAACTGATGAAATATTTCAGGGATCAGTTACTCGTTTAATAGTTTTAGTTTTTTTTTCTAGGGGGCACCAAAGCCGAGATCGCCAAAACGGTCCGTTTGCCATTGAGAGGTCTCCTATTTGCCCTTTTTTCTAACTTTGCACCGATATAGTTACCTTATGAATGCGAATTTGCATTAATGGTGATAGTTTAAAGAAACATTAATCCAAGAAATAATTTGGGGGTCAAAAAATCATTTAAAATTATCGGTTTCCGTCTCGAGTATTTCCTGTATGAAAAGAAAAGGCCTCCAATTTTGACATTTTCAAAAATATGCTTCTTATGGGACTTTCTGGTGGGTGAAGTGACCGCAAAAAAATGACATAAAAAATGACATAGAAAGTGTTCCAGCTTTTTCTGAGAAACTACAAAAACTAGTGTCATCAAACTTTGCAGAAACGTCAGAAAAGGCGTCTTTTTTAAAATTACATAAGCGAAAAACACGGGTTACAAATTTCGGTAAATTTTTCGATCCAGGTAGGCAAACATCTTTTCTCAAGTAATTTTTCCCACTGAATTAGAATTTGTTGTCCGTCTCCCGGCATCAGATCAGGTTTCTTAGATTTTTTATGTTAATAGTATTGCTTTGTCACGGAGGCTAACAGTTGATCACGATAGTACCTTGTTTACGTTTATTGTGTCACAACGTTTTTCTTTTTGGTTTGTTATCGGAAAGCAATTGGTCAAAATAATGCCGCGAAATAAGTGTAAAGTCAATTCAAAGTATTTTTGCTATATTTGTGGGGGAAACAGTCATAAAAGAGTCGCTGAGCAATGAGTATTTGCATTACTTTGGATTTAGTGTGAGCGGAGCAGAAATGAAATGGGTGCTACAATTGTTTTGCAACGCGTGCCGAACAAAGATTTACAAATGGTCCATGGGTGAAAAAATTTATTTCCCATTTTCATCACCAACGCTTTGGAAATAGCCGCAAAACCACATCGATGACTGCTACTTTTGTGTGAGACACGTGGTTGGTATTAATTCAAAAAACTACAAAAGTTTGAAATATCCCGAAGTTTCGTTAGTTCCACATCGCAAAGATGATCCACTGCTCATTTCTCCCGGCTTCAGTTCAGATTCTATGATGATGATCAGCACTGATAGTCAATTTATGATGGAGGAGAAACATTTTATTCTTCTTAGCACTACAGCCCCTCTCGGGCCTTCGCATTTAATTACGCAAGCCAAACTGAGCGATTTGATCAGAGACCTGCAATTTATCCAAACAAAAAGCATAACTGCTGGCATCGCACGTGCAGCAATGGAAATCCTTTGGCAAAGAAGTGAGAGTGACCATCTACAGAGATAAGAATAACGTATTGAAGCTATTCTTTACAAAGACCAATGCAATGTGTTATTGCAATGATATCGCGGGATTATTTAAAGCGATGAAAGAAGCATATGATGCTGATAAGTGGCGCCTTTTTATTGACGGCTCAAAATACAGCTTCACAGCTGCTCTTTTGCACAATAGAAATAAGAAGCCATCCATCTTTCTTGATCATGCCATTGAGACTAAGGAAAACTGACTGAAATTTTGAAAAACATCAAATATGAAGAACACAATTGGCAAATTTGTGTATTATAGTGCTAGAATCGAAAGAAAAAAATGTGATATTGTACAATGAAATAACAATTGCGTTTCAGGTTATTGGTGTGTGAACTGGCATGCAATCCGGCTTCACGAAATTTTATTGATTTCTTTATCTGTGGGACAGCCGCGCAACTGAACATCATTATCGGAAAAAATTTTGGCCAACTCATCATCAGTATACTCCAGGGCAACAGAGTGTTAGTTTGACACCTTTGGTTAATCCAAATCGTGTTTTACTTCCGCCTTTGCATATTAAACTGGGACCTATCAAAAGTTTCATTAAGGTGCTCAAGCGAGACAAGCTGGCTTTCCAATATTTGATCAAGCTGTTTCCCAAAATGTCCTATGCGAAAATCAAAGAGGGAGTTTTTTGCCGGGCCTGATATATGAAAATTGTTCGACGAACGAAATTTCACCAAATGTTTATCCGCTACAGAACCAGCAGCATGGGCTTCGTTCAAGAGCATCGTTCGTAACTTTCTCAGCAAGAAAATAAGTGACAACTACAGGCAAATCATCGGAGACCTTTTGAAGAATTATCGAAAAATAGGCGTTCGAATGTCGCTGGAAATCCATTTTTTCATTCCCATCTGGATTACTTCCGTGACAACATCTATAGAGAATCGAGAAAAACTATCAAGGTTTTTGGGATTAGAGTATGCTCAGCAGTTGTTGTTGGTCTCCTATATGCGAAACATACATAGTTCTAATACACTTTATTTTTAATTTTAAGGTATGTTCTGAAATAAAAACTTATTTTATTACTGGGAATAGCTTTGAAATTTGTCTTAAAAACTTGACCTAATCAGGAAAAACGGACTGCAGATTCGTGACCAGCACATAAAATTACTTCAGAAACGTTTGTTACCTGCTTGGGTCCAAAACCTAATAAACCTGTGAAATTTTTCAAATTATCTGAAGGGGCATTTCCTGATATTAAGGTGGTAAATTATTTTTATAATTTCGGTATTCAACCTTAAAAACGGTTGCAACCACAGAAGTTACCGCAGTTGCAGACATTATGGTTTGGCAGAGGATTCGTTAACCCGGGGTGGCATACTGACGCCGGCTAGCGCTCATTCATGTCGTGGGACTTTCCGGGAAATCCTCTGTCCGTGCTGGGCCACCACACAAAAAAATATCACAAAAGGAAGGAAGGAGAAGGGAGAGTTCATTTTGAAAAATGAAAAATGTTTTTACTTAAAACATAATGGCCGTTTTTATTTGAAATAAGACTGTATGGAAAAGATGTGTGGGTAACGGAATCGAAGTGTATTGAACTTCGATTCCATTACCCACACATCTTTTCCATATTGACATATGCAAAAATTTCCATTTTGCATATATGGCGATTTGCATAACCATGATAGCGTTTGGTTATATCGTCATATACACGGAAATAATTGCTTTTGCCGATATCCCAAAAGAGTGTTTTCCTGCGCTCGGGAGAACTTGAATCCAGGGTGCCAGTGGACCCGACGGTCAAGAAACTACGACACTACCACCGGAGGCATCTTCTGTTGATCTCCCATGCATTTATTTATCAACTTCTTAATGGGCATGGAAATGAAATTTTTTGATAGGGAAGCATGGATGAATTTTTGTTAATATAACAAATAAAATTTTGTTAGTGGGAAATAATGCATAAAATTAGTTAGTATGAAGGAAGAATTTAGGTTTTGTTAGTGAAAAGTTATCGAATGAAATTTCGTTAATGGGAAGTAATAAATGGAGTATTGTTAGTGGGAAAGATAAGATTATTATAGAATTTTTTTTTATAATTAAAAATAGGGTAAGAGGGTAGGATTGACATGGTGAGAAAATAAAAATCATAGGGAAATTCTTGAATGTTAAAAAAATAAATAAATGCACAGATAGAAAGGTGTATGATTCCAATAGGAGGTGGAGATGTTACGGAGGCAATTTGAAGTTGCGAAGGGCAGAATGCCGGTACCCCGGGATTCGCAACAAAACTCAATATTTAAGAATTAAATTCTCTTGAAATTAGTAATAAATTTAACAACTATACCTCGTACCTTTTTCACATCGTGAACATCAATTAATTTAATTATGTGTCCTAGTTAATATTATTATTTATTTTTCAATTTCTTTTTCCTCAAATCTTCTAAGCTTTCGCTCTAAATTAAATCGAATAGTCAGTCAAGAAAACCATTAACTTCTACCCCAATCGCAACAACAAAAAAAAACTCAAAACTTTTTCAAATATTTCAACCTAAATGAGATTGAAATTTACAACCATTATCCTTTAGTCTGCTTCCAATAGTCAAGAATCCCACACCGCTATTACCACCACTATTACCAAACCATCGAACCCATTTTATTTACACGAAATGGCATCCATAATGAAACCATTAGTTTGCTAACAGAAAAGCGAAATCTTTGTTTGAATCTGATACTCAGAAATGTATTGGAAAAAAAGGACAGCCATTGTGCGTTTCACCTCCTACCCTTCCACTCTTCCTTCCTCAGGAAAAATACCAAAATAACAACTCTATATCAAAAGTCTTGGAGCATACTTTCCATCTATTCAAACGTATCTAATTCCATTTGCACCCCATTTGCTTCACCTAAAGTCGTCTCTCTTTTGAAATTACTTTCCCCACACGTTCATCCACAGGATATATATATGTAGATATAAGTTTGTGATGGAATTCTATAACTAGCACCTTCCAAAGACGAAGACTTCAGTTGGGAACCACTGAATTCAGAGTGAAAATTATTGAATAGATTTTTCTCAGGGTTCGCACATGAACAGATCCTCCTGTAGGGACTAAATGAAAGAAAATAATGCCAAATCTCTCAAGACTAAATTCACAAAGGAAATTGCAACAAAGCAAAAATCGAAAAATAATTTCGATGCCTAATACAGTGAAAAATAGAATTAAAATCATCTATATTTGCATCACTACCACAATTGGAAGCAACTCTCCAAAAGGATATCATCCCGTCGGCTCAATATCGAATACCTGGAAGTGTTAGGGTATGTAGTTGCTCTGTATGATGATGCCATTTCGCTGCTCTCAAATCCTTCTCGTGGAGTCGTTCAATTTACCGTCGGCAATTCATGGTTTTCGCTTCCTGGAATTTTGGTTTTTATCGTCCTGAAAAACGCGCATGTAGATGTGCCTTTCAGTGTGTGTAGTGGCTGTAGTCAAATGATAAAGTTGTGTTGAGGGCGGAGCAAAGTAATCAATTTTGTTGGAGGTGAAACAATAAACTCCCTCGGAAAAAAAGGCTAACAGTTCAAATAAACTTGAACGACTTGAAGAGGGTTGTACTGAATGCATCGTAATGAAGTTGAAATGTGTTTGGTTGAAATACACCTGGATTAAATGGCAGCGCTGTTAAAGAAATAATTATAGGGTGAATGTTTTGCAGAGTATTCTGATAGATAAGTGAGTTGTATTGGAACTTTGATGGATGCATTTCGAAATGATCAACGATTCGATGAAAGTTTTGAATTGGTTAAGTTCAGAAGTGACAAATTTTTTACAAATTGTCGGAATAGATTATATTTTTCGATGATTTATGCATTATTCAAGCATCCGCTCAAATAAATTATGAATTTGTACAAATAGTTTTCTAGAGTACTCTAGAATAGTCTCATGAAGGCTTTTCACGTGAAACAAAGTGCAACTTTGTTAAAATATTGAATATCATTTGGGGAATTCAAACTCGAGTATTGTCTCAATTAAAATTAAAAATTTACCAGCAAACTTTATTTCAAGGGATACGTTATTATATTTAAATTACTTTTATTTCAGGTTTGGTTTCAAAATCGGCGTGCGAAATGGCGGAAAAAGGAGCATACGAAAAAAGGACCTGGTCGACCTGCCCATAATGCACATCCACAATCGTGTTCTGGTGAACCAATACCGCCTAGTGAGCTGAAAGCGAAAGAAAGGTGAGTTTTAAATTAAGTTTATTTAAATGCAGTTTATTTTTTCTCTTTCTCTTTGAAACACCTTTTTAAATCTCCTTGCATACGTATCAAAGCGGAAGTCCTCTGAATCAATCATTCTCTAGGTTAGTCCTTAATAAAAAAATTATTTCAGTACTGAAATCCCTTTGATGATTTTAGCGACGATTTACAACCGTTGGTTTATAAGAATCGCCTTCAGTATTTAGTTTGGGTATCGCCAAAATCGCTTCATCTTACTTTTAATTTAGATATCTCATTTCGGACATTTGTAGCTCAGACGAAACCCTGTTGACTTGTACTTATAAGGGAGATCATGGCGAGTTGTGACAATTTTCATTTCAACTAACGTAAGTCATCTAATATCAGTTGTAGGTCTATGAGCTCTTTTATTATAGGAGGCTAATTGAATACCCTATCTGAATTTTGTATTAAAGTAAACGAAAATAGTAAGATCCATGAGAAAATCGACATTAACTGAAAAAAGTCTTAGTGTCACAGTCCTCGCAGCACCTAGCTAAGTTATGACTAGTTCCAGATAAGTTGTGATAGGTATTTAAATAAATCTGTAGTTTAAACTAAACCCATTTTTTGTGAATGATAGGAACTTTAATATGTGGTTATAACCAGCATACTCGTATACTTATTTTAGTTACTTTTAGACACAAAATATGCAATTCATATTGAGATCAATCAAATTCAAAACTGATATAAATTGCCTCTGCGTAAGGCGTTAACCTCAGCGGTTGGAGTCTTTGAATCCGGTATGTAATTATGAAAAACATATGTTATAATAGTTCTCTTCCAGTGCAAGCTTTATGAGACCATGCTTTGCATTCTATGCATTGAACCGATTTCTTTTTCTGCTTACTGTTTTTTGCGGTTGGAAGGTGAAGACTATTTATATCCTGAGTCCATACTCTCAGATCCTGTGGACCACTCACAAACACCTCCAATATCAACCTGAGACCGCGCTCAGAACCTCTGCAATCGCATCAATAGTGAAGCGTCCTGCTCAAAAACCGTACTATCGAGAAGATAGTTGCCCGGCAGTACAAATTGCGTCAGTAAGTATTCCCTTGATGAGTTTTTCGAGCACTTTCACGGCAGCATCTAGCCGGTATGCAGACGCTGAATCAGTATGAGCTTCGTTATCTTTCATCGTTCCAGGAAAACCCTTTCGCGCAAACAAGCGTTGATCGTAGTGGGCACCAAGTCATGACAAAGATTGTAAACTAGCTGCAATACTTCTTGGTGCCTTTGTGGATAGAACTGCCTTTTGCAGTTCCATCCTTGTAAAAAATGAGCCTTCCCCAGGTGTTCTGTTGTAGACTGCATTGACAAAGACGGGTTATGCAGGGAACAGAGCATATACAATCTCGTGCAATCTCTTCTGCTTCATGTAAGCTGGGCTTCCGCAGGGCGCCGAGCCTCTATGTGACAAGTTTTTACCGCAGGCTCCAAGGGTCCTTAGTCGCATCGTCTACGTAGTCTTGCTAGCATCGGGCCTTACTCTTGTTTCTGGCCGGTCTGTATGCTGCTAGCTTTGTGTCTGCCTCCTCTTGTATCTACGCTCGCTGGACTTCTCGTAGAAGCTTGTGACACTCCCTTTGCTGTTCAGCGATTTCCGTTGACCACCAGTATACTGAAGATTTACTGAAACGAGGTCTCCGATGGAGTACGAAAGACCCGTAAGCAGATATGATGATACTCATAATTGAGTTCATCACGTTCTCAGCAGTAGTTCTTCGCTCCCCAATGGAGCTCCCAGCAGTGGTGTGCGCTCTGAGGTGCGCAAGGTTTTTTTACTGCGCTCAAATGCCACAGCCATGTCCAGTCGAGCAATGCATTTGCATCCATTCGTCCATTTGTCGTCTGTTTCTGATTTTTCTAGCCGATGTTGTTGCCATTAAAGATGACGCTAATATTGTTGGTTCCCCTACCGCAGCCTGCGTTATATTTGAAAATTTTTCGGTGCGATTTAATTTTTGGGGTTCGCTAGCTTTCCCTACGTTCGGTCTCTTGTTTTGACGGTGTTCGCACGTGCTCGACATGAACTAACATCCAATCCCGCATCAAAAAAGCACTATTTGCACAGTATTGCTAGCTCTGAAGCTGCCATAGGCTCAGAAAAATCGAGTATATCTCAACTCTCCTCTGTCAAAATCCACCTCGGTCTCCCCTATGGCTGATAAGACTTATTTTGAGAGTCGCCATAAACAATTTCGACTTAATACATAGTGTTTTTTTAAAAAAAAAGCAGCACCAAAAAATACGTTGAGATTATTCTGAAAATATTCCGTCTATAATGGAGGCACATATAGCCTTCCAACCTTAGTTGTACTCCCAACCTAGTGCATCTATTGAATATTTAAACATATCTGTCAAGCGCTTATTAAATTGTTCGCCACACACTACTTAAAGATTATGAAATAAGAAGGTATCAAAATTAAATAATTAAACCCACAACTGATACTGTATATACTTAAATGAAATCAATTATCTTTTTTCGAAAAGCGATCGGGCTTTGCTTTTTTGAGTGAGCAGACGCGTTTCGACTCCTTTTAGTCATCTTCAGTGTCTAAAGGATATGTGGAAGGAAATGTTTTGTATATAGGTGTAATAAACGCGTCTTCAGACACTGGAGATGATTCAAAGGAATCAAAACGCGTCTGCTCACTCCGAAAAGCAAGGCCCGACGTTTTTTCAAGAAAAAAGAGAATTGGCCTGCAGAAATCAAATGAATAAAATAATTGACTACAAAATCAATTATCTTTACTTGATAGTATGGAGTCAAAAATTAAAAAAAAAATCTTCTGAGTTAATTTTAGATTATTCGTTATATCTTAGACTCCTGTTAAAACATTAGGTGAGATACTTCCATCTTATTTGGATTACTCGCTGATTTTTTAGCGTACTTAGAGCCATCAGGTTGCATACAGGTATAATAGATAGAGCATCTTTACAATAAAATATTTCTCCTAAGGACCTACCTCCTTTCAATAAAGTCAATTTATAAAGCCATGAATAATGGACACTAAAGCAAGAATAATACACTTGCTCTTCCGATTACATTCAACTTTTTTGAAACTTGACTTTTGAAAGTTATTTTTTGAAACAATTTCCTCAAATACTCAAACAAATCTCGTGGTTTCGCATACACATACAGCGACGTGGGAGCTTTTTTGTATGTACATAAGGCTATAAAAAATGCAGGCCATTATACATAGACCTACAATATAAAGAGAGCTTTTGCATAAGCAAACTTTTTTCTTGCTACCAATTATATATGTTCTTTGGATTTAGTACTGCCCTGCGTACATTAAATAGATAGCCTTCATTTTCATACATATGTTCATTCTGGAATGCCTTAACATTGTTCATAGTTTTTAATTCTTTTTAAAATTTACTCCTATCATTTTAAAGTTTTGATGATGTTTCAAGCAATACTTTTTCCTTTTTTAGAGTTTAGGAGGTAAATGCCATTTACGAGCTGAGTGTAAGGCTCTCATACTCATGACCAACTGAACTACCCAGTAAACACCTCCCGTGTCATACTGAAAACCTTTCCTTTAACCGTTTGGCAGACACATTACTTGGGACCAGGTCTCGTTTTGCTACGCCGTGAGGTGCCCTTAAGCTGGAAGATCTCTCCTCTAGTGGGAGGGGGAAAAGGAATTGAAAGACAAGTGATCCCCCATCCCTGAAATCCCCGGCTACGGTGAGTCCCACTTATCTTTTAGGATTACCCGAACATAATGTGCCACCTGGTTCCATTTGGCAACCGACCCAAGTATCATCGCGACTATACTATTCGGGGTGAGATCTCCCGTCTCCCTGTAGAGATTCGGTCACAGCCTGTCTCATTATTTGCACGCAACAAATGTATGGCAGGCATCACCCAGCTCTCCTGGGTAAAACCTACAGTCGGGGGACCGTGACTTATCAATATTGTGCAGGTAAAACTGAAAACAACCATGCCCACTCAAAAGCTGGGTCAGATAAAAGTTAATCTCACCATGGCTTAGATTGAGCCACGGTCTCAGATCGAGAATAGAGCGCACATCCCACCTTCCCTTCATGCAATTCACTCAAGACTGCCGCCAATCGTTGAGTGAGTGCTGTCTCTCTTCGCGGACAACCAACTCCCTTGTGATCTCGCTTCGACGCAAATAAATAGCGTGGTGGTCTCTAGCAAGGAGGCCAACAGGTATCACGCTTGAAATAACTCTCACTGCCGAACCAGAGACTATCGGATATGAAGATGCAGCTCTCAGTGCTCCTCTTCTCTGTAACTGTGCCAAGCGTTTTCGGTACACCGCCTTACTAAGAGCGTCGCCCAATATTTCTGCTCCTACAGTAGCACCGATTCCACGGCGTTCATCAAGAGATGTCTTTTTGATCAGTTGGTTCCCCTAAGTTGGCCAAAAGTCAGCTCAGAGGCGATACGCCCAAAGCAGCATTCTCAGCCGTAGCCCTGATTTGCTCAGAGAACATCTTTGAGTCGAGTAGTAGCCCCAAGTACTTGGCCGCTGGCTTTGATTTGATTAGTTCGTCTCCAATACTGATCGTCATTGCTCTAGAGATTCCCTTTTTTGTCAAGATGACCACTTGAGACTTCTCCAGTGCTAGACTGAGCTTACGAGCAGTCATCTAATCTCTCACTCAGCGCATTAGCATACCTAGCCGTAGCTGCGCTTGTTGAACGGTGCATCCAGTGAACAGAGCCGCGAAATTATCTGCACAGTCGATCGAGCGCGACTCACCTGGCATCTCCAGGTGAAGTCTAAAGATGAATCCCTGGGAAACACCCGATGTAACTTTCATCCTTCTTCGGCCCTATGTCATGTCATAAAGCAGGCTTCGGTCCTTCAGGCAGTCCTTCAGAAGCCGCATCAGATATTCTGAAACTTGAAAAGGGTTTTCCAGCATATCCAGAATATCCAACCATTTGGCGGAGCTAAAGGCGTTCCTAACATCAAGTGTCACTAACAGAACAACCTGTCCCTTTTGCATAGCGTTCATCACTTCTACAATCACAATAGCCTGAATCGCGTTTTTCTAGCACTTTCCCAGCCACGTTTAGCATGCATAACGAGACGGCAATCCGCAATCCCTTGCCCTTGCTAATCAGCACGAGCCTCGTCACCTTTTGTCAGATCGGGAAACCCCCGTTCAATGTGCTGAGCAGCAAGTCAGGACAATGGTGGTAGACAAGTTGCAACACCGCAGCCAGAACATGTAGTGAATTGCATGGACTATCTATGTCCGTAAAGGACTGCAGCGATGATCTGCTGCCTCAGCAAGCGAAAGTTTTGGTGCTCGCCGGAATTGGCCTTGTCTGAGGACGCGTAAATACGCTGGCAGGCTTGCATTGCGGTGTCATGCGGTGGGTTCTTTTCCCCAGCACAAAGGCCCACTGCAAAAAAATTTCGCAGTCACGAATTAAATGATCGTAGGAGGATCGTAGCTCATGAGTGGAGCCAACATGGCGGGTCCCATACCTGGTCCGAGTTCCATATAAATCCAAAAATTTTCAGTATATGCGTTTCGCTTTCATTTACGGGAAGAAAAGCCTCTATAACCACGATGCAAAAATCTATGAAAATTTAAGGTTTATAAAAAAAAGTAAAAAAATTATTTATTTATTATTAACAACACGCTTTAAATTTAAATTTTTATCAAAAAAATAATTTTACAATATAAATATAGAAACGTAAAAAGAATAATTAATTTCACCCAACCTCCTTCGACGAGCGCTCGTGTTTGGGGCGGGTAAGGGCCTGTAACACAATGGGATTAACATGCGTAAGGTGGTCTGCGGAATATCACTTTCATAAATAAACTGTAATCTTTTTCTCATTCGTTGGACTCTTTTTAAAAAACGCAGGTTTGTTATTAATACTTCGAAAGTTTAAAGCAATCAAAAATATTTGAAAAGTTTAAAGCGGTCAAAAATATTTGATAAGCTTAATGCGATCAAAAATATTAGTTCTAAATCTTAAAAATCGTTCCAAACAAGTTAAAAATTTTTAATTCCTTTAAGGTCCAAAAACTTCGCTTTACTGCATTATTTCGCAAAATCGCGCGGATTTAAAATGATCAAAATCGCGCGAATTCAAATGATCGAAATTGAGACAAATCGAAAACTAATGCGTAGTTTCACTTTGAACGCTTGCAACTCCGGAAATAAATATTGCCCATGAAATTATTGCTTAGTGCACAAAAAATTGTGTTAGTCCTACTGACGAGTTACCAATTTCCACAAACTTCGACTGAATGATTTCGCACTTCACTCCAACTGGTCTGCACCTTTCAGCAACCAGTCAATTTGTTTGCTGTTGAGGGCGAATACATCGCTGACAGACTGTACAAGCATGTTATCGCGGTGAAACGGAACAGTGAACAGATTTCTTGATTTCATAAGAGGTCCACAATAATCACTTTTACGTCACACAGGAATGGATCAATTGCTTCCACTTGAAAAAGTCACTTGTCACTTGCGGTGGACAAAGCATAAAACTTTCTTGGAAGCACTAATACTAGTTAATTTGCTTCGACACAGCACGAAATTTAAATATCTGTCTTTTCGTCGAATCAGTAGGTATTCATTTTATTCTGTTATAGGATACTATTTAAGAAACCACTTTCACTTAAACCCGTTCGATTGCTCTAATTATCTAAGAAGGAATTTTCGCGGCACTAAGCCTTAAGATACTTGTATTAACTCTACGAAAAAATGTCACTGGATCTTTATTTGATTTGGTCGAAAATTGCACTTGTCTTGCGACGTCATTAGAGTACTCGGCTTGACTCCTCGCAAAAACACACAGAGCAAATTTTTTCGTGAAGAAAATCAATTCTTACATGAGATGCGAATAATTGCACACCTTCGCAATGGCACACATCTGTTCGCGTTTGTCAACCGCTAACCAGCTCGCGCCGCTCAGCGCTTAAAATGTGAGTCCCACTTCTAAGCAATCTTTCCGCTTATCTCGACGAGCCTCTTCATGGTGGCAATGGAGGTTTTTCTCGTCGAGATAAACAGCAATCGCTTCGCTAAATTGCGTCGCAAAGAGCGTTACCACTTGTAACTTTTCTTGTGATTTCATTTTATTTCTCTCTTGTTTCTTTGGAGAAATTTTCCTTAACAATGCTAGCGATGGTAGTGGCGGGGCTTAGTGCAAGCTAGAAAATAAAAATATTAATAAGTTGCGTATCAAATTGTTCCGCACTTATTGCGTTGTAATTTTCATACAAATGGTATTTTTCCCGCAAAGGTCTTTCGAGCAGTTTGCCTAGGCGACTGCTCGATTACCACAAACATCATCTGGGTCTGGACCCTTCCTCCGTTTTAATGATAGGATTGCTTCTTCCGATTCAGACTGTGCGAAGAGTGGGCACTCGATTGTAGCTTCACCATGGGCAGCGTCAACACGTATAGAATGGGTGGGAAAAAGTACCTGCACTATCCCGTCCATCGTTTCCGCTTCATGTATATAGAGCGTCCGTAGGACATCAAACTTTTGTATATCTAGCTTGCGCCCAAGGCCCCACGGATCCTTGTTGACATTGTCCACTCGATCTTGCCAACAGCAAGTCTTGCTGTTGTTAATCGATTTGCGAAGGCATTACGAGGACGGTCCCGACCCGACAAAGAAAACAGTAAAAAAATTGCGAAAAGGTTTTTTATTTTTAACATATTCTCCTTTCAGCTCGATACACTTTTCCCAACAATGTTCAATAGCTTCGATACACGCTTTATTGCAGTAACCGTCAAGCTCCTCAAAATAGCTATTAACCGCAGACTCTACATCTTCATTGTTGGCAAATCTTTTGCCGCCGAGCCATTTTTTCAAATTCGGAAAAAGAAAATAATCCGAGAGAGCTAGATCTGGTGAATAGGGTACGTGAGGAAACAATTCGAACTTCAACTCATTGATTTTAGTCATCGCAACGATGCACGTGATGACTGGTGCGTTGTCGTGATGAATCAATACTGTCGCGTGTTATGGTTCGCGGCCAATAATTTTAATGTTCCGGGAAAGTGAAAACGCAATGTCTTTTAATTTAACTTAAAAGAGTTTATTTAATTACAAAAATGCACAATGATCAATTTAACACTTTCACTAATTTTAATTTTCACTATTAGAAGTCTAACACTTGTCCATAAATTTCCTATCGCAATTGTCTTCTAAATCACTTCACTATTACGAAAATCACTTTTCTATTACTCGAACAATATCGCTTCCCACACACTATCGCAGTTCTTATCGCGGTCGAATGAATGATTCCCCCCATTCATTCAGCTCGCCTTTATATAGGGTCTGTAGTCATTCAACCCAGTTCCCGTACATTGGCAAATTAGCGGGAACTTTCGTGAATGAATGGAGCAGTGACTCACTTTCAGATGTTGATGCTTGGTAGGCTCTCGTGGATTCGAGTAAATTCATTTTGTTGATGTTCTTAATGGTTGTGAAAACAATTGCGACAGTAGCTCGCAGAATTATTTGTACATGTAACAATACTTTTTTTTGTCAGATGGGGCCGTTTTTTCTCGATTTCATCACTCAAACGCTGCAGGAAGGCTGCATAATACGCGCCGTTCATTGTTTTTCCTTTTTTGAGATAGTCAATAAATATTATTCCACGCACATCCCAGAAAACGGATGCCATGACCTTGCCAGCTGACTGAACTGTCTTTGCTTTCCTTGGAGCTGGTTCTCCCTTTTCAGTCCACTGCTTTGACTGCTCCTTGGTCTCAGGTGTAAAATGATGGACCCATGTTTCGTGTATGGTTATGAATCGATGCAAAAACTTGGCTTCATTGCTGCGAAACATTGTCAAACACTCGATGAAAACATCCTCACGTTGCTGTTTGTGCTCCATTATGAGCGAACCTGGCACCCATCTTGCGCACAGCTTTCTCATGTCCAAATTTCCGGTGAAAATGCGATGCACAGTACTTTTCGAAGTACCTGCCATGTCTGCTATCTTGCGCACTTTAAGTCGACGATCATCCAATACCATTTTGTGAATTTTCTTCGCATTTTCTGACGTATTAAGCTCACTTGGTCGACCACTGCGGTGTTCATCTTGGCATGGCAGCTCGTACGACCTCGCTTGAACTCAGCCACTCAATATTTGACCACTGTAAATGAAGAAGCAGACTTCCTCAGAGTAGAATCCAACTCGATTTTGATAGAGATGCCCGATTTTTTCCATATTTACAAATTCACTGAGAGTGTTCACTTTGGATGCATGGAAAAAAAATAATAATAAACGTACCGTCATGAATTGTTTACATTAAGTTGTTAAAAAGTGGTATTATCAATCGCCTACCCTCGACATATTGCTACCCGGTTGCATGTCTCGTCACGGTTCCATGCCTGTTGAGCTTCACGCCATACTGTGGGCTTGCTGTGCCGGGGTTTTCGACGGCGCATAAAAGCGTTGCAAGCAGTCATGATGATGCTCATAGTACAGTTCATCAAGTCTTGAACTACCAGTTCTACTGTTCTCTTCGAGTCACCCTGCGCCGGAGCACTTGCTGGGAGCACCTCGGCAAACCTCTCGACGCCCATCCTTCCGATGTTCTACCCAATTGTCAGAGGTCGAGGGTGCGGACGTCGGACGACAGCATCATCGTTGTTGAAGGCATGCCCCATTCGATTGCGATAGCGTTGAAGTCTTCCCCAACGAGCACGTTGCCATCTGCGTTCTAGAAAACGCGCACCAAAACGTTAGGCTTGGAACAATAATATCGGTTCATTTGGCATTTTGTACATACTAAAGACGGTAGTCTCTGAGCAGCAAACCCACACAAAACCATCTCACTTCCCCCTGGAAATCACTACTCCGAACCCAGATAGTGGCCGTACAGGTTTCATCAGGATACCATGATCCAGAACTTTTATCGTGGTGTTACTCACTCAGCAGCTAAAAGTTGGCTTTCATGTCCCTTGCAAACTGTTCAAGCAGGTTGAATTGCGGTGCAGATTTACCTGCAGGATACGGGTCATTAAAGTTCTGATTTTGCCTTGGCTAGGGCTTTCTATAAAACCTGACATTTTCCTTATGCCAAGACGTGCCCGGTCTTGGATCAACATCCTTGCAAAGAATACAGTGTGCCTCCTTTGTAAACTCTTTTTTTTTATGTCCTAGTTTACTGCATTTGTAATATCATGAATTCCTATCGGATATTTTGCATACTTGTATGGTGTGACCGTAGCCAAGGCATTCGAAATATTGAAAAGGCGCCGCTCTTTGCCGTATCCTCTCTTTTCTTACTCGCCGTACCCACCCTATTCGTACTTTGTCTTTATTCAAGAATTGTTGGGCATCCCTTTCGGTCAAATCAATGATGGCCATGCGTTGTCAACTATAAATTTCTGGTGTCAGTCTCGCTTTGATCCTACCCGCACTGGATTCTTGACGCAGTCAATGTCTCTTATTTCGAACGTTGCCATCCGCCGCGAACGAGGCTACAATCGCGCTTTTGCCGCGGACTTTCTTTACTACGTCACAAAATGCTTCTTTATTACCAGCCTCTGCTCTGAATTCGAACAGTATGCGCCCCAACCACGTCAATCATACTGCGTAATAGCAGTGTTTGTGTCTTCGGGCCTTATATTTCCCATTTATATTTTGTAACACTTCTGCATAGGATTGGCCATCTTGGGGTCCTACAAGCAGTACCTATTGATTTTTGGCTAGTCGTATGCAGATTTTATTCTTTTTAGAACGTCTCGCACTTTTTGTATTAGCCTTTCTTCTTGAAGTCGCTGGACGGCAATTGTACTTTGTAGCCAATTTTCTTGGGAGAGGTTATCGGTTTCCATTGTCGAGTATAGTTCTTGAGCCACATTCCAGATAGTGGCGGTGAAACCACAAAACGGCACTTTATTTGTCTGGTCACTCCTCTCTTTTCCTGCCATGATAACTTTGTGGGCTTCAGGACTGTTCGTTATTATTTCGGGATTTAAGACCCTTACTTCGGTCACTTTGGTAGGGATCGCAGCAGTAACTACCGAATTTTCGAAGCTCCTTACATTTTCCCACACCACACCAACTAGTGTGTCCTGCGGGGCTTCCCGGTCTTCCTTTTTAGGTGGTTCTGGTGTTTACATCATATTTTTACTACGCCCGAACGCCACAAGAATCTCAGTCTGGACAAGAGTAATCTCCGTTTTTCGTCCGTCTTTACAGTCATCGTATTTGTCCTGGTTTTTCTCTTCGTTAGTATCGCTCCTGATGTGCTATTAACATCGTGGCTGCAGCCGCTAGTTGTATCATCATTGTTGAAATTCCAACTATTTGGAGTTTTTTGCTCTATTTGTAAGGTTAATTTAGTTGAAATTGCTCCAGTTTTCTTGGTAGCCCCTTTAAACCTGCAGTCTCCATTCGTGTATGTAGTCGCCTTTTTGGTCCCATGGTTATCTTTGTAGAGCAGCGAGGCCATCCGAGGGTTGGCACAAGCTCTAACGGAGACAAGTGCTCAGAGCCAGACCAGCGCTAATCGGGAGTCCGTCTCAACCAAACCTACACCACCAACTCAATGTCGCGAACTTCGAACATACTCCGAGGTCTGCCAAGGTTTCACCGGGACAGAGACGGAATGATGGTTGAATTGAAGCCGTTCAAGCACGAGTGTCACCTTTGCGCTACTGTGCAAAGCAACTAGGTCAAAACCATCATATCCACCAGCTCTTAGCATCATTTCCAGTTCAATGTCCAAAATATAGTCCATATTCAATCCCAGGAGGAGCCTTACGGCGATCTCCATATCCTCGGTTCCGTTGGGGCGGCACTCCCCAAAGAATGCTAGCCTCCAAGATTACTCATGTCGACCGGCACTCCCCCTGTGAGAAAGCACCCTCGATTTGGCGGGTAATAAACGTTCCAATTTGGGCTGCATTACGATGGATTATTGCTAGGATATCTAAGGAAGAGAAATCTACAAATTCTGTATAAATGTTTTCAAAACGTTCAAGTCTATTCGAAAAATATATTTTTATGATAGTAGAGTGCAAACCTTTACAGACCTAGTTAAAAGTTCTACATTGCCCAATACTGAATTACAAGGTGTCGATGAAATAGATTAGTAACGAAATGGAGTAGAACTAAATTGCTAAAAATGCTGATCATTTTAATAATAAGAATAAATGAAATTTCTTAACTACAGCGCAACAATTAAACAATTCAGTGCTTGTTCTCGGTTTTCAGGTTGCTGACATCCTTAAAAGCTATTTTAAAAATCCTTGATAAGCTAACTGTATTAAGCTGTTCTGATTATTTTTCCAAAATCCTTTTATTTGATATTCTTGTTCAAGCTTCTAAATTTATTAGACCAGATCTCCTTTCAAAAGATGAAAATTGGTTTAGGGTCGCCTTCTCTTCTTCATTAGAATGATGCGAATACAATGCAAAAAAACTCTTGACAAATTTGCTTTATTTCCAAATTATCATCCAATTCCATTTTAATTATTAGAATATAATTTTTTCTATTTCGATCCCATTTGATCGAACAGGGCACGTCGCAGGAAAAAGCTGGCCAAAGCGTTAGAACGTCAAGCACGCAAATTACGCGCAAAAGGAATTGCGGTCGATTTGGAAGCACTGAAGGCTGAATATTTGGCACAACATCGAGGCAGTACAACGAATTCCGATTCCGAATTGGACGATGATGATATACAAATTGATGTGGTGGGTGGAGCTGACAGTGAAATTGAACCTGAAGACTGTTCGTTCAAGAGTGGTATGATCAATACGAGTACCAGTAATGGCATTGTTAGTAGCAGTAGTAGTAGTTACAATATGAACAACAATAGTCCTTGCAGTACGGCGAATAGTGGTGCTAACGGTAACAGTACGTGTAACGGGCTCGAAACATCGTCACTGCTCACGGATGATGGCAGTGATTTGGCGGACAGTAATGATCCACCAAAGCACAGTATTCGACCAAATCCATTTAGTATAGAATCCTTATTGTATAATAATACCTGAGACTCGAGTGATGATGATGATGATGATGATTAATTTCTTAAGAATCATTTTAATTAAATTATTACTTTCTTTAAGAATATTTAGGGTTGTATATAATCGAGAGAAATGAAAATTGATTTCAAATTCCTTATTTAAATTTCGGGATCATGTGATGCATTGTTAACCACTCATCGGGCGTGCATTTATTTGATTTTCACTAACAAAAACGAATACATATCAAGTTGATTTCTTTAGAAAGTCAATAAGTTCACATTAAACGCAATAAATATGATTCATTTCAAGTTTACCTAATTGCAATCAATAACTTTTGCCAAAAACCCAGCGGAACTAGCAAAAACTGTAACAATAGAAAGAAATTCATATGAAAATCAACAATAAGACAACGACTTTAAAAAGTTTAAATAACTAATAACCTGTGTATAGAAAGAGAAAACAAAAGCAGATGAAATTTTGTGATTAACCTAATTATTATTATTATAAATAAATTGTATTTAAACTGAAACGAAATAAAAACAAAATGTATTTGTAAAATAGATGAAAAAAATGAAATTATAGAAAGACTTGTAATATATTATATATACAATTAAAAGAAGGACTACACTAAGACTAGAATCTAAAACTTATAATAAATATCATTAATGCAAAGAAAAATGAAAAGATAAAAGAAAAAATCAATTTTGATTATCATATTAATTACTACTGCGATGATTATTTATTTAACAATTCACAAAACTATGTAATTATTGTATTGTATGCAAGAGTGTTAGGAACATTTGAAATTTTTTGTGCAATATCACTTCTAGAATATCAACACGAAATGAGGGTTAGAAATTCGGAAATTATTAAAATAAAACATAAAAGAGAAATAGAGGTTTTTTTTTTAATCTATTGATTATATTGTATTTACACTTTATTTTTTCCAACTTTATTTAAAAATCATTTTTATTTGAAAATATATCTCACTCTATTATGCATTGTATGAATGTGTAAATATGTTGTAAACATATTTTTTTTCTTGTTTGAATTTATTTCAACTTGGCAACAATAAAACGAAAGGAGATTTATAAGAAAAAATGAATATTTTGTGGTAATTTAAATTGCAAATAATAAAAAGAGAATAATAAAAGAAAAACGCAATCAAAATTAAAGCTACCGTGTTTTAATATAATCTTGAATGTTGTGTTTCAATTAATCATGATCCCTATCATTTTTCAACAGACCATAACTATTTCACATTATTTATCACTTCTAAACATTAAATCGTCTGAACATTTATATTATTAACAAACAGCACACTTTCATTTGATTATCTGATTTTCTCACGTTAATTTGTACCTTCTCAATTCATATACAGAATTTTTTTAATTAAATCCAATAAGCTTTTAATTATCTCCAAACGCAATATGTAAATTATCAATAGTATTTACACGTATATGCATGAAATGCAACAATCCGTTAAGGTAAGGTATAATGATTCTATAATTAATTGCATACAAGGCTCGTATCTACATATTCGCACTTGGGTGGATTGAAGCAAAGGCAATCACGCATGGAGGATGGTAACAGAAGCTGCGTAGAGAATATGAATGAATATTCATAATGAAGATGCGTTCGTTAATGCGGATTGAATGATGATGCTTTTTGCAATCATTTGGTATAAGGATTAATGATGATAATAGCGAAAAAGTGTTGGGTGTAATTGAGAAGAGGTGGAATATATTCTGTTCTTACCGGGAAGTGTAATTTGCACGATTGTTTTTCCTTGAAGGTATTGTTTGCATGTGCATTTTTAAGTGTAATGTTTATATAGGCTTGGCACAAAGTTAGAGAGAATGACTGAAATAATAACTTTACATCACTGCTTTAACATGTAATGTGGTGATTGATTAAAAGCCATACAAGTAATGATCCGAAAACTTTACGCAGTTCTTTCAACTAAGGATAATCCGTATGGTATGTTACTTGGAGAGCTAATTTTTTGTGCATTGGTTCGCTGATACAAATCACATTGTTCCAAAAAAAAAGTTTTAGCGCTTGTTTTTGGGGACTCCGAGATAATTTAGCGGTGGTGGGTAGTAAAGGGTTTTCAAATATGAGGTGTTATTTTGAATAGCCCGCTATTTCGGTATATGTCACTTTTGAAGCTGTCATCTTTTTACATTTGACAAGTAGAAACTACGCCATTAATGAAAATTGAACAATACACGCTTCAACAACGCATTGAAATTATTAAAATTCACTATGAAAATGGTGAAAATTAGGATGGGACGGTTCGTAAAACTCGAACATTTTTGTGTCAGAGTGAAGCACCTTGTCGGACCACAATACAGAAATTGGTGGAAAAAATCGAGCTGTTAGGACAACTTAGTAATGTGAAGAATAAAACCCGTGCACGCCACTCAAGAACAGCCGAAAATATTGCTGCTGTAGCCGAAAGTGTTGAAGAAAACGCAAGTTTGTCCATTCCTCGTCGATCTTTGGAATTAGACATTCCACAAACGTCATTACACCGACTTGGGTCTGAAGGCTTATAAAGTTCAGTTACCATGCAATAAACATAAGCAGTCGAGCAGCTCCGTGGTGATCAGGAGTGGCTGCTCCTGAAGAGATAAGGTGGTCACCCCGTCGAAACTGCTTAGTATGTTGTTTCACTAGTGTAAAATAAACTACATCCGTCAAGTTTCCATCCTTTAGGCAAAGATGAGTGGTTCACTTCAGCTACTTTAACATCTTTAGGTTGAACATTCCCCTTGTAATGCAACGATATTCTTCGGAAAAAGTAACGGTTGCTTTTGGTGTAATGCTTACGTTAGTCTCAACCCTCCGGGTCCGCTAACTTCAACGAGACAATAAAATGTTGAATCACTGCAGAGTAGCTTAATTGACACATAATAGAACATTTCTAAAGAAAATAAAAACTGATCGGTACGTCTCGTAGAGTAGAGTACGCGTGGCAAATATTTTATAGTGTAGCTTCGTGGCTCGACAAGAACCCGCCTCATATGATCCCGCAAATGCTAGTCGTCAAGCACGCGTACGTGATCATTACCGAAGCTAGTTAGCTGAGCTTGGTGTTCTTTATAGCTCGCTGACACTTGCGCCAGACAATCGGCATCCGAAATTCCATCGAAAAATCATCTTGAGTGATGAGGCCTATTTCTACCTCGGTGGCTTCGTCAACAAGCAAAATTGTCGCATCTGGGGCCCGGAAAACCCAAGAGTTATTGTTGAAAACCCTCTCTATCCTCAACGTGTGACTGTTTGTGCGGTTTATGGTCCAGTGGGGTCATTGGACCTTACTTTTTCGAAAATGAGTCTATTTGTTACGAGAAAAGTTTCCGGACCTTGTTACCTCTCGAAGAGGTGATCACAATTGGCCACCGAGATCTTGTGATTGAACACCTTTCAACTTCTTCCTTTAGGGCCACGTGAGCGAGAAGATCTACGCCAATAGCCCAGCGTCGATTCAAGACCTCAAAGATGGAATTCGTGAGGCTATCGAGGACGTAGGGCAGCCACTTTGCGATTTGGTTATGGAAAATTTCTTGAAAAGGATATGGTCCTGTAAGCGTGGTCGTCATGGTCATTTGCCTGATGTTATTTTTCGCTATTAACTGCATACCTTCCTCTTTATAATGACATTCGACCATTTATATAAACAAGTTGGGTAAACAGACCTACGCTCATGTCAGAAGGGATTTGTATCCAACTTCCCAGAAATGCAATCACCAGCAATGAATAACCTCAAAAAATATGTCAAAGAGATGTGCACGTTTATAAGAAAACCCGAGGTTTTTCTATTTTCAATGGTCGCCATTTTGTTGCCAACCAACGAAAATCACTCAAATCATGAATTCTCAAGAATATTAATACTATTGATCTTATTGGAAAATTTCAAGAAGATCAAGTGAAAACCGCATTGACGGATTGGATGGAAAGTCCAAAAAATACCAAAATCATGGGTTATTGTTGCTGTAATTGGAGAAATTTCAAACGGCTATAACTTCCGTGTACATCCTTTGATTTTCATCAAACCTACAAAGTTTAAGAACCTTTAGCAGGACTACGTTAACATCCAATTTCGTTCAATCTAAGGGTACCGACGCTATTTTATTGGGGAAAACGTGAAATTCAAATATCATACTATTTTTAACAAAGTTGAGCGAATTTCGGCTTCTAAGGTATTTTTTGTTGTTGTACGCATAAACACCTACCACTATAATTTTTTTCAGATTTTTCGGATCACGGGTGTCCAATCGCGAGTGGGGGGAGACACAAATTGTTCATGTGTTTCGCCTCCCTGTGCATCCCTCGAAGCGAAAAGTATCAAATTTTGTTTTGAAAAGCTCTCATCAAGACCTTTCATTTGATACCCGTATCGGTAACATTTGATGAAATTTTTTTTTCAGGGGCCACTCCCCTATATGGGGAGACCCCCCCTTAAATACCTTATAAAATTTTTGCAGTTGAACTTTGAAGAAAGCACCACTTTACACCTGTATACAAAATTTGATGTTTCTAGCTCAAGTAGTTTGCGAGAAAAAGTGCTGTAACACACGGACGGACGGACGGACAGGCGGACAGACAGGTCGCGAAACTAGTAGGGCTTTGTAAAATCATTTTACAAAACCCTACAAAGGGCATTCTTCTTTTAATATCAAAATAACACCTCTCATTGGAAACCCCTGTAGCTTAAATGTTGGTAGCACTCACAAAGATAAAACGATAAAGATAACATAAACCGCAGGTCCGATTTCAAGGCTATTTATTTATTTATCTATAGAATTCTATATACTGATTAGAAAAATCTAATTATAATATACAAAAATTAGAAGTAATAAGAGAAATAATCAATCAATGCATATCCAAACAAAACTAGAAAAATTAGGTTACAAAGCAAGAAAGTTAAAACTAGAAAGTACGCTCAAGTTAATCTACAAAACTATAAAGAAGAACGAATTATTTAAGTTTATTTTCGTACTGCGCAAAAGAATGAGGTATTGGACCAAGACCAAGAGTGTTGTGATTACGTGGCAAACGTACCAATGGCGAAAAATAAAACACCTTGTTTCTGGCAAAGGGCCCGTAAAAATCGTTAGGTGGATATCTCATTACAGAGATTCATTGGCAAGAGTTTGTGGTTCATTTTAAAGAGCAAGCATTCATCAAGAAATATACGACGCGAGACTAAAGAAGGCATGTGCAAGAGGGATAGACGATCATAATAAGGGGAATAGGGGATACGAAATTTTAAAAGAGAATAGAGCGGGTCGACCTCCGTTGAACAGTCTCCACAGTACTACATAGACTGTGCTGATGAGGACTCCACATTTGCGAGCAATATTCCAATAATCGTCTTACCAGTGAGAAAAATAAACAAATACAGGAAGAAATATTTTTGAAGCCTTTGGTGGATCTTAATATAAAGCCTGACATTCGAGAGGCTTTGCAAACCACCTGAGCTATATGTTGCCCATAATGTAGTTTAGTGTCATAGAGTACTATAAGATCTTTATGGAGAACGGCTGATTCCAGGGAAGAAGCAGATAAGGAATAATCGAAAGGAAAGGTAAACTTTCTCAGTGAGTAAGTCATACTATGACATTTGCTTGTATTTAGTTTCAGACGGTTATTCGTACACCAATCTAATAGAGATTGCATATCTAGTTGTAAACAGAAACAGTCTTCCGAGGACTTAATTACTCTAAAAATTTTCAAATCGTCAGCATACATAAGCGAATAGGATTTGAATAACCATGGAATAGTAATGGGCCTAGAATGGACCCTTCAAGCACTCCAGAATCCAGCGAGAAAGGAGGAGAACTCTGGGAATCCACAGTGACTACGCAATCACGGTTGACAATGTACGAGTGGAACCATCGACAAATTGAAGAGTCCCCACCAAGATCTCCTAATTTATTAATAAGTATACGATGATCCACGGAATCGAAAACCTTAGAAAAATCTGTATAAATGTCGTCTACTTACTTCGCTCTGTCGAAAGCTGATGCAATAGCATTTGAAAATGAAAGCAAGTTCGTGAGAGTGGACCGACTTTTGAAAAAGCCATCCTGTTCACTAGCAAAGGATGGAAATAAGAAGAGATAAATCTGATCATACACAATTCTTTCAAAAACCTTACTCCAACACGGAAGTAGAGATAGCACGATAATTAGATATATTAGACTTATCACCCGATTTGAAAACCGGAAATAGATTAGCCTTTTTCCAAACAGGAAATTAATTGTCAGAAAGACTACGATTGAAAAGAATGGACAGGGGAACACACAAAGAAGATGACAAAGATTTGGCAAAAATATTAGGATACCATCCGAACCACAGGCAATATTATTGTCTAGACGTTTTAGTAATGGCTTTGTGTCAAGAAGACTTACATACGCAAAGGACAAATTTGAGGACAAACCGAAAGTATGATTAGAATTTTCAGCATTTGAAGTATCATAAAATGAAGAAAAATGTTAAGCAAAGGATTCACAAATCTCGTAACCATTGGATGAAGAGAATCCATTAAAGTGCGTCGAATTCGGCAAACCACCTGATTTCTTAAGCCCATTGATGTATGACCAGAATGGTTTGCTCATATTCGTTTTAATAGAATCTTCAACATAATATACTTTTTTTGGGCCAGATTAGCCATTTTACCTTCTCTGCGTAAACTTTTATAGCTAACAAGATGAACTGCAGAGTCAGTAAGATGATACATCGTATGGGAAGCATTCTTAGCTTTTAAGATAAAGGAAAACCAATTCATGGAATTTATTTCAGCCTCCATTTGACAATATTCAGCTATCTCGACTTTGTTCTGAGCAGTTTAACAAGGCAAGAAAATAGAAAAATGAAGTGGAGGATGGTGAGGATCAGAGCTAACGTATTCATTTAGGGAAGCTATGTGTAGATAAGAATTTAAATGATTTAATACTTGAATGAGTATGAATGATAGAGTAGTCTTTGTAGTGTTTTAAGATTTTAATGTCTGTCCGTGAAGTTTGACAGCGTTGAACTGCTGCACCAGTCAGCCAAAGAAAAGCGCTCAACCGAAGAACCTAGTCTGAAGTCATTGGTACTGCTCCAAAATTGATTGTCACTACTTTGGGGATGCTTCGGTTTTCTCCACTGCTACGAGTAGACTGAACTCACAAGCAGTTATACAGTCTATAACCTGCCCCATTAACATACCTAGTCTAAGTTGCGCCTGTCTGATGAGGCATCTAGCAACTAGCGTCGCAAAATCATTTGCATAGCCGATCAGGTACAACTCTTCTGGCAGCTCTAGTCTCAGTAGTCCATCTTAGGATACGCTCCAAAATTCTAAACCAAGGATAGATCTATGAGCAACATCCGATGCAACTTATATCTTTCATCAGCCCTGCATTGTATCATAAAGCAGACTTCGGTCTTTCAGCTAGTCCTCAAAAGCTGCGTAAGATACTCTAGCACTTGAAAAGGGTTTTCCGGTATATGCACAATGTCCACCCTTGATGCGGAGTTGAGAGCGTTCTGAACTTCAAGCGCCACCGACAGAACTGCCTATCACTTGGTACGGCAATATGTCTCCGCCTTTTGGACCGCGCTCACCACCTCGGCAATCGCATCAGTGGTGGATTGTCCTGCTCCAAAGCCACGTTTGTAGGTTTTCCTTTGATGAGTTTCTCTAGCACATTTCCAGCCGTGTCTAGCATGCATAACAGACAATATACAGATGACGTCCCAGAATTTTCCTTCCCCTTGCTGATCAGCACAAGCGTTGCTATCTTCCAACGTTCCAGGAAAACCCTTTCACACACGCAAGCACTGAATGTACTGAGCAGCAAGTCAGGATAATGGTGATAGACGAGCTGCATCTGGACCTGGAGCTTTCATTACTTGCAATGATAGGGCTACCTCTTCCAGTACCAACTTCCTGAAGAGAGGGCATTCAAGTGCTGTTTTGCCGTGGGCAGCGTCAACACGGATTAGATGGGTGGGGACAAGTGGCCGCACTTTCTCGTTCATTTTTCTGCTTCATATCCCAAAAGAACCAGACATGACTTATGAATACAGCTAGTTTTAAAAAAACAATGACTGCGATTGACAATACCACCTTTCAACAACTTAATGTCGAAACTTCACAACTCGTAGGGATGGATCGTAGTAGTCTTTGCGTATAGATGTCTTTTAAATCGCTCCTGTCAAAAGTTTTCAAAAATTAAATTAATTTTTTAAAAACGTTAGTCCGAAGTTAATTTTTATCGGAAAAATCTTATATTGTCGAAGTAATCGACTCAGGAAATTTCTATCGAATATTTTTACTTCGATTGGTAACGAAAAACAAATTACCAAAGAGAATTTCGCCGCTGGTATGGAGGAGCCCGACGGCTTCCCACCGTTGGGGCAACCTGGGGAAACGACGAATACAAAACTGGCGATAATCACCAAAAGAAAACATAATGAACAAAACTCCGCAGATGGAGGGTGCAAGCTGCAAATAATAGCGGACAATCAACAAATGGCCAAATTGCAGAAAGAAAATGATGAGCTAAGGCAAGAGATACAGTCTCTCAAGGATCTCTTCAAGAAAGGGATGAAGCCTCAAAAGACGCAGCCACAAAATCAATGGCAACGGGTAACAAAGCCGAAGAAAAGCACAAAGCAAGCAATCCCAGAAGAAGTTCTAAGTGCTGGTGGCACCAACGAGAGCCAAAACTATTTTGCAGCGCCGGAGGCATTAACCGAAGATATGGAAATCGAAGAAAACATCGGAGGTAATTATAATCAAGATAATGACGTTAATTTTATTCAATATTTAAAGAACAAAAATAAGGAGAAAAAACCAGCCTGCATTTCTGCTGGTTCCTCTGAAAAAGCTTCCAACAAGACAGAAAAAGTTCCGCCAATCAACGTGTTCGGACAAACCGGGAAAGATATGGTTCGGCTATTGGCAGCCGAAAATAAACTGGCCAATTTCGAAATCAAAAGAGTTAATGCCGAAAAATTAACTATAAGGACGAAATCACTGGTTGATTTCAAGTCAGCCAAAGATGCGCTGATTTCTGGGGAGGTTCCACACTTCACCTATACCCCAAAAAGTGAAAAGAATCAGACCTTCTTGTTGAAGGGTTTGGACAGCGGAGAGGATACGGTCGATCTTCTTCAGGTGCTTAAGGACGCTGCACCAGATATTGATTTTGTTTCAGTCAAAGCCTTTGTGACAAGAAGGTCGACCATAGAAAGGAAGAATTTACCACTTTACCTGGTACAAATTGCAAATAAGAGCAGTCCAAGTGCCCTTCAACAAATAAGGTACTTGAATTTCAGAGTGGTGAGGTGGGAACGCCTCCAGAAAAGAGAAGTCAACCAGTGTTACCGGTGTCTAAGATTTGGACATTCGGTTGCCAATTTTGCCATGCACTATTGTTGCGTTAAATGCAAAGACGTTCATGCTCCCGGTGAGTGCAAATTGGCTCAGACGGAGCCTAAAGAAAAATTATACTGCCTTAACTGCGGTGTTTTTGGTCACCCAGCATCATATCGAGGATGCTCCCGATATCAAGATGCAAAAGTTAAATTTGCTCCAAAGCAAACACAAGTACACCGTAATATCATACCTTCCAACTTCGTCAAGCCCGGAGTATCATTTGCACTCGCCGCTCGAGGACCAGCAGAAAATGCTGGAAATAATGTAAATAATGTAAGTGGCAATAATGAGCTGCTTCTCAAAATTTACCAGCAACTAAATTCTTTATCGGAGGGAATCGACAAACAAGATTCAAAAATTAACTTTGCTTTTCAGCGTTTAGGTCTTTCAAATGCCTAATAATAACTTGTCATCCAGTCATATTCCCATGGGTAGGCTTCGCCTCATATCGATCAACGTCAACTCTATCGTTGCTATACATCGACGTGATTATCTCCTTGAATTTGTTGTTAAGCAAAAGCCAGACATCATACTTCTCACTGAAACCCACCTCAATTCATGGCATTCCATGGAATTCAAGGATTTTGCATTCGTAATAAACGATAGGGTAATAGGTGATGGGGGAGGTGGCACCGGGATATTGGTTAGAAGACCCTACTGTTTCTAAAATATTGAAAAAGTCGAATTCAAAAACTTGGAATTTCCTGAAGTGTCCGTCATCAAAATCTCACTGCCAGGTGGGGATAACCTCTTCGTTATCTCTGCCTATGCAACTGGTCAAAATGTTCTCAAGTTCAAGGAGGAACTCAATTCCTTGTTTGAAATACTCGAATTGAACAGGTTGCATAATTATTATATTTTTGCCGGTGACCTGAATGCCAAGCATACTATATGGGTCGGAGTTCCCAAGATACCCGAGGACAAATTCATATTTGGACCTCTGCATTGCTGACGCAAGACTTGAATTCAGCCTTAATAGTCCTCAACGGAAACTGCAGGTGCTTCCTTACGATAGCGACCATAACGCAATCGTAATGGAAATCAATCATCAAAGGGATGATTTCTTCCTCATTCCAGTTCAACATGAAAATCATCGGTTGAAATTCAAAAAAACAGACTGGGGAAAGTTTCAAAAGAAGTTTAATCGGGAGTACCAGAAGCAATGTCCCTCTTCTGATGATGGCAACGCTTGCTCAATGGTTCCTAATGACAGAAATCTAACTGACGATGAAATAGATCTCTATTTGTCGAAGTTAGAGAAGCTGACGTTGGAAACGATAGAGAAAGTTGTTCCCAAGATTAAACATCGAAACAATATGGAAGGATATGAAACACCAACCATCGCAAGGTTGAAAAGATTGAAAAGCCTTCTTCTCACCCGCGTCAACAATACTTATCGACGATTTTTGGACTACAACCATCCCTCGTTGGCTTTGTTGAAATTGCACCTGAAGAATGTCCGGAACTTAATCCGTTCATACTTCAGGAGTGAGGTCAGCAATCAATGGGCGGAAAAATTGAGAGGTATTAGCCCACAGGACCCAGATGGCGTTTTCGTGAAAGTGAATAGCTTATTCCGCAGGAAGTCTCGAGTGAAGGTATCGAATCTTGAAGTCGCTAGTGATGAGATAAACCTTCTCGATAGAGCTGGTATCGAAATTGATAGTATGACTCCGGATAGAAATGGAAACAGGATTATATGTGATGGATTGCAGAAACTTGCCCTGATTGGAACACATTTTGAATTGGTTCATCTGCCAAACCCTGAGAGAAGGAATGAAATATTTTCAGAGGTCGTTGAAGCAAAAGTTTCCGACTTCAAATCAAGCCTGAACGGCCAATCAATTCTTCATTTCGATGAAACATTAACTTCTGACCTCATACCGAGCTTGAATCTTATTGATTAATTTGTCAGCTATGAAGACTTGTGTTTCATATTTCGCAAAATAAACAATAAAAAATCATGTGGTACTGACGGTATTCCAAATATAGTTCTCCGACATATGGCTGAGGTTGCTATTAGGAATTATTGTATTGTTCAACAACATGTTGAACAATTTATATTTCCCAAATGAGTGGAAAAAGGCTAAGTTATTTCCGATCTTGAAGAATTGAAAAGAATCTTCTTGCCCTAAAAGCTATCGCCCAATCGGCTTGCTGCCTAACATCAGCAAGGTAATATGTTATACAGGAAATCATTTGTTGTAACTGATGGAAATCAGACGACAATGCGCGAATTCAAGGTCCTGAATGGTCTACAGCAGGGAACAGTTACTGCGCCCCTGTTTTTCTCAATATTCATTCGCAAGCTATTGAACAGCTTTGATTTTAATGTCTCGCCAACGTGATCATTGGTAGCGTTTGCTGATGATCGGATCATCTATACGGCAGACCGAAAAGCTACAATAGTTCAGAGCAATCTTCAAAAAATGTTTAATGTTGTGCAGCTCTACACCGACAATTGGCGAATGAAAATCAATGCGAAGAAGTGCGAAACAATTTTGTTTCGGACACCACTGCAGGGGGCCAGTCAAGACCTGAAACGTAATTGGAAGGATTTCCGCATTATGGCTGGTGAGGGTAGTTCAGAACGGGTTCCACATAAATCCTGTGTTCGATACCTCGGTGTTCATCTCGATCAGTATCTGTACTATACTGAGTAAAGCACTAAAAGTAGTCATGGCTCTTCGGCGACTCTTTCATTCCAGATACATTGATCAAAAAGTCAAAGTTATTTGTTACAAGACACTGGTTAGGCCAGTTTTGACATATGGATGTCAGATCTGGTACAACTAGAGCGGTAGTACTATGGAAAGATTGAGAGTTTTCGAAAGGAAATGTCTTCGTGCATGTACTGGTTTGTACAGAAAGCCTGAGACAGATTGGAAGCACTATATATCGAACAGAAAAATTTATCAAACCGCTCAAGTGACAAGAGTCGATATCTTCATATTAAAACTTCTTCGGAATCATATCGTAAGATCTGTAACTGTGAGTGAAAACCCTTGGATTTCACAGCCGTTCCACCCTACAGACGGGTATATTGTGACTTGCCTCACTACTGGCTTCGTTCCTCCAGAAGCATTCGTGTATTTGGACATGAATCGATATGTTTTTGATTCTGACGGCGTCCCAATCATATATCACATATATCGACGGGCCACCGATAAGAAGATAAAATATCCTCCAAATCTGAGTTCACGAGACCAACAACTCCAATGGAGATACTCATTTGCTAGATTCGTTGAGGCTGGTCGAGCTGAGATGGAGCAATCTAGGTATTGGTGGCTGAATGACAATGTCTAAATTATTCGTGTTTATTTCCAGTTTTGGTGTTTTTCGTTATTTAGTTTTTTAGATTCATCTCATTATTGCTACATCTAGTGTTGTCGTTTATTTGTATTATAAATTAGGTATAGGTTTCAATATAAGGTAACGTTTTTTTTTGATTGAACTTATTTAGAATTAGGGTGTAACATATTAGGTATAGGATATAAGTTCATTGTTGTGTTAGTAGTATAAGTAATTTTTGAATAATGCTGGTTGGTTTTTTCTCCTTTTTCCAACTGAATCAAAAAATATCTAATAATCTTAATTACTTTAAATTTGCTAGTGTATTTTTTTCATTAAATGTGTTTAACTGATAACGTATAAATTTAGAGAGCCATTCGGACCATTAAGTTTTTTATAGTTTTATTGTTTGGAATTTGCTTTATGTTCTTTTAAAAATTTATAACGATTGGTATTAAATAAAGCACTTTTAAAAAAAAAATATTAAACTCGTAACGTTCACTTGTCGAATTGCAAATATGCTAGAGTAGCCAAGGAAATACAAACGCTTTATTAACTTTGCTAACGACACTCGAAAGGCTTAGGAGTGACAGTGCCACTCACTAATTATACAAAGGATCGCGAAGTACAATTCGATAATTTAGAAAGTGATCACTGCGTAAAATACACAATCCACTGAATTACGTGCAATTTAACTACCACTAGCGAATAAACGTCCCACTCATTTCAATATTTGCGTTGCAACACTCCATTGAACTATTCAGAAATCCTAATTTTGCACACGAATCCAGCATTTAGCCGGTAAATGCGAAAAATTAATATCTCCAAAGCTTAGAATTTAATACTCAATCGAGACGATATACAATCAAATATTTCCCGTCCGCTGCGCTTGCGGTTTTTTCCGTCGACTTCGGTGCTTGGTGATTTGAAGCGGACTCCCCTTTTTTCACTTTTCGACCCCTCCAAAACTTTTCTTTCTTTTCATCCCGTGCATACGGTGAATCGCCTCAGCTGAGATCCATCAGCCCAGTTCACTTCTCTTCCGTGATGTAATACACCGTTGAGGAGTATTACATCGGCGTTCCCCGAACCCGGAATTTTACATGCAGATTTGAAATTTTTTAAAACAAAATTTAATTAAAGTAGAGGAAATTCCAATGAAGTAAGGAAATTTGAAATGTAGTAAAGAAATATAAATGGGGTACAGAAGATTTAAATGGGGTGAAGAAATTTAAATGAAGTACAGTAAAGAAGTGAACATTTTAAATTGTTCCAAAAATTAAATCTCATGACGAATAAAATTAAACGAAGACATTTAAATTTTAATGTAAAGGGAAATTGATATAACATAATGTTACATGTGCAAATAATTCTGCGAGCTACTGTCGCAATTGTTTTCACAACAATGAAGAACATCAACACAACGAATTTACTCGAAACCACGAGAACCCTGAAAGTGAGTCACTGCTCCATTCATTCACTGCTGGAATGTTCCCGCTAATTCACCAATGGACGAGAACTGAGTTGAATGATTAGAGACCCTATATAAAGGCGAGCTGAATGAATGGAGGGATGATTCATTCGACCGCGACAAGAACTGCGGTGGTGTGTGGGAAGCAATATTGTTCGAGTAATAAAAAAAGTGATTTTCGTAATAGTGAAGTGATTTAGAAGACAATTGCGATAAGAAATTTATGGACAAATGTTAGATTTTTTAATAGTGAAAATTAAAATTAGTGAAAGTGTTAAACTGATTATTGTGCATTTTGTAATTAAATAAACTCTTTTAACTTAAATTAAAAGACATTGCGTTTTCACTTTCCCGGAACATTAAAATTATTGGCCGCGAACCAAGAACACGCGACAATAACTTTCGATAAAATTAATAAGACGAAAAAGTATTCTACACAAATATGCTTGCGAATAAAATCAATTACATATTTTTCAAAACTGCCACAAAATTCCGAGTAGGAGATAGGAATGTTTTCGAGCAGTTTGATTGTGTGACTAGTCGATTAATACAATTTGGAACGCGTTTTAACGGGCAAAAGAATCGGTTGCTGAAAAACTGTATTCGAGCGTAGTTAACTTGCGTCAAGACCCATATCTGAAATTCCTCATCCAGCTAGCTGGCCAACAAGCAGCCATCTTGGTGTATATTGCGAGCATTCAAATGTGTAGCCCTTAAGATGCACAGTTCGTTCATGCGCCTCAAGCCTTCACGTCTTTTACCGATTAGAAGTCGGCTTAGATTTCCTTCGGGAAATCTCGAGCTTATCGAAGGAAGGAAATCATTACACTTTCTTGAATAGAAAATGATGATTCGGACTTAAAAATAAAAGCATGCTTGCAGTATGCTCAATAAAGTGAATAAACGGCGGAGAACTAATTTGGTGCCAATTTTATGAAATTTATTTTTAGGGCATTTTAAAGTTGGTTTTGATATTTTTTCTTATTTGTTGTTTGAATTTAAGCCCTTTCAAGTAAACGCCGAAGCTTGGCAACAATCTTAAACTCAATTTACTCCGATAAAATCTAAAATTCAAATCTGATTTCCCTCACTCTTTTTTCATCGAAAGGGTAACTGTCCCGAAAAATAGCATCTACACACGAAAAATTCATTACACCGCGATAAATGACATTATCCCGAAATGTTTAACAAGCAAACCCCAAAACATAACAAACCAACCATTTCCAACCCGACCATCATCTAATCATTCAACCAACCAGTAAAAAAGTCATCAACAAAGTCCAAGCATCCACAACCGCGAAGAGAAGTTAATTAAAAAATAATTTAATACACGCCGCGCCATGGCACCTAGGATGGGTGCAAGGTAGGCGAATATAGGAAAGTGAAGTCCTCCATACGAGTATTGAGGAGAGGAAGAGTCGATTTTTTTGGGATGGGAGCATATTTTATCTTGTAGCGACTTCATCACACCAAGGGCGCTGAACTGGAACCTCTGCTATTCGGGTCTACAACAATCCAATCTGCTGCTGGTACTTAGCGCCTGAGGTATGGACCACGGATGGACGTCGGGATGCGAGAGAGATTGGCTGTGGGGTTGGAATTCTGAAAATTCTACACCGCAAACACTAACACTCTCTCCTGACTTGATATAGTCATTCTTTTTGAATACCCTAAAGGCTACCGCCATTCTTCCGGACGGTTAATACCTTTGGGACTACGTTGATGTTTCGGTAGATTCAGGGATATATGTGGATACTTTCTGAGTGACGCCGGTTCATAGTGAATTTCGGTACTGCTCAGGGGTTTCAGTAGCTAAACTGCTTCCATTCTAAGGAGGAGAAGACAAATCTAGCTATGTTTTAATTCTCAATCGTAGACGTTGGAAATAATTTTCCCATATAAACAAGATGTATCCATAATATCTAATAAATCTAAAAAGTATTTTTCACGGTCGAAATTTCAAATACAATTTACTTTAGAAGAATTTACGTACATGCTAACCATCCAAACCATTTAACCACTCTCGACATCTCTCACACAGAATTCATTCAACCCGCAAAGTGGAGCTTGCAGGCGCGCAAGGGAGGCGGATTAAACAAAAGGTTGGATCCAATTTAGTAGCCGCCAAAAGCCACGATGAGGCAATTATTATGTCGTTAAAATTAGATTTCACGAAGGTGATTAACTAAAATTACCCTCTTGTAGAGTTAGAAGAGCTGCTTCACAATTTTCGGGCGTCGTCATCATCATCCTTCATGCTTGTTCCCGTACTCGTACTTGTGCAGTGCATGGTTACACTCGTATTTTATGAAAATGATGAGCTTTTATATTATTTTCCACGGCCGCGGTGGAAAAAAAGAGTGGAGCGAAAAAAATCTCGAGGTATTTTATAAGTTGTTACAGTAACATGATACGTACTTACTTTAACGGTTCAGCTTGTAGAGTTGCGATGGAATTGATTTTTTTTATACTTTCGCATGAGAGATGGTTAAAAGTAAGTTGAGATGATGGTAGCTGAAATTGTCTTTGGGGGTATGGAAACAAAAACGATGTGAAAAGTTAAGTAGGTTTTCATGATTGGAAGCTGTGCAGCGAAGTGGCAGAAAAATTATTAAGAACATTATTACATGAATATGTTAAGCTAATATTTTATTTAAAGCAATACAATATTCATAAGTTTAAATACTACTTAATTTAATCATTTCAAATCAACTGGTAACGTCATTAAAAGTTCGAATTTATTATGACAAAATGCTCAAAGTCAAAAGCGGTTTATTAAATACTAATCGTTATACTCGTATCTTTCTTAGTGACGTCATTAAGCTGCCTATAGTCGACACAGAAACGAGTGCTACCATGCTTTGTCTTTACTAGAACTTGTCGAATCGGCTTGGCTCCCTGTGTATCTATGTCTAAGATGCCAAATAAGGATCTAGCGAGACCACCCACGGCATTTATCGCTCTCTCCAGTGATGGAAATGTTCAATCAAGTACGAGCAGTCAGTCTGGTGGGATTCACGATCGCATAGCTGTTGCAACAAAGTCGCACCATTTAGCAGCATGTCTAACTTCGTCCAATACGGCGCCAGATCATAATAAGCCAAAATCTTCCATTCGCTTGATGACAAAACGGCATGTTTCAATGACTGAAAGTGCAGGCCGGGTTGGGTGCCAGTTGACGTCACCTTGATAGGGTTGGTCATCACTAGAGGAATCAGCAGGAGAGTCAACAGCAGTGACAAAATTGAAGTCCTCTTTCTTCTCGGATGATTAATTGGTTGGCGATTGATGAGGGCGACTGTTTGAGACCCCACGTCGGAAGACGGTTGTGCCTCCGGTTCGAGTTCTCCTTCTTCGGATGGGGTGTTCTCCGGCACTGACAACGGAGCCAGTCGGTGAATGGGCCGTCTCACCATTTCTGTAGCGGTTTTTATGCCAGCCACTCTAACATAGCCATCTGCCCCTTCGTGGGTTTGTACGATGCGCCCCATCGGCCATCTCATGGTGGGTGTGTTGTCTTCGTTCACGATAACTATTGTTCCGGGAACCACGTTGGTTTGGATCTGTCGCCACTTGACCCGATGTTGGAGCTGTGGCAGGCACTCACGCGACCTTCGATGCCAGAATTCATTTCTGAGCTGATTTACACGCCTCCATCGAGCACGGAGACTGCTGGTGACTGGCTCCACTTCAACATCCACCATAGCTGTGAGTGGTTCTCCGATGAGAAAATGTCCCGGAGTAAGCGCTGCCAGGTTGTTGGGGTCATCTGACATCGGGGTTAAGGGTCTCGAATTGAGGATGGCCTCCACTCCAACCACCAGGGTATGCAGCTCCTCATAAGTGGGAGCAGCCGATGAAGCGCCTCGGCGGAGCAAATTCTAGCCGACTTGACCGCGGCTTCCCATAATCCACCAAAGTGAGGTGCACGAGGTGGGATGAAGTGGAATTCTATTCCTTGGGTACTGCGTGAGCTGATCACCTTAGGCTGAGCCTCTGCCGAGAAGAGCGATGAAGACAATTTGCGTAGTTGGTTGTGCGCACCCACAAAGTTGGTAGCATTATCACAGCAAAGGTCCTTGCAGTGTCCTCGTCTCCCGATGAAAAGCCACAAAGCACCGATGAAAGCATCAGTGCTGAGATCGCTCACCGATTACGAATGAACGGCCTTGGTGGCGAAGCAACAAAAGATAGCGAGGTAACCTTACTGCGGCCGCACACCTCTGCCACGGTAGTGTATTAACAGGGGGCCGCAAAAGTCGACTCCCGCGGTAATGAAAGGGCGGGCAGGTCGTACACCAGGAAGACTTCCCATAATTTGGTCGAAAAGCTGTGCCCTCGCGTGAACACATCGCATGCATCGTCGCACAATTGATCTTGCCAGCTGCTTCCCTTTGATAGGCCAGAAGCGTTGTCTTGTCATGGCAAGCAGCGCCTGAGCTCCAAGATGGCAGTTGTCGCGATGGATGTCTGTCATCAGCAACCTTGTAAACGAATTCATGTACGGCAGCAGCATCGGATGCGTGGTCTCGAAACGGAGCTGCGAAGCCTGCAGCCTTCCGCCGACGCGCAGGACTCCATCCGAATCCAGAAAAGGAGCCAGCCCCGCCAGTGGGCTATTTTTGTTGACTTGCCTCTTGAGTTGAATATCCCGTAAGTCGTCTCGTTGAATGCATTTCACTATGACTACCAGGGCTCTGGAAAGTTCTTGACGTGTGACTGCTGGATTGCGCACTTGGGGAAGCTGAGAGTTTGGTCTACAATGCCCCACAAAACGCAGCACGTAGGTTACTACTCATTGCAGCCTTCGGAATTAGTTGCCGTGTTGAACCTTGTGCATGAAATGAATGTTCACCTTGGCTGCCGTTAGTGTGGTTGTGCTTTTTCTCCAACTCACAGGATCCTTTATGCTTGTATTCGGGCGGCCACTCAACCTCGGGTCTGCTCAGGAAAGGCGGTCTATGTAACCATAGCTCGCAACCACCTAGTTCAGCTGGTACCAAACCATGGGATAGGATGTCGGCAGGATTGTCTCGTGAAGTAACGTGACGCCATTCGTTTAATCTCGACAGCAATTGAATAGTCAAGGTACGATTTGCAACGAAGGTGTTGTAGGACGAGGCAGCAGAGTTGATCCACGCTAACACAATTTCAGCATCCAACCACAAGACATGGAAGACATCTGTTAGGTTGAGTGCCATTTTGACCCGCTTTGTCAGTTCTGCTCCCAGCTTTGCAGCACACAGTTCCAGGCGGGGAACCGTTAGCAGTCGGACACTAACTTGACCACCCCTTGATGTTGAGTGGACGTATATAGCGGCACCATATGCCTTCTCGGAGGTAACGCAGAAGGTATGTAACTGCAACTGTGCTGGCTTCCCGCAGGTACTAACGTGTCGGGGAAAACGAACCTTCTGAAATTATTGTAGTTCACTGCGAAACTGGGCCCACTGCGTGTGGATCCCGGCCGGCAGGGCTGCGTCCCAGTCCAGATCCAGATGCTACAATGCCTGCAGGAACAACTTGTCGGTCATAATAACTGGTGCCAGGATGCCCCATCGATCGAACATCCTGGCAATGTCGGAAGCGATCGTCCTTTTGGTGAATTTTACCTCAGCGAGGGCTAAATTGATGTGGATTTGGTATTCGCCCGCTTTCGGCAGCCAAATTACTCCCAAAGTTTTGATGTAGTCTTCTGTTCAGTAGTCTATCGAATCCAGTTGGACCTGCTGGTCCTCAGCCTTGATTGGTTGCAGAAGGCAAGGACGATTCGCGCACCACTTGCGAAAATGTATGCCGGCGCTCGCAAGTATTTTGCGCAACTCACTCTGCTTCTTAATTGCCTCAGTCAATGTGTCAGCCCCGGTCATGACATCATCATGTAGAAGTCATTCTGTAATGCTTGGCTGCCGTTCTGCTTGAGCTAGGACTTGAAGGCACTTGGTTGCGAGATACGGCGCAGATGTTGTACCATACGTCACGGTGTTCAATTAATAATAACGCAAAGGCTGAGATGGATCAGTGCTCCAAACCACTACATGAAACTTGCGATCGTCGGAGTGAAGCACTATTTGCCCATACATTTTTTCAATGTCGGCCGTGAAGACATAGCGTGGCATGCGGAAGCGCAGCAAAATTCCAAACAGATCATCCTGAATTATTGGTCCGGTGTGTAGAAGATCGTTCGAGGAGATGTTCGTGGCCGTTTTACTGGACGCGTCGAAGACCACTCTCAATCGGGTGGTACTACACTCCGGCTTCAGAACGCAGTGGTGTGGCAGAAAATAATGTACTTCCTTGCCTGCTGACCACTTGATTTCTTCCATATGCCCAAGTCGTTCGTACTCGTTCATTAATTCTGCGTACTGTAACTTCAGCTCAAGATTCCTTTCCAGTCTGCGTTCGATTGCAATGAATCTGCGTATGGCAACGTCCTGCGACCCGCCCAGCATTCCAGAGTCCTTTTTGAAAGGAAGTCGAACCATGAAACGACCGTCCGCCTCCCGTTGCATTGTCTGTACAAAGTGTGCTTCGCAAGCGCTTTCAGTGGTTGTTAATTTGTGTGTTGAGTCTGGCACTTCTTCCACCCCTCCAGAAACGTTTAATGGTCTCGCACAAATTGGTGTCTTCTGCCAGGATTCCACAGGTAACTGATGAAGTTTCAGGATTGCCGACCTTTCCTGCTACAATCCAACCGAGCAGTGTATTCTGAAGCACTGGAAGTTCGGGAAAAAATGCTCAGCACTCAATAATATGTAGATTTTGTCGGTCATATGAAAGCTGGGATCTGCCAGCTTAATATTCTTGGGAAGTGGCCATTTGGACACGTTCAGCTGTTGAGCGGGTTGTGGTGAGATTATTTTGTCCAGCACCTGCGCCGACACTTCCCTGGCATATCCAGTGATTTGAGACTGCAGCCTAAGCTTCACTGTTCCTTGCGCTCTCTCTGTTGTTCTGCCAACCGCTTCAATGAGCGTCGAATTGCGTATGGGATTTAGCCCAAGTCTTCGAACTGTATGCGTTGTTATCAAATTCATCTCGGAGCCTGGATCCAGCACAGCTCGACATTCCGTTGCTCTTCCATTGCTACCAATCAGCCTTGCCACAGCTGTGCTCAGGAGTACATATCCCTTTGAACGCGGGTTCAACACTGTAGTTAGAGAGAGTGCAGGTGCTTCCGCTTGGTGCTTACTTTCCTGTTGGTGTGCAGCTTTGTTCGGAGAATTCACCTTAGCTGGTTTCGAATTGGTCTCTCAACCCAAATGCAGCAGGTTGTTGTGTTTCCTGGCGCAGCCTTTGCATACTCTGGCGGAGCAGTTGACACAAAGTTTTTTGGCCTGTATAAATTTCGATCGTGTAGTGGCATTGAGCTTCAAAAACTCCGGACAGTAGAAGAGCGGATGCGTCTGCTGGCACATGAGGCATGAAGAAGCCGCCACGGTAGCCACCGTTGTTTTGATTACTTTTTTCCGGTTGTCAGGTGCCTTTGATTGGTGTCCGATCGTTTCGAGGGCCTGGAAGCGAGTCTCCGAAAATTGCAAAAAAGCCTTGAGCGATGGCAGTTCTCGAGGACTAGACAAGGTCTGCTCATAAACCGCATGAGTGGTCGAGCCCAGCTTCCTTGTTAACACATGCAAAAGTCGTCCATTCTGCTTCGTAGTTCTCTTCTGATAGAGCGAAATTCATTATCAACCGCTCAGCTTCTCCAGTGAGGTTGGCCTTGAGATACCATAACTTTTGGCAGTTGGCTATGCGTTGATTATCCACCATTTGTTCAAACAAGTCCTGAAAGGGTCACCACCGTAAGTAGTCTCCATCGAACTTCAGCAGTGTAATTTTGGACAGACATAGTTTGGGGCTCGTCAAATTGGGCATAGGTGTTCCGGGCGTGGTGTCGCAGTCACCCAATTCGGCCTCCAGCTGGACCAGCCAGTCTTGAGCAACTTCCTCTAAACTGGTATGTTCTTCCTGGTTGAAGCCCTTCAGGATCATCACTGAGCTCGCAAAGCTGATAATATTGCTCCTCCAATTGATCCCAGCTTCGTTGGACCGACATAATCTTGGCCTTATACCGCTGGCGTGAGCGTTGCGGTTGATTCAAGCGGGAGACCAAACGGCGAAAGGAGTCCGCCATCACTTTGTAGTGTCGAAAGATCTTGGAGACGACTGGATCACTCTGTGGTGGAATATCTGTCGGTTTCAATTGGCTGACATCCTCTGTGGAGCTCAAGCTATTCCGCTCGGACGGCCCTCCAGTATCATTTTTGGGGTATCTCAATGCCGACATTCTCTCAGAAAAGTGTCGCTGAAAGTCGATGAAATTGGCCTGCGTTGTCTCATACATTTGACTGGTGAAGTAGCTTTGCGATAGCGGTACATCTGGTAGTGCCCGTATTTGATTGTCCATCTTCTCAAATTCGTCCCATACGGACTCCAGCCACCGAAGTCGCTCCTGATAGTATTCTGCCCCTTGCTTTCATGCAATCGAGTACTTTTTGTAATTCAGGATTATTTTGTCCAACTCTTGGGACAGCGAACTTTGCTGTTTCGCCAGTTCCTCCATCGTTGGAAATTCTCTAGGTCGGACGAAAACTACCACGGGTTGTCACGGGAACGATTTGCACCTTGTTGTTTTTTTTTCTTTTCTCAGCGGTTGTTGAAATACCACTCGAGCCAAGGTTAATATTAAAAATAGAAATGTTAAAATAATAGAATGAAAATATTAAAAGATTAGAATATAAATGTAAAGTAAAAGAAAAATAAGCAAAAAAACGAAATGTGTAAAGATTAAAGTAAAAATGTAACGCAAAAATAGGCAAAAACGAAATGTTGAAAGATTAAAATAAAAATGTAAATTAAAAATAGCCAAAAACAAAAGAAAAGAAAATTACCAAGGAATGAATCGATCGCTGAGCGATAGGACAAGAATGGCACCACCTTTACAATTTTATCGCGACAAACGAAAGTATGCAATGAACTCTTTTTACGAGATTGGGCTGAGTCAACTGAACCACAACAAACTACAGGATCAAATGCACAATGATCTTCTATCAGCTCCACATTGAAGTCAATACATACTGTGTCGTCATCAAAAAGCCGATGTGGGATTTTGTACGGTCTTGAATAACACTGGACAATTGCCTGATATGGATCGTCATCGCTTTGAAAAACCATTTTTCACTTCATACAAGTTCTTGATGCTGGCGATCTCGCAACTTTCTACTGAACCTGAATCTACTGACCCTGCGCACAATATCAGAACAAAATCTCCAACTTTTAAAGTTAGACCCGTAAATGCACTTCTTGGAGAAATAGCAATTTTTCGTTCCAAATTTCGTACGTAAGTTATTGGGTATGTGAGCAGCGGTTTCTGGATTTCCAACCCAGCAAACTTGTGATTTTACAACCATTGTGCGATCGTACACACTTGTAATGTCCGTGAATTACAAATTAGAGCGAAAGCTATGAATTTGCATATTAATGAAAATATTCGCAAAAATCGTAATCAATGTTTGGGAATACTTACTGTAAGGAAGAGATGATACGAACGTTGGAATCAAACGCCAAATACCACTTTATTGCGGCCGGCGCAAGGAGTTGAAGAAACTCAATCACTCCATGTTTCCCAACGTTTGGGTTTAATTGGGTTGCTGGTACACTTTCCGGAAAAGCCTAGAAAACAGGAAAAGAACGTTTATACAAATGAGTAACATCTAAGAGTCTTTTATACCTACCGAAAGTACAACCGCCAGAGACCTCCAATCGTTATGGCATTCTACTCGATGTAACCGCGTCACGACATTCACTTTTAAACTACCGCGTTATGGCTTCAACAACACATCACCGACGAATTCAAACACATAGGGAAAATGACGCGACCACGATTTTTAATGTTTTTTCCAAATTCAAACATTTGGCACGATATAAACAAACACGGAACTGACAGAGTGTCAGTCACTTTGACATTCTACACCTGATGGACGAGTATACTAAAAAGGGAAATTTAGATTTCTATTGCCCGATGCACCCCAGTTGGGGGATCTGAATTGACCATCGAATCGCCTAGGGAAAAAGTTAACGGCTCGCCGGTTGAAACCGAGCCGATGAAAAATGCAATAAGGAAGAACGGCTCTTTCTCTTTTCTGGCGGGTTCAAGACGACAACGAGGACTAAGCGAGGATAGCGCTCTGAAACTTGGAAAAAATCAATCGAGGAAAGGAATTGCGACGGAGGAAAATTTCAACAGCGGAAAAAAATTTTAACAGCAATCCAACTAAGGGAGATTGGCGACATCAGGCAATAATAAGCGCGCTGGCAGAAAATTGCAACGCAGAGTACTTCGGGGGCCCCCGCTTAGGTAGAGTAAGTTAAATTTGAACTTCTTAATGCATTATAGTTTTGGAACTTTATTTGCATTTCGCCATTAAATATATAGTAGTTAGTGGAATATTTTTGGAAATTCATTTGCATTTCGCGATGAAATATATAGGATATAGTGAAATAGTGGAAGTTTTTGTGTGCTTGTTGAAGGAAGAGTAAGTTTGCCGCGCATATTAATTGTACATCTGGCTCGGGTGTGTTCGAAGGTAAATTTGCTTGCAGTTTGTTCAGGAATTTCTGTAGCGAAAGTGTTTCTTATTTAGTTTCTTTTGCTCGGTGTGAGTTACGCCGGAAAATCTGAGCCCGGCAAGTGTGCAACTGGTCACCCGGTGATTTTAATCTTCCCTAGTTAGGGAAGAGCTTAAAGAGTGATAGTCCGAGTTGTGTGAGGGGTGTTCGGCAGCCGCGTTCTCGCTTGGCAGCTTTTTAGGACCAGGGGATAAGCGAGTGGCGCCACCTACGACCGTCTTCGACGGCAAGCCGGGCCCGAAGTCCTTAGCCGATGGAACTCCCATGTGGAGGGTAACAGGGTACACCCTCCAGAGCACACGCACTGCTCTCTTCACTACAAGCGGACACCAATCACACATAACACCAACACCAAATCCAGAACAAAAAACGTTGGGCAAAATATCCTGGTATCGCCGATCGATGTCAGAGGAATTGAAAATTCACCAACACAAAATCCAAAGAATAAACGTTAGACGAAATATCCTGGACTCACCAATCGATGTCGCAGGAATTGAATCTCGCCAGGGCCTCCAAATGTTTGCGTCGGGACTCCTTTGTCCCGGCCAAATTAACAAAAAACACCTTCCGTTCGCGTAAATTTTATTTAATTATATCGCAATGAAAACAAGAGCTTGTTCTGAATTATTACAAGATAATTTGCATATGCAATTATTTAATGTCACGACACGATTGACACGACTGGCAACTCAAGACTGCCGCGCAAAAAATATAACTTCAAATCAAATGCAACATAATTGCTGCAAGTCATAACATCCATTCATGTAAAAAGTGCACACCATAGTATACTCAAATAGTATGCACACTCCATCAACCCTCCGGAAATATCCGAACACCAGCCGAACAGTGAGCCATAAATCTTCGGTAGCAGGTAGTTAGGTAAATGCTGACGCGAGGATTGGCGCGAATATAAACATATGGTTTGATGAGGGATTTCAGGATTAACATATCTCAAAAAATCAATAACTTTGCCGAAAAACAAATTCGTTCTATGAAATCTTTTAGTTTTTTATTAGGATCTGGCAGCACTTCCATGTTCTGAAATGTGTAAAAGAACACGTGCCTCGGAAATTTTGTTTGCATTTCGCTTTGTTTCTTGAGCGCGCCAGACGTGGGCTCAGCTGTCGTGCCCCGGATCAGCTGACGTGCCCCTGGGAAAATTCAAAAAGTGTGCAACACAGGGTAAATGAAAGGTGTGGGTACAAGGTGAATGTACTATAGTGCACATGCAAGCACGGACGCTCCCACGATTTGAGCTGACCATGCGTACATGTGCACTGGTCGCATGCAGCCACAGCGCGATACGATCATAGCAGCGCTTGCAATGTGCAATGTTCGCACAATGCAAACGACACCATGCAATGCATTCACATGTGGACGTTGCATATAGATGGGTGGCCATGAAGTCGATACGGGCAATGAAATGCTCTTATCGGTTTCATGGCAACGCGATATGACTGCAGCATATATTGTTGCAATAAAATATGCAAGCAAATTATGAATGCAACAGTTGCTTGGTTAAATTATGTTGAGTATTATTATGATTGATCTATATGTGGTATCTATTATTTGTTTAAGTTGATTTAAGGGTTTTGAATAGTTGAATGAATTGATTAATTTCTGAATTTTGTATCATGTATATTTTTTAAGATCTCTTAGCTGACTAGTAGGTTTACTTTCAATTCGAGGGGAATTCCCTTTTTGAATTCAACAATTATTATTTATTAAATATTTAATAATGAATAATTAATTTCTCACACATAATTGGGTATGGAACCAACAACTTTGGCGAGGACTCTCCACTTTAGTCCAGCCATCGGGCTGTAGCTTTTTGACGTTGCAGGGGTTCTTGCCGGAATGGAGAGTTCTCGAATGTAGACTCATACCATTTGGATCTTAGGTCAAACTGAGAGGGGTGCAAGGGGACACCATTCCCACTAGGGTGCCCCACCTCTTTTCTTGGGCCACAACATCCCTTGTCAAAAACGAGGTCGGCCCCTGAGCTGAGTAAGACAATAGAAAGATAGGTCTTCTTTTTTCTAGTTAGTCCGATGAGTTCCATTATTAATTCGTACATGTAAAATACTTTTTAGTAGACTTGGTGCTAGGGAAAAATAACCTGCCCCATAACGCTTCAGACAGCTAGCCTGCCAGCACATGTACAACGTCCCTAGATAATGACGTTTCCAGCTGAGCACTGATCCTTAGTTCGCTGAGGCAGCATTCAATCACTGCTGTCTTTTACGCACTTATAACATCATTTCAAAGAACGCAACAAAACCTGTGTTGTTGTTTTTGTAATTACTGAAAGTTAAATTGCCTTGCCTGTAACTCCCGTCAATATTATTCGATTTAAACAAAGCTCACTAAATGTGAGGAACTTGCGCAGAACTACATAAATTAATTATTAAATTTAAGGGTATCTGGTTGATTTTATCATGAAGTTACTTCATTTCAAGTAATTTAGAAGGAATAAGGTTAACAATAGACTGTAGCAAGCATAGAAATAGCAGTTTTAATTCTGTAAAGTTGTGTCCATAATTATATTCTATCTGTACTGTTATAACACATCATTGAAAATCATCCTAAATAGTCATTTAATACCCATGAAATAAAATTCAATAGTCATTATAAACGTTTTTTCACCAGCTATAGTCATTATATTAAAATTCTCCTACACTCAATCCATTCACAGATCAATTCACAATAATGCCTTTATATTACGCGCGATCGCCTCGTTGAGATCAATTTATTACTAGCAATGCGATGAGCCAATTTGGAATTTTATGAAATAATCGTGCGTCGGTATCAACAATCATTTCAGCATTTTACTTATTGCCAACTTTATGATCTTATTGTTTCAGATAATCCCATTTGATGGTTTGAAAAACGCTGAGAACTAGCGAATTAAATCTCACCATCCCCCACAGATTTTGCCCATAATGCGCTTCAAACTCGCAAAAACTGAGCCCTTCAGCCAACGGTAAGTTATCCTTACAACTTGCACTCATGATTATGACCACAATGCGATGTAATGGTGTGGCTACAAGCATCGTAAATATTTTTAATGAATACAATAAACATTGGCTAATAACAATAATCGTAATTTGCTTCGGATTAAGATGAAGGTGATAGTGTGGTGTTCGATTGCGCTGAGATTATGCATTAGGTGCAAGCATATTCCAAAGAAGAAATTAATATTTGAAGTGAGGGCGGGATCGATCTGACAGTGTAATAAAATTGTTCTTTAATGATAATCACTCCTGATTTTTCTGAAGAGAACCCGTCGTTACCAGAGTGATGAGAAAAAATTGACCATTTAACTTTCTTTGGTATTATCCACCGAATTTTATGTCTCAGATTAAGCAAAGGAGAGTTTTTACTTTCGCTGAGTAATGTTTAAAAACTCCACACTTGTAAATTTTAAAACCATCCCACATGGTATCACCACAGATTCTACTTAATATCCAGCTCTGTTAAATCTCCATTTGTAAATATTATCCCAAATTGTTCAATTATAGAAATTTTATTGATCTTTACAAATTACCCAGATTACATGACTAATCCGAGTTAATCCGCCGAAGTGAATATCAATTGATATGGGTACCATGTCACCTTCGGCGTGGACGACTTCGACTGTGCATGCCTACGCACTCATATGATGTGATGTGGAGACAGCATTGATAATATTTCCATTTGGTTGTCAACAACTGGAAATACAAGAATATTAATTTCAATAACATGATTGTAAAAACATCCAAACGATCGATTTCGAAATGATGTTAAGGAGCAGTAGTTGTCGCGAGCCATACCAAAACTGTTATGGATGCAGTGAACATGAATATAAAAATTTATTCTTTCTTGCATATAAATGGAAAATGTTCGCTAGCAATTTTAAAAATAGAATCTGAATTTCTTCAGTTCGGTGCCAGACATGTGATATAAGATATATATTTTTTTTTGTGGTTGGGAGGTGAATGCCATTTAGGCACAGAGTGTGGGACTCCCATTATCGCGAGCGACTGGACTACATACTAAACACCTCCCCTGTCAACCGGAGTACCCAGTCTGGAACCCTTTGACACATTACTTCGGGCCAAGGCTCGTATTGTTACGCCATGAGGTGCCTTCAAGTCGGAGTATCCCTCCTCTAGGGGGAGAGAAGAGGAATTTCCAGGCCCTAACGTCCCCGGATGCTGTGAGTCCCTTATATATTTTAGGAGTGCCCGAACATAATTGAACACATGGTTCCATTTGTCAATCGATCCAAGCATCACCGAAACTATACTATCCAGGGTGGACTCTCCAGTCTACCTGTAAAGGTCCCGTCACAGCCTGTCCCATTTTTTGCATGCTAAAAATTTGCGGCAGGCATTGTCTTCCTCTCCTGGGAAAAATCGATCATCAGGGCACCGTGACTTACAAATCTTGTGCAAATAGGACTCAAAACACCTATGCCCGCTCAAAAGCTGGGTCAGACAGAAGTCAGTCTCACCATCCTTCGATTAAGCTACGGTTCAAAGTGTAAACAGATTCGACAACCCAAGGAAGGATGAAACGCACAGTTCGCCTTACCTTCGTGCAATTCACGCAAGGTTGAGTGAGCTCTGTCTCTCCCCCCGAGCAACCGTCTCTCTCGTGTCCTCGCTTCGATGCAAGTAAGCGCGGTGCTCTTTAACAAGGAAGGCAACGGGTATCACGCCTGCAATAACTCTCACCACTGAATAAGAAACTATTGGATATGAGGATGAAATCTTCAGTGATCCTCTTCTTTGTACCTGTGCCAAGCGTTTTCGGTATAGCTCCTTATTTAGAGCGTCCCCTCATATTTCTGCTCCACACAGTAGCACTGACCCTACAGCACTCATCAAGAGGCATTTTCTTGATGGGTTGGGTCCCCCTTCTCAACCGTGCTCCTCATTTACTCAAAGAAACTCATCTTCGAGTTGATCAGAAGTTCGAGATACTTTACCACTGGCTTTGATTCGATTAGTATGTCTCCAATTTCGATCATCCTTACTCTAACCTATGAAAAATCATCCAGTCCCTCACTCGGCACATTAGCATTCCCAGCCTACGTTGCGCTTGTTCAACGGTGTGTCTAGTGACCAGAGCCGCAACATCATACACATAGCCAATCAAACGTGACTAATCTGGCGTCTCCAGCCTCAGTAGCTCGTTGTGAGCCACATTCCACAGATCTGGCCCACTCAATATTACTTCCATCCCTCGTTAGTTCTGTGTCATGTCGTAAAGCAGGCTTCAGTTCTTCAGGTAGACCCCAAGAAATCATACGAGATATTCTGGAACTTGAAAAGGGTTTTCCAGCGTATCCAGAGTTGAAGGCGTTCCTAACAACGAGTGACACCAACAGGACCACCCGTTGCTTGGTGCGCACTCACAACCTCTGCAATCGCGTCAGTGGTTGAGCGAGGTATTATACGGTCATTCTGCCGGGGAGATAAATCTCTGTCAGTGAGTTTTCCCCGCATGGATTTTGTAGCAACCGTGGAAGTCACCGCAGTTGTAGAGATTAAATTTTAGCAGACGGGCGAGTAGCCCGGAGTGGCATACTGACGCCGGCTAGCGCTCAGTCATGTTGCGGGTCTTCTGGAACACCTTCTGCTCGTGCTGACTACCCTACACATAAAAACTAACACAAAAGGAAACGGGCGGGAGAGGAGTAGGTCATCCTGAGAAATGAAAGATTACTGTTAATTAAAACATTTTGAGCTCTTTAATCAATTTAAACGGCATGTTCCACCAACTCTAACTCAAATTACACAGGCAAATTAGCATAATAAACAATCTAATGCATTCAATTAATAAAGTCTACCCCTCTTTCTACTTAAGATCGACCTAAATCGATGTACTTAAATAACTTAAGCAAGCAAAAAGAAAATTGAAACCGCACATAAAAAATAATTTTCTCAAAATAAAATCAAATTTTCAGGAATTAAAAAAACAAGAATTTACTCACCATTTTTGTGCTGCCAAGCGCTCTGCAACAGAAACAAGTTGGGTAAACAGACCTACGCTCATGTCAGAAGGGTTTTGTATTCAATTTACAAAATGCAGTCACCAGATCGAATCACATCAAGAAACATGTCAAAGACGATTTTATTGGAGAAAATATGAAATACGAAGATCATACTATTATTAACAAAGTTGAACGGATTTCGACTTCTGAGGTTTTTGGTATTGGTATACTCATAAATATCTCCCTTGATAATTATTTCACATATCCAGCCACGACGGAGGAAACACATTTTTCATGTTTTTACCCCCTGTGCCCCACTGAAGCAAAAACTGGCAGTTTAACAACTGTTTTGAAAAGCTCCCATGAAAACTTTTATTTCATACTCATATCAGCTACGTTTGATGAATTTTTTTTTTCAGGGGCCACTCTCCTGTACTGTTATCATCGATTAATGGCCAATTTTTTCGAATCCTAGAATGGTTACAAAACCCTTCTGCTAGGAGCTCTCTCCCGCCTCCTTGACTTGTTACACTTATAAGCATTAATTGTAGGTACTGATCTACAGTCATTCATTAAATTGAATCAAGTGTTCAAAGCATGCACCTTAAACGTTGAAGTTGGGAAAAAATAACTCAAAATTATTCAATCTTCGCATTCAAAACAGCCACTTTCTTGTTTTACGATTACTGATACCACCAGCTCAACCGATTCTCAAAGATATACATGACACCTATCATTCCTGAAATTTACATGCAAATCCTAGCAAAACTGTAGTGTCTGAGTCGGTAAAAAGCGCGTGTTGTTCCATAGCCATATGTTGCCATAGTAATAAATGCAGCGCATATTGTTCCATAGTAATACGGGAAAATTCAAACCGCTATAACTTCGCTAAATATGATTCAATCTTTATGAAACTTTCAGAATAGATCAATCTTATAAACAGTCATCTGTGTACTGAATTTCATTGAATTTAAGGGCACCGTTAAGATTTTATTCAAGAAAACATAAAATGGATAAATCATACTATTACTAACAAAGTTGAGTGAATTGCGACTTCACGTATTTGTTGTTGTTGTACTCATCAAGACCTACATTCTCGATTTTTTTCAGATTTTTCGGATCACAGGTGTCCAATCGCGAGGGGGGGGGACACAAATTTTTCGTGTATTTCCCCTCCCTGTGCGCCCCTCGAAGCAAACTTTGCCAAACAAAGACCTGTTTTGAAAAGTTCTCATTGAGACCTTTCATTTGATACCCATATTGGCCACCTTCAATGAAATTTTTTTTTCGAGGGGTCACTCCCCTATATGGGGAGACCCCCCTTAAATGCCTTATAAAATTTTTTTAATATTTGAACTTTGAAGAGATCACCACTTTACACCTACATACAAAATTTGATGTTTCTAGCTTAAGTAGTTTCCGAGAAAAACTGCTGTGACACACGGACGGACGGACGGACGGACGGACGGACAGACAGACGGACAGACGGACAGACAGGACGCGATTTTAGAAGGGTTTTGTAAAATTATTTTACAAAACCCTAAAAAGGAGGAGGAGTTACAAAAATCAAGTAATCTATAATTAATTTCAACTTAAGATGAAAACATGGACGAACTGCCACTAATGTTGTTTGTTTTGTTAATTTTTCTTTCGATAGTTTTCTTCCACTTTCGTAACTCCGGCACTGGCTTGTCTGAATGCTTTTGAACTGAACTTTCCACTTGTATTTCTGGCACTGTACCTTCATTTCTCTTCAATTTAAATTAACTTATACGTCTTGATATTCACTATTTTTTTCGTCACTCCTAATTAATCTTTTTTCATATCAGGTTTTTTAATTTTTTTCATTCACAGGTTTTGTTTATTTCTTCATTATCGAAGCTAAAATCTTTTTGCGACACATTTTGAATTGTAATTATGTATCCAAGTTAAAATTATAATCGTCCAATTGAACTTACGACCACTAAAACGTTTTCCAGTGAAACCCAAATTAAAACCTTCTCCCCAAAATCCCAAGTAAAATTCACTTCACGTTCATCAAACTTTCTACTCAAATTCCAAATTAAAATTCACTTCACGATCATCAAACGTTTTCTCCAAATTTAAATTCACTTCACGATCATTAAACTTTCTGCTCAAATTTCAAATTAAATTTTTTTTTCCCTAAACTGCCAAAGAACATCTCCCTCTTTTCAAAACCAATCAATCAGCCAATCCAATCAACTCAAAAAACCAATCCCGCAATCCTTTCCTTCTCCAATTCCCACTGTCGTACCCGGGTAACGTAATCGAAGTTCAATACGCTTCGATTCCGTTAACCACACATCTTTTCCATATCATCAAACTCAACAATTTCCATTTTACATAAATGGTGATTTGCCTAACTATGATATCGTTTGGTTATAGGCAAATCGTCATATACAAGAAAAGAGTTGCTTTTTGTTTTCCTGCGCTCGGGAGAACTTGAACCTAGTGCCCCAGTGGACCCCACGGTCGAGAAACTACGACGCTACCACCGGAGCTACCTTCTGTTGATCTTCCATTCATCCAATTAACAACATCCATTGTGAACCTTTCTTAATGGGCATTGAAATGAAATTTACTAGAAGGGATGCTTGACTGAGTTTTTGTTAGTATAACAAATAAAATTTGTTAATGGGAGATATGTTAATGAATAAAGTTAGTTAGTATGAAGGGAGGAATAAGGTTTTGTTAGTGAAACTATCTCGAATGAAATTTTGTTAATGGGAAGTAGTAATTTAATAATTATCATTATTATTAATACATTTTTTTTTGGAAAAAAAAATATTAAGAAGGCAGAATCAATAAATAAGGGAAGTAAAAATTAGATGTAAATCGAATAACTTGAAAAAAAATTAAATATACAAAGAGAAGGGTAGAAGTGCCCAAAAGAAGGCGGAGATGTTACGGAGGCCATTTGAAGTTGCGGATGGGAGATGCTGGAATTTGCAACAGTTTCTCTAGCACTTTCCCAGCTATGTCTATTATGCATAACGGATAAAAGAATTTCCCTTCCTCTTGCTACTCAACATGAGATTTGTCACCTTCCATTGCACAGGGAAAGCGCCATCCCATAGGCAAGCGTTGAATGTGCTGAACAGAAAATTAGAGTAATGGTGACAGACATATTGGAACACATCAGCTGAAACACCATCTGGAAATAGAGCCTCCCTTGTTCTCAATGAAAGGTCTGTTTCTGCTAGTTCTATCTGAGTGAAGAATTGGCACTCAATTGACGCATTATCTCATCCATCCTTTTCTCTTCATGTATGCCAGATGTTAGTAGGGCACCAAGCTTCCGCGTAACTAGCTTGTAGCCAAGGCCCTATGCAGGCATTTCCTGGCGAACTTAGATGCTGCTGTCCTATTGCATGCCTCATCATGGTTTTGTGCCCATAGAACTTCATGCCGAAGATTGTGATACTCTTCTTGATTTCCAGGGATTTAAGTTATCTACACTGGAGGCCTCCGTGCCAAGACTTTTGACGGTACATGGTGCTCACAGTTAAGTTAACCACATCTTGAAGCTGCCAGCTCATATATCCACTGTAAATCACCCTGCAGCGGAGTACCTGCTATGAGCACCTCAACCTCTGTTCTTCTAATATTCCACTCAATTATAAAAAATCGAGAGCAGGTACTTCGGGAGACTTCATCATGGATCTCAAGCAGAACGTACTGATGATCGCTGGCTGGGTAGTCCTCTAAAACTCTCCAATTGTGTATCCTCCGTACTAAGGACTCGAAAGTGAATGTCATCTTGGGTAGGTTCCTTCGCAGCCAATCAGGCGGAAATTTGGCATATTTCTCGTGACTAGTATGTCAAACGTCTTCCAAGCTGCCGTTTCTAGGATTCGTTTTTGCAACGTACATATCTATTCAAAGTACCCTCCAAAGCATTAAGCTTGGCTTTCAAAGATAACATCGGCTCCTCCAGCACTAGGAACACACAAAAGAAAGTGGTCCCTGAGCACCGAACTCACATGAAACCATTTCCCCCTCCACAACTCGCCACCTGGAAATTAATGTTCCGAGCCCAGATGATGGCAGTACCAGTTTCATCAGGATAACATTATGCCGAACTTTTATCGTGGTATTGCTCACTCAGCAGCAAAATTTTGGCTTCCTTATCCCTCGCCAACAGCTATAGGTAAGTAGTTCGTCTTGTTTATTTTCTTGTGAGTCAATAACGATGAAACAGTCATCCACATATTGTCTGTAAAATATTACATTGAATCTTTTGACAACTTTGGTTATAAAGGCTTCTTCCAAAGGTTGTAAGAATATTTCTGACATTATTGAGGACATTGGATGTCCCATACCCAGACCGTCCCTGACAGCTTTTAAAGAAACAAAGAGAATTGGCCTGCGAATATCAAATAAACTAAATTATTGAGTATAAACTTTGCTTTATTTTATTGTTTGTATATAATGGAATTGGATTATATCTGTTTTATCGATTAAATAAATAAATAAAAGACCAGGAGGAAAAAGGAAGGCGAATTCCATTATGGCGAAGTTGATCTAATACCGTTTCAAACAGTACACGTGGACCACATTAGACCCTTTCCGAAGAGTCCACTTGGGAACCAAAATGGGATAGGAGTCAGTGATCCATTCAGCAAATACGCTATATTACGAACCATGAAGATAACGAGAATGCAAAAAATCTTGAAGGTTTTGGATGAATTGACGTCTACCTTCGGCATGCCGGCCAGATGCTTTCAGGACTAAAACTATTGAAGAATATTGTAATGAGGATAATATACAACATGTGAAATTTGCGGTATGATCTCCGAGAGCGAACGGGCAGGTTGAGAGGGTTACTCAAGCTGTCTTAAAAATGTTAACGACGTCAACGAATAATGAACATAAATGGGATACTCATGTACGAGCCTTACAGTGGTCTATAAACACTTCGAAAAACTGCACGACGAAGCGAAGTCCACACGAGGTTGTTTTCGATTACAAACTACGAGATATCTTGAAGAGTAAGCTGATTTTGGGTTTGCAGCTATGTAAACAAACTAAAAATAACCTTCAAGAAATACGAATCCGAACAGCGAGTGAAGTAAATGCAAAACGGCAAAAATAGAAGAGACGATTTGACAAGCAGTACGAAGTGTACAGTCTAGTGGTAGTCGAAAATAAGCCCGTGAGTACAGGCTATTCTCGAGAAAATTGAAAACACGCTACAGGGAACCATATATCGTGAATAAAACTAGGCAACGACGGGTATTTGCTAGAAGACATCCCGAATGCGCTCAGGATGAACCGACCGTATTCAGCGGTGCACGCATCAGATATGATGAAGCAGTAGTGCAGCCTACCGCCCGATAGCGAAGTGATGATTATCAAACTAATGGTGAGGACACCACAAACTAGCTAGTTCTCCCAACGAATACCTTTTTGGGTATCCGTTGTTCGTCCATACGATTCATGTGTCCAGCCCATTGCAGCTTCCGCAGTCTTACAATCGTTGAGACCTCAAGTTCATCAAAAATTTGCAGCTGATGGTTGTACCAAATTCACCATTTGTTCCCGTCTAGCTTCGCTCCGATTATTCGCCTCAGGACCCGTGGCTCAAAGGCGTTCAATATATTTGCGGATGCTTGGGTTGGGGTCCATGTTTTTCACCCATAGTATAACACAAGTCTTATAATAGATTTGTATACTTGGAGCATTGTTTTCCTGTGAATGCAGCTGGTCTTCAAAATTGTCAAAATTGAATAAAATATTTTATTTGCAAAATGTATTCTTCGGAGTATTTCATCTCTTTCATTAGCCGCTTTCATTATTTTGGCGCCTAAATACACAAATTTGCTACAATTTTCTACACTGTATGCCTCAAGTGTGATATTTTGGGTATTTGAGGTATTTTTCCTCGACTGCGTCATGAGCTTTGTTTTATTTTCATTGATTTGTAGCCCTACTAGTATTGCTTCGCTGTCGAGTTTCAGGAAGAGTTCTTTGGCAGTTGTTAATGACCGTGACAAAATATTTATGTCGTCTGCATAGGCTACTACTTTGCTCGACTTGAATAGTAATGTACCTCGCGTATCGACAGGTAGCTTCCATATGACGTACTCCAGAGCCAGATTGAATAGCAATGGGGCCAGCCCATCTCCCTGCTTTAGTCCGATATTTGTGTCAAAGGCATCAGTGAGTTGATTCTTGATGCGGAATTGGGAGGTCGTCGACGTCATTGTCATTTAGGTAGAATGGACTAAATTGGCTGGGATGCCAAAGCAAAGCATTATTTGGTACAGTACGTTACGATCAATGCTGTCGTATGCTTGCTTAAAGTCAACGAAAATTTGGTGTGCGTCTATGTTGAACTCCCTGCGCTTTTTAATTACCCGCTTGACTGTAACCAATTGGTCTATTGTCGATGTATCTGCTTTAAAACCACCTTGATACTCCTGAATATTACTGTTGGCGTATGACCAGAAAATTTACAGAATTCAATTTGACAAATGATGCAATCATCACATTTAGGAGTAATCAAAATGAAACACTTTAAGCTCCCTATTAAATGCTGATATGGGTATTGCTTACAAACATCTACAACTTTTTCTAGTTTTATATTACTTTCAACGGGAGTATCAACAACATTACAGTTTGTCATACTAAATTTGCTTAAAATATGATCTACAAGCTTTTCTTGATCTAGCGAAATACAGCCATTCTCATACATTTTTACCCTCATACACAAGCATTGTTTTAACTGCCCCAAACCCTTAATTTTAAATTTTGACCTTAGATTAGTTTTCAATTTCTTAACCATGTGACTACTGTTTGAAAAAATCATCTACAAAAAATGCTATTATGATCTGCTCCTTTTTACATCTTTTTATATATAGACATAGTTCTAACTTTGACTTAAAAAAATTCAATTTTAATAAACAATCATTTACTCTTTCAATCCAAGCCCTGGCTGATTGTTTCAAACCATGAATTGCACGATTAAATTTGAAAACACAGTTTTCTTTTTAATTCCAACTAGGCGGCACTTGCCTATAGACATTTACATGTAGGTAACCATTTAGGAATGCTGTAGGTACATCTAAGTAAGTAATTTCAAAGTTAAGTTTGACACTTAAAGCAAATAAAAGGCTTAATGTAGAGTAACGTGGCACTGGTGAGTATATTTTAATGTAGTCTACGGCTTTTGTTTTGGGGGAAACCTTTTGCGACCAGTCTTGCCCTTTACCGCACACTATTATCGCTTTCGTATTTTTTTTTTGAATACCCACTTACACTGCACCACTCTATCAGCTTCTTTCCTATATACAAATGTCCATGCTTGATTGTTGTCGAAAGCCTTCAGTTCATCTGTCATCGCCTGTCTCCACTATTCCTTATCTGGTCCATTCACTGCAGCTTCATAACTGATTTCTTCATCGTATCATTCCAGGTTGTCCTGAATACATAGATAAGTTATACCATACCTTTCTACTGGCTTTCTCCTGCGTCTAGTATCCAGCTCCATCTGAACTTCATCGTCTATGATAGACTCTTCTTCAGCCATAGATTGATAAGAATCATCTTCGGAAATCGATGACTCATAAAAGTATGTTGAATCATTTGGATCTGAAACTGGATCTTCTGATAAATTTTCATCATCTTCTAAGTTTCCATCGTTCCCTCAATTTTCTTCACAATTATTTGCTATTATCTGCGCTGTGTTCGACTTCGCATTTTCCATAATAATAACATCGCTGCTCGTAGTATTTTTTTTTAGTTTTTTGGTTATAAAATCTATATCCTTTTAAGTTATCTGGATAAATTCAATTTGTCAGCCTTCTTATCCTATTTTTGTCTTTGTATTTTAGGAACATGCACCATTACCTTACTGCCAAAAACTCTAACGTGGCTTCGGTCTGTTTTCTCACCTGTCCACCTCTCAAAAGGTTCCATCATACCTAAACTGGCGGCTGGCGTTCTATTCTTTAAAATTACTGCAGTATTAACTGCTTCATCCCAAAAACTTTTGACGAGGTTCGCTTCAAACAACTAGCATCCTGCCGGTTCAACTACAGTTCTGTTGAACGTTCTGCTTCGGAGCATGAGGGTTGGTCTTCTGATGGACAATACCAACTTGTTTTAAGTAGCTTTCCATCTCACGCGAACAGAATTTACCTCCATTGTCGGTCCTCAATATTCTTATCTTGTTTCCAGTTTGATTCTCCACTAAGCCTCGAAATTCTTTGAAATGCTGGAAAACCTGGTTCTTTTCCTTCAAGAAGTAGACAAAAGTGATTCTGCTGGCATCATCCAAAAACAGGAGAAAATGCTTTGTCTGACCAATTGACCTAGTCTCCAACGGCCCGCATAAATCTGAGTCTACTACATCCACTACTTTTTCACTTCTAATGCTAGCTGATGGGGAAGGGAAACGTGTCTGTTTTTCCTCACAGCACACTTCACAATTCTGTATTTGTATGTCAGCTTTCTTGTCAAAAGGAACTCCTACTATAGCACCTTCTTTCATTTTTTGCAAGGACTTACAATTTATATGTCCTAACCTTTTATGCCATGTTGACATCGCCGATAAAGAATTCTCAAATTTTTTTGTGTTTAACATGTACACATCATTTACCAAATTCGCTGTACCAATGAGCTCATTCACTTGGTTGTATATCAAAAAGACATTCTTTTTGAACACTACGCTTTTGCCATTAACTATAAGTTGGCTTACGGACAATAAGTTTGTCGTGAGATTAGGAATGTACAATACATTCTTCACAATCACATCATACTGAGAACTGTTTACGCATGTCATTATTTGTGTTTCAACAACACTAACTACAGGCACCGTCGTTTGATTTGCCACTACAATTTCTTTGTTTTCGTGCACTGGTCGGAGTTGGAATAAACAATTTTGATTTGACGTCATGTGTGCGCTTGCGCCTGAACCGACGTACCAGTCTTCTGTGCTATAACAGCCGTTGAAAAATGGCGCACTAAAAACATGCAATTGTTTATTTGCTTTTAATTCAGGACACTTTTTTTTGTAATGGCAGATTTTCTTGCAATTATAAGACTTTATTTGCTTGCTGCTGGCTGACATATCATTTGACGTTGACATTTGTTTGGGGTTAGTGTGGCCACTTTTTGGCCACTGTTGTTTCGTCCAAAATGCAGAGTCCGTACCGGTAGTGCCAACCTCCGAACACATATTAAGTAACTTTGTTTTTATGACATCAGCACTAATATCGATTCCAGAATATTCTATCACCATTATCATCGGTGAATACTTATCTGGAAGTCCAGCCAAAAGTAATGATCCAATCAACTCGTCTGCGATTTCAAAACCTGTCCTCTTCACTTGATGTGCTGTCTCGGCCATATGTGATACAAAGGATGTCATGGATTTATGTTCAAAGCAAACTTACTTTTCGTTGATATCCCATGTCATCAAATAACTGTTTGAATTTATTCCACACACCGTCCACTGTAGTCTCTCTATCTAACGAACAGTCAATAGTCATTACGAGTTTAGCTTTGGCTTTCTTCATCTCAGTTTCACTGATAGTCGCCGACTCATTTTCAATGTCAATACCCTCAAATACCAAAAAATTGCTTGTTGCGAAGCCCAATTGTCATAATTTTCGCGTTCTTTGAGTTTTGGCACATTTACTAAGTACCCCGACGCCGACACTGTAGCGGATGTCGGTGGCGGTCGATGTTTTATTCTTTAAATGAAATACTATATTTATAACAACAAACAATAATTTTATTTTAACAAAACTTTAGAATATTGCGCGCGTGAACGAGTGCTCGCCGTATCGTGACGTGAAGCGTTCTGTTTCTTCTCTGCATTTCCATCCTTTATATATCCGCGGCGATGATAGCGTTGTGAGAGATTTGGGATGCTCGCGGTTTTTCCCGGACTAATTGCACACGGCGTTTCGTCATAACTTTGCATGTGCGGAGGATTTCCTAATTATCCCTTTTCGGAGAAGACAGGGTTTGAGGATGATGCAAGGACGTTATATGCGGCGACGTGTGTTTATTGCCGTATGGGAAACTTTGTGTATCGTTGCCGCCACATCACCCCCTTACCAGTGATGAAGTCACGTTGAAGATGAGTGCATTACGATTTACTGGGATCCGGCTTGGTAGCGTTGTACGAAGCGAACCCGTCGTTCTGATGGTCGAAGTTTCTGTTGCTGCTGCTCTTGTAGCTGCAACCTTGATCTTTCTGTGACAGGGTTGTTGATAGGATCTAGTTAGGTTTCCGTCTGTTGATTTGTCTCGTTGCTGATAATGATTTCATGGTCTTCTGGAGTCATCTCGTTCAAGGTGTACGCGGGTTTTACTCGGTCGATTGATACCGTGATATCTTTTCCTCTAATCCTTTTGATAAAAGTCTTTTCGCCACGTTTGATTACCTCATATGGGCCATCGTATGGCATTTGCAAAGTGGTTTTGACAGTATCATGTTGTAAGAAAACGTGTGTTGTTGTAGCAAGGTCCTTGAAAATAAACGGTGTGCGTGCACCATGTCGGCTTATTGGCACTGGTCTTATTTGCTCGAAGTGTCGTCGTAACTCCTTGATGAATTGTGCTGGTTCGTTGTCTGCGCATGCAGGTTCGAAGAATTCTCCTGGAAGGCGTATGGGTTGTCCATCTCAAAAGGAGATGCACCTAAGTCTTCGCGGATAGTTGCTCTGATGCCCATGAAGACGCTGGGTATGATTTTAGTCCACTGTTCATGCTGGTGGCATCGAATCGCTGCTTTTAATTGGCGATGAAAACGCTCTACCATCCCATTGGCTTGGGGATGGTTTGAGGTTATTCGCAAATGGTTGGTGCCCGAAAGACGATTGAGAGAACGAAATAAATTCGATTCAAACTGGCGCCCTTGGTCGGTGGTGATTCGTAGTGGAGTTCCAAAACGGCTTATCCATCTTTCCCAGAAGGCTTTAGCGACTGTTTCAGCTTCCTGGTCGTGAATTGGTATGGCCTCTGGCCAACGTGAGAGACGGTCCACGCAGGTGAGACAATATCATTTTCCTTCTGATATCGGCATGATTATAATATCTATATGCACATGTTCGAGTCTCGTGGAAGGTGGTGCGAAATTTCCTAAACGCGCGAACGCATGCCTGGTGGTTTTCGATTGCTGACACTGGATGCAAGCTCGTGCCCATTTGCGGCAGTCCTTCTTAACAGCTGGCCAGATGAATCGTTGTGCGACGAGCTTCGCAGTTGCGTTTCTGCCTGGGTGAGAGTGGCGATGTATGGATTCGAATGCGGCTCTCCTGAAAAGTGGTGTGATATACGGTCGGGCTTTTGCTGCTGAAGTGTCGCAGAAAATTTGAGCGTCCGTTCCTGGGACATGCATTTGCTTGAGTTGCAAAGACGTTTCCGAACGTAAAAGAGCTTTTAGTTCCTCGTCGTTCTCTTGTGGTTTTGCCAACTCAGCGTAATTGATGGGTGCTTCAATTGCCTCGATTCGCGACAGAGCATCGGCAACGATGTTATCTCTTCCCGAAATGTGCCGAATATCGGTCGTAAACTGGCCAATGAAGTCAGGGTGCCGAGCTTGACGAGGAGACGTCTTGTCGAGTTTCTACCGGAGGGCGAATGTCAGCGGCTTATGGTCTGTGTAGACGGTGAAAATCCTTGCTTCTATCATGTGCCGAAAGTGCTTGATAGCGAGATAGATTGCCAATAATTCTCGGTCAAAAGCGCTGTATCGGCACTCGGTTGGACTGAGTTCTTTTGAGAAGAAAGTGAGTGGTTCCCAATGCCCATCAACTCGTTGTTGCAGAGCTGCACCTACGGCAATGTCAGAAGCGTCACAAAATACTCCCATTTCTGCACCGACTTTAGGGTATGCAAGGAGCGTTGCTTGCGCTAAGTCTCGTTTCGTTTTTTCGAACGCTTCTTCGGCTGCTGGTGTCCACTGGAGCAGGGCGTTCCCTTTTATTTTATCGTGCAGCATGTTGTTTAACGGTGCCTGTGTGTTTGCGCAACTTGGCATGCCAATTCTGTAAAAATTGATCATGCCCAGATACCGACGAAGTTGCTTGGCGGTTGTTAGTTGAGGGAAGCTGAGAATCGTTTCAACCTTTTCCGGTACTGGTTTGATGCCATCATTGGAGATGAGATAGCCAAGAAAGGGTAATTCTTTGGTGCTGAACTTGCATTTTGACACGTTGATAATTATGCCGTATTTTGCCAACCGTGTGAAAACTTCTCTTAAATGCTCCAGGTGTTCCTCTGAGGTCTCGGCCGTCACTAAAATGTCGTCCAAATATGCGAAGACAAAGTCCAGACCTCGAAGTACTTCGTCCATGAACCGTTGGAAGGTCTGTGCAGCGTTTCGGAGTCCGAAGGTCATGAATGGAAATTTGTAAAGACCAAAGGGCGTTGTTAATGCCGTTTTATGGATGTCCTCTTCAGCCACGGGTATCTGATTATACGCTCTCACCAGATCGATTTTCGAGTATACCTTCTTGCCGTGAAGTGCCTGTCCGAAGTCATGGATGTGCCTGATCGGATACCTATCTGGGACTGTGCGTGCATTGAGTGCACGATTATCTCCGCAAGGTCGCCAACCTCCATCCTGTTTTGTTGCCATGTGTAAAGGTGCTGCCCAGCTGCTAGATGATGGACATGCAGTGCCGAGTTTAACAATGGCGTCGAATTCCCTGCGTGTAGTGGTGAGTCTTTCAGGATCTAATCGACGAGGTTTGCTCGTTGTTGGAGGCCCAGGCATCGTTTGGATGTAATGCCTGGTATTATGACCTCTCTCTGGAGCGCGGCCATCGGGGTGCGTGATATCCGTGAATTCTGCAAGAATCGCGTGATATAAGGTATCACCAGAAACGACCTTGATAGTAGGTGTGTTGGTGCGAAACACACGACCTTTTGAGGTTAGTCGCGTTGCCTTGTCGATGAGTTGGCTTTCTTGAATATCGATCAGCAGTCCAAAGTGTGCCAAGAAGTCAGCTCCGATGATCGGTTTGGTGACGTCAGCGATGACGAAGTTCCATGGAAATGTGCGCCGCAGGCCAAGGTCGAGTGATAACGCTGTCATTCCGTAGGTAGCTATCGTGGATCCCTTAGCGGCTGCAAGTTCATACGAAATCTTCTTGAGTGGGCTTTTGATTGCTGATCCAGGGAACACGCAAAGATCGGCGCCCGTATCGACTAGGAAGTGTTTCTGACTTCCCCGGTCCACAATAAATAGGCGGCGTGTTTTTTGGCTAGAATCGCTGGCCGCCATTAGCGATTGTCGTTTGCGTTTCCCGACAGTTTACATGGTGATCTGCATTTCTTTGCTTCGTAGCCAAATCGGGAATGGTACCAGCACAAGCCCTCTGCGTCCTGGTGATTCCGTGCTCTTGAATTACTACGATTACCTGAGTTTGATCGTCTGTAATCTTGGCGGGAAGGGCGACTCGTCGATCGCAGCATTTCTACTTCTTGCTGCAATTTTCCCATCTGCTGATTTAGGCTCAGTGTGAGCTGTGCAAATCTTGCTCCGAGCTCAGCTTCGAATAGTGATGTTGCTGGCGTGATCTGAGCTACGTGGGATACTTTGCTCCTAGTCAGTAATATGATCGCGTCTGCAAGTTCGGCTGCTTTGTCGAGAGGCTGGTCCTTCTGCGTGGCCATAATGGCTTGCGTCTGCGCCGGCAAGCGGCTGGTCCAGATCGTCCGTATGATTTCCTCGTTGAACGCATTGCCACCAAGAGAACGCAGATCTCTTAAAAATTGCGTTGGCTTTCGATCGCCTAATGTTTCGCCTTCTAATAGTTGTCGCGTTTTCTCTTCCTGCGATGTACTCAGACGTTTAATTAGCTCTCCTTTTAGCTTGCTATATGGCTCTTGTGCTGGTGGGTTTAGCACAATGTCTTTCACTTCGGTCGCGTAGCGAGTGTCGAGAGCAGAAAGCGTTGCGTTGAACTTCGACTCCTCTGTTGTGATGCCCGCCACCACGAAATTCCGCTCAATTATCGCAAACCAGAGCGCTGGTTCAGCGGTGGTAAAGGGGGGCAATCGCATAGATATATAGCTTGCGGCTCCTTGTATAACGTCGTTCGGCATTCTGATCACGTTGGGGTCACCAATTATGTAGCGGATGTCGGTGGCGGTCGATGTTTATTCTATAAATGAAATACTATATTTATAACAACAAACAATAATTTTATTTTAACAAAACTTTAGAATATTGCGCGCGTGAACGAGTGCTCGCCGTATCGTGACGTGAAGCGTTCTGTTTCTTCTCTGCATTTCCATCCTTTATATATCCGCGGCGATGATAGCGTTGTGAGAGATTTGGGATGCTCGCGGTTTTTCCCGGACTAATTGCACACGGCGTTTCGTCATAACTTTGCATGTGCGAAGGATTTCCTAATTATCCCTTTTCGGAGAAGACAGGGTTTGAGGATGATGCAAGGACGTTATATGCGGCGACGTGTGTTTATTGCCGTCTGGGTTTATGTTGTTGTTTTTTATTGCCGGAAACTTTGTGTATCGTTGCCGACACAACACTATTACTTTCGTACAATAAAAATACTTGATATTTCGTTAAAATGGGACTGGGCCCATAACTTAATGAAACTCGGGTGGTGATTTGTCAAAGACTAAATTTATTGTCATATGATACAGGCAGATAAGTAGGTACACATAGTTCGTCATAGATACCGCTAGCAGCATTTAAAATGCATTATTTTGATATTAATTCTAAAAAATCTCATCTAGAAAAAAAAATTAATGAAAATGAGAATGTAATTACTATACGTCGACGTTCGCCCAGACTTGCACAAAGAAATTCAAACAAATGCCCAAACTAAAAAGTGGTGATTTGTGATATTGTATGTCGATACAAGCCAGTGCGTGCAAGTAGTGTAAGTAAGTATTTGTAAACGCTAATATGTATGATAGCGAGAGATCAGCACGATGCGCAGTAGTAGCTGCCTGACAGCGGAGCCATACATCCGCTCCACGGATGTACATTCATTATTTGTTGTTGAAATATATTTTATTGTTTTAAAAGTATCAACGACTACATTCATTGCATTACCTGATTTTCCCTACACCAACTACGGCTACTTTACACTCACGTAATAAGTTTATGATTTTAAATCCTAAGGATTTCAAAATCAAATGTGTACCTGTATGATTTTAATGTCGAAGGGCACGAACAACTCTAAAATCTCGAAAAAAATTTGATTATAATATTATGCCTAAACTATTCATTTCAAAAACAAAAATGTCGAAAAATTGTTCCAGATTTAATTTCATGAAAATAAGTTCATCCATTATAAGGACGTTATAATTTTGATACTTTTTACTGCATATAATAAAAGATCAATTCTTTGCACGATTCCATCATCATGACTGGTCAAAATGCTATTGTCTGTATTGAACCGCCTTAGACTCTAATCCCATCCAATTTATTAATAAAAATTCAATTATTTCTCTCAACAAGATCTTGTCGGAAGGTGAGAAAAAATACTACCGTCTATCATTCAATCTAGAAATACCATCATGAAACTCATCATCCAAACAACCGAAAAAGCAACATCAGCAATAGAAACATTCGCCAGTACAAGTCATCATGAACTTCATCATCATGATCATCATCGACCTCATCATTTTGATCAGCACCAGTACCGCAACATCATCACAAAGGAAACTATTAAATCAGCTAACGAAACTGTCAAATCGGATGTTTAGCACCCCAAATAGAAACATAAATAACGCATCCAAATACAATCTACAAGTCATAGCCAATCTCTTTGGTTTAATGAAAAAGATCGCACGGCCAGTACAAAAGATACTTTTTTCCGATGGTCATTCAGCACGATTGACTTGTCAAGATTGATTGTTGATCTGTTACAGCAGCTTGGTCGGCTGGGCAGCAGCAATATGCCTCCTTGTTGTCCTCATCGTGTCGGGGGAATCTCTTCTTAGTTTTGACCACTTAATTTTGCGGTCTTCCAGTCCCACTGATCGATCGCACCAACTCACGACATCCGAAGATCGCCTCAAAGATAGATCAATCTACGCGCGTATCTATTAGGCGCGGAATCTATTCACGCACAGCTGTTGAAGGGATTAGCGCTGGGATTGATTCTGCTATACGTCAGCAATTGATGATGCGAGGGGAAGCTGTAGTTGTTAAAAGTAAATCCCATTAAATGATAAATTATGCGATGATCGACGTGCACATGAAAATGCAATAAAAACTCAAAGAAATGATTAAGAGGAAAATGAAGACATTTCAGGCAAATCGAATAATGGAATTCAATAAAAGATCATTTTGTTGAGAACAAGTCAGCGGGTGCTTGCAAGGTATGTCGTGCTCGTATGTGACTCTACAAAGATCTTGACACCATCCCATTCGCCGCGTCCCGACTTCCATAGGGATCGCATCGGCGCGGACAAAACGAGCGGCTTCGATTGATGAAATTTGTAAGATCCACGCGGGGATGTTGCCGAGAAAGATCATCATCAGGATGATCATCATTTGGTTTCGTATTCTCTGTTAATCGATGTCCTGCTGTGCAAATCAAATTCGTTTGGTTGCCTTGTCGGCTCACATGGTCACATAACAGATTTTGTGGTGAGCTTTACTGTTGGCAATATCCCGCGCAGCTTCTTCACAATGAGATGAATGTAGCAAGTGAATGTGTGAATTGAATCAGTGGGAGTTAATTTCGTTGTTATTAGGAGTGTTGAGGTTGATCAGGAATCAGATTTGTCCTGGTACAGGATGTGCAATTAGACTTTTTCTTTGACATAATTTATTTCGCAATTTATCGATGTAACGTTTTCCTGCAACAATTAACTCTGAGTCCTGAGGAAAAACAATCAGGAAGCTAATTTATATGACATGTACATCATTTTCACTCCTGCACAAGTAAACACCTGCACTGATCTCTTCATTAACTGAACGTTCATTTCACAAAAACCATTTGTGTATGCCTCAGAGGCTCTCACCTTAATCACCAAATTGCGTCAGATTCACAGCAAGATTTTAATTAATTTCTCAAGCAATCGTCAGGGTCTCTGGTCGACGAAAAAAGGGTCTACAAAACAAAGTCGAGGAGGTTGGCAGGCTCTGTGCCTGGCTCTCTTCATCGCGGGTTAGCTGGTCGAGTTTCAGGTTCAAAGTAGAGACCATCGTACCTGAGTTTGAAGAGGTGAAGCGGACACCACATTTATTGCAGGCGAGTCAGCAAAGACGAGCACCGATTCTTCGGATGATTTATCACGCGTTGTCGAGCAAATTGTTTGAATGTTCCATTAATCTTTAGCCTCTTTTTCAAACCGCGCTTTGAGTCCTCTAAAGACCATTTCCATTCTTCATATGTGCATTTATAAATTATTTCATTGGAACCGTTGTGGTGCAATTTTTTATTATTGGTAGTAATACTCGTATATGTTAGTATAGGGAGTGCAAGTTAAGAGTTGCATTTTTTTCTCTATTAATTGATAATTTACATTACAGGAATAATTTTTAGGATATATCTTAGTATGCAGCATTTTTGTTGATTTTTAAAACTCTGGTTCTAAAGAGGATACTTTTAGGCTTGTCTTGATTTTCCACTTCTGGTTTCGAGACCCAACTTTTATCATTATATACCCATTGCACTTCGTTGACTCAATTACAAGTGCCTCTCTTTGCAGAGCAAAATCAAAGATCCTATCCTGACCTCTCTAACCTCCGAATAAAATTCCAAACAGTATCACACATTTTCCAACTAGAAGAGGAAGAACAAGGAGAAGGTTGGGTCGAAGATATTTTAATTTTCTTTGAACGTGTGAAGAATTTCAATCGAACCGACAACTATACACGACCTCGAGGAACCAGAAGGAGGTGTGATCTTGGCTTTAATGAAGATATCAAATAAGTCGACTCGAGTCGAGAACACTCTACAAGTATTGCTGAACTCAACGCATAACCTCAACCGTGTTGTTAGTTAGATTTGAGCCGGCCTGCGTAGTTATTTTTGCTTAGGGCTAGTCAAGTGCATATAGAGACGTACAAGTTCGAACGAAATTAGTTTCGGACAATTTTGAATTGTGTTTCATGATGTTGGAAATTGTTCACGCCTGTAATGTTACAGAGGCAATATGGAATTGTTGACTGGTTGTTGAAAATGATTATTGAAAAGCAGTCGTTTTGAAATTTATAAGGTGCCAGTAAAATATTCAACACGCGAACAAAATTTAAATCATTTTGAATATCCACCACAGCTATCATATTGCAACACGTCTTTCTATCCGTATTACTTCATAATGACCTCGTAGTCAGTCTGTCACCATAAGGTTGTTGGCTGCACTTTTCACTCTGGTTCAAGCAATAAGTCCAGGCTCTCGAGGCAAACTACATGCAAGGGAGAGCATCCTCAATCCGTTTAGGAACGCATTTGTTTAAATGAAACATGAACTATTTTCAATGTGATGGATACCATTATAAGCACAAGAACCAGCTTGATTTTTTCTTGCGGTTGGCAGTTTACTGCCATTTATGCTCAGAATGTGGAGCTTTCATGCTCGCAAGTGATTGGGCTTCTACTGAACACCTCCCCTGATAACCAGCCTAGAACCGTCTGACACATTACTTCGGGTCACGTCTCGTTTTACTATGACGTGAGGCGCCCTTCAGCTTTGGGATCCCTCTTCTAACGGGAGTGGACTGAGAAGAGGAATCGCCAGACAAGCGATCACTCAGCCCCAATTGTTGTGAGTCCCTTTTTAGGGTTTTGTACTAAAATACAAAATCCTATTGCAATCACGACCTGTGTCCGTCTGTCCGTCCGTCCGTCCGTCCGTCTGTATGTCACAGCACTTTTTCTCCGAAACTATAGAAGCTACAGCCATGAAACTTTGTGGAAAGGTCAGAAGTGGTGACCTCTTCAAAGTTCAATGGTGGGAAAAATTTTCAAAGGGGTTTAAGGGGGGTCTCCCCGTATAGGGAAGTGACCCCCCTAAAAAAAATTTTCACCATTGGTAGTCGAGTAGGGTGTCATTGGAAAGGTTTCAATGAGATCTTTACAAAACAAGCCTTAAAATTGCCTTATGAGTACCGAGGGGGGCAGGGGAAGGGGAAATGTACGAACTTTTCGCGTACCCCCCCTCGCGATTGGAAACCTTCCATCCGAAAATTCTGAAAAAAATTATGTATGTAGGCCTTTATGAGTACAACAACAACAAATACATGAGAAGTCGAAATTCACTCAACTTTGTTAGTAATAGTATGATTTATTGATTTTATGTTTTCTTAAATAAAATCTAGACGGTACCTTTAAATTCAATAAAATTTAGCACACAGATGACTATTTATAAGATTGACCTTCTCTGCAAGTTTCATAAAGATCGAATAATATTTAACGAAGTTATAGCGAATTTTCCTGCATTACTATGGAACAGTATGCCCTGTATTACTATGGAAACATATGGCTATGGAGCCATATGCGCTTTTTACCGACTTAGAAACTACAGCTTTGCTAGGATTTGCGTGAAAATTTCAGGAATGATGGGTATCATGAAGATGAGTATATACAATTGAAACAAGTCGGAAAGGCAGGAGAGAGCTCCTAGCAAAAGGGCTTTGTAACCATTCAAAGATTCGAAAAAACAGGCCATGAATCGATGATAACAGTAGAGAGGAGTGGCCCCTGAAAAAAAATTTCATGAAAGGTAGTCGATATGAGTATCAACTGAAAGTTCTCTATGAGAGCTTTTCAAAACAGTTGTTAAACTGACAGTTTTTGCTTCTGTGGGGGCATAGGTGGTGGGGTGGGAGAAATACATGAAAAATGTGTTTCCTCCCTCGCGAATGGACACCCGTGATCTTAAAAAATCTGAAATAATTATCAAGGGAGATATTTGTGGGTATAACTATAACAAATACCTCAGAAGTCAAAATTCTTTCAACTCTGCTAATAATAGTATGATCCTCGAACATGACATCTTTCTTGATTTTATTCGTTACTGGGTACTGCATTTTGTAAGTTGAGTACAAAACCCTTCTGACATGAGCATAGGTCTGTCTACCCAACTTGTTTCTTTTATGATTTCCCGAACATAATGTGCCACATGGTTTCAATTGTAAACAGACCAAGCATCACCACAATTATATTATCTGGGCCAAGCTCTTCCGGGTCCTTGCAGAGGTCCCGTCATAGCCTGTCCCATTTGTCGTTCCCAAAAAATGTGTGACAGGCATAGTCTTCCTCTCCTGGACAAAACCAACAATCGAGGGACCACGACTTTCCAGTCTTGTGCAGGTTAGGCTGAAAGCACCCATGGCCGCTGAAAAGCTGTGCAGTCCACCTTCCTTTCGTGCAATTCACCCAACACTGCTGTCAATCGTTGAGTGAACGCAATCTCTCCTCGCGGGCAATCGTTTCTCGCGCATCTTCGCTTGTATGCAAGTAAATAGCACAACGCTCTCTAGCAGAGAGGGCAACAGATATCGTGCCTGCAATAACACTCACCGTCAATTCAGAGACTGTCAGATACGAAGATGCAATCCTCTGTACCTGTGCCAAGCGCTTACGGTATACCTCCTTACTGAGAGTGTTGCACTAAAACATGGTTCTATAAAGAGAACACAAAAAACACTTTCTCTAAACCTTAATACAGAAACTTTATTAAAAAAAAAACGTTTAAATAATAAATCCGCGCATCGATATACTATATTAACAATGACGATTTGATTCACAATTAGATTTAACAATCACAAAGACTTATTTTTCAAAAGAGATGTTTCCGTACTGATCAATTTCCTAAATGAGGCTGAGCTAATCTTCAAACTGCCAAGCAGTACCGTAATTTTCAAACAAAAGAAAGACAGACAAGGGATTTTGACACTTTACCTTTAACGAATTGAGTTGTCTCTATCTAATTATTTACCATAATTGTCATTGTGAATGTTACGATATTCTTATGTTTTCAAGTCTACTATTCTGAATTACAATCCCTTAACGACATTTACATTGACATTTTCAAATGCAATGGCAAGCTTATTGCATCTAGAAAGACGCTTTGCGGGAAATACAAAACTCCAAGAAGAATATTCGGCAGTAATTCAAAAATGCATAGATTTGGGCCATAGTTCCTTATTGTGAGGAAGTGACGTATGACCACGGAAAAAGGATCAGTAGAGCAAATTTTTTGCCACATCATGCTGTTTTTAAAGAGAGTAGGTGAACAAAGTTGCGAGTGGTATTTGACGCCTCACGGAAGACAAGTTCTGGTCTGTCTCTCAACGACACGTTACTAATTGGACCGACCATCCAGAATAGCATGACATCGATTATCATCAGTTGGAGACTAAAGCGTTTCGCAATGATGGCTAATATTACTAAAATGATGAACCAATTAAAGATTATTGTCTTACTACCGTCACTCTCGAAACAACTTCAGCCCCATTTCTTGCAATCCGCACATTACATCAATTGGCAATGGATGAAATGGAAAAGTGTCCTGTCGCAAGTAATTCGGTATTAAAGGAATTTTATATAGATGATTTATTGTCAGGGTAATACAACATACAAGAAAGCGTGAATAAAAGACATGAGTTGATCAAATTTTTGAAATCTGGTGGCTTTCCACTAAGGAAATGCAAAGCACACGACAACCGAATACTACAGGGTCTCCCTGCTGAAGACATCGAAATGAAAGATTTAATAGATTTCTGAAATAGCACGTCTTGACGATCTATTGGGATGGATAGCACATATCATGATAACAGCAAAAATCCTACTTCAAAGCCTATGGTTATCTGAGCAAGATTGGGCTCAACCAATATCAAATGCAATAAATACAGAATGCGTCAATCTGTTGGAACAGTTACATAATATTGAAGATATTAAAATCCCAAGATGGGTAACATACCAACAAGATTCAGATATGTCTCAATGGGCGTACGCAGCAGCAATTAATATAGTGATGCAATTAGGGGCATCGATCAACAGTCATCTGTTAATAGCCAAGACCAAAGTTGCACCAGTGAAACTTATTAGCATTCCTCATCTAGAATTATGCGGTGCAATCTTGCTGTCACAATTACTGAAAGAAATCAGAAGGTCATTTGAATTCGAGAAAATACCTACCTGGTTGTGGACCGATTCTGAAGTTGTCCCATCATGGTTGAAAGGGCATCCGACTCGGTGGACGGTCTTCGTAAGCAATAGAACAGCCCATATCTTAGAAAATACTAGCAATATCCCGTGGCGTTATGTCCCGTCCAAATGCAATCCAGTCGATCTAGCATCGAGGGGAGTCAAACCCACGGACTTAGTCAAAAATCAACTTTGGTGGAATGGACCAAGCTGGCTGGTTGAAAGTAGTGACCAATGGCCTAAAATTAAAGAGATCCAATCAATTGATATCAAGAAGCAGAAACATACAATGGTTAATGTCAGTTGGCAAGCAAAACATTTTTTGAACGGCCTGGTGGAAAGGTATTCAACATTGACGAAATTAATAAGAGTAATGGCATAGTACTTTCGTTTCATCAAATCAAAAGCGAACCAGTCAGGCAGTCGTACATACTTGACCAGCGATGAATTACGGCAGTCTTTCAAATTCTGGATCAAATATGCTCAGCGAATACTCACAAGAAATAACGCATCTTTTGAAGTCAGCACCCATGGGGAATAAACGTAAACTGGCTAACTTGAATCCATTCCTGGACGACAAAGGAATCATGCGTGTTGGAGGGCGGTTAAAGTACCCAATGATTCTACCACGGAATGGAAAACTAACCTATCTTATACTACATCAGATTCATCAGTCGACTTTACACGGACAAACATAGCTGATGCTTAATACGCTCGGAAGGAAATTCTGCTAGTAGATGCCCGCAATTGCATCAAACGATTTATACATAGGTGCATCCGTTGTTTCTGTGCTAAAGCAATCACATCAACACAACTGATGGGAGATTTACCACAACCTTGAGTGACCGTATCCCATCCATTCACACACATGGGAGTTTAATTTTGCGGACCCTTTGGACAGATGATAGGTCCTCCAGAGATTACGTTGGGGGAAGTCAATATTAATCACCTCAATAGATTGCAACTGGCTTGAAAATCACCCAAAATTTCTGGAAACGGTGGCGAATGTATTATTTAAGCCGTTTACAATGCCGACCGAAGTGGATCAAAAATGAAAATAATGCCAAAGTAGGCGAGTTATGCTTATCGAAGGAAGAAAGAACTCCGTCTTGCCGATGGCCTCTAGCGAGGGTCTTTCAAGTCCACCCAGGAAATGATGTGGTAGTACGAATCGTAACGGTGCTTTCAAACGGCAAATTCTATAAAATCCAATCACGAAAATTGCACATTTGCCATTCAGACCAGTGCAAAGTACCGCACGAAGTATCATATCGCTAACGTCACCTTTCCCAATTAGCTAACACGATTGTACCCTAGAACATAGAACTCACCGATCCCAAGATAGATCCTTTATTTCTTTTGTTTCTACCGGACCTTGACGTCAGACATTATATATAGTACACTAATGTTTAACGTATGTCGAATTTTAAAAAAGGAGTAGGTGGACGCCCAGTACTCTGTGTGGTCTAGTGGTTAGAACGTGGTCCCAGGCTCAAATCTCGTTGAGAGCAACGTGATTTAGTTCAGGGGATTTTTCGGACAGACTACGAGTGTTCACTCAGTGGTGATTTGTACTGATTTAATTAGATCATATCATAGCTGAGCAAGCACACGGGAGCATGGTACTGACCAAACCAACTTCCGAAAAAATCAATGCGGTCATGAAAATGAGATACTCTAACTATCTCTAAGCGAGAGCCCGAGAGGGGTTGTAGTGCTACAAAGAAGAACCAGAAGTAGGTGGACGCCCAGCATAAGGTTGGGTAACTTCACCATGCCCATATCACGCAACAAACTGCCGCGAACGATTGGAACCACTAAAGGTCAACAGGGATATGACAAACAAACTCTTCAAATTGTGAATGGAAGCGAGACAATAAACAAACGACACAGAAAGTATACCAACCAAAACCTAATAACGAACCATTATACTTACAGGACGATTCTCTTTTTCAATTATTCTGAAGTGTTATCACCCCTCAGCAGGGGGGAGTATGTTCCTCGCCAGTATTTCATATTTCTGCTGCTTTAGTAGCACTGACTCTACATTGACCCTTCAATGCGTTCGAAGCAGCCTTCTCAGCTTTTGCTCTGATTTGCTTAGCGGAACTCATTTTTAAGTCCATCAGTTGCCCTAAATACTTCACCGCTGGTTTCGATTCAATTAGCATGTCTCAAATGCTGTTCATGCTTACTATAAGGATTCTCTTTTCTATCAAGATGACCACATTGGTTTGCTCCGGTGCTAGACTGAGCCCAGGAGCAATCATCCAGTCTGCCACCCAGCGCATTAGCATATCTAGCCTAAATTGCGATTGTTCCACCGTGTGTCTAGCGACTTTAACCACTGTTGTAAACGTGCAAACTCGCCACCTCACGCCAGCCTTTGGTTGGCGTAAGGCGTGAAACGGCGTATTTTTACGTTTATATCAACGCAACATCATCCGCATAGCCAATTAAACCCGAATCATCTGGCATTTTCAGTCTCAGTAGCCCGTCGCCAGGCCCGTTGCATAGGTCGAGACCAAGGATAGACCCCTGGGCAACATCCGATGTAACCTCCATCCTTCGTTTGCCCTGTATCATATCGTAAAGCAGACTTTGACACTGCAGGTAGTCTTTCAGAAGCCACATAAGATATTATGGAACTAGAAAGCGTTTTCCAGAGTATCCAGAATATTCACGCATCTAGTGAAGATGAAAGCATTCCTAACGTCTCGTGTTACCAACACAACGATCCACCGCTCGATGTGGCTATGTTCGTCTGCATTTTGGACTACATTCACCACCTCTGCAATTGCATCAACATAGACGAGATGAGCGGGGAAGAGTGCCCACACTATCTCGTCCATCTTTTTCATTTCATATATTTAAGGCGTCCATAGAGCACCAAGCTTCCGCATAACTAGCTTATAGCCAAGACCCCACGGATTCTTGTTCACTTTGTTCACTAGATCTTGCCAGTACTGAGCATTCATACTGTTAATCAATTCGAAAAGGCGTTTCCCGGCTGACTTACGAGGATGGTTCAATAAGTACCCATGTTAGAAATGAAGACACAAATTTTCTTTATTTTTTTTTTTAAGATTTTCAACATAGTCCCCTTCTAGAAGATACACTTCTCCCATTTTTCGAGCTCTCTAAAATACACCTCTGTCCGGGCAATGACTTCCTCATTTGAGCCAAATTTTTTTCCCGCAAGCCATTTCTTCGTGCTAGGGGGCAAGAAAAAGTTGCAGGGAGCCAGACCGGGTAAATACGGGGGGTGCAGCAACAATTCGTAACGAAATTCATGCAAATTGGCGGTGACAACTCCAGATGAATATGCTGGTGCAATATTATGGTGAAACAGCAGCTTTTTTGGCCAAATGCGGCCGTGTCTCCTTTAATTTTTTGTTAAAGCACTGTAGCATTGTCCAGCGATCGTTCATCCTTTTCCTAAAAAATCCATGAGGATAACTCTGTTCGCATCCCAAAAAATCGTCGCAATGACCTTTTCCGGCTTCGTCTTCTTTGGAGCAGATTCACCGGGAGAATCCCATTATTTGATTGTTGCTTAGTTTCTGGTGTGTAATCCAGATTTCATCAAAGGTGGCAGCTTGATGCAAAAACTCCTTCGGATCTTGCTTAAATTGCTCCAAGTGCTGTTTCCAAGTTAACAGCCATATCCGCTTGCAGTCCGCTCTGAGTAAACACGGGACCCATCGGGCCGACAATTTTTTCATTGGCAACTTATCATGTAAAATATTAATTGCCATTCCAGTCGATACATTTACGGCCTCTGCTACTTGGCGCACTTTCGTTCATCGATCAGCGAGAATCATGTCGTAGACTTTTTGAATGATTTCCTCGGTAACCACGTCTACCAGGCGTTCTGGTTGCTCCTCATCAAGAACGGAACCAATATCTAACTGGGGTAATAGATAGCAAGGCGTCCCCATAAGCAGCATCCAACTTTGCTCTTATCTCTTCACATTTTTTCCACCCAAAAACAAAACGCGAATAACCGGACGATAATGCGTGAATCACGAAACACGTCTTACGCGAATGGCTGCCAAATCAAAACTAACCAATCAATCACTCTGAAATTTAACCGTAGTTTGATATATGGCAGCACACGATGATACAACTAACTTTCCTCAGGAACGCCCTCTGCCCTCAAACGCGGGTACTTATTGAATCGCCCTCGTATATGCTGCATACGGTTGTATGCCTCATCACGGTTCCATGCCCTTGAGCCCTGACGCTGAAGCTTCTGACACTCCCTTTGCTTTTCATTGATTTTAGGCGAACATCAGTACCCTGGGGGCTTCCCGTCACGGGATTTTCAATGAAGCAAAGAAGCGCTGCACGCAGTTGTCATGATGCTCATAGTTGAGTTCACCACGTCTTGAGCCGCCAGTTCTTCTGTTCCCTGCAAATCATCCTGCACTTGCTATGAGCATCTCAGCGAACCTCTCAATGTCCATCTCTCCGAGGCTCCACCTAATTGTGGGTTGAGAGAAAACATCAAGAATCTCAAACAAAATGATCTGATGTCCACTGGCTGAGTAATTCTGTGATATCCATGCTAAGGACTCCGAGGTGAATGTCATGCTCCGTATTGTTCCTTTGCAGCCAATACAGCGGAAGGTCGGGATATTTGCGGTATTTAGTACAATGAGCGCTGTTTGGCCACCATTTCTAGGTTCCCCGCGGGTTTATTGAAGACATGCTCCGTTCTCCAACGAGCACATTGCCATCTGCGTTCCAGACAGCATCCTCCAATGCATTAAGCTTGGCTTGCAAAAACGATAGTGGTTCGTTTGGAGTAAGGCACACACTAAAGAAATTGGTCCCTGAACACCAAACCCACAGGAAATTATCCCCCCATCCGCAGTCCTCCGCTTAGAAATCGGTGTTCCAAACACAGATAGTGGCAGAACCAGTTTCATCAGGATACCATGATGCAGAACTTTTATCGTGGTTTTGCTCACTTAGCAGAAAAAAGTCGAGTTTCATGTCCCCCATGAACTGCTCAAGCAGGTTTTGGACAATTGAACTGTGGTGTAGGTTCACCTGCAAGACGTGGGTTATCGAACTTCTGATTTCGCCTTGGCTAGAGCTTTCGTGAAAACATGAAATTTTCCTGATCTCAAGACGTGTGCAAGTCTCGGTCTAGATCGGCATACACGCAAAGGATACTGTGTACCTCCTTTGTACACTCTTTTCTTTTATGTTGCATTTCACCGCATTTGTAACGTAGGGAGCTACTATGGGGTCTTTTGCATACCTGTGCGGTATGACCATAGCCAAGATATTTGAAACATTGAAGAGGCATGGCCCCTTGCCGTTTCTTGCAGACGAACCACCTATTCTTACTATGCCCTTAATTAAAAATTGGTCGGCGTCCTCTTCGGCCACACCAATGATGGCCATGTGGTGTCCCCTATGGTTTTCTGGCGATAGCCTTACTTTGATGCTGCCCAAGCTATGGAGCTCCCTTTTGATGGCCTCCTCTCCCTCAATCAGGTCCATGTTGCAGTCAATGCCTCGTATTTCAATCATTGCTATCTGCTTGAGCTAGGGTATAGTTGCACTTTTGCCAAGGACTTTCTTTGGGGGGTAGGAGAATGCTTCTTCATTGTTGGCCTCTGCTTCAAACTTGACCAGTTTGTGGCCTGACTGGGTTAGTGGTACTGCTTTAATAGTTGGTGTCTTTGGGTCTTATATTTCCCTTGTTACCTCGCAGCATTACTACATAGGAACAGCGGTCTTAGGGTTTTACGAGCAGTGTCTGCCGCCAGGATCTTCTTCTGGGCTCTTTTCTCTCCTGTTTCGTAACAGGTATTTTTTCTTGCTGGGAACCCATGCGAACCTTATTTTCTGGTACTTTTTGAAGGAGTTTATCAGCAGCTTTTTTCGCACCTTTTATCAGCACTGTCTGGAACTCTTGATCCAGCATTCTTCGCCCATCATGCACCTCTTCCTTCTTTCTTCCTTCATTCTTTTATTAATGGTTAATTGCTTAGGATTAGCGCTCAGCACCCCTATGGCTTACTGCTCTTCTTAAACCTTCTGGTCCTCTTCAACCTTTGACCAGCTCTTTTGAGAATGCCTTATGCGGTCTAGGAGCTCCTCTAGTTCAAGGAGCCCATTCTTTACTTCTTGGCCGATTTTTGGCGAGTCGCATTCAAATTTTATTCTTTTTAGAACGTCTCCTGCTTTTTGAATAAGCCTTTCTTCCTAGTGTCACTGGATGGCAATTGTACTTTGCGCCCACTTTTCTGGAGAAAATTTATCGGCTTCCGTTTTCGAGTACAGTACTCTAGCCACATTTTCAACGGTGGCAATGAAATCACACAATGACGCTTTAGTTGACTGGTCACTCCTTTTTTTGCTCTGATCACTTTGTAGACTTCAGGGTGGTTCATTATCATTTCGGGATTCAAAGGACTTGCTTTGGTCATTTTCGCAGCAACGGTAACAGTAACTATCCGATTCTTGATGTTTTTTACATTTTTTCCACCACTCTAACGTCTGCCGCGTCCTGCAGAACTTCCCACTCTTCCTTTTAAGGACAAGGCTGTTCGCTAATCTCCGTTTATCGTTTGTTTCTGCTGTCATTGTATTCATCGCCATTAGTACTTGTTGCTGGTTGCATCGTCGTTACTGATATTTTTGCTTACTTTTTGGAGTTTCTTTTATTTTTTTAAGGGTTCTTGGCTGAAATCGCTCCAGTTTGATTTGGTCCTCCCCTTTGAGACACTATCTCCGTTCATGCTTGTAATCACCTTCATACTCCCATGGTTATCTTTGCAGAGCAGGGAGGCCATGCAAGGGTTGGCACAAGCCCTGATCGGGGCAAGTGCTTAGAGCCAAGTAAGTGCTGATCAGGAGTCCAGCTTAACCGAACCTACACAACCAGGCCAATGGTGCGAGCTTCAAGTGTACTCCAAAATCTGGCAAGGTTTTGCCGAGTCGGAGATGGTATGATTGTCGAATTGCAGCCATTCATATACGAGTGTCACTTCAGCACTATCATGCAAAGCAACTAGGTCCAAACCATCATATCCACCAGCCCAAAGTATAAATTCTAGTTCATTATTTAAAGCGTAGTGCAAATTCAGTCAGGGTCATTACCTATCATCCCAGGAGGAACTTCACTGTGACCTCCATATCCTCGGGTCCGTGAGGGCAGTACTCCCCAACGGATGCTAGCCTCCAAGAGTATTCCTACTGACCAGCATTCCCCCTGCGCAAATATGAGGCTAGTTTTAGCCTCATATTTGCGCAGCAATGATATCAAATCGTTGACCAATCATCACAGCAGGAATACATACAGAAGGTTTACGTCAAGATTTAAGGCATGATACATCAGCCAGCAACAGTCAACGGGAAACTCCACTGATCAAATCCCAAGCTTTCCTAAACGCTGAAATCCGATCGAATGCGTTTGATGCCAAAATTTAAACAGCATTAAAGTGGATGTGGCTAATGCCGCCAGAACCTGGAATGAAGGAATGCGCACGTGACACGGAACATCACTTGTCAGGACATTACAGACCTGAAAACCAAACACCCGCGATTATTCTTACGTAAATAAGTACTTGGTGGAGAATGCGGTGAAGTCGACAACCGAATAGACATAAATTACGAATTGCAAAGCCGTCATAAAAAGGTAGCAATCACAAACATAAACCAAATACTGGTAAATCAATAGATTATATAGTTTTGTTACAGCGGTATCATATAACTTTCCTTAGCTCGACCACGATGTAATAGCGCTAACCGATAAAACATGGGAAGAATCTATGAGGTTGAAGACATCGGTTGGTTAGAAATTCACTCGGCGGCTCTTGGAGCCCTCAAGGCGTGTGAATGGTGCCTGCGACCCATCCTGCGAGAAGCGATCCGGGACCAAGTAGCCTCATCGAAGTATTCTAGTTTTAGGGATAACATTTTCGGCACCCAACGTGGGGCGTGGCTCTCTAGCGATACATCAGGCTCATTGAATGCCTTTTTGGGGAGGGTAGAAGAGCTTCGACTGGGAAAGGGTGTGTCTGAATCTCAAATTGTTCAGATGGTAGTGGGGCTTTTCAATGGGAGTGCCTTGGTCTGGTTTCGCTCGGTAAGGGCCAGGTTTGGAGGTTGGGAGGAGTTATTTCTGGAATTGTGGAAAAAGTTTCAACCACGGGACTATAATGAATGGCTCTGGGAGGAAATCCAGCATCACACCCAGGATAAGGACGAGCCCACAGTGATGGACGGCCTCTTCAGGCATTTCGGCGAAAATTGCAAGAGGAAAGAGAAATTGTGTACCCAGTGGGGAAATGAGCACTTTTTACCATATGCAGCTTTCATTGCATAAAATTTTAACGCTTGCCGAGCTTATAAAATTTTATAAGTGCATTTACATCGTCATTTATTTTTATTTCACTCCTTCCAATTCTAAAAACATCCACTATTGGTTCATTTTTTCCAATCCTTATCACAACACGAAATTAATTTTGAGGTTTGTCTACGTTTTTCGCCTTTAATTTTCATCTAAAATTGGAACTCAACTTCACGGATGCCACAAGCAAAACTTCATTACTTCCTCAATTCAAGTTCTCCTATCACACCCAAACTTCCGCCCTTAACTCTTGATAGTCCCTGACTCCGTTACCAACAAAAGCTGACTGTCCAATCCCGCAAACCTTTTCCCCAATCATCCGCTACCAGACAGAGGTAACGTGATTTAAGTTCTATAAAATTCAATCCCGTTCCCTCCGTTCATATTTTCACTTTCATCAAATATGACAATTTCAATTGCATATATGGCAATTTACACAAAACCATGATAACGCTCAGCTATATAAAAATCATTAGACAAACAAAAATAATTACATTTGACGAAACTAAAAAGATTTTCCTCTACCCACATGAGCTTGAACCCACGGTCTCAGTAGACTCCCAGATTGAGAATCCACCACGCAACTGTAACCACTGTGACTTCCGTGATTATTACAAAGCTTCGAGATGCGATTTTTTTGTTTGCTTTGGATATTAAATCTGCATACTAGCAGTTTTTGGTCGCAAAGCACTCATGGAAGTACACAGCACTCACCATTTCAGCGAGGAGGTTATTTCATTTCTGAAGAATGCTGTTTGGACTATCAAATGCACCGGCAACGTAGCACCGCTTAATCAGTCAGGTGTTAGGGCTAATTTTGGAACCTTATGTGCTCACCTACTTGGACAATATCACTATCGTCACTACATCCTCCTCCAAACATGTGCAGATATTGCAGGACGTGTTTCAATGGCTGAGGGATGCAAGACTAAAGTTGTCAAGAGACAAGTATCTGGGTTAGATTACGGACAAGACGGGGCTAAGTGCCGATCTCGAAAAGAAGGAAAGCATGGTGAGAATATCAATGCCCCGATCGGTTAAGCAGATACAGCAATTTCTAGGAATGGTATCTTTGTACCGGCATTTCATCCCAGGTTATGCATTTCACATAGTTAAGGGTTTGCAACTTCCCAACACCCTACCTTGCCATGGATTTTCCCTTCACCAAAGGGACTTACCAGTGTCAGTTTCTTGTGTTCGTTGATTTGGCAGTCGCCCTTTAATGCCTAGACTTATTTGCGCAGTCGATAATGAATTGAGTCTGTATGTTTTTGCTTATATCTAGAGGTAAAGAGGCTGTCATTAAGTTGGATTTAGTGGTTTGTTCTTTAGTAAGTTTTGGTGTACGTTGAGGTCTACTTTTAACTGGTATCCTCTTGCTAGTTCCCTCTTTAGTGCCTATTGTTGTCAAGCCAGGGATTTTTGGCTTGACTGTCCCCCGTTTCCCTGAGCTCTTGATTCCCATCTTTTTTCTAGAAGCAATCGTCTACCGTGTGGGCTGTTCTCCCTCAGGACTCGCAGATTTCTTGGATGTGGTAGACCCTGGGACTATTGGATGGGTTGTATGGGGGTTTAGTCTTGCAGTCTCTCTGGTCGCAGCCATATTATTTGCAGGTAGCACAACACGGAGTATTTTTGTGACTGAGACACTCACAGTAGATGTGCCCCTTTTTTTTGCAGACACTGCACGTTATTGTTTTAGCTAGGTTGGATGTTTTGCTTTAGGTGTTTGTTTTGAGTAGGGGGACTTTTTGATGGTGCTGACCACCGGGGTTCAAGAGTTGTGGATGTGCTGTGATATTGGGCATGAGGACTATCTTGTGCTGCTGACCACTAGGATTTACGAATTGTGAATGTGGCATATAAAAGCTACTTAACGGGTTGTTGCACTACTTGTTTTGGGACTATTGCGTTGTTCTGACCTTTCAGTGGTTGCAAATTGAGGTTTAATGTAGTCGTACCAGTGAATTGGTGAGCTAACTTGTGATAAGGCTGTTGGGGATGAAGTTGCGTGAGGGATGCTTCCTGTTGTAGCTTCTCCATGTTCAGGCCTTTTGCTATTAGGTCCTGGAAGGTTTTGGTTTCCTGCGTTAGCAGATATTGATACGGGTATGGGTTCGTGATTCTTCTTTTGAAAATAGTTTTCGCAATATCCTCCCACTGCTCGTTGAAAAACTTACATGATGTTTCTGAGTACGATTGTGCAGCTGCCTCAAACGTTATATGTAAGTAAGGAGTGATTCTGTTGGAGTTTGTTTTGCTATGAATAAACTATTTACCAGTTCCTGGTAATTTTCTCTAGGCAGATATATCCTTGAGAGTAGCTCCTCCGCGGCTTCTATGCTAGCGGGTAAGTTAGAGGAGATGATTTGGTATGCTTCGCCCTGAATCTTGTTGGAAAGATCTACATGAAAACTACGGGTTCCCGGGTATATAAGCACTGCCAAATTTGTCTGCTGCAACCTTTAAATGATTGTAGGTCTTGCACTTTCGATGAACTGGGGGTGCCGGAGAACAGTAGGATTATCTGTACCATTAATTTGGCTACTTTTGTCGTAATCGACCATTATGTTTATTTTTCGGTCTGAGTCTTCCCTGCATATAAGGAGCGAGTACGAGAAGTTCAGTGAATTATTCGAAGAAGCAGTGTTAGTTAGTTCCTAGTCTTGCAGATTTGTTAATGAGGGAAAAGATTGTGATAAGTCGGGATTGTTGGTCCAGTCCAACGAGAATCCACCAAAAACTTTAAGTTTTTCCTTAAAAAATTTCGTTTCTTCTTTGAATTTCTCGATACGCTTCAAGCGTTCTTGATAAGCCCGTTGGATGCTATCTATATATAAAAGTGCTTGTTTATCGTAGGGTGGGTAGGAGTCTCGTTTTGCCCTAAAATCTTGGGATGTTGTAGACTTTCTTATTGGTATGCACATTTTTCCACTCCATAAGATAATTCCTGATGTGCCCGGTTGTACTACTGCTTGATCGACCGTGTCTATTAATTTATCTGACATTCGAAGACGTACCGACAACCATGTATTTATCTTTTTCTCTGGAAGAATCGGTGCTTTCAAAGTGCGATTATTTCAAGTATTCGGGGGTTGTGTGGCGTAGACAAGGGTATGTAAAGATTCTGTTGGGTATTCTAGAAAAAAATGCGGACGCGGATGGGCTCGTAGAACCACTTACCATCGACCAGGCCTAATGAGTTCCGGGGAGCCGATGTAACGAGAGGATGCCCAGGATCAGGCCTAAGTCAAGGAGTCCTCTTCGATGGTTGGGCTGGCGGGGAACGGCAACTAATGAAGACCGGCCAGGCGTAAGCCGAAGTGTCGATATATAATGATAGGATGCAGCAACACAGCAGATGCGCCAAGCGCAAGCCAAGGAACACAATTTGATTAAAGTTGATTATGGCCAGGCTAAATCCGAGGTGCCAAGGTTGGGCCGGTGGCGAACGACAACTAATGAATACGGGCCAGGCATAAGCCGTGAGGCCAATGTAACGATACGATGCAGCAACACAGCGGATGGGCCAAGCGCAAGCCAAGGGACCCAATTTGATTAAAGTTAAATGTGGCCAGGCTAAAGCTGAGGTACCAACTTACGTCTTCACTTGCTGAAAAAACGCAGAAAGTGATTTTATGCATGTAAAGTGCTGACCCTGCCGATCAGTGCTATTGATCTTTTCCCCGATCGATCAAAACTCCACCTTTCATATCTGCTGATCGTGTATTTTCGTCAGTCGGTTTTCTTTTATGAACCGGGCTCAGTACTCTATGCCGGTTAAAATGCTCAGCTTGCATTTGATTCCATCCGATTTTCTTGGTTGGACAGAGTACAATAATGCCAGTTAGGTGAAATGCTGAACTTTCATTTTTTTTTCAATTCAATTATCTTCATTAGACAGAGCTCATTAATTCAGTCAGGTGAAATGCTAAAATTGCATTTTCTACAATTCAATTCTCTTCATTGAACAGAGCTCAATAATTTAGTCAGGTGAAACGCTGAGATTGCATTTTCTTCAATTTCTCGACCTTGAATCACATCGCTATGACCTGCATTCGGTGTGGCTTTACTTTTTATATGATGATCGTGTATTTGTTTATTTTTGTATTTGAATGCTTGTTGTTTAGTTGATTTCGCTTACAGTTAGATCTGTTTCTCTATACAGTATTAGATATTGATATAATTAGTTTATGAATTGTATTTGCATTGTATCTATCTTTCTATTTGATTTGGAGTATAATGAATTTTTAAACTGTAATGGTTTTTTATCTATTACATAATTAGTTTGAAAATTTTAATTGTTTTGTATTTATCTTTCTATCCGTTTTTGTTTTTTTATAGTATAATGAATTTTAAAATTGTAACGGTTTTGAATCTTTTTTTTTTTACCTCCATTCCCTTCCACTCTCTCCATCACACTTTCTTCGTCGCACTACGCTCGTGCGATCTGCACTTCACATTTCGTCGTTTCCTCAGGTGTGCCACCCAGTCAATGTATAACACATCGGTATAAGGGGGCACACAAAAATATGTGAAGTCCTCCGGTTAATCTTGTCTTGTCCATATCGTGATCAGCTCTCAGAGATAAAAAAAAAAATTGTAAATTCGACGCAGTAAAAAAAAAACTCTGAGTTAAAAAAATAGCTGTCTCTTCAAGCATCTCGACGATAGGGTCAACAATGCCCTAAGATGCTATGTTGAATTTATGATATCTATTATATAATTAGTTTGAAAATTGGAATTGTTTTGTATCTATCTTTCTCTGCGATTTTTGATAGTATAACGAATTTTTAAATTGTAATTGTTGTCTATTTATTTTTCTATGAGGTTTCTGATAGTGTCAGTGCCTATTAATCGTATGGACTTTTAAAATATGTACGTACAATATTTAAAGTGGTTACAATGTTTTTTATTTATGGTTTTATTTGAACTTTCTTGTTTATTTACATCTTTGATATAACGATTCGGCTCCTACGTAACAGTTTGCGCCTGGCTCATCCGCTGTGTTGCGGCATCCTATTGTTACATCGGCTGCTCGGCTTAAGTCTGGCCGATACTCATCAGTCACCGTTCAACGCCGGCCCCACCTTGACCCCTCGGCTTGCAAGTGAATGTTAGGAAGTGGAGAAATTAAATGTGAATGTCCGTGCTAAATAACGATCTGGCAGGTGTTAGCCTTGTCTGCAAAACTGTGCCTTCCGTTGCTTTACTATCTTTTAAATTTTTTTTGTCATTAAACTCTAAATTACAGTGACCCCATCACTATTGTCACTATTGTCTTTGCTCGAGCACTTGAAGATCATCATAAAAAGGAGTAAGTAAATAATTGAATTTATTTTTAAATTTTTTCCCCTTTTGAGATATCAGAATACTTTGTTTTTCCTTTTATTATAATCTCATTTGGTTTTTTTCCATGGTAATTTTTGAGGGGGTCTACTTTGATTTTTTCACTTTTATTTTAACTAAAAAATTATGGCGCTTATTGTAACTATTTTCTTTTATGAAATAAAATCGCCATGGTTTGCTAAAAATTCATTTTTCATTTCTCAATATGGCTGCCTGTATCTTTCCCTTCCCAATTATGTTTCGTCTATTGATGTATGGTGGCTCAGCATGGGCAAAGAATTTCCCGGAAGACCAGAGACACGACTGAACGTTAGCTGGCCGCAGTATGCCAGCCCGGAATAGGAAATCCTCTGCCAAATTCTAATGTCTGCAAATGCGGTGACAATTGTGGTTTCAAAAAACTTAATACGATATATGGCTTTAATCTTAAAACAATTAAATATCCTCACCTTCCATCAGCGATTTGTCGGTTAGTATAAACGTTACTCTGTTATGGATATTGCAAAGTATTAGCTAAACACTAAAAGATGGGCATAAAGCCAAATCGTAAAACCCAATCATTTCTCAAAATAATGTTGTTCGCGCATAACACAAAATTTGCAAGCTTACTTGTCCATATCTTCCTTCTAACTCATTCATTTGCCCTGCCATGCAGGATGCTCCCATCCCTACTTTCTATAAAACATCTCTTGAATTGCCGCCAACAACAACCGAAGTTCATGTAATGATGATCATAAAACGATTTAATGATCACCTATCGTTGTTGTCTTTACTTCTCCTTCACGTCGTCCCAAGGAATCCTCGCACACAGCCTGATCCCAGCTGAGGACCAGTTCTGCAAATGATCATGTCTGAGATCATTGAGTTTAATACCAATCATGCTGATACTCCCAACCACTGAGTATCACAGTATACCATAGTTCACACTAACCTGAATGCGGAGCTGCTCCGTTCTTTTAACCATTTCCATAATGTTCTTTACCTTCATAAATTGATGCGTAAATTTGTTAAAACAACGAAATCAAATTATATGTAGTTAGATCATTTAACTTATGAAACTCAACCGTCCATCCCCCACACACCCCAAGGCATTGAACGAAGGAAGCGCAGGGAATCGGCCGAGATCGACTTCATCGTCTTCACGAAAATGAAATTACATTATGGCAAGCAGGATATGATCGCTATATGAAATGATCAAAGGTGAGAAAAATAGCATACACACATTCCAATCCCAGTTGAGGTATGCAGACCAAGGCGGACTCGTGAAGAACATTTCATAATGTTGGGTGCGATCGAAAAAAATTGATTATGCTCATTGGTATCATCAATTTAATGATTTTTTTGGAAGAATATATTAATTTATGTTTATGCATGCACATGGTAAAAAATTTTGCTTTAGGAGGAAAAGTTATAAGCTGGCTAGCCTGCATAAATATGACTGCAACCATTTAATTTAAGAAATCATAGTTTATATGGTCAACAAAAACTCCTGGATACTTACAACAAAAAACTGTGTGTATAACCCAATTATTCACGCATGCAGAAGCGTTGTTATAAAAAAGCTATTTGATGTTTTAAGGTGAATAAGTATCCATATACAAAAATATGCTGCAATGTGAGCTTTATGAAAGTGTACTACACCGAGAATAACCCTTGTGCGCACAGAGAAATAACTGGGGTAAAATCATTTTAATGCACTTGGGTACATGTTTTTCATATGAAGGTGAAAATAATAGGGAAAATTATGCATATCTTAAGCTACTTACCTGAACTACTAAGGCAACCAGCGTGTTGCACAATAATCGACTCCAATGCAAGCGTCTGATGTATGTGGCGTCTCAGAATTTTCGGCATCAGCACATCCCTCACTGCGCAAGCAAATTCTGGCGCCACGGTAACTTTCCTCTTGCCGGCTACCAGATCCGCTTTTTTAATAATTAACCATGAAAAGGAACCATCTTGCCCCATACTATGGGGTAATGCAATTGGGGCATGATGGGGAAGGCTGTTTATTCTCTCAAAAAAAAACAAATGTGTTTTTCCTCTAGATCTTCATTCTCCAAGCCAGCATAAGCATTGTGAGCCCAACGTCCACAAAGCTGGGAGCCTACCCAAGGTTCTGGCGAAGCCAAAAAATTTTGGTTTACATCATTACAATATAAGCAAATGGCATCTTCATCATTTCTCTTTAGTGTTTTAACTGAGTGTTTGGTCTTTCGTTTATTTTTAAGCATTCCTTTTGAGGTAAAGATCATTAGGATTGTGTCGCGTGTTATTGGTTCGCGGCCTATAATTTTAACGTTCCGGGAAAGTGAAAACGCAATGTCTTTTAATTTGAGTTAAAAGAGTTTATTTAATAAAATGCACAATAATCGGTTAACACTTTCACTAATTTTAATTTTCACTATTAAGATTCTAACACTTGTCCATAAATTTATTATCGCAATTGTCTTCTAAATCACTTCACTATTACGAAACACACTTTTCTTTCGCACTTCTTGTCGCGGTTGAATGAATGATCATCCCCCCATTCATTCAGCTCGCCTTTATATAGGGTCTCTACCTATTCACCCATTTCTCGTTTATTGGCGAATGTTCTACCGAGAGGTACCTGGTAGATTTGAGCAAATTTATGAATGGAGTGACGTCACTTGCAGATGTTGATCATGCTTGTTGGGTTCTCGTGGTTTCGAGTGAATTCGTGTTCTTCATTGTTGTGAAAACAATTGCGACAGTAGCTCGCAGAATTATTTGTACATGTAACAATTGGATGTTTTCCTCGATTTTTTCAAATTTTCTAGCCCACTTTCATAAGGAGTTGGAGTAATTATGGCTGTGTTCCTCACCGGCATTGTTTACTTTTTTCAGTTCGTTGAACAGGAGGAATTAGCCAAATATGACAAAGGGGTGCATTTTCGAAGCTAGACGTCAGATCATAGCACGCAGCCAAAATGGGAGGTTCAGGAGAATAAGAACATCCAGGTTCAGGTTCAGGGACGGGTGTTTTATTCACTGTTGGTATGACTGGTTCGAAACATTCGGTGGTTAACTATGTTCTAAGTGGAGTGGAAGATATCGTTGTAGCTTCAGGTTCTGTTGCGAGAGTTTCAGTATGAGAAGTTATCGTGGCCGTTGAAGATACAATTGTGACTGTTGTTGAAGACAGATATGGTACTGCTCCACATTGAAGACCTTTGGCTTCGTATACCCTTTGTTGTTCTACATTCAACAAGCCTGCAATATTTTGTATATTTGTAGTCTCAGCAAAAATGAAGTCGGTATCAGTAAAACTATTTTGGTTATACAGGTATGGCCATATACTCGTACCACATTTTCTGCAGCAAAGTATAATTACTCTATTTTCACGAGCTAGATCGATGGTTTCAAATTTTGAGTGTGACTCACATGACCATCTAAAAGCAGCAATACGTGGTTAGTACTAGTTTTTGAACCATGATTAGTTAGTCATTTTTGAACCATGTCAGAAATATGTCTGAAGTTATTCAGCCCAATCCTCGAGGCAATAGTACCTGCTGGAGCATAATCTAAAAGTTCTGGTTTCATTCGTTGCCTTGAAAAAATCATCAGTGGTTCCAGCAGCATTAAAACATATTTCTACTAAGATAGGCTGCCATCGTTCAGCAGGTGATAATGAACCCACTTGTTTTCGTCCTTTCATAGCTAATATTCTGCTCTTCGTTTTAGAAGCAATGGAGATTCCAGTTTTATCGTATTTACATATTTTGTCAGGAGTCAATTCAAAGTTATCATAAATATCTTTGAGCAACTGATAGAATTTATTTACGGCCACTTTGTTGAATCCCATTGCTCTAGCTGCTGATATGGCTTCACGTTTGCGAACTGATAAATTTTGATGGCGTTTTAAAAAACTTTTGAGCCAATCAACACCTGCCATTTCCTTATCAGTATTACAATTTTTAACAGCCAATTGATATGCTAGACGTCCCAGTTTGATAATTGTCAGTCCAAAAGCACGCGCTTTCATGCGCATATATTTCAGACATGCTTCTATTTCGTCTTCTTCTTTACTAGTAAATATACTTTTTTTTCGGGCCTAAAGGTAAACCAATAGTAGCTTCACCGCCTTCCTTCATTTTCTTAACATATCACACTGAAATAGTCTGAGGCACTATGTATGCAGAAGCAACTTTTTTGTATCCCGTCTCTTTACATAAAACTTTATCTATAGCATCCGTCGACCATTTCCCTCTTTTGGTTTTTTCTTGTAAGTACGTACCATGAGTTTTCCGACAAAATAATAAACCAATGTTATTTATTTAGAAATTTAAATGAATCTAGACCCACCACCCAATTTTGCTCATCATACTCCACACCCAATACCCCATTTTGCCTCTAAATTTTAGTTTAAACAAAAAAAAATTCACTGATAAAATGTTTAACGGATTCATACAAACAACATGCCATATAAAAATAAACAGCACTAGTAAACAGTGATAAACATAAATAACGTTCTCATAATTACCTTGAAATAATAACGTTTGACCTTACACAAAATTAGATCGACGAAACGTCAAAACAGTTTTCCGTTTGTAAACAAAAACGCGTGCACTTCCACTCACAGTTTCTCACGGACTGAGTGTTGGTCGAATGAGGCTTCCTATTGGCTTACTGCTTTCCATTCATAAACGTCTAGTTTCTTGTATGTGTGCGGTACCCCCTCTTACCTTGCGACCCCGTCATGTCCCCATTCCTCTAGTGTTCTGATGTCTGGTTCCATCATCGAATAAGTGCAACCATATGTGCAGAGCTTAGCGATCGAATGTAGCAAGGAATTTCGCCTCTTGTTATCCGATCTCTCGTGTTAGCAATTCAATATTCTTGAAATTAACAGTTGTGCAGTTTCGTTGAATAAATGTTATAAACTTTTTTAACCCGGCTCATAATTCGTTGTGTAAACCCCCAGGAAAAGATGCAATTTGCATTGTGGCAACCCATCTTTATGTGCGCGCAGTGACTGAAACAACCATTTCTTTGTATGGGCTTGTCAGGAGTGCACTGTCCAGGCTCTCATAGTGCATAAGGGAACACTCCATTTGTTTTACTGCGGCAAGTATACACGCCATGATCAACGCTACAACCGCAAACCAGCCACCATATACGCCGACCTTGCCAAGCGCATTGCACTTTCGACAGTCAATGCAGCAATCCACTACGCAAGCACCTCACACCTCCTTTGAGCTATGGTTCTTCCAGATTGAGTCCCAATTTAAGTTGCGCCAGGTCACAAAGACTCATTCAAGTACCACCTCATGGTCTCCTCATTAGATCACTACATCATCGCTGAGGTAGCGGATATGATCCGCGTGCCACATTAGTGCAACAAGTACGCAGCCCTCAAAGCGGCTATCCTCTGTCGTCTCACGGAATCTTCCAGTGCACAGCTGCATGAGCTATTCAGATGCATCAAGCTCGAGGACTGACACATGTGCTCCTTAGCTGGCACATAGGTCATTCACGATTGTCTGTGGGTCAAATGGCTCGACCATCTGCCACAACAGATGCAGCGCATGATTTTATTGATTGAAAATCCAACTCTGTAGAAGCTCGCCGCTGTAGTAGACGAGACACACAACATGAGCTTGGTATTAATGACCAAGTCAGCGCAACCAGCCATGTACTCAAAAAGATCTTTATCTAGACGTTCGTCACCAGACAGCTCTCCGAGCTAGGCCACTGTCGAGCTAGATGGCCTGCGCCTAGCAATTGCTCAATTGACCAGTTAAACCCGCGAGGATCTCCTGCAACCATGCGTCAATGCCAACGTGAAGCGTGGGTGCCCTTTCTCACGAGGAAGCTACTAAAGGCGAGTACGCTCTACATGAGATACTGCTGATATCATACCAAGCACAGAGCCTTAGAGACCCGCTGAAAGAAGCTTTCCAGCCCAACATATTGTCATTAAACACCCGAAAACCTGAGGTCACAGGAACTGTACTTGGCGGACACTGCCGGCAGCACCTCAGAGAGACGCTTTTATCTCTGACCGTACCAGGAAATTCAGTTTTCGGTGAACCCCCAGCTCCCCTCTTAATAATTTTGAGGCATCTTATTGCCAGGTCTCTTTGAAAGCAGAGCCTTGTGCTACAGGCAGCCAATGTTACGCCAATCGTTATCCTCGGCACCTAGTAGTTCACCTTGGACTTCAGGTTACGCTGCACATTTCACTGGCCATTTTTTATAACAGATGGCTATCCTGGGAGCCAATGCGCTCAATTAACATAATTTGCCCATCAACCTACGTATCTGACGCCATTTGGATGATTACACCAGCCTCTCTATAGCCTACCAGAGCATATAATTAGCATTAGCACCATTGCCAAGCTATCAATCTTTTAACGGTTTCATTTTCGCGGTTCCGAGTTAAATGCTATTCATGCCCTGAGTATGGGACTCTCAAGGTTATATCACATTTAACCTACACACTAAATACCTTCCCTCTCACCCAACAATCCACCCTAGAGCTGCTGAACACATTACTTTGAGCTAAGCCCCATTATCTCGCACCAAGAGGCACCTTGAGCTGTAGGGATTCCTTCTCTAGCTGAAAGAACGGGATAGGAAGCGATTACTAGTGAAGGGTCCTTCCATTCTCGATGCCTTCCAACAGTCCAGCGTGCCGTTTTTAACCGTCAGCACTGCCAACGTGTAATGTTCCACCCAATCCCATTTGCCATCTTCCTGACGACAAGCCCCATAGCAAGCTCCTCAATTCCACTGCAGAGTCCATCGCTAGCTTTTCCCATCTTGTGCAGACAAAGAGATAAGGCAGCTGTTATCCACCACACCTCTGCAAAACACGCAGTCCTGGGATCGTGATTTATTAATTTTGTGCAGGTTAGACTGAAAACATCAATGCTTTCTCAAGAGCTGGGTTAGGTAGAAATCAGTCTCACCGTGAACTCGACTGAGCCAGGACCCTGGTTCAGGAATCAGATGAGCATCCAATCTTCCCCTGATATCACTATAATAGGGCTATATCCAATTGCTGAGAAAGCGCTATCTCTCCTCCCTAGCAACCACCTCTCTGTCGTCCTCGCTCCTCTACTCCTTAACGAGGAGCGCAATGGGATCACACCTACTATCACTAATACCAAAAACTCAGAAACTGTCTGGTAAGCGCATGCGATTTGTAGTACTCTTTGTCTCTGCACCTGTGCCAACCGCTTTCGGTGCAGCTCCTTCTTCAGGTTGTATAGCACTTATTAAGGGTCATCTTTTTGATGAAACAGGTCCTCCTATGTCAGCCATTAGTCGAGTAAGTAACACTACATTTATTGCTACGTTTTCAGCTGTTGCTCTGATTTGTACGAATAAACTCATCTTAGAGTCTATCAGTACTTCCAAATATTTCACCGCTGGTTTTGATTCAACCAGTTTTTCCGCTAGACTGATAGTCCTTGCTCTGGGTATTCTTTGTTAGTAAGTATAACCACTTTGGTTTTCTTCAGTGCTAAACTGAAGCCGTGAGTAGTCATCCAGTCCCTCACTTGCCTCATCAGGTTACCTAGTCAGAAATGCGCATGTACGACTATGCTTTCTAATTCGAATGATGCTACTCTTGCATCGCTTGCGTAGTTGACCAAGCGTGATTCGTCCAATATTTAAAGTCGCAGTAGCCCGTCATACGAGAGTTTGTACAGATCGGGACTGAGGATAGAGCTCTGAGCGACACCTGATGTTACAGCCATACTTAGAGTCCCTTCGTACCGTAGGGCAGACTGCTGTATTTTGTAGTCCCTTAGGATTTGGATAAAGTATTGTGGCACTTGGAAATGACTTACCAACGTCCCCACGGTACGCACCTACCTGGTGGAATCGAAAGCATTTCTGAAGTCAAGGATAACTTGTAAGATGGCCCTTCGAACAGAATTGCCATGCGCCTTGGCATGCTGGACCATATTTATGACTTTTCTGATTGCGTCAATAGTAGAGCAACTTGCTGTGAAGTCATACTGCCTTGAAAATAGATCCTCAGTGACGCAGATAGCGTCACCAAGCCCTTTGATACGTTTTTCAAGTACTTTCCTGTCTGCGCATAGCAAACATAGTGGTTGGTATGCAGACTCAAGATTCCCCTTACCTTCATTGATTAGCACGAGGCTCACCACCTTACAGCACTCAGGGAATATCATTTTACGCAAGCGTTGAACATAACTGAGCAGCAAGTTAGGGCAGAACTAGTAGCCCATCTTTAACCCCTCAGCTGAAATTCCATCTGGTCCTGGAACGTTTCTTTTCTTTAAAGACAACACTGCTGCTTCCACTGCCATCTTTGTGAAAAGTTGGCATTCCACTGGTATTTCATCGTGGGCAGTTTAAATAGGGACTGGACAGAAAAGTAAAGAGAACCCGCACAATCTATTTATCTTTTTCACTTTGTTTGGGCACTGAACTTCTGTATGACTAGCTTGTACTATAAGCTCTATGAGCTTCGGTTTTCGTCATCTACTAGTTCTTGCTAGCGATTAGCCTTATTGGTATTGGAGAGTTTGAAGAGGAATTATCTAGCTGACTTGTATGCTGTTAATTTTGTGCCTGCATCTTTTTGGTACCATACTCGCTGGACCTCTCATCGGAGCTGCTGGAACTCTCTTCACTTTTTTCAATTTCATAAGATCACCAATACAGTGGAGGCTTGCCTGGCCGGAACTTTCAGCAAGGCATGGAAGACTTGCAGATAGATGTAATGATTCTCACAGTTGAGTTCTCTACATCTTCAGCTAGCTGCTAGCCCCCCGCCCCTCGGTGAAACTTTCGGTACGGATGATTGTGCCGTTAGCACTTCTGCAAACCTTTTGATATTCCACCGGCATCGAAAAGTGTCGTCATGGCTCTCAAGTGATATGTGCTGGTGATTGATCACTAGCGGGGTAGTCTCCAATTTTTAACGTTTGGTACTAGGAATTTCAAAGCAAATGTTCCGTCCAGAATGGTTCCAATGCAGCTCGGTTGACATAAAAGTAGGAACTTAGCCTATCTTCCGTACAATGAGTCTAGTTCTGGCTGCCATCCATTTGTCCCTTTAATATAATTGTTGTATGCCCCATTCAATTGTCCTTGCAATGAAGCCACCTCGAACGAGTACGTGACCCTCTGTGGTCAAAATAGCGTCCTCCAAAGTATAGAGCCTCAATTAGAAAGACGTTCAAAATTTATTTGGCGTTAGTATACGTCTCAACCACCGTCCCTAACCAAAACCATTTCCTCGTCCCTGACTCTACACTTGGGTAGGCGCTGTTTTGAACCCAGATAGTGGCAGCAACAGATTCATCAGGATACTCTGTTAGGGAGCTTCGGTTGTAGTGTTCTTCGTTGAGCAGTAGCAAGACTATTTGACTGTCTCTCGCAAAGTGCTTGAGTAAATTTTGGGCGAGTGTGCTGTGATATAGATTCATCTGCAGAATACGGTTCATTTGGTTGGCTTTGGTTAGGGCTTTGTGCATAGCCCAGCATTTGCCTGTACCTGGCACGTATTTTAAATTATGCGGTCTTGAGCCAGCGTCTTAGCACAAAAAGTGATGTGTCTGTTTTGTACACTCCTTCTTCTTATGCCCTATTTTGCCACAATTATAGCACAGGGAGCTCCTGTCGATGCCTTTCCAATCCTTTACAGTATGCCTGTATCCGAGGTACCTGAAACACCAGAATGGGATTGTTCTTCACCTTATCCTACAAATTACCTAACTGATTCTGATTTTCCTCTTTTTATTATATACTTGGCATAGTTTTCTGAGGTGTCGACAATTGCCATGCACTGAACTCTATTGCATGAATAGGTCAGCCTAATTTTTGCTCCACTCAAGCTAGAAAAATCTTACTTAAACGCATCTTCTATCTCGCATAAATCTAGAATACCGCCAATATCTGTTATTTGGAGAGCAGCGTTAGGCTCAAGTGAGGCTATGGTTGCTGTCTCTCAAAGAACGTTTTTGACTGTGACGCGGAATACATCTTTGTTAGTGGCTTCTGGTCCGAACTCCACCAATAGGTCACCAGATCGAGTTTTCATGGCAGTTTGTATTTCTTACGGTTTTACTGCTCCGTTAATATTTTGCAGAACATTCACATAGGATCCAACACCGGGGGCCTTGACCAGTACTGCCATGCTCACTAGCTTTGTGTTCCTACCTTCTTTTCTTTTCCCGAGCCGCATCCGAGGATTCTGTGTTTTCCGAATGTTGAAACTTACGTTTCCCTGTTCATATGGTAGAAATTTTTGCTGCTTTTTTGGCTGCTATTTTAGCTGCCTTAGATAGTGCTGCCTGGAGGAGAATTATATCAATCAGTATCTCACTGTTTTCACTTTAATATGAAAAAAGAGTTTTTTTGAAAATTACTTTATTATGTTAATTATAAACTTTATTTACTATACTAGGAGATCTAATGCTTTATAATTTTATTCAATGAAAATAGAAATATTTAATTTGAACGTGCTTTTTGGATTTTGTCCATTCTTCCCGTATAATCGATGTACTGTGCGCCGCGAGTAACAAAGGGCTTATGTAATTTCACGACACTCGGCGTAATATGCTTGATTTGAGCTCGAAAATACCATCATCAATGGATTGAATGCAGACATCAAAAATGCGGTCTTCTTGTCCACGCCATAGGCAATGGCAGCAGCTATTGGCTTAACCCAGGAATCGTTTCAGCATCCTTGGTAGCTTGACGTTGTGAGTCGTTTAACAACGTTTTATTAAAATTATATTTCGTCCAGTCACGTGAGTTGTAAGCAAATAAACGATGCCTTAACCAACTTCCAATTTGAATATTTGCTTTCCATCAATCAAATCCCAAGTAATGCACTACCATCAATAGAACTCAATTAGTGACTCATTAGCTGGAAGCCCACGTTCAATATGATAATCTTCTGCATTATGCACTTTATACCCTGATAAAAGATCTACTAAAAAACTAACTAACTAAACTAACTAACTACAAAAATATAGCAAAATATATTATTCTATTCAAATTACCGAAAACTCCGTCGCCAAAATTTTCGGTTCACTCTCGCCAAAAACATCCCGTCAAACCTTTGCCTTTGAGTTGACAGCTGCAGGAGTGGCTGCCGTGACCATAACGCATATTAGGCAAAAGCCTGTTGCTACCTTTTCCGCAACCTATCCTAGGCAAAAACCTGTTATTACAGGTTTGAGCTCAGACCTTACCTGTTTACTTGCTTTAACACTACAGCCCTTTTCGAGCCTTTGTCTAGAGAAAGTTAGAGTATGTCATTATCTAGAGTGAATATGGTCAGTACCATGCTTTGGCCGTGGATCCGTCCATACAGCTACGATACGTTCTGATTTTAAACAGTTCGAGAAGAGGAACACTGAGGATTGCATTTTCGTATCTGGCGTGATACCTGTTACCCTCCTTGATAGAGATCACCACGCTATTTGCCTGCGTCGAAAAGAGGACATGAGGTAGATGGTTGTTTGCGAGGAGAGACAGCGCTCACTCAACGATTGGCACCAGTCTTGGGTGAATTGCACGAAGGGAAGATGGACTGCGCGCCTCATCCTGAATGTGAGAGCGTGGCTAAATCGAAGACATGGTGAGACTGACTTCTATCTGACCCAGCTGTTAAGCGGGCATGGGTGTTTTCAGTTTTACCTGCACAGTATTGGTAAGTCATGACCTCCCGATTGTCAGTTTTTCCGAGGAGAGGAAGACAATGCCTGCCACACATTTTTTTGCATGCACAAAATGGAGCAGGCTGCGGCGGAACCTTTATAGGGAGACGAGAGAGCTTATCCCAGATAATATAGTCGCAGTGATGCTTGAATGGGTTGACAAATGGAACCAGGTGGCACATTATGCTCAGACAGTCCTAAAAGATATAAGAGACTCGCAGCAGCCGGGGCATTGGGCGCTGGGGAATCGATTGTCTGGTAATTCTTCTTCCCCTCTCCCCTCCCGCTATGAGAGGCGAAGTCAATCTAATAGGTTTTAAATTTCTGTTTATGGCTGCAGCGATGGTCTGCTTCCTCGGCGAGCGAAGGTTTTAGTGCTCGCTGGAATTGGCCTTGTCTGCGGACGCGTGAATGCGCTGGCAGGCTAGTATTGCGGTGTCGTGGGGCAGGTTCTTTCCCCCAGCACAAGGACACACTGCAAAAAACTTTGCATTCACGAATTAGAGAATAAACCGTCTCGGTTCGAGGGTGTCGAGGTCGAGGTAGCCTACCGAAGGGATGATTTGCTTAAAAGTGACAGACCGAGCCTGATTAACACGCACGGGACTCGGATGGATTTCGTCGTTACAAACGATATTTACTACGCTCAAATAAGAGTGGCGCATACAGGTGGAAGCAGTGCTCCCTATCACCCATCCACCCGGATCAAGATCCATTGTAGACGTGGCCGTATATTTTCCCTTTAAATAAAAAATTCATACAAACGAGTTCGCCTGAGCTTTTCCCTTACATGAAAAATAAGAATGTTTCAGATTTATGTTAAAGTGTTATACGAGGTGTGACAATTAAGTAATGAGACTGATTCCATGAAAACCGTAAATTCAAAAATTATTCTACAACTCTGCCATCCCCTTCAAAGTAGTTCCCTTGGGCAGCTACATAACGATTCCAACGCAGTTTTCATGCTCCGTAACATTTCTGAAACGCTTCTACTGGGATGTCCACAAGTACCCTCGTGAAAGCCGCCTGGATGTCCGTAACCGACTCGAAATGGGTTCCTTTGACCACCGATTTTGTTCTAGGGAACAAAAATAAGGCGACCGTTGCAACACGGGGATCTCTTTAGAAGCCAAATACTGGAACACACTGAGGGCGGTGTGGCAAAGCACGTTATCGTGATGAAGGATCCAGTTACGAGCTATGTCTGGGCGCACCATGTTGACTCGTTTTCGCAATCTTTTGAGTACTTGGTGATACTAGACTTGATTTACGGTTTGCCCCGATGGAACAAATTCTTTGCGGACGATGCCACGGCTATCAAAAAAGACAATCATCATCGTTTTCACCTTCGACTTGCTCATGCAAGCTTTTTTCGGGCGGAAGGCGTGCGGAGACAACCAATGTGAGCTTTGGCATTTGGTTTTCGGGTCGTATTGAAAAAACCAACAATTTTAGCGTACGTTTCCGAAACTGTTTTCCCGAATCTGGCGCAAAATTTTATCGCAACGCGTTGCTTTTGATTTCGTTTCTCCATTTTCGTGACGAGCACCACGAACATATGTCCACTCAACACATAGCAGGTGAACAAAACAAGCTAGAGCAATGATAAATATATTGAAGGAGAGAAGAAGGATGCCGAAGAAGGAGAAGGGAATTTTAAGGTCACAAGTTTACCACAAGCACGGCAATAAAATTAGTCTCATTACTTAATTGTCACACCTCGTATGACTGATTCATACAAAACTTTACCATAAGTAGCAAACCTGTGCGAAGTGCCACTCTACCTTGCAAGAGCACCTGTAACAACAAAGAAAAAGGAGTGAGCTCATTTGATGGCTACCTCATTAGTGGAGGGATCAGTCAACGTGGCGGGTCCCATACCTGGTCAAGGTTCCCAAACCAAACTTTAAATTTTTCTAATCCGGCATTAATATTTCTTTCATGTTACCGACATATTTCAATAAATACATTACTTTTTTCGTTTTTTTTTTAAACTTATATCAATAGTCTATCCATAAAAAAAGCCAAGTGATCTACAATCAATGAGTTTAAAAATTAAATACGTCTTAAATACAGTTTCCTACACTGCGTACACAGAAATAACTTTCGACTGGGCGATCTGACATTTAGTCCAGTTAATTTGGAAGCATGCTTCGTTTAAACTCGAGAGAAGTTTAGCGGGGTGCGCCTGATGCTCTTTGTAGCTGTCTGAGCTGACGAGAGGATCATCCTGATATTTACGCATGAATGGTAGATTTTTGAGAACATAATTAATTGTACGCTGCATGGTTTAAGTCGCATTCTTCAGACCGAGTGGTATGCCCAAAAACTCGAACAATCCAAAAGGTGTCGTGACTGCTGTCTTCTCAATGTCTTCTGGTGCCATCAGGATCTGGTAAAAGGCTTTGTGAAGGTCGATGACCGTAAACACTTTGCCTTGAGTATCCGTCAGCAGGTCCTCTATTACTGGAAGTGGGTAACAGTCCGGGCAGTTGATTGCGTTGAGCTGGCGATAGTCACCGGTAGCTCGCCAACCTCTATTGTCCTTCGGCACCATGTAAAGAGGACTGGCCCATTGGCTCGCTGAGGGGCGGATGAGTTTTCACTCTCGCGATTCGCTGAATTTCCTTTTAGTTACGCTAAGTCGTTCACCTGAGAGTTGACGTAGTCGGGCAAATACTGGCGGGCCCTTAGTAGCGATGTGGTGCTGAACGGGTGGATCAGGAACGTGAGCCATCTCTCCAGAGCGAGCAGAGCTTTAGCGAAATTGTCGATAAGCTTTGCGTAGACCTCTTTTAGAGATCCGTGAGGCATGATTTTGGGTGCAACAATTATAATAGAGTGCACTTTCGGAACTGGACGAAGTGAGCAATGTGCTGAAAGACTGGTGCGACTATCTAGTAAGCGGTGATTTTGGAGATTTATGAGAAGTCCGTGGGGTTTCAAAGCGTCTGCTCCAAAAATTGCCGCCTGCGATTTGCGATGATAAAGCTCCACTGAAAAGGGCGGCGTAAACCAAGGTTTAAGCTGAGCAGTCTCACTCCGAAGGTTGCAATAGGCGTTCCGTTGGCTGCAGTACGAGTCAGACTCTGTTTTTGAAGCGGTTTCTTCATAATATTTTTGGAAATGATAGAGAGTTCAGATCCTGAGTCGACGAGAAATCGGATCGAGGAATTGCGATTCAAGACATAAAGGCGGCTTTCTGAAGAGTTGCCGGTGACGGCTGGCAAAAGTATCGCCGGCTTCTTCAGTTTTCCTGAAACGGCTTTGCCTGAGCGGAGAAGGAACAAGGTGGCCTGCAGTGTTGCGCGCATCCGCCGTGCCTCGTGTGGTACCAAGAGTACCCCATTCTTTCGTTGGGGCCTAGTGTAGAGGAGCGGACCTGAGGTTTACGGCCGCTGCGTGATACTGAACGGCTTCTATGATCTGGATCACTCGTATTTAATTGGAGCTTGCGAGTGATGTTCGTGAGCTGAGTAATGGCCTGTCCCATTGCAGATAGCTCCTGCGTTAGCAGACCGGGCGGAAGCTGTAGAAATTCATAGCCGGACGAAGGCGTTGAAATCCGAAAGTGAGAAGTCGCCATGACAGATGTTCCTTTGTCATGAGCCACATCAGCTACAGCAGCGAGCTCTTCGAGTGTCTGGCCTTTTATAAGAAGAAGCATGTGGTGCGTCTGCTGTGGTAAAAGATCTAACCACTTGACTTGTAAGACGTCATCTCCAACAGTGTGTCGGCAATTGTCCGCATGTGGCGCAGGAGTTGTGACGGCCTTTTATCCCCGAGCTCTACTAAAGTCAAGAACTTATGGAACTGCACATCTGGTGAATCAGTGAGGCGCAAATCTATGGCTTTCTTCAGTGTTTTATGACTGTCTACTATCGGCAGCGTACGGAGAATGTAAGAAATGTCCACGACTGTTTGAAAGTCCAGTGCTCCGATAACGAGGTGCTACTTTGTTGAGTCCGAAGCTATTCTGTGCACGTAAAACTGTGACTCAATCGGAAAAAAACATAGTTCGGGACTTGGCCGCGGAAATGATGACAATTTGCAGCTACTCACGACATTCACCTGTTGCTGCCCGGTGGACTCCGGAGCCGAATGATCTCGTTCCTTGGCTACGATCTGCTTGGCGTGGTTCTCCACACTCATTTTGGAACTTGCTCATGATTTATTTAACTGCAATTGCGAGTGTTTTTCGAATCACCGTCTGACATAAGCACTGAGTACAATTCACACTGCCGAATGAGTTCACAGTATTTTACTTTTCTGTTGTTCTTTTGTTTTAAATACGGGGTCACCACTTTAGGGATCTGAAATGGTACTTCATTAACACTTATAAATTTATTCGCGGACAGAAACTACAATTTACATTTCACAAGATACAAGTTAGGCTTGGATGAATGTAGAATGAAAGGCGCGTCTTGCTTCTCATGCAATAAACTACTACATGTTACGGCGCATGTGTCGCAACCCTCTTTTCACTTCATGCTCACTGCAAAGAAGCCAAGCGTCGCCAAGGAACGAATGACGATCAAAAGGAAAACGCATCTATGATGCCTGAAACGACGTATCCACATTCTGCATGTGCTTGTATTTGCATCTCAACCAAGGCACCCGAAAATCTCCCTTGGTATAATTCTTTGTTAACGCCGAGACTGTGGAAGCGGTGGCGCTACAAATCGTACAGCAACTCTGCCCATTTTAGATTCGAACCGGTACAGCAAATCCAACCTGGCTCAATGTTGAAATTTTCTTTTATTTTTATGCCAAAATTGGGTAGTGCCTGCTAATAAGACTTTTATTTGCGTTCATAAAAATGCGTCAAGCAAATAGTTTTGCGGTATCATTCAAAGCCTCTATATTGAATTCATCATTTTGTAAAAACAAATATCGTTCATATTCTTCTACTGGGACGTTTATTTAAACCTTCCGACAATTTGGTGAATTTTTTGCCTTTGTTTACTGCCAAACGCTATAGATACGAGCGGTCTTTAGTAAGTTAACACTTTTACTTAAAGTTTTAACAAAAAAAAAATTATTCAAGTTTACAAACGGGTAGAGGTTCCCCGTACCAATGAAAATATTACAATGCATTCTATTACATAGATTCGTTTAATTTATAATGGTTTAATTGCTGTAGTTGCAGTTTCCCTGAATGTGTGAATACCATTCCTCGACCTTGGTTCCCACGAATTTGCTGACTGGGAATTTGCTGCATTAGCGTCTGGCAGGTAGAATCGTGGGATCGCTCGTTAACTCCTCCGTGCTTAAATTCGGATGTCCTCATCCGATCAGAAATGTGGCTGGTTGTATAGGCTGGGAATTGATTGGTGCAGAGAAGCGAGAGGCTGCATTGGTACCGATATTGATGCGCTTGACCATGGGTTTGTATTTACTGGTTGTTCATTATCAGTAGGCTGTCTGATGGTAACCTTCATGTTGTTCCTTTTGCAAAGTCTGAAGAATATAAAGATTATTAATATGAAGATGATGAGAAAACTTATGCCGTAGTTAGTCCAACGTTCGTAAAAGGTTTTGACTTGAAGTAGGTCGATGCGTTTGGTATTGTTGATGTGCAACTCATGCATTGCTTCGAGAGAGAAGATTTCTCTATATCGTTCCTCGTACGGAGTAGGCTGGTAGATGGCCGGAAGTGCTTGCCAGAAGGAAATTTCCCTTGAAGTGTAGGTTTTTCCATTTATTCCTAGTGTAGCATTCTCGAACTTAATTAAGAAGGTGCCAAAAAATTGTCGTATATCGTTGTCTATTGTTATCGATCCACTGAAATCGTTCAGCAGGATCATGTCGGTAGTAACTTCTTCTATGGCGGGAACTTGTAGACCGCTTACGATACTACAGGTTGAGTTGACGCTTTTCAGGATGTTGGGAAGGCATGACGAGAGTTTTATGTCTAACAAGTCGGTTTGTCTACAAATCGCTAATTCGCCATATGCGTTACAATTATTGATGATACTGTATATTTCATTATGATTTCTTATAATGCTATCGTGTGAAATTTCAATAACTCTATTGTTCCTTTTAACAGGTTTTATGAGTAGTCTTTCATAAGTGTTTTCAGTAGTTAATGGTATCTGTACAATATACAAAAGTGACTTTTCGTCTGTTACAATTTTTTTTTTAGCTAGTTTTAATGCATCTTCGATTGAAAGGTATGGGAAATTTTCCTTATCAAGAATTGCTATTGCTGTTTTGATTTCTTCCTGTGATAACATAATGGAGTTTACGATTCCAGTTTTTGCAAAATTCAAGGCATAATTTATACTGACTAGTTCCTCTTTTACCAATCTTAATTTATATTGTAGACTTATGGCTATATCATGGTTGTGGTGCTCGTTTGTTTTGACAAATTTTTGAATTTGGTTTGAAATTTGGGTTAGGTTGTTAGTTCTATCTGTTAACGATTTGTTAATTACTACCTGGTTGTTGTTATTCCTCAGCACGTTGTTTATTTTGTCCTGGATTATGTTGAAGTCATCGTGGTCGGGATTCCCCGCAACCCATTTCCATGCGGTTCCGATAAAGTCTAATGACCTTTTCACAACCTTTGGTTGTAGATGCCCTAATAGCTGTTGCGTAGGGATAGCTCATGAATGAGATAGGGGTGCAGAGGATTGCAACTATTCACTTCTCGCCCGATTGCGTTTGATATGTTCGATATTAATTGCGCGTACTGTCCAATGTCTACGTCATGTATGATGTTGAAACTCCCCGTTTTTATTTTCGCTTGGCCAGATTTGATGGTTATAATTTGGGAATTTGTGTAGTCGAGAACCTTGACCTTGCAGATAGCCATGTGGATAGAGAGCCTAAAAGGAAGAAGTTAGTTGCGTATATTACTTTTGTGTATGGTTTTTCCGGATTCTGTAATGATTGTGGTGGTTTTGTTTTCCCTAACAGTTTCTTGTCTATATCTTGGAGTTAATTTCGACTCTAATCTTTTATTTCTTTTAACAAAAACTATTTCTCCGGGGCTATAATCTTTTAGGGGTTCCCTATTTTTATTATGATGCGCAAGGTCTTTGTTTTGCTTCGATTTGAGCTTTTCTACGTTTTGCTGTCGTATTTGTTCGAGCTCTTCCGGGGTTGTTCTTGGTAGACGACCGAGGTATAGTTCTACAGGCTTCTTGCCTGTAGTGGAATGGATAGTGAAGTTATATTCATTTACTGCCCTTTGAAGTAGCTCTTCAAAAGGCCAGCCTGGATCGTCTCGCTTTAGGCATCGCATAATTTCTATCAGGGTGGAGTGAGGACGTTCTATTTGTCCGTTTACCTCGCTCTTATAAGGCGGCGTTTTGAAGACTTTTATCTGCAAATCGTCCTCCATCATGGAAGACAAAGACAATGATCGAAGCGCGCCTTCGTTATCCACTACAACGTTTTCCGGTACGCAAAAGAAGAACAGAATGTCCCTTAGAGGCTGTTTTACGTCCTCAGCAGATCTTGATGGAAGAATCTTAGCTTGGAGAAATTTTGAGAATTTATCTATGGCCGTGAGAACTAGTTTCTTTTCAGTCAGAAGTATATCTATATGAACTGTATGTCCGGGATAATTTGGGATGGGGGTTGCGTGTAGGAGTGGTTTGTTTGGGTGCCTATCGTATTTATTTTCTTTACACGTTATGCACCGAGAAACGAATCTTTTGATTTTGGCGGACATTTTCGGAAAATAAAAATTTTCTAATAACTGAAGTCTATTTTTCTGAGCATTTCTATGAGCTCTGCGATGAGTGTTCAAGATTCTTTCTTCCTGTTCCACTTCGTTTTGCAGGTCTTCAACAATTTTGCGTGTAAAGTGGACTCTGTAATTTCGGAAGTGCTCGGGGTAGATTTCTTGTATGAGTCCAAAGTTTCTCTCGTCTGTCATAAGTCCGTTTACCGTATGTGGGTTCATGTATCGTCTAAGTATGTTTATAATGTCTTGTTCAGCGTATTCTTTTTGAATTAGAATGTGCCTGGTATAATTATCGAAAGGATGGGTGATTTGATAGCTTGTTTCGTTACCTTTGTTCAAAATTATTTGATTCCGAAAGACGTTGATGGGAGTTTCGACCATAGGTATCCGATTTTGGGAGGAACTATCATCACTATGCTCTGTGGGTGTTAACGAATTAACTTCCCCTGGATTGGGAGGTCTTGAGAGGGAGTCAGCAACAACATTTGCTTTACCTGGTTGGTATAAGAGCTCATAATTATACTCCTCCAAATAAGACTTCCAGCGTTTCATTTTACAGTTGGTGTTTTTGTTGCTTAGGGCATATGTAAGAGGCTGGTGGTCGGTAAAAATTTTTATTTTCCGTGACCCATAAAGGAAATTCCTGAATTTCTGCAATGCCCATATGATGGCGAGCATTTCCCTTTTGTTAGCAGAATAGTTTTCTTCGGTTTGGTTCAATGTTCGCGACAAGAAGGATATTGGTTTGCCTTCTTGAGAGAGAACTGCACCAATGGCGTAGTTGGAGGCATCCGTAGTTAGTTCGAACTCCTTTTCGAAGTTGGGATGCGAAAGTATGACGTCCTTGGATATGAGAGCTCTCTTGAGTTTCAAAAATGCATCCATGGCTGGTTTGTCTAAGGTGATTGACTTATTTTTGGACATGTGCTTGGACACCCGTCCATCCTCCCTTCTCAAAAGGGATGTCAGAGGTTTTGCAAGCTTTGCATAGTCGCGAATGAAGCGACGGTAATACCCTGACATTCCAAGAAATGATCGGAGGTCCTTTAAGGTTCTTGGCGGAGGAAAGGATGCGATTGCCTCAACTTTTTCAGGGTTTGTTCTAATGCCGTCAGCGCTGACCACAAAACCCAAAAACTCCACTCTGCTCCTCAAAAATTTACACTTTTCGGGTTGTACTTTCATGTAAGCCTTCTCGAGTGTTTTGAGGACTTTTTCCAAGTTTTGAAAGTGTTCTCTCTCGTCGGCTCCGAAGATGATAATATCATCTATGTAGACGTAGCAGCGCAAGCCGATGTGTTCCCGAAGGATATCATCTAGTGTGCGCTGAAAAATAGAGGGTGCATTCTTGAGTCCGAATGGAAGTCGCAGGAACTCAAATTTGCCGTTATTATTCGAGAATGCTGTTTTCTCGATATCTTTTTCTTTAAGGAGAATCTGATGGAATCCGCTCTTCAAGTGAATCACAGAAAAGAATTTGTTCTTCCCAAGGTTAGAGAGTACCTCATTTATCTCTGGGATAGGATATCTGTCAGGAATGGTGACTGAGTTTAGTTTTCGGTAGTCTATAACCATTCGATACCTTTTCTCCCCAGAGGAATCCGTCTTTTTTGGGACGATCCAAACAGGCGAATTATACGGCGATCTTGACGGTCGGATAATCCCATTTTCTAGCAAATGTTTAACCTCTGTTTCGACTTGAGATTTAAGAGCCACTGGGTAAGAGTAGGCCTTGCTGTATATAGGATCGTTCGTAGTTGTACGGATTTCACCACGTACCGTTTTTGTATACGTTAGTCGTTCGTCCGGCTCAGAAAACACGTCAGTACACTTTCCCAGGACCGTCTTTAGTTGGTTCTTCTGAGATATAGAAAGATTGTCGGTATTTATATTTAGCTTGTTAATTGATTGTGAAGCGTGCTGCCTCAGCGGGAGGCTTATTCCCGGACTTATGGTCATGAAACTTCCTTTAGTGTGGATGACTGCATCCATAGCTTTTAGGGAGTCATTCCCGATTATTCCGGTGAAAGTCTTGAGGCTGGGTAAGAGGTAGAACATCAGTTTTCCAGTACCCGACTGAAAGAGATCGATAAATGCATGGTGCCTAATTTTGACCGCACCACCTACTGAGTTTACACTAAACGGTTCATTATTTTTCAAGGGATTCCGAATGTAACGAGGCTGTATATAATTTTTGTTAGAGCCTGTGTCTATTAAGAATTTGAGAGTTTCGCCGCTCCTCGCAGTCCTTTCGATGTATGGAAGCGAAGAGCTGTTTAAATGTAAAAAATGTATGTCGTCTTGGGTTTCGTCAGTGTCAGGTATTTCTTCGCTGTTATCCTGTAGGTCTGTTGGGAATGGTTCGGTTTCCTCCTCGGCCAAGAAGTCAATTAGTTCTTGTCTTTCCAGTTCGTCCTGAATGTAATCCATTGTTGTGTCTAATGTCTCTGGCTGTATATTATTGTTCTCTGTAAGGTATATTCGTTGTTGTTTGTGTTGAGGTTGAGGTCTTTTAGGGGCGTATGGGGGTCTTGGTCCCGGTGTATTCTGGTAGTTAACTGCATGTGTCCTAATGGAGGGATCTATGTCCATTGGCCCTATCCCGCGTGGTTTAGGTGGTAACGGTAATTGATTTGGGTACTGCTGCTGTGGTCTCGGCTGATAAAATCTAGGTGGCTGTGGCGCGGTTGGGTTGTGTACAAGTTCGGGATAGAAGTTTCGTAGATTTGGCCGTGTTTGATTTGGAAATTGAATGGGTTTTTTGGGGGGCAATGGCGGAGTTGCTGTCATAGAGGGTTTCCTCGAGATATTGTTAGTATTATTGGCGTGCTGTGCACGGTAATTCATGTTTGCTAATTTAAGGCATAAATAGAGGGCTTGTGGCAAATCAACTGGCTCTCGGATACTTAGGAGCCTAGGGAGGTCCCCTGATAAGCCCCTAATGAATGTGTCGAGAGCTTTTTCCCTATAGCACTGAGTCATTATATTTAATGACTCCTGCCCCATATCGCATGATGATAATTTATTTAGGATGAGTGACAAGTGGTGGTATACGGCTTGATAGAATTCATGGATGCTGTCACCACCTTGGACAAGGCTGGTCATCTGGTACTCAAGCGTACCGAGATCCCTCTTATCTGCATAGTGCATTGCTAGACACTTAGAAATCTTTACCCAATTGAGGGGTGTGTTATAAGATTCTAAGGCGATGTCGGCCTGACCGACCACCTTATTTCTAATAACAGACAAAATTCCGTAGTACTTTGAGGTTCCCTTAAGGGGTTCATACATAGAGAGTATCCTCTCTACACTCTTTTTCCATGAGCTGAATTCCCCTGGGTTTCCTGAGAAGTCTCTCAGGCTCTTCACCACATCAGGGACTCTATCCATACCCGATAAATCCCTGTCATTTTCAGCACTGATTCCTATATCCGCTTCATTGTTTATATCGGAAGCGGGATTCATCAGGCTCTGGAAGATTTGTGTTCCTTGAGTCTGAAGTGTTTGCGTCACTATTTGGCTTACAATAGCGGTGAGTTCATTTAAATTGACACTAGAACCTCCGGAATTAGTAGGCGGAATATTCCGGTGCTCTTCCCCATTGTTATTTTCTGGGGGAATAGGAAGACGAGCAGGGCGAATAAGATTACTGGGATTTGAACCAACCATATTTAGATTTAACTTCGTGGGCCAAGAGGAAATTCACTAGGGATCTGGACGTACGTGATCCTATTTCCGCTCGCAGAATACGTAGTTTTTAAAACAGGACAAGGTAAAACAACAACCAAGAGCGGACAGGTCAAAGATGACGACAATAGTCAATACTGAGAAGGATCCGCACTAATGTAGAGAACATCACAACAACGATTTACAGATACTGAAAAAATAAAAAAATTATAAAATTTCCTTTAAAAGCGCTATTTATTATTAATCTTTTTAACCAGATACAGATACAGATAACTTGCCCTCGAAATACCGGTATCTGGCTAAAAAGATTAATAATAAATAGCGCTTTTAAAGGAAATTTTATAATTTTTTTATTTTTTCAGTATCATTACAGGTGCTATTACTGCCGAAATGCAAATCGTAAACGATTTACAATTAATATTCACAATTTCACAAGTTCACAATTTGCACTGCTGGAAAACTTCCCCTTTTTATATGAAAAAAAATTTTTCAAATGCTCAATATATAATACGGAGTATTTTCATATAATTTTTGCAATTTTTACTCAGAAATGTTTATTCTAAAAGCAATAATTTGATAAAATTCTAAAAGCAATAATTTGATAAAATTGGATAAAATTTGATTCCTCAAGGTTGCTTAATAATTATAATAAACTTAATTATATGGACAAACTTGTAATTTCAAATTTCTTCTTCAAAGAGTATTCTACAATCGATGTAGACAAACTTTTAATTTAATTCAGTGGTTAAATTAGTATAACTCACATAAGGATGAATATGTTCATCATTTTTATCCTTTCCCAAATCCTGAATTTGATTCGCTTGTTATTTCCTTCCAGATTGTGGGTTCTTCACTTGGGCTGCTGATCAGTATCCTTAGGTATTTTCCTTTTTGCGTGTGCTGCTTCTTCGCTACTAAGGTACCAGTCTGGATATGCGGCGTCTTCGGGATTTGGTTATAGTCCCGGTGGAATGTTACTTCACTTTGCTCCGAATGTTACTTCACTTTTAGTTGGAATGTTACTTCACCTTAATCGGAATGCTACTTCACTAATTATAATTAACTTCTAACCGGATAGTTCAATTCCGAATGTTACTTCACGAATTATTTAACTTGTTCAATCCGGGAAAATTTAGTGGACCACATGACAGTCTCAGCGATGTGTAAGGATCTTAAAGACTTATTTGCAAGGAATATTTAATTTCTTGCAAACTGATCTATCCACTGTACGCACGCACGATCGCAGCCCCACGTTGGGCGCCAGTTAACACTTTTACTTAAAGTTTTAACAAAAAAAAATTTATTCAAGTTTACAAACGGGTAGAGGTTCCCCGTACGAATGAAAATATTACAATGCATTCTATTACATAGATTCGTTTAATTTATAATGGTTTAATTGCTGTAGTTGCAGTTTCCCTGAATGTGTGAATACCATTCCTCGACCTTGGTTCCCACGAATTTGCTGACTGGGAATTTGCTGCATTAGCGTCTGGCAGGTAGAATCGTGGGATCGCTCGTTAACTAGTATTGTACCGAACTCTGTATTGCATGTACACCAGCATTCGCTAGACAAAACCACTCCTACTACATTCACTCTCTAGCCCGATCACACAGAAAAATAATGTATATTTCTATACCACTTTTTTCATACACTCAAATGCACTGATTTGCGTGCATACGCAAACGTACGACTTTCAGAAAATAATATTTTCAAACACTACTTTTCACTGGCTTTGTTATTCAACTTGACAGAAATTAAACCTCAAATATTAATTTCCAAAAAGACTTTACACCCAGGACGTATTGTATCACGTAATGCGCTTGTTAATTATCTATCAAATGCGGAATAGTTTTCACGCACAAGAAGTTGTTACAATCTCCACAAGTTGACAAATTTGACTGGCTCATACAAGTCACACAACAAAGATCCGACAAATTGGTTTTTCACATTCAAAATAAAACCCACAGCACTACTAACGTAACGGCTATCCCACTCGCTGTTTAAAATGCGAGTCAACCTAGTTTCAACCCCATTTACCGTCTCCTTCGACGAACCTCTTGATGGTGGTAACGGAAGATTCTCGTCTCATCGAATCTCGCAATTGGTTCGCTAAATCGCGGAGCAGTGGTGTTGCCATTGTCGATTTTATTTGTTAGTAAATTGAAATTTCCTTGTAGGCTCATTGAGTAGGGATCGGGGGTGTATTTCAGGTTAGTAATAATAATATTGATAAAATGCGTCTCAAATTGCTCCGCACTTATAATTATGAAGATGCTCTTTTTGTGAAGGTCTCTGAAGCAGTTTGTCTAGGCGGGCTGCTCAATTACTACAGGGAGATCCCCTAGCTTGAAGGTGTCTCACGGCGTAACGAAACAAGACCTGGCCTGAAGTAATGTGTCAAACGGTTCCAGGCTGGGTTCTCGGGTTGACAGGGCAGATGTTTAGTGGGTAGTCCAGTAGCTTGTGAGCATGGGTGTCTCACACTCTGTCCGTAAATCACATTCACCTCCCAACCATGATAAAACTGCGCTGTCACGCTCATGTGATTTTAAATTATGCATGGTATCGTAGTTACATTTCAGGTATTTAAAATATGTTTTCCATCATGAGCTGCCTTATCACTTCAATTTATATTAGATATTCACGCCCCCTAACTTCCTGCTTTCATCAACTCGTCCCTTGCCCAAAATATAACCAATTTATCATCTGTTTCCCTTAACAATTACCAGACAAACATCAATTTCCTGTCAATATAATTTTGTCCGAAAGGAGCGAGGAAGCCTTTAATTAAATTTCTTGAAATTTATACGTTATGTAAGAAAATAATCTTCCCAAACAACCAAAAAACACCACAATACCAACAGCCAAACAATAAGAAATCTACCACGAAAACAAACGCGCCGATCTGTTGTTTCTATTATATCAGGCAAATGGTCTTCCAGATACCACACCACACCGAGTATCATCAAAAGACTCAATTAAATGATGAAGATGTCTTAATATCAGGGCTAAGATTCAAAACTATTTCTAAGGCCTGTTTTTCTCTTTTTTTCTTCGTTCTCTTCTTTTTTGTTTCTTTAAACTGAAAGAAATGGTAATTTTTGAAACCACTAATCGTCTTGGCGGTCATTCTTATTCTACCCTTAACAACTGACCTTAATTGTAGGTTTCAATTTTTGGGAATTGAATTGAATCCTTGATCGCACGAAATCGAGACGTTGCTGTCTAAGTGATCCTGAGGCGGACGCGTTACGATGGTAATAAAGTCGTTAAGGCTTCTGGGATAGCGAAAATTTAGACGCGGTTTGCTGGCCGCAATGTATGGCTACCTGGACCCATCCAAATGTCTCTATAAGATGTTATTAGGTACTATGAAATATTAAGATTTGGGTGTGTAACAAATTGACTTGATTAATTGAATTTTTGTTTTTTATTTGGTCAGTTGAGGGATCTTCCTGGATGGCTTCGCGGCTAAATGATAAAAGTTTGGTAAAATCATTAGTGATGCCGATAGGAAACTAGATTCTAAATCAAAATCTATTCAGCCGGATAATGCTTATTGTTTTTAACTGTCTTAATCGCAGCAACAACAAAAAATTGAAATGTTTATTCAAATTTTTCGTTATGATATTTCGAAATGTTAATTAGTCAAGTTTATCACAACCAACGTGTTATATTGAATTCTTGTATTTCTTTTTTAGAGAAAAAACTAATTAGCAACATTTACATAACACACAACATCAATCCCAAAAGAATATTAATTAGTTGCTCAGTTCCAATCGATCTGAAGGAGTGTCTACGTAATTTAAATTAAATTATTAATCATTGAGATATTCTCGTCTTCATTTGTAAAAAATCAGAACCGTGAAATTTTGTGTTCTACCATAGTAAAAAATTAAGTTAGTACAAATATGGGAAGAAGTCGTATCACGAATCAATATCAACAAATTAAGGACTCGTTAACACATTAAATACGAAAATTATTACCAGATCAAATCAACGTTGGAATAATCGAAATTTTCGACTACTAAATTTAATCAACGATTCAATCAATAACGAGAAACACGACTCAATCAACACACACAGCTGATTGGAGATCGGCGGGAAGGAACAAGTGGCAAATTATGCAAATGGCATCTTAAATAAAGCTTAAGAATATAAAACAGTGAAATTCATTATAGCACGCCAACCAATTCTCCCACAGGTTTTTGTTTTACTCCCCAGCCGCGCTCGACCGATCGATTAGCATGGCATTACCGAAAAATAATAATCTTTCCGCTCAAGGCATTCAAATGACGCTATCTGCGGTATTTATATATGATAATCACAGTCAGATAACAGATAACAAATCGGAATATTGAAATCTTTTTCCCAAAATATTCTGCTGGCCAGAGTGAGTCGCAATAAAAAATTGTCAGAAAAAATCTGTAGCTAAGTGATAAATTCTCACCTTAAATAGTAACAGTCGGAATGGATCGCGGCAAGAACTTAAAAGCGCGTCAATGGCATCCCAAGAGCGTTAAAATAGTTAAGAGTGAATGCCAACGATGAAAAAAATAACAAATGGTTATCATGGTGACAAGATCATTTAGTAAGATTAGTATTGAAAATGGTAAATACATTAAAAACGATCGAAAGTCTTCTACTCATACGAGCATGTGAATATGAGACGTCCACACTCGGTTGGCGGTGGCAGGGTAAGAAATTTTAGAATGAATGTTTAACGACCGTGGGGAGTTGAAAGTATTCATAATTCCAAGGATCAAAATTAATTTACGATTATCAAAACTATAAGTTTGGTTATTTTATTGACCGACATGTTGGGCCTTTCTATGCGTATCGTTTCAATTTGTTGAGAATCGACACGGCATGAAACGGCTCGTATTTAACCCTACATGATGTCTAATTAATTAAATAAATAATGTATTGCTGAATATCTTAATGTTGATTATTAAGCTGTTGAAAGTGCGTATTGAGGAAATTTAATTCGATGGGTATGTTTTTACTCGTATGCATTAAATAATTAAATTTAAATTGGCCCTAGTATTTAATTTATAATTTTATTGATCATATTGTATTGTAATTGGCTCTGATTGATTGACGAATTAGTGTGAATGCTACGAAGTCAATCGGTGAAAATTTGGCGAGCTATTGCTGTTTGAGGGGAAGCTTTGAGTGTTGATGTTTGCCATTTTTTCTGTCGTCATCCAATGCCGTGCCATGGAGTTTTCTATGGTTGGTTGGTTGGAAGGACAAGCAAAGCATCGGGGCCAAAAAACTAAAAATTACAGATTCTACGTCTAGCACTCGTTGCGTGTAGACGTGTTTTTAATCGCTCCTGTCATTAATTTTAAAAATTAATTAATTTTTCACAAAAATCTGTTTCAAATAATTGAATTAATTTTGTACGAATCAGTCAAAAGCAAGTTTTGAATTTATTGGGGAAGAATTAATCGTCGAAGGCATCGACAAACCATACCAATAAATCAAAAAAAGGCAACAAACCAAAGACAACTCGGGACTGCTGTATGGAGGAGCCCGACGGCTTCCCTCCGTTGGGGGGCCCCGGGGAGAGTGACGGTGTGAAATTGGCAAGTGTCAACAAGCGGAGACACACGAGCACCCAGGATACCGCAGATGCCGGTCGTAAAACACAAGTGCTCGAGGATAGACAGGAGGTGTGTCGCCTTCGAAGTGAAATCGAAGAGCTGAAAGCAAGAATTCAAACGTACGAAGAAATGTTCAAGACGGCAAAAAAGTTCAAGAGAGTGATCCGATACGAAAAATCGAAAAACAGAAGAAAGCTGCAAATCAAATAATAACTGAAGAGGTATTAAGTGCTAGTGGCACCAACGAAAGCCAGAACTACTTTGCGGCGCTGGATGGACTCCAACAGGATATGGAGTTAGACGAAGGTAATAAAGATGATAATTTTATCTTATATTTAAAAAATAAAAATAATGAAAGTAGAAATAAGGAGAAGAAACCAGCCCGTAGTTCTGCTGGTCCTCCTCAAAAAGTAGCCAAGAATACCGAGAAAGTTCCGCCAATTAATGTCTTCGGTCAAAGCGGAAAGGACATGGTTCGGCTGTTGGCAGCCGAAAACAAATTGACAAATTTCGAAATCAAACGAATAAATTCCGAGAAGCTATCAATTAGAACGAAATCACTGGTTGATTTCAAATCAGCGAAAAATGCTTTGAATTCTGGGGAGGTTCCGCACTTCACTTATACCCCCAAAAGCGAGAAGAACCAGACGTTTTTGCTGAAGGGCTTGGACTGCGGAGAAGATACCGTCGATCTTCTTCAGGTTCCCAAGGAAACAGCACCACAAATCGAGTTTATCTCGGTTAAAACATTCGCGACAAGAAGGTCGATGGTAGAAAAAAAAAATTTACCACTTTATTTGGTACAAATAACAAATAAGAGCAGTCCAAGCGCTCTTCAGCAAATCAGATATTTAAATTTTCGAGTGGTGAGGTGGGAACGCCTCCAGAAACGAGAAATCAACCAGTGCTATCGCTGCCAACGATTTGGGCATTCGGCTGCCAACTGCGCCATGCATTATCGATGCGTTAAATGCAAAGACGTGCATGCTCCCGGCAAGTGCAAATTGGCTCAGACGGAGCCAAAAGAGAAATTGTATTGTGTGAACTGCGGTGTTTTTGGTCACCCGGCATCATATCGAGGATGCTCCCGATATCAGGATGCAAGATTGAAATCTGCCCCAAAGCAAACACAAATACACCGCAGTGTCTTAGCTCAGAACTTCGTCAAGCCCGGAGTATCATTTGCACAAGCCGCTAGAGGACCAGCAGAAAATGCGGAAAATAGTGTAAATAATGTAAGTGGCAATAATGAGCTGCTTCTCAAAATTTTACAGCAACTTAATTCTCTATCGGAAAGAATCGATAAGCAGGATTCAAAAATCAATCTTGTTTTTCATCGTCTAGGGGTTTCAAATGCCTCAAAATAATTTGTCATCCAGTCACATTCCCATGGATAGGATTCGTCTCATCTCGATCAACGTCAACTCCATTGTTACTATACATCGGCGTGATTATCTCCTTGAATTCATTGCCAGACAAAAGCCTGACATCGTGCTTCTAACCGAAACCCACCTCAATTCATGGCACTCCATGACATTCAAGGATTTTGAATTCGTAAGACACGATAGGGTAATAGGTGATGGGGGAGGTGGCACCGGGATATTGGTCCGAAGACCCTATCGTTTCCAAAGTATTGAAAAAGTCGATTTCAAAAGCTTTGAATCTTTTGAAGTGTCCATTATCAAAATCTCACTGCCAGGTGGGGATAACCTCTTCGTTATCTCTGCCTATGCAACTGGTGGAACTGTTCTCAAGCTCAAGGAGGAGCTCAATTCCTTGTTCGAAATACTCGAATTGAACAGGCTGCATAACTATTATATTCTTGCTGGTGACCTGAACGCCAAGCATACATCATGGCTGAACGCCACCAATAATCCAAGAGGTGTATTCCTGAAATCGTGGATAACAGAGAACCAAATTGAATACAGGTGCAATCTATATGGTTCGGAGTTCCCAACATACCCTAGGACAAATTCATATTTGGACCTTTGCATTGCTGACGCAAGACTTGAATTCAGCTTTAATAGTCCTCAACGGAAACTGCAGGTGCTTCCTTATGATAGCGACCATAACGCAATCGTAATGGAAATCAATCATCACAGCGATGATTTCTTCCTCATTCCAGTTCAACATGAAAATCATCGGTTGAATTTAAAAAAAACAGACTGGGGAAAGTTTCAAAAGAAGTTTAATCGGGAGTACCAGAAGCAATGTCCCCCTTCTGATGGTGGCACCTCTTGCTCAATGGTTCCAAATGACAGGAATCTAACTAACGATGAAATAGATGTCTATTTGTCGAAGTTAGAGAAGCTGACGTTGGAAACGATTGAGAAAGTAGTTCCCAAGATTAAGCATCGAAACAATATGGAAGGATATGAAACACCAACCATCGCAAGGTTGAAAAGATTGAAAAGCCTCCTTCTCACACGCGTCAACAATATTTATCGACGATTTTTGGACTACAACCATCCCTCATTGTCTTTATTGAAATTACATCTGAAGAATGTCCGGAACTTAATCCGGTCATACTTCAGGAGTGAGGTCAGCAATCAATGGGAGGAAAAATTGAGGGTTACTAGCCCACAGGACCCAGACGGCGTGTTCACGAAAGTGAATAGCATATTCCGCAAGAAGTCTCGAGTGAAGGTATCGAATCTTGAAGTCACTAGTGATGAGATAAATCTTCTCGATAGGGCTGGTATCGAAATTGATAGTACGACTCCGGATAGAAATGGAAACAGGATTATTTGTGAAGGATTGGATAAACTTGCCCTAATTGGAACACATTTTGAATTGGTTCATCTACCAAACCCTGAGAGAAAGAACGAAATTTTTTCAGAGGTCGTTGAAGCAAAAGTTTCCGACTTCATATCAAGCCTGAACGGCCAATCAATTCTTCATTTCAATGAAACATTAACATCTGACCTCATACCGAGCTTGAATCTTATTGATTATTTTGTCAGCTATGAAGACTTGTGTTTCATATTTCGCAGGATAAACAACAAGAAATCATGTGGTACTGATGGTATTCCAAATGTAGTTCTCCGACATTTGCCTGAGGTTGCTAATAGGAACTATTGCATATTGTTCAACAACATGTTGAGCAATTCATATTTCCCAAATGAGTGGAAAAAGGCTAAGGTATTTCCGATTTTGAAGAAAGGAAAAGAATCTTCATGCCCCAAAAGCTATCGCCCAATCAGCTTGCTGCCTAACATCAGCAAGGTGTTTGAAGTGATACTCAACAGAGCATTAAACGCCCACATTGAGGAAAATGAGTTGATGCCGAATTGCCAATTTAGTTTTCGTGCCAGGCATTCGACCACACATGCAATAACGAAAGTAACCTCAGACATCTGTTGGAAACTAAATGATAGACAATGTATTGGAGCATGTCTCATTGATATAGAGGAAGCCTTTGATACGGTATGGTTAGATGGACTAATTTTTAAACTCCTAAAGGACAAGTTCCCCAGACACCTTGTCGCCATGATGTGTAGTATGTTATACGGGAAATCGTTTGTTGTAACTGATGAAAATCTGACAACAATGCCCGAATTCAAGGTCTTGAATGGTCTACAGCAGGGAACAGTTACTGCGCCTCTGCTCTTCTCAATCTTCATTCGCAAGCTATTGAACGGCTTTGATTTTAACGTCTCGCCAACGCGATCATTGGTAGCGTTTGCTGATGATCTGATCATCTATACGGCAGACCGAAAAGCTACAATAGTTCAGAGCAATCTCCAAAAAATGTTCAATGATGTACAGCTGTACACTGACAATTGGCGAATGAAAATCAATGCGCAGAAGTGTGAAACAATCTTGTTTCGGACAACGCTGCAGGGGGTCAGTCAAGACCTAAAACGTAATTGGAAAGATTTCCACATCATGGCTGGTGAGAGTAGTCTAGAACGGGTTCCACATAAATCCTGTGTTCGATACCTCGGTGTTTATCTCGATCAGTATCTGTACTATACTGAACATGTGAAAATCATGCTCAGTAAGGCACTTAAAGTAGTCATGGCCCTTCGAAAACTCTTTCATTTCAGATACATCGATCAAAAGGTCAAAATTATCTGTTACAAGACACTGGTTAGACCAGTTTTGACATATGGATGTCAGATCTGATACAACCAGAGCGCTAGTACTATGGAAAAATTAAGAGTTTTCGAAAGGGAATGTCTTCGTGCATGTTCTGGTTTGTACAGAAAGCCTGAGACGGATTGGAAACATTATATATCGAATAGAAGAATTTATCAAACTGCTCAAGTGACTAGAGTCGATATCTTCATATTGAAACTTCTTCGGAATCATATCGCTAGATCTGTGACTGTGAGTGAAAACCCTTGGATTTCACAGCCGTTCCACCCTACAGACGGGTATATAGTGACTTACCTCGCTACTGGCTTCATTCCTCCAGAAGCATTCGTGTATTTGGACATGAATCGATATGTTTTTGATTCTGATGGCGTCCCAGTCATATATCACATATATCGACGGGCCACCGATAAGAAGATAAAATATCCTCCTAATTTGAGTTCACGAGACCAACGATTTCAATGGAGATACTCATTTGCTAGATTCGTTGAGGCTGATCGAGTTGAGACGGCGCAATCCAGGTATTGATGGCTGAATGACAATGTCTAAATTATTCGTGTTTATTTTCAGTTTTGGTGTTCTTCGTTATTTAGTTTTTGAGTTTCAGCTCATTATTGCTACATTTAGTGTTGTTGTTTATTTTTGTTAAAAATTAGGTATAGGTTAGGTTTATATTATGTTTATTATATTAGGTTAGAGATAAGGTTTAACGCTTAGGTTAAGAACATTGTTATAGATTTTTTATAGTATAAGATAAAGTTTTTGATTGCATTTATTAGAACTAAGTTAAAACATATTAGGTGTAGGATCAATGTTCACGGTAGTGTTAAGATGATAAATAATTTTAGAATAGTGTTGGTTGGTTTTTTCTCCTTTTTCCAATTGAATTGTAAAAAAATTATAATAATCTTCATTGATTTGAGTTTGCTATAGTTTTTTTTAAATGTGTTTAATGATAACGTACAAATTTAGAGAGCCATTTGGGCCATTAAGTTTTTTATTGTTATTGTTTGGATTTTGCTTTATATTCTTTTAAAATTTCTAACAATTAGTATTAAATAAAGCGCTTTTGACTTTGACTTTATGTGCGCGATTTCATTTTCGTAGCTTCGGTTGAACTAATTAATATTGGTTAGTTTTGTAATTGTAGTTGTTCACAAAATATGCAAATATGCGGGAAATCCTCACAAAAAAAAAAACCATCCGGATCTTTTTATCGAAAAAGAAAGATTGAAAACGAAAAACAGAACAAGAATCAAGTGCAGGCCTTAAAAACGTTTCTCATCGTTCCTCCAGTGAATCCTAGTGATGCGAAACAATTTGAAAAACATTCTGAAGAAAATGTGACCAGAAAAACATTAAAAGAAGTAAGTATATACTTAAGACATATTTTCACGAAAAGTAGTGAGTTGGAAGATACACTCTATATGCAATTTATCAATTCAAAAATTCTGGTGACCATGAAGCCTCGTAGCGGCAGGCGAGCAAACTATTCAATAACACTTATACGAAACAAAAAATAAATTGGAAAAGAAAAATAAACTACATTTGATTAATACAAGTAAAATATCTGTAGGCAGTGTAAAGAGTGTGGCAAACCTGCGCCTATTGGTTGTCATCAAAGACATATAAACAAATGGACGAGCAACGAGAATCTGTGTACTCGTCCATGTGAGAAGCAAATTTGCCACATAAATAAGTTATAAATAACTTACGCTCTCGAAACTATATGATTCCCTCTGCTTCTCCTTTCCCTTTTTTCCAGACAGGTTTTTCTTTTCTCTCTTCAGAAGAATCGCTTCCCCCAACTGACACCCGCGCACACCAACGAAATTTCATTTCACGTGCACACGATCGCGCCTTCGTTATCATTCGGAAAACAATTTGAGTACAAACAACAAACGACTCTCACGGAAAACTCGAACGTCAAAGCAAAAGAAAATTGAAAAGAGCGCGAAACACGCGGGAAAACTCATGTGTCAAAGCGGATAGAAATTTCGTAAATTTTTAATTAAAACAGTGAATTACAGTTCCGATTACGTACGCGCGATCTTTAAAATTAAAAACTTTTTAAATATGAACGTGTTTCGCCGTGAATAGAGTGCTAAAACAAAAGCATATATCTTCACACCTCAACTTCACACAACTTTAGTGAAGGTTGCCAATTGCTTCGGCTCTCACGACCGGTTGCGGATCCAGTACTCTCTATATCTATGGTTGTCATAAATGAGGCCATGAAAACAACTAGGTACCTTTTTTGTTAATATCATAAAATCTAGCCTATTGATAAGGTTAGCTGGCAAACATTTAGCGCAGATTGCGCTTTGCCATCAATCTCGTTGAGTGAAATGTCTTCACGAGAATACGTAGTTCATCATGACGGTCTTACAATTGCTTTTTTTAGGTGATGTAACGACATTAAATACTTTAGGTTCGGAAAATACTGACTTAGAAAATCCAGTGTGCATAAATTATAATGACCCCAGGTCATGGCCCAAAATAGATGACAAGGTTAGATGTCGTCTCATTGAACGTGGACCAGAACAGGGAAAAGACTGCGTTTTAAGGCTTTTAATGATGGCAGAACTTTTTCAGCTGATTGGTTTCAGAAGACCTTGTTAAATAATGAGAACTAAAGAGGAAGTGGCTCATTTACAGTGATAATGCTAAATCTATTTTTGGTTTTCCATGTTTATTATTCAGTACGAAGGAAATAGTTTCCGCAAAAGGTATTCGTGATTGAAAACATTTGAATCCAAGAATAGGAAAACACGAAAATACTGTAGAACATCGGTAATGTTATGTAACATGGAAAGAAATGGAATTCCATTAGCGAAAGGTATAACTTTAACTGGTATATTTTTGAGTATTGTGGAACCCCTATCCAAACACAGTCCATAAATGAAGGAACACCTATCCTCTGCAAAGGAATTCTTTCGTATTTCTCACCAACCTTACAAAATGAAATCATTTCAGCACTAGGATTAGAAATAAAAAAAAATTGTGGCCAAAATTCTGCAAGCAAAATATTACAGTATCTCATTTGATTGTACCCCGGTTATCAGCCACCAAGAACAAATGTCAGAAATTGTACACTATGTAGATACAAATAATGGAAAGTGTACGGCTGAAGAAAGTTTTTTTAGCTTTTATAAAACTGATGAAAAACCCGGCGGTGGACTTACTGACAAAAGCGTAAACAAACTAAGCCAAGATGGTCTGATATTATCAGACTGCTAATATGGCGGGTGAATATCAAGGAGTTCAAGCGCGAATCTTGCAACTGAATCAGCATGCCAGATTTTTGCCATGTAGTGCTCACTCACTTAATTTAGTTGAAGTACATGCGTTGTCTGTAACACCAGAATTAACTACACTTTTCGGGACAGTACAAAATAATTTTATTTATTTTTCCGGATCAATTGAGAGTTGGCAAGCTTTTTCAAATTTAAAATGGACTCTGAAGGGCCATTCTGATACGAGATGGTCATCAAAATATAATTCAATTCATGCATTGCTTACTCAACTACCGCAGGTAATGAAAACATTGAATACCATTGCAGATGGGTCGGTGCAAACACGACAAATATAGTACAGATGACGCAACATTCTCAGCAAAAATCATTTTAAAAATGATTAAGTTCGAATTTATTTATTTATTTGTCACATTGGATCATCTTTTTAGGAGTATGGATAAAGCTAATCGCATTTTCCTGGAGAAAACTGTTTCCATTGAGGTTCCATCAAAACATTTGCAGGGGCTTGTTGATTTTTTCAACGATTTCACAAATAAGCAGATAGGTCCGTGTAATATTTCCGCTAAAAAAATAGCAAATAGTTGCTGATAGAACCAAGATTTTCTGAAAAACGTAAACGAAAGGTTAAAATAATGTACGACGAAAAGGCCAAGAATGAAGCGGCTATAATGACTCCTCACAAAAATTTAAGGTTCAGTTTTACTGTACACTAGGCAATCTTGTTCAGCAAATGGAATGGAGATTTCAAAGTTGATTTTGGGTTCCTAACAGGACCTTCGTTAAACGATACATCCACTGAAGAACATAAAAATCAGCAACTGACCTCGAATTAAAGTGCAAAGATGATTTAAATGCCAATGAATTATGTTTAGAGATTGAAAGCTATAAACACCAAATAAAATCATTGCTGGCTGATTTAAAAAATTCAGAATACATTACACTTCTGAACTGTCATGAAGAATATGGCTCAGTAACTACATATCCCAACATATTGATTGCACTTCGCCTAGCATTGATACTTCTGATCACTTCTGTAAGCTGTGAAAGATCTTTCAGCAAATTAAAACTAATAAAAAATTATTTAAGATCACAGATTGGCCAGAAACGTTTAACAAATCTTGCCATAGTATCAATTGAGTACGAAATTGCAAAAAGTACAGATGTAGGTTAAATAATAGACCGATTGGCCTCGAAAAAAAGGCAGCAAAGTCAATTTTTAATTTACTATAAATTAAAACATATAAATAAAAAATTTGTGGTTGTGCTATTTTTGATCTGCATTTCTTTATTTCTTTTCTTATAAAATATTAAATAAGACTTCCAAAGTAGTATTGTCGTTTCTCTTCTCCCATTAGAAAATAAGCACTGGAGGGCGGAAAATTCATGACGCCAGCTACGACACTGTTCATGTCCCTCGAATACTGCCGAAGCAAGTTTTGGGTAGTGGAACTGCGATTTAGGTTTACCTACAGGATATGGATCATCGGAGTTCTGGTTTTGGTTAACTAAGGCTTCCTGGAAAACTCGACATGTTCCTGATTCCAAATTGTACCCAATATCCGGCCTTAGATCAGCATCTTTGCAAAGGATACAGTGTGCCTCCTTCATAGACATTGGTATTCGAAGCATTGAATAGGTACTGCACCGTATCCTACTGATGACCCACCCTATTCGTACTTTGCCCTTATTCAGAAATTGTTCGGCATCTTTCTTGAAACCCAACGATGGCCATGCGTTGTCTCCTATGGTTTGCTGGTGACAACCTTGCTTTGATAAAGCCTACCCTAAGGAGCTCCCTTTGATGGCCACTTCTACCGTGGCCAGTTCCCTTACTTTGATCATTGCCATCGACTCGAGTGAGACTACAGTTGGGCTTTTGCCGGGGACTTTCTTTACAGCTTCGCAGAATGGTGATACTTCTTTGACGACAGTGTTGGTGTCTTCACGCCTTATATTTCCCCTGATATCCCGTAAGACTTGTAATAAACATAAGCAGTCGAGCAGCCCCGTGGTGATCAGGAGTGGCTGCTCCTGAAGATATAAGGTGGTCACCCCGTTGAAACTGCTTAGTTTTTTGTTTTACTAGTGTAAAGTAAACTGCATCCGTCAAGTTTCCATCCTTTAGGCAGAGATGAGTGGTTCACTTCAGCCACTTTAACATCTTTAGGTTTGACATTTCCCTTGTAATGCAACGACCTTCTTCTGTGAAAGTAACGGTTGCTTTTTGTGTAATGTTTGCGTTTGTCTCCAGCCTCCGTGTCCGCTAACTTTAACGAGGCAAAAAAAATATTGAAATACTGTAGAGTAGCTTAATTGACACCTAATAAAATATTTCTAAAGACAATAAAAATTGATCGGTGCGTCTTGTAGAGTAGAGTACGCGTGATAAGTATTTTGTAGAGTAGCTTCGTGGCTCGACAAGAACCCGCCTCATGTGATCCCGCAAATGCTAGTCGTCAAGCACGCGTACGCGGTCGTTAAGTGAAGCTAGTTAGCTGAGCTCGGTGTTGTTTATAGCTCGCTGACACTTATGCCAGACCATCGGCACCCGTGTCCTACACGGGCATTTTGAAAATCATTACAGACTTCTGCATAGTATCGGCTATCTTGTGAAGCAGTGCCTGCTGCCAAGATCTTTGTTGTGACTTTTTTCTCTTCTGTTTCGTGTCAGGTCTTTCTTCTTGCTGCTCGTTCATGCGAACACTATTTTCCGGCACTAACTGAAGTAGTTTCATTGGTGGCTTTATTTGCTCCTTTTGTCAGCGCTGTCTGGAATACCTGGTCTAGCGTTGTATGTCCAGCGAGTGCTTCTTCCTCCCTTCTTATATTCCGATCTCCTTCGATTGAGCTAGACTCTATTCTTTTCTTCTTTTTTGCTCTTCTTCAGCCTTCTGTTCCTCTTCAGTCTTTAAACCAGCTCCTCCGGTAATGCCCTATAAAGTCATGGAGCTTTTCTAGTGCTAGAAACCTATTCTTTACGCGTTTGCTGATTTTATTCTTTTTAGAACATCTCCCACTTTTCGGGTCAGCCTTTCTTTTTGATGCTCTGGGGGGGAAATTGTGCCTTGCCACCTCCTTTCCATCTCGAGTACAGTACTTCAGGCACGTTTTTGACGCTGGCAGTGAAAGATCACTCTGTTCTTTTTATGTCGTGATCAATTTGTGGATGGTTCGTTTTTACTTTGGCACTTAAGACACTTGCTTTGGTATCAATCACAGCAGTAACCATCGAGTTCCTGATGTTCTTTATAATTTTCTCCTCCGCGCAAACATTTAGTGTGTCCTGCAGAATTTCCCCCTCTTCCTTTTTAGAACGCTCTGGCTTTCGTATCATTATTTTGGTGCGCTCAAGCGGCGCAGGAAATTCAGTTTGGACACGGCTGTCCATTTATCTCCGTTTCTTTGTCCGACATGACTCTCGTTGCACTAGCCGTCGTTGGTACTGTTCTCAATGTGCTGTCAACATCGTGACTGTAACTGCTAGTTTTGTCATTGTTGATACTTTTACTGATATGTTTTTGGATTTTTTTTGTTTTTTAGTTGGGGGTTGCAGAATTGAACTTACGATCTTGTGTGTATGTATAATAGAAATGAAAAGAAGTTCCGTTTTGAGCAAAAAGTAAAAGTGGGTTCGAGAATTAAATTTGCGAATTTATGTGTAATATGTAGTGTTAGTTGGGGACGGCAAACGCCTCCAAACAAAATGCGATCGGGGAAAATCCACAGCAACTTCTCGCTGGTTGCTGCGGGATGTACCATCCTTATCAGCAAGTGACGTTTGTAATGTGATGCCTTCGCCCGGGAATCGGAGTGATTTCGATCCCGAACCCTGGCACCCGGCCAGATGTGTATGACTTCGAAATGCAAGCAGACTTTATCTTTCGTGCAGCCATCATTGCGCCGAAAATATTTTTCTTCAAATATTTACATTTGTGGAAAAATATTTTCTGTCAATGTGTGCCGCTGAAGTAAAACTCTGATACATTTCGAAGCATATCTATCTGGCAATGCCTCCCACGAGTTGCCATCCAAATGTCAAACAGGCAGAACGTGTTCGCCGGCTAGCTGTCTGTCGATTTAAAATTCTCGCGAGGGTTAGCGGATTAGCGGTGTCCGAAAAAAATAAAAAAAAAATAAAATTAGCGTGGCGTGCATATAACGCAATCTAAATTTATCCACAGGAGGAGGTAGCGAATGGGTGACTTGGCGAGCACATGAACCTTGTCTTGGGAGTCAAGCTGCACTGGACAGGAAAAAAAAAACAAAGCGAGCGGCTCGGAGAAACACATTTCCAATATACCGCAATGCCTATTAATACGCGGTCATCAGGTAATTGGTACAACACATGTGTATGGTGATCGGCGTGATGCATACTACATGATAAACGGTATCAACGTCAGTTAAAGTGTTTTTGAGATTTTCGTTCGTGGACAAGTGTTTTTCGCGAAGATTTTACAAAATTTTACCGTGGTTGACTATTCACCGACGATTTCATTTGCTTGAAACTCGTACCTGCGCTTCATGCTCTTATCTTAATTCCGCTCTGAATTAACAGTTAAAGCTGGGTCAACGGCAACAAACAACATTAAAATTCTTCATTTTCACACCCTCTTGGGTCCTGGGAGTATCACCAGCAATTTATTAATCATCCGATAAAACAGTGCGAAATGAACAATTCTTACAAATTTATACATACTCAGAAAAAAAAATTTCGCTTGACTGAGTAAGAATTGGACGTTAAGACGAAGAATAAAATTTCTTTTTCAATTTTTTGCTTTCTTGACCTAACTCTAATTGGTCTCAATTGAAGGCAACTAGTCTGACAGTAGCAACGACAATTCTGCTATATGTACTTACATATATACTCTCCTCATATGCTAAATATATTGATGCGTGTTTACATGTGTTGAACTCTTCCAACTGTGCCATCTCTACATAAGAAAGAGCCTGACAATAATTCACTTCGATCAACAAGATAAATAATAGATCCTGGACTAAAGATATTGTTGCTGTTGTTATTATCATTCTTTACTACAGTGTTGCGTGCTGTGCACATTTTATATACAATTATATTTGTATGTAGATCTATTGAATCTACATATAATTTCAATTAAAGCAAACATTGAAAAAAAATATAAACAAAATAACAAGTGAAAAGTGAACATACTCGTACAGAGTAGATACTGACTTATGCACAAATTAGTGACGTATGGACACTGAATAAAGCACAACGAGTTGATATAATTGCGGTGTTTTTGATTGAAGTGACTTGTATATACATATGTGAATGTGTAGATCGTCTTCGGAAGATCGAGGTCGTTGGACAATATCATATTAATAAACAAATAATTAAGTGAACAGCAACCGCATCGACTGAGCAACATATTCTTCAATACAAGGCAAAAGAATAGCATCTTCCATTTGGATGTACATTAGACTTTTAATCTCTTCAATAAACTGAACAAATAACATCGTCTTTGCGGCTTAATCAGCAAACCACCACTAAAAAACTGTCTAAGAGAGTACGCTCGGGCTATCAATGAGCGTTAAATAATTCAACAATTAAAGTTTCATCTTGTGTGTAAATTTTAAAAGCAAACAAACTACTCTATCAACAGCATCATCAGTGGGAGCAAATCTCATATTTAATAACATCAATCTACAAGCATATCAGTCGACCAAAAAAAAACAACCACGGCTGACATATTAAATAATTCCCATACGCGCGTTGGATCTCTTAAAGAATTGACTGGAGATTGAAGAATCATTATTTTCGTCATCAATTTTTTCTCTTCAAACCGCATCTTGCAGATTCACCAGCATTTTATGCAGTGACGACTCTCTGTTGTTTAAGTTTATCCAAACAAGATAGACATAGAAAAATAATAGCTTTCTTCGATAAATGGATGCTACCCTTATTTACAGCTCTGAGTTAGTTTCGTTTCCATCAGTTTATTCTCGCACTGCCGCAGACATGTAAAAATAAATACATGTTAATAAGAGTAATCGTACAGTAGATTGCACTGCAGCCAAATTGATTGAAATGGCAGAATCAGGGAAATATGATAGGAAAACAGTAATGAATCTGGAAATACGGATGAGCTTGAGGTTATGAAAGTTGTATAACTGTGGAGATGCTTTAGGCAAAGTTCAAGATTACACAGTACTCAAATCAAATTTTTAATTTGACCACTTTTTGGAACTACCTGAAATAGAAAGAATCAAATCAAGATGTGTCTCTTACATCCAACAGGTTCACTGGAATAACCATGAAAAATAATAAGCCCATTTTTTTTTTTTTTTTTGATTTAGCTCATCTCATATATATCTATACTGAATGTTTTTGTCCATATATTTTATCTAAATAAATACTAGTATAATTTTGCTTTTAAATAGATAATTAGTTTGACTGAGAAGTACTTAAAACAGAATTATAATCTAGTCTGTCTTTTCTTCAAAATTTCTTAACTAGATCGAATTGCTCTTTATTAACTGTTTCATCATATACATATTAAAGTTGATTCAAGTCTAGATTTGAAACTTTAACTTAATTTTCAAAATTGAGAATCTTTTTCCCAAAGCAGATACTAAGTAAATCATCTACTTAAAATCGACATTGATTGCTGCCTAACGTGAATGTCAATACGTGTCGACAATCAGTGTACCCTTCTGGAGAAATTGATTTGAATACTATTTTAATGTAATCTCATCCAAACGAAATTTCAGTAAATACATAAATAAATAGTTAACATAAATAGGGATGTTCATATTGAAAATTATGAAAATAATCGATCGCCATAGGAATCCTTATCACACGGAAAGTGCTGATGTTTGCTAGGCTAATATATAAATTATTTTCAAGTTGAATAAATATTAATTTAAATATAATTGTAAATATTGTATAAATACTCTGCATATTAAATTAGGTTAAAGTGTAAATGAAATATTCAGGAAATTAAAAATGAAGTACTAAAGGAGCCATAAGCCTTTCCGTTCCACATGCTCTTTCTTTTATAGCGGAAGTGATGACCGAAGGTAAGTATGTCTTGAAGAGGGTTAGGTTTTTATAATCTGCTGATGATTGATTTCGAGTCGGTTACGGTCCGCGGTACCCTTGTTTGCGCTCGTCTTTTTTTATTAGAGTAGGTTATTTTGGACTTGAGGTAGTTTAGCTTGTTTTCTGGTACCGCGTCGGTGATTCGGTAACGCGCCTATGGTTTTAGATTTTGTAGTATTTGAATTGAGATCTGTGGAGAGATCACATCCAGAACTAACGTAACGTAGGTTTCCCGTTCTGGATGAGTAGTTGTTGACGCGTTTGTAAAACGGGCATGTGAATCGGTGGCTGAGTTACGTAACTCGGACTTAGTCTGCTCGCGTAAGACCCGCGACCGAAACTCCTCTCCGAACTAGCTAGCCTACAAGCAGCCACCACGGAGTAGACTAAGTGTGACCGGACGAGTTGACCTGAAGGGTACAGCCGGTTGTCACTTCCAAGACTGCACGTCTCGAACCGATGAGAGGTCGGTTCTAATTGCGATCGAACAAGACGGAGGTAGAAAACCGTTACACGTTCAATCGACGCCGGTCTTTGTGTTTCGGCCGTTGGCACACTTCAACTCTTGCGTGGATCCCCGCCCGTCTCTGCCGAAGCCAGGAAGGCTATCATCGTGGGATGAGACCAGCCGGGAAATGTTCTTAACCAGATTATACAGAGCAAATATCAATTAAAACGGCTGAAGAAAATTGTTACTTTCAACTTTATAATTTACCTTTTGTTTTAATAGTAACGCATGATATAATAAAATATGCAACACATTGTTGTAGAGAGTTATAGAATTATATGACTGTTTAAAATCAGAGATACGGCATAGCGAATATTCGAACTCGGTCATTAAATATCCTATCATTTCAGTCCCACCTGCATTTTCACTTTTACAACTCACACTTCTGGAACAGTAGAAATATTTGCCGCAAACAACCGTGTTCATTCCACCATGATAAATTACCCCCGGGAGCATGTTCACATCGGTAATAAATCATCAGAGGAGAATATTCAACTTTGTAAACCACTTTATTAAATGCATCACACTCTTGTCGGCAATATTTAATGAATTTTCCCATTTTATCCGTTTGTCACTTGTCGTTATGTGTAGTCAGTCTTGACTTCGCTTTTTCCATTCTTTTCGCTTTTATCTGTTACTTCACAATTTCATTTTCCCATTCTCAGATCAAAATTGGATTCTTTTTCCCGTATGAGCCTGTAATTTGTTCTGGAGCACAGAGAAAAGTATTTCTTTTTATCTATATCTTTTCGTGGAAACATATTAGCAAAAGAAATGTTATGAAAATATAGATATGTATACCAAATGTGCTCTTGTTACTGTGGTTTTTTCAAGTATTTCTTCAAACCATTACGCGAAATCATTTATCATCCACCTTTGACTTCTTAAGGTGGAGAAACCTTTTTCTATCGTTAATGTCCTCGAGTGGAAAATGCGCGATTGAAGTATTGGCTGGTAGGTGAGGATTGTATCTTTTCGCAGTTCAGGACTCAATTCTTTTCTGAAGACCAATAAATGTAAAATTTGGTAGAAATCCATTAAATATATTTTTTCTTGTGGCATTGCCGAAAGTTGCCTATTTAATTAAATAAAAGAAAAACATGAAGGCTTGCCTCGAATGCTCATTTCTTCGTAACAAGGACGACCTCCCCTATAAAATATTATACCTTCTACGTATATGACGACAAATCCGTAGAGCCACCATGTTAATTAAGTTGTTTCGCAGCATAATTAATAGCGAGCAGAGGAAGGAAAAAAAATGCTGATGTAAAAACGATAATTTCATTTGTGTTGTCACCTTTTCCCTAATGCAATGAAATAAGGCTGTCTAACAGTCGGGTCAAGGGGTGAAGCTGTCATCAATTTATTTCACTTCTCTGGAGCAAGACATACACACTCACAGACTCAATAAGGCGCACTACACTCATAAATGATTGTGGTTGTGTCTCGCAGCAATAAGTAATTTGATTTTCTTGGTCAGATAATTTGACTTCCGACTTTTCTATTGTTCCTTGATGTTATTAAAAAATCAACTTTTTCCATTTTCATTTGGAGTACGCTCTAGAGTTGGTATTTAAGGAGATGATATCAGTATGGTAATGCTAATTGCTAGATAATGTGAACGTTATGTCTTAATTAGTCTAATCATAGATAGAATTCCTTTGATAACAGGAATTTTAGGTCAGTAAGGAAGTTTTTGTGGGAGGCAATGAAATTGCAAAGTGAGTGCTTAATCAGATTTAAATTGAACTAAAACTAGCTATTATGAATGAAATATGAAACTTGAATCAGACGATCCTTTAACTGGCATGCTAAACCACCCAAAAAATATTTACAGTGAAAATGAAAGCAGGACAGTGGACAGGACTCATCTCATCAAAGAAGAAGCGTTTAAGGTCTAATCAAATTGTCATACAAAGGCTATGGTCTGATTTGGACGCTAGTGCTAGTAACAAAGATGAAACTTTTACAGATGACAATATTTTATAATTAAATCAAATCAAAAGAGTTGAAATAAATTTGGAAGTATAGACCTACGTTGATAACTCCGCACATTTTTCAAGTCATCCAGTTCGTGGCATCTCCATTCGACAGAAAACTATGTAGGGGAAGGGTGGGGCAAGACGGGGAGCGGGCAAGACGGGGCAACGCGTTTTATCGGCCACACAAACGATCAATCCCAGCCGCTCTGGCTTGCAATGATGCGCCGTCATGTTGCTCATCAGTCGGCGCAGTGACCGGCTTATAAGTGCACCCGTTTTCACTTTGGCGCCAAAAACTCGGTTTTTGTCAAGTTAGTTGTGATTTCCGCGTTATACATCGATTGTGTTTTGTACCTCAATATTATGTTTATTCTTGTTTATCATTGATTACACCAGCAGGTAAGAACATGTTTATGTTCATATTCTGAATTGGTCATTACAGGCATGTTATTTTATTCAAATAAGCATTGAAGGGCAAGATGGGGTATAGAGTATCCCATCTTGCCCCTCGAAGAAATTCAATTATTTCCTTATGACAGTTTATGCTTCTTCATAATTTCTTTGTTTTTAAACTTGTTTCAGGATGGTAAACAATTGTAAAAGAAAGTCGGAGAGGAGAAACTGGAATGAACAGAGTATGCAAAATGCGGTAGATGTTGAAATTGAAGCGAAAATGGACTACAAACTAGCGGCGAAAACATATTTTGTGCCACAGACGACCCTTTTTTTGTGGTAGGGAGGTGAATGCCATTCATGCATAGAGTGTGGGACTCCCATGTGCGACTGGACTACCCACTACGCACCTCCCCTGTCAACCTGAGAACCTAGCCTGGAACCGTTTGACACATTACTTCGGGCCAGGTCTCGTTTTGTTACGCCGTGGGGCGCCTTCAACCTGAGGAGTCCCTTTTCTAGCGGGAGGGGAGAGGGGAAGAGGAAATGCCAGAAGAGCGATCCTCCGGCCCCAGCGCCCCCGGCTACAGTGAGTCCCTTTTATATTTTAGGACTGCCCGAACATAATATGCCACCTCGTTCCATTTGTCAACCGATTCGAGCATCACCGCAACTATATTATCCGGGGTGAGCTCTCCCGTCTCCCTGTAGAGTTCCCCTCGTAGTCTGACCCATTGTGTACACGCACAAAATGTGTGACAGGCATTGTCCTCCTCTCCTGGGCAAAACCGACAATCGGGAGATCGTGACTTACCAATTTTGTGCAGGTAAGACTGAAAACACCCGTGCCCGCTCAAAAGCTGGGTCAGATAGAAGTCAGTCTCACCATGCGTTCGATTTAGCCACGGCCTCACATCCGGGATGAGGCGCGCAGTCCACCTTCCCTTCGTACAATTCACCCAAGACTACTGCCAATCGTTGAGCGAGCGCTGTCTCTCCTCGCGGACAACTATCTCCCTCGCATCCTCGTTTCGGCGCAGGTAAATAGCGCGGCGCTCTCTAGCAAGGAGGGTGACAGGTATCATGCCTGCAATCACTCTCACCGCCGAATTAGAGACTGTTGGATACGAAGATGCAATTCTCAGTGCTCTTCTTCTCTGTACCTGTGCCAAAGGTTTTCGGTATACCTCCTCGCAGTGAGTGTCACCCCATACCTCTGCTCCGTACTGTAGCACTGACCCTACAGCACTCGTCAAGAGGCGTCTTCTTGATGGGCTGGGTCCCCCTACGTTGGCCATAAGTCGACTCAGAGCCGATATTCCCAAAGCAGCTTTCTCAGCCGTTGCCCTGATTTGCTCAGAGAAACTCATCTTCGAGTTGATCAGTAGCCACAGGTACTTCACCGCTGGCTTCGATTCGATTTGCATGTCTCCAATACTGATCATCCTTACTCTAGGGATTCCCTTTTTTGTCAAGATGACCACTTTGGTTTTCTCCAGTGCTAAACTCAGCCCGCGAGCAGTCATCCAGTCCCTCACTCGGCGCAGTAGCATACCTAGGCTAAGTTGTGCTTGTTCAACGGTGCGTCCTGCCAACAGAGCCGCAACATCATCCGCATAGCCGACATCATCCGCATAGCCGACCCATCTGGCATCTCAAGTCTCAGTAGCCCGTCGTAAGACACGTTCCACAGGTCTGGACCAAGGATAGATTCCTGGGCAACACCCGATTTAATTTCCATCCTTCGTTGGCCCTGTGTCATGTCGTAGAGCAGGCTTTGGTCCTTTAGGTAGTTCCTCAAAAGCCGCATTAGATATTCTGGAACTTGAAAAGAGTTTTCCAGCGTATCCAGAATATCCACCCATCTAGCGGAGTTGAAGGCATTCCTGACGTCGAGTGTCACCAACAGGACGATCCGTTGCTTGGTGCGACTATGTGCCTCTGCCTTTTGGACCGCGTTCACCTCCTCTCCAATCGCATCAATGGTGGAACGTCCTGCTCTAAAGCCGTACTGCCGAGGAGATAGGTCCCCAGCAGCACTTTCCCAGCCGTGTCTAGCATGCATAACGGGCGGTATGCAAACCGCGATTCGGGATTTCCCTTCCCCTTGCTGATCAGCACGAGCCTCGCCACCTTCCATCGTACCGGGAAACCCCCGTCCCGGATGCAAGCGCTGAATGTGCTGAGCAGCAAGTCAGGACAATGGTGATAGACGAGCCGCAACACCTCAGCTAGAACACTATCTGGAACTGGAGCCTTCCTCGCTTTCAATGAGAGGACTGCCTCCTCCATTTCCAGCTGTGTGAAGAGTGGGCACTCTACTGCTGTTTCACCACGGACAGCGTCAACACGGACGGGATGGGCGGGGAAGAGTCCCCACACTATCGCGTCCATGTTTTCTGCATACAAGGCTTCCGTAGCCCACCAAGTTTCCGCAAGACTAGCTTGTAGCCAAGGCCCCACGGATCCTTGTTCACATCGTCCACTAGGTCTTGCCAGCAGCGAGCCTTGCTACTGTTGATCAGTTTGCGAAGGCATTTCCTGGCCGACTTATATGCTGCCACCTGGTTGCATGCCTCGTCACGGTTCCGCGCCCGTTGAGCCTCACGTCGAAGCTTGTGACACTCCCTTCGCTTTTCAGCGATTTCAGTAGACCACCAGTACACTGGGGGCTTGGCGTGCCGGGGTCTTCGACGGGGCATAGAAGCACAGCAAGCAGTCGTAATGGTGCTCATAGTAGAGTTCACCACGTCTTGAGCTGCCAGTTCTTCCGCCCCCTCCGAAGCTCCCTGCAGCGGCTCACCTGCTGTGAGAACCTTGACGAACCTGTCGACATCCATCCTTCCGATGTTCCATCCAGTTGTAGAAGGCCGATAGCACGGACGTCGGGAGACAGCATCACGTATCTCAAGCAGAATGCACTGATGATCACTGGCTGAGTAGTCCTCTAATACTTTCCAGTTGTGTATCCTCCGTACTAAGGACTCCGAGGCAAATGTCACGTCTGGTATGGTTCCCTCACAGCCAATACGGCGGAAAGTTGGCGTATTTCCGGAGTTTAGTACGACGAGGGCCGTCCTGGCTGCCATTTCCAGCATTCGTTTTCCCCACAGATCCATCTGAGGCATGCCCCATTCGATTGTTTTAGCGTTAAAGTCGCCCCGAACGAGCACTTTGCCCTCTGCGTTCGAGACAGCGCACTCCAAAGCATTAAGCTTGGCTTGGAAAGATGATATCGATTCGTTAAGCGTTAGGTACACACTAAAGAAGGTGATCCCTGAGCACCGAACAAACACGAAACCATCCCCCCGTCCACAACTCTCCGCTTGAAAGTCACTGTTCCGAACCCAGATGGCAGCTGTACCAGTTTCATCAGAATACCATAATGCAGGACTTCTATTATGGTGTTGCTCACTCAGCAGCAAGAAGTCGGCTTTCATGTCCCTCGCAAACTGCTCAAGCAGATTTTGGGCGGTTGAACTGCGGTGTAGGTTTAGCTGCAGGATGCGGGTCATCAAAGCTCTGATTTTGCCTTGGCTAGGGCTTCCTGGAACACCCGGCATTTTCCTGATCCCAAGAGGTGTCCAAAATCAGGTTTTGGATCAGCATCCTTGCAAAGAATACAGTGAGCCTCCTTCGTACGCTCTTATCTTTTATGTCTCGTTTCACCGCATTTGTAACATAGAGAACTCCTATCGGGTCCTTTGCATACTTGTGTAGTGTGACCACAACCAAGGCATTTAAAACATTGAAGAGGCGTTGCTCTTCGCCGTATCCTGCAGACAACCCACCCGATTCTTACTTTGCCCTTGTTCGAGAATTGTTCGGCGTCCTTTTCAGTCAAGTCAACTATGGCCATGCGTTGTCCCCTGTTGTTTTCTGGTATCAGTCTCGCTTTGATCCTTCCCACGCTAGAGAACTCCTTTTTGATGGCCTCTTCTACCTCGGCCAGATCCGTCACGCAGTCAAGGTCTCGTATTTCGATCGTTGCCATCGGCTCGAGCGGGGCTATAGTTGCGATTTTGCCGAGGACTTTCTTTACTGCGTCACAGAATGCTTCTTTATTGCCGGCCTCTGCTCCGAATTCCACCAGTATGTAGCCCGACCGCGTTGGTCGTACTTCTTCAATGGTAGTATTGGTGTCTTCGGGCCTTACGTTTCCCCTGATGTCCCGCAGTATCTCCGCGTAGGATCGGCCATCTTGGGGCTGTACAAGTAGTACCTGCTGTGGGGGTCTTCGTCAGGGCTTCTGCCTCTCCTGTTTTGCATCAGGTCCTTTTTCTAATTTTTTGAAGGAGTTTCTTCGCTCCTTTTGTAAGCACTGTATGGAACCCCTGATCTGGTGCTCCACGCCTATCAAGTGCCTCTTCCTTCCTTCTTTTATCCCGATCTCTTCGATTGGGCTAGACGCCATTCAAACGACCCTTGAACGAAAAGTTAAAGTAGTTCGTGCAGCCCTAGAAGATCCTACTACTACTGCAACTTCGATTAAAGTTCCTTTAGGCCCAAAAAAGCGAACATTTACTGATGATGAAAAGAAAGAGCTTTGCAACTTTGTAATGGATATGGAGAGTCGGCTTTACGGGCTCACAACAAAAGATTTGAGGGCTTTAGCGTACACTTTGGCAGCTAAAAAATGGGAAGCAAAATTTCTTCAACTCTGAAAGAAAAGAACATGACAAATATTGGGTGCAGCGGTTTTTAAGCAGGCATCCAAAATTGTCGGTACAAAAACCAGAAAGTACTTCAGCTGCACGTGCCATTGGGTTTAATAAACAAGCTGTTAAACAGTTTTTCAACTTCCCCGGCAACGTTTATGATGAGCATAAGCTTTTGCCAGGAAGAATTTATAATTGTGATGAAACAGGAGTTTCAGTGGTGCCAAAAACCAAGTCAAAAATAATTACACGAAAAGGTAGAAAACAAGTGGGATCTATAACTTCTGCAAAGAGAGGTACGACAATAACTGCGGAACTAGGTTTAAGTGCGAGTGGTCAATATATGCCTTCAATCCTGGTGTTCACACGAAAGAGAATGGACCCACAGTTAATGCTTAATGCTGCTCCTGGACCTTAGGGTATTTGCAGCGATTCTGGCTGGATGACAGCTGAATTTTTCCTTGGCTGGTTTAAGAAGTTTGTTGAATTTATTGGGGCAACGGTTGATCGACCTGCACTGTTGTTGTTAGATGGCCACAGCACCCTCACACAAAACTTGGACCTCATTAATGAGTCTCGTACCAATGGGGTTATTATTTTATGTTTCCCCCCTCATACAACTCATCGACTTCAAGTTCTGGATGTGGCATACATGAGGCACTTGAGCACATACTACGACCAACAAATCACAGCTAGCTTTGCAGCAACCCAAGGATGATTGTAACTATCCGGCAAGAAGCAGAAATTTTTAGTAAAGCATTTATTCAGGCTTCTAGAATGGCAACGGCCGTGAATGACTTCAACAAATGTGGCATTTGGCCATCAATCCAACAGTTTTTTCCAACAGTGATTTCGCTCCATCATTGACGACTAATATCCCACAAACAGACATTTTATTCATCAATGAAGGATTGTCTGAAACAACGACAACGAACAACCATGCTACTGCGCTAAATAGACCAATCGTTGTTCCTGAGATGATAACGGCCGCAACAGTAAATTCAATTTTGGCAGTTGGAGATTTTGATAAAGAAACTATTGATAAACCGCTGATAGATACCATGCTTGTTGCTAAAGCACCATCTGATATTGAACCAGAGCCATTTCACGTGCCTGTTGTCCCTTTGACACCCTCTATCACAACAGCTAGCTCAGTGCTTGTAAATTTTATGAATCCTGAGCCCGGATGCTCGACTTGCACGAGAAATATAGAAAAAGACCACAGGCCAACTACAGAGCTATCAGTGTTTTCTGTTGTTAGCCCTTGGCAAATGATGGCTTATTCTGCAACTCGCGAAATTTTGCGCGTGCGAAGGAAACGAGGAAAATCGGCTATCATAAAAATGAATTGGAAGAAGCATAGAAACAAAGAAACTATCAGAAGATAACAAGAAGAAAAAAAGACACGCAAAAGGGCAAAAAAAGAACAAGAAAACCAAATTGCCTAAGAAAAACAACAGAAAGGAAACCAACAAAAAGTTCAATTCTCCATCAGAAAGTGACAATGATGAATATTATATCCCTTGTTTTTACTGTCATGGAGAATACTCAGATTCAAATGAAGGATGGGCCGCTTGTTCTCTGCGGGAATTGGGCACACTGTAGCTGTGCTGGCATAGATGACGAGGATGACGAGGCAGTATTTGTTTGCGAGTCTTGCACACAAAAATGGAATGTGCCCCTCATACGCCATGTTATCGCATAGGGTACCCAGTCTTATCCATCGTAAAGGAAAAGAAGGGGTGTTGGACATGTTTGACATAATTGGCCATTTTCTAATTTTTCTATGAGTGAAAAGCTCCTTATTTCCAAAGATGAATTATGTAGAAGTAATTTAAAATTAATAAAGATTTAAATTACATAAAAATATCCGTTTTATTACTCTTCAAACGTTAAGGACCCCGTCTTGCCCCCCCTTCCCTAACTATCATGTATCTTACATCCTGAAGTAGTTCCTGATTCTATTCCCCAAAAATTATTGCAATGATTTCAATGTCAATATATTGAGTTGCAATCAATATAATGATTTTTCTCCGTTCGTCTTCTTTGACCTCACGAACGAAATTTAAACCGACCTCCCATCGGTTTACGACGTGAAGTCTTGAGGTGCATCAATGAACTGTGCCTCTAAAGGCCTGCATGCTCGTATGGTCGCAGTCTACTCTGAGGTGGCTGCTTGTCGGCCAGCTAGTTTGGAGAGGAATTTCGGTCAATGGTCTTGATGTCAGTAGAACACGCTCAAATACAGTTTTTCAGCCAGCGGTTTATATTAGCCGTTTACAACGCGGTCCAAAATGTTCCAAACAGAAATTCAAACTTTACTCTACCGTTTCTTTTTAAGGACTTCCAAAAAATCCACAAGAATAAACATCGAACTTGTGCACTCCCGATTTACATACTGACACGGTGCCAGACAAAAACTACTTTAATCCTAACCGAAATATTATACGCTAAATAAAAGTGGCCAAACTAAAAATTATTGCATCCCGTAACCAAACCAAAAGTACTTGTAACGTTTCTACATTCAATTACCACTGGAGGACTTGGGGTCCCGGTTAATCCCTGAAGACGGGGTACATTCGGTTTGCAGTACGGGACGTGACGTCAGGTACGTTAATTGATTTCCTTATCGGCCTGAGTAAGAAGACAACAACCGCTTATATTACTAGCTTAAAATTCTTTTTTTAACCATATCATCCGGTACTTCAACGTTTCATCTCACACGTACTGGATTCTAGCCGAAACTATTACATGTTATGTTTTCAAGGGGTTTTATGAAAACAATATTTTTTTTACAATATCCTATTAAAATCAGTACCTGTCCATCTGTCTGTCAGTGCGTCATAGCAAGTTTTCTCAGTATTTGAAGAAGTACAGTCATCAAATTTTATGGACAGCTCAGAAATTTCTGATTAATGAAAATCCCATAGTTGAAAAAATTTCAAAGGCCTTTAAGGAGGGATTCTCCATGTAAGGATGCTTGCTTAGCAAGTTTTTTCACCAAAAATGCTCAAATAGGATATTCAATGAAAGATCTTGACGAGGTCTTTCAGTATCAGTCATTTAAATTGCAATATTGATGACGGGGCAGAAAGGAAAACCGGAGAAAAACGCGAAAATTATGTCCCCCCTCGCGATTCGACACCTGGTGACCGAAAAATCTGAAAAATCGTGGAGGTATTATTTTATGAGTACAATAGCGGATAATACCTCAAAGGTTGAAATTTACTAAACTTTGCTAGTAATAGTATGATTTAACAATCTACATTTTATTGAATAAAGTTGTGTGGTAAGCTTAAATCCAGTGAACCTGAATGACTACTTGTAGGGTCAATCAACCATGAAAATTTTCTGAAGAATCGGAATGTACTTAACAAAGTTATGGTGGTTTAAATTTTTGGTGTCACAACAGCAGCAATACATGGCTATGGAGCAATATGCACTTCAAATTGACTCCGACACGACGTGTTTGTTAGGATGTACATGAGAATTTCAGGAACGTTGTATATCATGTAGATCTTTGAGAACTCGTTCAACGAGTGATATCAATAATCGCAAAACAAAATGGTGGCTGCTTTAAATGAAAACATTGAGTGAATTTGTGTTATTTTTACCCAACTTCAGCATTGAAAGTACAAACTATTAACTCTCGATGTAAACGTATATTTTAAATGTGACAGAATCATGGTGGTAGTTTCTTATGAGTATATGAATATTAAATAACTTAGAAATGGAAATTCACGCAGCTTTATTAATAGTAGCAGAATATGTAAAAATAACATTTTTAACAGCAAATTCATATTGATACCCTTAAATTTAAATAGTCCTAGGAAATATTCCTATACTTTGGAAGTTGCAATAAAGTTATAGCCATTTGAGAGTTCTCGAATTGCAACAAAAACAATAAATGGGTTTCGACCACTTGGGCTTTCCATCGAGCCCGACACTGCACTTTTAATTAGATCTTAACCGAATTTCGAGAAAAAATGAATATCAGAAGCATTTTTAAGGGTCAGTCCAATCGCTACTTTGCACAATTTTTTGCCTGCACAGTTCAAGACGTTGTAGATAAAACGTTGCGTGTAGATTGGAAAAATGCGCAGTTTTAACCTTCGGCATACAACGTGAAAAAAACTCCTCACCCATACAACGTGGGGTTAGATTTACCCCATAAAATATTATTTCTGTTCTGTGCATGTATTGAATAGAACGTGCTCAACCATGGTTTTTTTGTTCTCAGTGTTCATAAACTAATAAAAATACTCAAAAATATGCTTTTAATCAACATAGATTGAAAAAAATACAAAACTTTCAAAACTCTTGCAAAAAATCAACTTGATGTTCTTGTGTCGGAAAAATCAAATATATTTTTTTTTATGTAAGAATGTATTATTTTCATTTCTTTAAATAAAATGACACATATTTGGCTTTATTGAAAAAAGTACAACCAGATCTTTACGTCAATAAAACTAAGACAACTCGCTCCTTAAATCAATACAATTTTCGCACAACAGTTTCGCATGTTCTTTACATATAGGAGCATTACAGCTGAAGCAGCCATTGACAGTCTTCCTGTCTTTGCTCCTTGGACAGAATGAACATCTTTGTGATGTTCTTGGTTGCTTTGGTCCTGGTCCTGGGACTTCTTCATTCAAAATTTCATGCACGCGTCTTCTTATATCACGTGGCATATGGGGATTGTCTTTCCTTTTCCTGATATGGTCTTCAAGCAATGAAAGTCCCAAGCGCTTGATAAATTCCCTTCTAAGGTTGGTCTTATTCTACTCAATACCGTTGTTTATTTGATATACGATGAAGGAGTTTATACCAGCATGGTTTAACATTGAGAAAAACACCGTTAGAGGCCAGCGTTTACTGTTACGGGAAACATCATACGTTCGAGCCAATTTATCGACGACATCAACGCCACTTTTTGTCGAGTTATAAAAGGTTATAATAGCTGGTTCTCTTTGGTCACCGCTTTCTGGATCCACCTCGTTATCATGATGTAAGGAAGACATCATATTTACGCACTTTCGTGGCTTTGGTACGTAAGAAACAATGGTAATATCTTTTTGAAATCCAAAAAGAGAAGATTTTTCTTCACGTTTAGCTTTGAATTGAGGTGGAAGGCACGCTTTGTTTGATCTTAGTGTACCAACAGCAGTCAATTTGTGGCTCTGGAGCAAGTTTTTAGCAACTTCGTAGCTCATGAAGAAGTTGTCCATGGTGATGTTCCTTCCAGATCCTGATACACATCTCACCAAACGATCTACTACATCAAACGGCTTATTACTAACCGCATATGGGCTATTGTCAGGCTGTTTCCCACAGTAAAATTCCAAATTCAACGTATAAAACGTTTTGGCATCTGCGAGAGCATAAATTTTTAATCCATATTTTGCCGGTTTGGAAGGAATATATTGACGAAAAGAGCACTTTCCTCGAAAACTTATTAGTTCTTCATCTAACGTCAAATATTCAGACGGTGTATAGGCATCCTGACAGGTTTTAACGAACTTGCCAAAAATATCTCGAATTGGTGTCAAGCGATCTATAGCAACTCTTGCCGTTCGAGTTAGTGCATCATCGAATCTCAAACTGTTGACCAAGGATGAAAATCTTTGTCTAGACATCGTTTCGATTCCAGTGCCATCGTTACTCCACAAATCGATTAAACTTTGTCTGCCGGACCTAAATCGGCCTGCCAAAAACAAAAGTCCAAAAACGGCTTTCAATTCTTCCTTGTCAGTTTCCTTGTATGACGAAGTGGAAGGATTGTTAGCAAATCTAAAAGAAATCTTCTGGTTTGTATATTTCAAAACCATATCCACAATTTCTTCTGTAAAAAAAATCTCGAAACATTCCACTTGGGTTTTCTTATCTCGAGCAATGCTTCTACATCCAGGCAAATGCGTAATTATATTTTCCCTTCTTGTGCGTACATTGGTCCTTTGTTGCGACTCAAACCATTTTGTCTTCCCATCTTTGCAAAGAAAAAATGGTCGAGACGTTGTTGGCACGTTATGCAAAGATGGTTCTGCAAATGTTTCATCATCTTCCACGTCCGTATCACTGCATACGTCAGATGCCTCGCTAATGTGGTCTGTTTCGCGATCACTTCCGGTTTGAAACAGTTCTTCATCTGACAAAGAATCAGTTTCCTCCAACAAAGCCGCTAAAATTTGATCATCCGATAAATTCGTGGCCATTTTCAATACAATCTACCTGTAATGTCAAAAAAAATGACGATAATAGTGCAACTAACGGGTAAACACATAAATCATACATACCTTTCACTAAAATTATTTTGAATTTCAACAAAAACTAAGTTTTTCAAATAATACTTTGAAATGCTTTGCTCAAGCTCAAAGACTTACTGAATGATTTCACAGGATCCATAACTTTTTATATTGTAGGCTTTTTCTTATCCCCTAAACATATCTTCAGAAACATTATTAACTACAAAATACTTTATCTGTTATAATCCTGGGTACTATAAAGTAATTAGTGTAGCCTTTAGCACAGATCCCTGCAGGACCTTTGAGATACAAACAACCTCATAAAGCAATAAAAAAAGGATATCACAGTGCTTTATACATAAAAACCTTCTTGAAAAATACAAAGCAATATAAAAAGGATAATAGATGTACCGAGGGTCAAGAATCTAAGCAATTTAATTGCCTCAGTATCCGACTCTAATGACACTTTTTTGCCACGTACCGTACAACGTGGGGTCAAAAATACCCACAACCTCATTGTTGCGAGTGCCTGCACCGCAACATTGCTAGCAGCACTTATTTAGCACTGTCAATTGATGCACCAACATTCAACCGCCAGCTAATGTAAAATTCAATACATTTGGTTGTGTTTTACATAAGATTTGACGCATTTCAAAAGTCTTGGGGTTAAAATAACCCCACGTTGTATGCCGAAGGTTAAATCCGGCGCGAAGACGGTACATTCGCAGCGGTAACTGAGCTAGAAAGCATAGACATCCTTGAACGGTGCAGATAAGTCAGCGTATGTAGATGGCAGCGCCGTTTTCTGATTTACTTTGTTCCTCAGTTTCAATCATCAGACTACAATGGCTGATCTTCGGCAATATTCTCGGAAGATTCGCAGAGAATTCATTGCATTGTACAATAGTTTTCGATGCATTTGACATATCAAACCCAAGGAGTATAGCAAGAGGAATGAAAAAGGGGAGGCTTATGAGAGTTTAATGGAAAAATTTCATGGAATTAATGCAATCGCAAACAGAGATGCACTTGTGAAAAAATATATTCTTTTAGAATTATCGTGCAAAATTGGCAAAAGTTAATGAATCGAATCAATCTGGGGTTGGAGAAGACAAAATCTACAAACGACTTGTTACATTTTCTTAATGAGTCTGCAGTTGACGAACCACCAAAACAGGTAAAAAAAATTGCTTCGTGTAATTACTTTATTAATTTATTTAAATACACCATTAATTGTTTAAAGTTATAAATTTATCTTGCCAAGGAACAGACACCCGTTGTTAAAATACTCTTTGCATTGATCTCTGACCACGAAAGTATAATTCAAAATCTGACTTCTTGTCCCACGATGTATGTAGATCGTGTAATAATTCTGGGTCACATCTTTCACCAAATTTAACAGGACATTCAGAAATATTTTACCGATATAACTTTCAGGAGGGTGTAGTTTGAAAGGGACCTTCTGCGCAAAAACTTGTCTACAGCGCGAAATGCAACAGCTACAGTATCGATGTTGTCCATCAATAAATTAATATTTGTGTGGAAAAATACGAAATTGCGAGGCCGAAATTCTGAATGTGTTTTCAATAACATGCCTCGCCCTAGATAAGCGGTAATTGAAAATTATTTGCTCCTTTGCTAATGTTTCTCGTCGATACGGTTTAAGAAGTTCTGGAAGGATAGCAAAAGCTTCACCAACCAACAAAAACATTTCCTAAAACTCTGTTTAAGCTTCCAATGCACCGGGGTTTTGGAATTCTCCTAATATGTTTTCCATTAATTGACCCTTAACAATGAGGGAACTGTCACATACTTACAAACTCGAACTTCCAGCCACTCTTGGGAAACTGAAAAAATAGAAGCAAATAAAACAAATAAATTTGTTTAATATATAATTTTAAATAATATTAACTAATTTTAGTAATTTAGATCATAAAATATTAATTTTAATTAACATTTAAGTTTGTTTAATATCTAGTGAATTTGTGTAATATTTCCAGGTGAAAAAACATGTCCATGAAAGTACTGCTGACGCGAGCCGCAGTTAAGCACCTGCTACTCTTCGTTTCGAAGCATTAACTCCCTATTTTAGCAATATATTGTCTCGTACTACTTCAGTATCGCACTTTTCGACTCGTAAAAGAAAGGGAGTTCCAAATCCTGATGGCACAACTGACGTAATGAAGTTCGTAGTAAAGAAACTCGTGCCGCTATAGGCAGAGGATGCTTTTTAGGTGTTTGGAAAACATGTGGCTAATAAAATCAGAGACCTTCCTAGTTCACAAAACGCAATGGCTCGGAAACTAATTTCTGACGTTTTATTCGAAGCGGAGTTGGGCACGCTTACCAGAAATTTTCAAATTGTTGATATGACTCGCCAGCAACAAGATAATTTTGGTCTAGTGAATGGTCAGAATTAGCGTTAATTGAATATTATCCAACAATTGAGAGTTACACATACTCTTTCTTCACAAGTTGGACAATATCACCCCTTCTCGCTGCAGATACAGCCTATACAACATAACTACGCCCCAGAAAAACTTACACACACACTAAGGAGTATGAAACAATTGGGCGGACTCCGGCAGTTTCACGCATCATCCCACTCTTCCGCTGCAAACGTCTTTTCAACTGCGGTTTCGTCATGGACGACCGTCATCAGCAGTTTTGCTGGCATTAGCCCTCTTATGCTGGAAACACTGGCCTCCATCGGGCCAAGAAAATGTGCTTTCATCTAGATAGCCGAGGTGAAGAACAAGTTGTTCTTTCTCTTAGGAGACTGGCGCCATTGTACCAAACACTTATGGTTTTCTGTAGTAATCTAAGAACTATGGCTCTAAAAGCAGCGCTGACACAGGCACACAGCACGAACGCAATTTAATAAGGATTCAGTCGATTCAGTCACCTTCCCCATCGCAACACTCGTTTTTTTTTTCGCAGGAATAATAAGTGGAAAAATTTCCTTTGTACTTAACACCCGGGAAACAAAATTCTAAAAATGTTTAAAAATTTCTAATGTGTAGTATCTTATTACAATATCTTTTGAAGATAATTTAACGAATTGCGGTGTAACGCGGTATGCAAATGCTTAGAACGAAACGGTTAACCCCTTTTAATTATGAATGCTAAAATCATTGTATCATTTAACCTGTTAATTATATGAACGCTAAAATCATTGTATCATTTAAACCCCTTAAAATTTGTCTAATTCTTCCGATTTTTCCCACCTAATTACGCCTAATTATCATAAACGACAAATTGCCTTCAATTGATAACTTAATTGAACCTACAAAAGACAGTGAAAAGGGAAATTGCAAATACCGCCGTCATAAACTACAAATGATAAGGAAAAAGTACATTTGATAGCAACAAAAACCTTCAATTGTGTGATTTCCCCCTTTCTGAATGGGTTCGTATTGTTCTACTTGCCCATAAAGTGTCGTAGTTGCTTGAGTGTGGAGAATATTAAATTGTGCTTGCGAAATTTGCATGCTATTGCGTCGTAAATCGTGAAAATGGGTGATAACTACATAACAACATTGGAAATTGGAATTATCGGGGAGAGTGGCGCCGGCAAGTCGAGTCTGATGCTTCGTCTGACAAACGAGGAATGGGATGGAGATCATGAGTCTGCTCGAAACCGCCAGACAGCGCGGACGCCGCGTAAAGAAGAAGCGAGTTGGGAGTGAGAGGAGATTGCGGGCTGATCAGAATATCGCCGAGACACGTGGAAAAGTTTCTCGCGTAAAAGACAGTGAAATATTGTAAAAAAAATAGACGATAAAGTTATCGTGCAAATTGTGAACACCTTGTTAGTCGTGTGGGTTAGCGAAAAGTGGAATAAAACTCGTGTTCCGTCAAAATCTAGTGGAAGTGTTTTCGCTTGGGTGTCCAAAGGTTTCTCCCTCCCTTAAATCAGTTGTCGAAAAGTTATTCTTTAGTTCCCAGAAATAATCAGGTCCCCAAAGGAGATATGAAACGAAGAAACAATTTGAAAATGTGGAAAAAGGCGTCCTTGATTTGCCCCCGAATTTAGTAACAATTAGTTACTCAATGCACTTAGCATGTAACGGATTTGTAATTAACCGTTAGCTCTTTTGTCGGAAATTTTTCGAAATGCTGTGATGCAACTTCGCTTCATCGATTAAGGAAGTCGGTTCGCGTGGAATCGTTGTTGTTAATGTACTGTACATGTTCCAATACAAATTCGGAAACTCCTCCACAATACTTGTTAGAAGAAGCGTGCACACAGAGATGAATCGTGAGAATACAAACAAACTGGAACGTTTCACAGAAGTACACAGAACACTTTCATGGAATAATTTCTGTGTTTGAATGGTGCATGCTTGGGGTGAAATGAACTAGTGAAGGATCAGAGAGCAAGTCTTCGAAGAAAAACCGGCAACCCGAACAAAATAAATACGCGTTTGATCGACAAATATCTCTTCGAATCTTCTCACGTTTCCCTATGTGGCAACGAAAAAGAAAAATACGGTAGTTCGCAAATGTAGATTTAATTAGACACAAGAGAAAAAACTAGTAAATACACGGTGGATATTTGCGTGGAAAAAATAAAAGTGCGTGTGTGGTCGGAGTAAATTGATCGCGATAGAAATGCACAAAGTAATGCTTGCGAAGATTCTGTAGCAAGAAGTGAAGTGAAGGCCCAAATTTAAAGCACGTCGGCCAGTTGCACTAAACAACAAAGTGATAATAACGGTCCAGACATTGCAACACAGCACGCTCACCGTGGAAATTGATCCTAGCAAAACGATCAAAGAGCTGAAGCAGGAAATCGAGGCTGTCCATGCTTTTCGGGAATTGCAAGGAAAGGTTGCAGAATTGTCGGGAGAAGAGGAGGCTTTCACATTATTCGGCGCAGACATAACTTGAGTAGTTCACATTATTTCAAGTAATAGAAAATTCATATTAGCTTTTGCATGCATGTTCATTTTCGCGTCTTATTGGAATCCCGTATGAAGTTCAAGTCACAAAACCTTAGAATTAAAAGCGTCGATTGAAAGTGTAGTTGTAAGAAAAGCTTATCAGTCGTGTTCAGATACAAGACGACCTGAGCATTAAGAAACATAATCTTGAAGAGATAATTTTCTCTATAGAATGTTATGTGGCATTCAATGAATTTTGTCGAAATATTTTGGGATAAAGTTCGCATGAAAATTATAGCACCATGATGTAATCAATTGCATATAGAACTTTGCTATCACACGATTAATTTGAATGAATCTGTCTGAGTTCAGAGCGATTAATTTGCATGTATCCATTTTTATACTGATTACGTTGTGCATCCAGAGATTACGCCTGGTTTTAGTAATTCTTGTTCGTGAACTTCAATGTATTTCTTGCTATAGATTTTTTTTTGGCACTCTCAAATATCTGCACTTTACTAGTTTTCGATACCGGATATGTAAATGAGCATACTTATTGGTCTAATTTTGAAGGCTTAATTTTATATTCATACATATTTTAATCAGTTCTTGAAAGTGAACATTTTTTTCAATTTCATGAAAAATTTTGGATTTTTAATATAATAAAGAGTATGTTCAGTTTACGCTTTGTCGATGTACTTGAACATCAAAGGCATTATATCATTTGCATTTAGTGATACTCCGTTAAAAGTTCCCGAAATTTGAATAAAAAAATAAGATAACATTACCTTATTATTTAATAATAATAATTATAAAATAATACTGATTCATTTATTTAAATAAACAAATTTACCTAATTATTTACCCTATAAATCTTTCTACTACCCATTTATATGACAGCACTGATTCAAATTCTTAGTAAAATTAAACCATAAGATAAAATATCACACCTAAAATAATAGCCTAAACCCATTCAATAAAAAGAATAACAATTTGAAATGATAAAAATCAAAGACAATATAAACAATAAATTTTGCACCATTCAAAAATATAAAAAGGTATTATAAATGACAGATAAAAATTTAGATTAAATTCGAAGCTTTTGTGTTTAACGAGAGTTAATAATGATGTAATTTCTCAACTGGGATTTTAGAATGACAGTTCAGGTAAAATACAAGTATAAACGAGTATTTGTTGCAACAAAAAGAGATAATTATGGGACATGCAAAATAATCACTTGCAACATCGTTGTTCTGGCATTTTCCGCAGAAGTCTGTAATGTAACAGTATCTGAACATTATTCTTATAATTAAAAGTCAAAAATTTAATAAAGGGCGATAATTTTAGTCTATTAAATCGCTCTCTAAGAGCTTGGAATTAATTCTCAACCAGAGATTGCAATTTTGAAAACCCTGTTAACATCGCTCGTCAGAAAGGTAGATTGGAATTGAAACATTTCCTGTGTTGAAGATTATCTTTCTCAAATTGATTCATTACTAAAATTCTGCCTTTTATTTAAGTATTATTTATCACCATACAAAATGTACATAAGTGTAACATAAATAGTTCATTTATATTCAAATTCCAAATAAGATTTTGTGGTCAGCTATAGAGTATCAGAAAATGTGTAATTCCGGAATTTAACCTGTTAGAAACCAATAAGTTAGATTAGGTATAGATGATCTAATGAATTGATTGAAAATTGAAAGAAAAAAAATAAAAATGAATTAAAAACGTACCCGAGGGTCTTTCCTTTCCTCCATTTCTAACCGGGTATAGGACCCGGTACGGTGGCAGGCTTCCCCCTCAAAATATGAGCCAGTCACCGGGTACAATTTAATCCTTTTTATTTCAGGTGACTTAATGGGTTGAGTGGCCCAAGCCAAGTGCCTTTTTATGGCATAAAGTTATGCAATTCCATTGTATAATTCTATGACATAAATTGGTCACCGGGGTACTCCCCTTCTGATGGGAAGGTCCATACAATTCAAGTTGTATGAGTTTTCCACTCAGAAGAGGAATACCTGGCCACTTCAACGATTTAACATTGGATTTATTCCGGTTGGGTGGGCATGAAGGGGCTCCACCACCACCCGGTTGCCCCTCTTTCATTTGTGGGCCCTGAATGTATTTGGGTAAGGACGAGGTCACCCCCAAATTAGTCTTTCTTGTCAGGTTGCACTTGTTCTCGCAACAAGTCGTAATTCCTTCGTGGAGGTTATCTACTGATTTGCGACTTCGGTCGTCCTCTCGAACTCTGCAAGCAATTCGTGAATGCGAAATGTTTTGTAGTGAGTCCTCGTGCCGGGGAAACGAACCCGCCCCACGACACCGCAATGCTAGCCTGCCAGCGCATTCACGCGTCTCCGGACGAGGGCATTCTCGGCAGGAATCAACACCTTCCTCTGCCGAGGCAGCAGAACATCGCTGCGGTCCTTCACGGACAATAATGAAAATCAATTATTCACTACAAATGGCGCCCAACGTGGGGCCCGAAAAGCCCGGCTGTATCATCAGTCGTGAGCACGAGACAGTCCATCGTCTCTAGGTGTCCCCACAAGGTGTTAGAAATTTTGGCGGGTAGATAACTCCCGAGGGTTTTTGCACTAATCGTGCCCCAGCAGCCGAGTAACTTCCGAACGTGTGTTGTCTTCGGACATCAATATCGTTTGGTCCTTCTTTTGATTTATACCTTGGTGGTTTACCACCATTGTATAACTAGTAAGGCCAAATTATATTAGAGTCCCTTTTTGTGTTCGGAGGTTATTATCCCAACATCTATTTTGCGGAGGATTCTGATCCGCTCCCCAAACCAGCGGTGCCTAAGTGTCTTAAATTACATGGATTTTGATTTCATGTGATTGGCTGATTAGCTAATCCATGACTATCCATGACAAGACACGCGCTGCTTGTGGATTAGAATCCCACCCTGGGCTGACAAGCTGTAACTTGAGAAGTTTGCTAATGAGGGATCACTTCGGAACCCTGATTTTCATGGTGCCACAAGAGAGTGTCCCTGAAACGTTTTAGAAGGATTGTGCCATGGTGTCCATACTTGGGAGGAAGGACGGAAAGGAAAGACCGATTATTTTTTTTGATAACTTAAAACTTTTTTTTGAAACTTTATCATACATTTTTTTTTTTTGTGAGGTTCGACTATAGTTCGCCACTGACGGCCACTTACAAATCATAAATTTTGCATCATTTTTTTTCACATTTTCATTATTTATATATATATATTTATTTAGGTTTTTAGTTAGCAATTTAAATTTCTTTTAGCATGCCCACCAAAAGAACTCCCGAAAGGAGAAAGTTGCGTTCGGATGCCGGACCAGCTCTATTGTGTTCCATCTGTCACGAGGACATGGACGAAACTACAAGCCAGAGGTTGCAGTGCGGACACAGGCTACATCAGCTGTGTTTGGCACAACTGCGGCAAACTTCATCCACGTGCCCGCTCTGTCGACAGCCTTTGGAAATCGCACAGCCAGCAACAGAACGACCTCAGTCCTCCAGTACAAGTGGAGCTGTCCCCAAAAGCGGACCCCTTCCATCCACTACAAGGAGTGCACGAGACGATGACTACAGGGCTGAAGCAGTTCCGCCTGCAGAAGAAGCGAGTCCACCGGTGGCTGTGGAAGCCACAGTTCTACGAGATCTAATGGCGCTCGTACAGGACATGTCCACCCGGCTCGCCTCTCTAGAGAGCCAGAGAGAGAACCCCGCACCATCCCGGCCAAGAACTCCTCCTATGTGGGATTCGGACCCAAATCCGTGGGACTTCCCAGTAGACTCGCGGCGTGATCCCGAACGGATCCGGCCAGGTACAGCCATGAATCCGTTGGCTCCAGTTTACCGGCCCCGATTGAGCCAAGCACCGCCACCAAATCAGGCTCCCGTGATTCCGCCGGACCAACGCTTCCATCCACACGACCTGTATCGGCTGAAGCCGACACAGATCCCCAGCATCATCCAGGGATGGAATCTACATTTCAGTGGGGAACCCAATACGATAACGGTGGAGGTTTTCATAAGTCGGGTGGAGTCACTGATTGAGCAGATGCTAGCAGGAGACCGCACAGCGCTCGCAGGATACCTGCCAATGCTGCTTAGGGGAGCAGCCCTGGAGGCATATTGGAGGATACATTCAGCTCCACCATCCATACGCTGGTCACGGCTGAAGGAGGTACTCCGCATGGAATACCCTACGGTCGACATGGACGAATTAGTCCTGGATAAGATGAATGCTAGATGGCAGCGTCCGGACGAGTCCTTCCATAAATATCGAGCCGATATCCTTCGGTTGAATGACCAGCTGTCAGAGCCATTGTCTTCTACCCAAATTCTTCGCCTGCTAAAGCGCAATCTAAGACCGGAGATTCGTCGGCATATCGTGAACTCCGATCCACAGAGTATGGAGGCCCTGCTGAGAAATGTGCGTCGTATAGAAGGGTTTGAGGAAGACCTACGGGACCGGCCATACTTACTAACCAGGACGGGTCCTCGACGAGGAATCGCGGAATTGGCCCCAGATTATACCACCCTAGATCTGGAGGATGATTTGGACCCAGACCAGCTTGCTGTAGCGGCAGTGGGAAGTCTTACGACCTGCTGGAATTGTCACCAAACCGGACACCGGTTCATTTCATGCCGCGCAGAACGTAAGGTTTTCTGCTACGGTTGCGGCAAGCCGGACACTTACTTCCCGGACTGTTCTGAATGTGCCGCACGAAAAAACGGCCAAAAGAGTACCCGACCACCTCAGCGGTACTCGAAACCCCAGCAGTAGCTCCTCAGTCAGCGGCTCACCCCAACCAACCTGACGTTAACCCACCAGCCATAACCATTACGACTGCGGATGTTCACTCTCTTCCGGAGACCTCACCAACGACAATATTAAAACGACCATCGCAGTCACTGCCAGAAGAACCGCGGCAGCCTCAAGTACGCACTCTAAAACCTTATCATGTTAGACTGCAGGAATATCGGGTGGCTCGAGAGCGAATATTTGCTTCCGAAGTTGTCACTTCCCGTCCGTGCACGACAAAATGGTCAACCCGTCGTTGGCGGAATTTCCGCAAGAGAGTGCGCACCTGCCGTCAAACCGTAAACTCTTGTAACATCTCGGAGGTTGCTGAGAATGAGATCAGACCTTATCATCCAATTAAAGTGTTGGGCGAGACCGTGTTTGCATTGATCGACACGGGTGCCAGTATCAGTTGTCTTGCCTCGAGCTTTGGCTCGAAAGTGCTCCAAGAATACCCGAACTTGATTAAATCCTGGCGCACTGAAATCAGTACAGCTGATGGCACCAAACACCCTATACGAGGTAAACTAACAACACCCGTGACGTTCAGGGGTCAGACGAAGGATATTACCTTCTACATTATCCCGTCTTTGACTCAGAACGTATACCTTGGTGTCGATTTCGTCCTTCGCTTTGGACTGGCCTCCGATTTATTCACCGATTTGTCTTTAAAAACCAGAAATGTCAACGAAATCACTTCTACTCCCGATAGGCATGACCTGACGTCTAACCAACGGCAACGCCTGGAAGCATCCATTGCTGCTTTCCCATCTTACGCTACCCAAGGCCTTGGCCGCACCACCCTAGTCTCACACGCCATTGACGTTGGCGATAGTAAACCGATTAAACAGAGACACTACGCCATCTCGCCAGCCATGGAGAAATTGGTGTATGCGGAATTAGATAGGATGCTCGAGTTGGGGGTCATAGAAGAGTCCCAAAGTGCCTGGTCCTCACCGGTAACCTTGGTTGTAAAGCCAGGTAAAGTCCGCCTCTGTCTTGATGCCCGTAAGGTAAACGCGGTTACCATCAAGGACGCGTACCCTCTTCCACTCATCGATGGAATACTAGGGAGACTGCCGAAAGCCAATTATATCACCAGTCTCGACCTAAAAGACGCCTTCTGGCAAATTCCACTCGATGAGGGCTCGAGGGACAAGACCGCCTTCACAGTGCCTGGACGACCATTATATCAGTTCGTCACAATGCCCTTTGGCCTGTGTAATGCGCCGCAAACGATGACCCGGTTGATGGACAAGGTCATCCCACCTCACCTGAAACACCAAGTGTTCGTGTACCTCGATGATCTTTTACTCATCACGGAAACGTTCGATCAACACCTCCTACTTCTACAAGAAGTAGCCCTGCACATCAGTAAGGCGGGACTCACCATCAACGTACAGAAAAGTAAGTTTGTCATGAAAGAAGTCCGATACTTAGGCCATGTCATAGGACATGGCACTATCAAAACGGATCCAGACAAAACTCGTGCGATTGATGAGTTCCCCTTACCAAAAACGGTGAAGCAGCTACGACGTTTCCTTGGTGTGTGCGGTTGGTACCGAAGGTTTGTTCGGAATTATGCAACAGTTTCAGCGCCCCTGTCAGACATGTTGCGGAAAGGGAAGTTCGTTTGGACCGAACTCAGCCGAAAGGCATTTGAAGAGCTTAAACAAGCCCTCACATCAGCTCCTGTCTTGCACAGCCCCGACTTCACGAAGCCCTTCTCCATTCATTGTGACGCAAGTCAACATGGAGTAGGAGCCGTGCTGGTGCAATTGACCGACGAAGGGGAGGAAGCTCCCATCGCCTTCATGTCCAATAAGCTGAATTCGGCCCAAAGGAACTATACTGTTTCCGAGCAAGAATGTTTGGCAGCGGTAATGGCTGTGAAGAAATTCCGAGCTTATATCGAGGGCCACCAATTCGAGATCATCACGGACCACGCGTCACTACAATGGTTGATGAACCAGGCAGATTTAAGTGGACGCCTAGCCAGATGGGCTCTTAAACTGCAAGGGTTCAAGTTCTCCATCAAACATCGGAAAGGAACCCAGAACATCGTACCCGACACTCTCTCACGGATGTTTTCCCCAGAGGGAGCCGAAATAACAATAAATGACGAGGACCCCATCGAAATAGATTTGGACAGCCCACATTTCGAATCAGATAGCTACAAAGAGTTGAGGCAAACCATAGCGACCCAACAGACACAGCTGCCTGACTTGAAGGTAATAGACGGCTATGTGTATAGACGAAACGAATACGCCACTGGTGATCCATGGCAGGAAGAAGAGTCTTGGAAACTCTGGGTACCGGAGGAAATGACACAACAGCTGATCCTCCGCGCACATGATCATCCGTTAAGTGCCCACGGAGGTTACGGTCGAACACTACGGCGACTAAAAAAATACTTCTTTTGGCCTAAAATGGCATCCCAGGTCAAAGACTACGTGAGCGCCTGTGATACCTGTAAAGGCACCAAAGCGCCCAACCAGCCTCTTCGACCTCCTATGGGTCAACTCAACGTCCCAGAACGCGTGTTCCAGCGTCTATACATCGATCTACTCGGTCCATATCCTCGGTCTTCCATGGGACACATCGGAGCTATAGTCGTTCTAGATCAGCTCTCAAAATTCCCAATGGTGGAACCTATCCGTAAATTCACAACTCCATCGATCGTGAAATTCTTAGAGAACCGGGTATTCCATGTGTTCGGAGTTCCAGAGAGTGTGTACTCAGATAATGGAGTACAGTTCCGGTCTCGGCAGTTTAAGAGCCTACTTGAGCAGTATGGCATTGAACACCAACTGACGCCCATATACTCTCCTCAGTCCAACGCGTCAGAACGGTTGAACCGCACCCTATTGGCCGCGATCCGTTCCTACGTCCACCCATCTCAAAAGGATTGGGATCGGCGATTGTCTGCCATCACATGCGCCCTGCGATCCTCGTATCATTCCGTCACCGGTGTCGCCCCTTACTTTGCCGCCTTTGGACAGCACATGATTTGCCACGGTAAATCATACCGACTGTTACGGCAATTAAAGTGTTTGGGAGACCCGGTCGTTGCGCTGGAGCCCCACGAACGTTTAGGAGACCTCCGCCAACAGATCGGACGGAAGATTAAGGCCGCAGGTAGTGCAAATGAAGCGCAGTACAATCTCCGGTCACGATCTGCTAATTTCAAAGAAGGAGATGAAGTTTTCCGGCGAAATTTCCGCCAAAGTGACGCCGCGGGGCATTACAACGCCAAGCTGGATAGGCGATTCCTGAAAAGCCGCATAAAGAAGGTAATGGGACCTAACCGTTACTTGATAACGGATCCATCGGGAAAAGAAGTGGGGATATACCACGCGAAAGACCTGCGCCGATAGATAATTGGGCACGTCTGTTTGTCCGTCCGCATATATTTTCAAAAACGCGCAAAGATTGTATACTTCCAGGCAAACATAGACATAAGTCAGTCCGTCCGTCTGTTAATTGTGTTCTTTTATTGTTCGTCATCTCTAGTCCCGACGCCGAAGGCAACCCGTGAGACACAGAAAGATCCTTCAGCTCCTTTTTCGTAATCCGCATTGCCTTGGGATCACGAGAAAATTAGCTGCCCTGTAGTAATCTAAGAACTATGGCTCTAAAAGCAGCGCTGACACAGGCACACAGCACGAACGCAATTTAATAAGGATTCAGTCGATTCAGTCACCTTCCCCATCGCAACACTCGTTTTTTTTTTCGCAGGAATAATAAGTGGAAAAATTTCCTTTGTACTTAACACCCGGGAAACAAAATTCTAAAAATGTTTAAAAATTTCTAATGTGTAGTATCTTATTACAATATCTTTTGAAGATAATTTAACGAATTGCGGTGTAACGCGGTATGCAAATGCTTAGAACGAAACGGTTAACCCCTTTTAATTATGAATGCTAAAATCATTGTATCATTTAACCTGTTAATTATATGAACGCTAAAATCATTGTATCATTTAAACCCCTTAAAATTTGTCTAATTCTTCCGATTTTTCCCACCTAATTACGCCTAATTATCATAAACGACAAATTGCCTTCAATTGATAACTTAATTGAACCTACAAAAGACAGTGAAAAGGGAAATTGCAAATACCGCCGTCATAAACTACAAATGATAAGGAAAAAGTACATTTGATAGCAACAAAAACCTTCAATTGTGTGATTTCCCCCTTTCTGAATGGGTTCGTATTGTTCTACTTGCCCATAAAGTGTCGTAGTTGCTTGAGTGTGGAGAATATTAAATTGTGCTTGCGAAATTTGCATGCTATTGCGTCGTAAATCGTGAAAATGGGTGATAACTACATAACAACATTGGAAATTGGAATTATCGGGGAGAGTGGCGCCGGCAAGTCGAGTCTGATGCTTCGTCTGACAAACGAGGAATGGGATGGAGATCATGAGTCTGCTCGAAACCGCCAGACAGCGCGGACGCCGCGTAAAGAAGAAGCGAGTTGGGAGTGAGAGGAGATTGCGGGCTGATCAGAATATCGCCGAGACACGTGGAAAAGTTTCTCGCGTAAAAGACAGTGAAATATTGTAAAAAAAATAGACGATAAAGTTATCGTGCAAATTGTGAACACCTTGTTAGTCGTGTGGGTTAGCGAAAAGTGGAATAAAACTCGTGTTCCGTCAAAATCTAGTGGAAGTGTTTTCGCTTGGGTGTCCAAAGGTTTCTCCCTCCCTTAAATCAGTTGTCGAAAAGTTATTCTTTAGTTCCCAGAAATAATCAGGTCCCCAAAGGAGATATGAAACGAAGAAACAATTTGAAAATGTGGAAAAAGGCGTCCTTGATTTGCCCCCGAATTTAGTAACAATTAGTTACTCAATGCACTTAGCATGTAACGGATTTGTAATTAACCGTTAGCTCTTTTGTCGGAAATTTTTCGAAATGCTGTGATGCAACTTCGCTTCATCGATTAAGGAAGTCGGTTCGCGTGGAATCGTTGTTGTTAATGTACTGTACATGTTCCAATACAAATTCGGAAACTCCTCCACAATACTTGTTAGAAGAAGCGTGCACACAGAGATGAATCGTGAGAATACAAACAAACTGGAACGTTTCACAGAAGTACACAGAACACTTTCATGGAATAATTTCTGTGTTTGAATGGTGCATGCTTGGGGTGAAATGAACTAGTGAAGGATCAGAGAGCAAGTCTTCGAAGAAAAACCGGCAACCCGAACAAAATAAATACGCGTTTGATCGACAAATATCTCTTCGAATCTTCTCACGTTTCCCTATGTGGCAACGAAAAAGAAAAATACGGTAGTTCGCAAATGTAGATTTAATTAGACACAAGAGAAAAAACTAGTAAATACACGGTGGATATTTGCGTGGAAAAAATAAAAGTGCGTGTGTGGTCGGAGTAAATTGATCGCGATAGAAATGCACAAAGTAATGCTTGCGAAGATTCTGTAGCAAGAAGTGAAGTGAAGGCCCAAATTTAAAGCACGTCGGCCAGTTGCACTAAACAACAAAGTGATAATAACGGTCCAGACATTGCAACACAGCACGCTCACCGTGGAAATTGATCCTAGCAAAACGATCAAAGAGCTGAAGCAGGAAATCGAGGCTGTCCATGCTTTTCGGGAATTGCAAGGAAAGGTTGCAGAATTGTCGGGAGAAGAGGAGGCTTTCACATTATTCGGCGCAGACATAACTTGAGTAGTTCACATTATTTCAAGTAATAGAAAATTCATATTAGCTTTTGCATGCATGTTCATTTTCGCGTCTTATTGGAATCCCGTATGAAGTTCAAGTCACAAAACCTTAGAATTAAAAGCGTCGATTGAAAGTGTAGTTGTAAGAAAAGCTTATCAGTCGTGTTCAGATACAAGACGACCTGAGCATTAAGAAACATAATCTTGAAGAGATAATTTTCTCTATAGAATGTTATGTGGCATTCAATGAATTTTGTCGAAATATTTTGGGATAAAGTTCGCATGAAAATTATAGCACCATGATGTAATCAATTGCATATAGAACTTTGCTATCACACGATTAATTTGAATGAATCTGTCTGAGTTCAGAGCGATTAATTTGCATGTATCCATTTTTATACTGATTACGTTGTGCATCCAGAGATTACGCCTGGTTTTAGTAATTCTTGTTCGTGAACTTCAATGTATTTCTTGCTATAGATTTTTTTTTGGCACTCTCAAATATCTGCACTTTACTAGTTTTCGATACCGGATATGTAAATGAGCATACTTATTGGTCTAATTTTGAAGGCTTAATTTTATATTCATACATATTTTAATCAGTTCTTGAAAGTGAACATTTTTTTCAATTTCATGAAAAATTTTGGATTTTTAATATAATAAAGAGTATGTTCAGTTTACGCTTTGTCGATGTACTTGAACATCAAAGGCATTATATCATTTGCATTTAGTGATACTCCGTTAAAAGTTCCCGAAATTTGAATAAAAAAATAAGATAACATTACCTTATTATTTAATAATAATAATTATAAAATAATACTGATTCATTTATTTAAATAAACAAATTTACCTAATTATTTACCCTATAAATCTTTCTACTACCCATTTATATGACAGCACTGATTCAAATTCTTAGTAAAATTAAACCATAAGATAAAATATCACACCTAAAATAATAGCCTAAACCCATTCAATAAAAAGAATAACAATTTGAAATGATAAAAATCAAAGACAATATAAACAATAAATTTTGCACCATTCAAAAATATAAAAAGGTATTATAAATGACAGATAAAAATTTAGATTAAATTCGAAGCTTTTGTGTTTAACGAGAGTTAATAATGATGTAATTTCTCAACTGGGATTTTAGAATGACAGTTCAGGTAAAATACAAGTATAAACGAGTATTTGTTGCAACAAAAAGAGATAATTATGGGACATGCAAAATAATCACTTGCAACATCGTTGTTCTGGCATTTTCCGCAGAAGTCTGTAATGTAACAGTATCTGAACATTATTCTTATAATTAAAAGTCAAAAATTTAATAAAGGGCGATAATTTTAGTCTATTAAATCGCTCTCTAAGAGCTTGGAATTAATTCTCAACCAGAGATTGCAATTTTGAAAACCCTGTTAACATCGCTCGTCAGAAAGGTAGATTGGAATTGAAACATTTCCTGTGTTGAAGATTATCTTTCTCAAATTGATTCATTACTAAAATTCTGCCTTTTATTTAAGTATTATTTATCACCATACAAAATGTACATAAGTGTAACATAAATAGTTCATTTATATTCAAATTCCAAATAAGATTTTGTGGTCAGCTATAGAGTATCAGAAAATGTGTAATTCCGGAATTTAACCTGTTAGAAACCAATAAGTTAGATTAGGTATAGATGATCTAATGAATTGATTGAAAATTGAAAGAAAAAAAATAAAAATGAATTAAAAACGTACCCGAGGGTCTTTCCTTTCCTCCATTTCTAACCGGGTATAGGACCCGGTACGGTGGCAGGCTTCCCCCTCAAAATATGAGCCAGTCACCGGGTACAATTTAATCCTTTTTATTTCAGGTGACTTAATGGGTTGAGTGGCCCAAGCCAAGTGCCTTTTTATGGCATAAAGTTATGCAATTCCATTGTATAATTCTATGACATAAATTGGTCACCGGGGTACTCCCCTTCTGATGGGAAGGTCCATACAATTCAAGTTGTATGAGTTTTCCACTCAGAAGAGGAATACCTGGCCACTTCAACGATTTAACATTGGATTTATTCCGGTTGGGTGGGCATGAAGGGGCTCCACCACCACCCGGTTGCCCCTCTTTCATTTGTGGGCCCTGAATGTATTTGGGTAAGGACGAGGTCACCCCCAAATTAGTCTTTCTTGTCAGGTTGCACTTGTTCTCGCAACAAGTCGTAATTCCTTCGTGGAGGTTATCTACTGATTTGCGACTTCGGTCGTCCTCTCGAACTCTGCAAGCAATTCGTGAATGCGAAATGTTTTGTAGTGAGTCCTCGTGCCGGGGAAACGAACCCGCCCCACGACACCGCAATGCTAGCCTGCCAGCGCATTCACGCGTCTCCGGACGAGGGCATTCTCGGCAGGAATCAACACCTTCCTCTGCCGAGGCAGCAGAACATCGCTGCGGTCCTTCACGGACAATAATGAAAATCAATTATTCACTACATTTCTTTTCAACGTTTCAACCATGGTTACCTTTTTGATGAATATTCATCAAACTATCGTTTATGACGAATCTTCGTAAAATTATTGTTTTTGACAAATGTTCGTTAAACGATCGCTTTTGATGAATGTTCGAAAAACTATCGTTTTTGACAAATGTTTGTAAAATTATCGTTTTAGGCGAGTGTTCATAAAATGCTAAGTTCTTACTTAGAAATTTTAATGTTGTTTACAATTTTCACAACAAAAATTTTTCTGGTTAGGAAAACCCCATTAAGCCCTAGTGCAGAAAGCCCCATCAGTGCTAAAAGACGTTGTATTTAAGAATTGATGGGGTAATGCGTTACGTTTGGCATTTGGGCCTAATGGGGTTTTCTAAACAAATCCTAAGCTTAACGAGTTTAGGCATGCTTAATTAGGCCTGCATTAGGCATACCTAACATAGGTTTTGGCTGGCAATTTTTAGCAGTTATGCTGCTAGGAAGCCTTCCAGAATCTTATGATACACTCGTTATGGCTTTGGAGAGCAAGCCCGAAAATGATACCACTTTGCACGTCATCACAAGTAAATTCATCGATGAATACAAAAGGCGCAAAGGGCAAAAAGAAATAAGAGACAACTTCCCAGTAAGTGAGACATCAATGAAGACCACATATGGTAATAACAGTAGACAGAATAAAGGCAATAACAATACTTGACAAGAGAGAAGAAGCTGTTTTTTCTACTAAAGGACCGGCCACATCAAGCAAGATTGTAAAAAAATATAAATCCTGAAAAGATATAAATAACAATCAAGCAAACGCAGTAAAGGAAAACTCAAAACCTACTTACGACAAGTAATTACGTCTGCCAAAAAAGTGTTTGCGAAGCAGCAAGCAGAAAGGTTGAGTAAGCGCGGATCAGTGCAAACGCCAAGAAAAACTACAGCAACACATGGCTTGTCAACTCAGGGACAACGAGCTACGTGACAAACTCTAGAGATTTTTTTTACCGATTTCGATTCGGCCGCAAAAGGATTCGTGTGACTGGCCAACGCGGATAAAGTGAGTAAAATCAAAGGAAAAGGCTCAAGTGTCATAAAGTGTAAAGTCGATGGAAAGCTAACCCAACTACAAACTAAGCACGTGCTCTATATACCATCGTCCGAATCCAATCTGGTATCCATAAGAAAGTTCAGGAAGGAGGAATATAAAGTGAATTTTGACAGAAACATCTACATAGTGTCAAAAAACGGTGAAAAGCATGCAGTGGCCAAATGCGGCTCGCATGTCAAGGCAAAAAAAACCGACCTGCGCAGCGATAAAGACCTAACACCGAGAAAACTGTCAACATACGTGGCAAAGACGCTTCGGGCACCAGAATGTTAGCACAATCAAAGATTTAGCCCAAAAACATTGGTGATCGGCATACAGATTACAGAGGGCGACAAATATGCGAGTGTTGTGAAAAGGGGAAAATTGCTCGCCAGGCCAAAGGAATCCCATCATAAAATACAGGCCATCCTTGATCTCATTCACATAGATATTTGTGGACCAATGGAAACTAAGACGCAGGGCGGGAAAAGGTATTTAATGACTCTTTTCGATGACTGTTCAGGATACACGGCAGTATACCTTTTGTCAACGCAGGACGAAGTGGAGTCCCAAGTAAATCGTTTTGTCCAGATGATGAAAACACAGTTCGGAGAAACTGTAAAGTGCATAAGGTCCGATCAAGGAAAAGAGTATGTAAATAAAGCATTACAAGATTTTTTTGCCAAAAATTGAATAAGTGTGCAATATACAGCTGGATGCTCGCCACAGCAGAATGGAGTCGCCAGCCAAAGGACTAGATAAATAAAAAGTATTGGGTGAAGCCATAACTACAGCCAATTTTCGGCAGAATGGTTTGCCGACAAAAGCAACCGAGAAACCTCCGTATGAGTTATGGCACAACGAAAAGTCATAAGTAAAAAATTTCAGGTGTTGTAGGATATTTCAATTTGGTAGAATAGAATCTGTGGTAGGTAGGATTCCACTCTTTGTTCTCCGGGGAGCCGTAGCCTCGATCAGTGGCTCCAATTGGGCTCCAAGGCTGAACGAGTGGTGCCTGTGCTATCTCCGATAGATTTACCCGATGCCGAAAAGAGCCTGAAGAAATCTTGGAAAGATTTGGCTTGCAAGATGCCAAGATATCACATATACCGATAGATATTGGTTATTTAAAGGCAACAGAGTTTCGGCCTGTAATGGAAAATCAAGAATTAAACCAACAATTAATTGGAGCATTGCTATACATAGCAGTAAATATAAGACCAGATCAGCGCGAGGGTGACTGTACTCAGTCAGTCAAATAAATAGCCGACATCAGTCGATTGCACCGAGGTGAAAAGAATAGCTCGTTATTTGAGGGGCACGAAGGACTACGAACTCATAGTCGGTGGCAACGGACAAGAAGAATTAATTGGTTATACAGATGCGGATTGGACAAAAAATCGAATTAATTGTAAATTAAACAGCGGTTATCTGCTTCAATTCATCACGATAAAAAGTTCAACACGACCATTTTCGAAGATAACCAATGTTATTTAAAATTGATTGATAACAAAAAGAGTAGCCACCGCATCAAACACATTGACACCAGATATCATTTTATTAAGCTGCAGTTCTACAGCGACATGTTTACCTGCCCACATCTCACTACAATATTAAAGATAGGAAACTTATGAATTTTGAATATTTCCCCACTGAAGAAACGACTGCCGACATGTTAACGAAGCCACTCAACAGGATCAAGCTTGAGTATTGTGCTGAAAAGAGCGGATTAAAATGACGCAATTAAGTGCATATTTGTATTATCGTTGAGGGAGGGTGTCAGTATACAACGAAAAATATGCGTGTAATTGAGCAAACTGTGTACAGATACATTTTAGCCCATCAGCCGTGCTCGTTCAGTCTGAGAACGACAAGCAAGGAGTGCATATCACCTCTCTGCGCTATTAAAGTTTAGTCACTTAAATGTATTATTTTCCTTCCATTTTAATGCATCGTTTTACTTTTGTAACAAAATCAAGTGTCAAAACATTCATTTCGCCTACAGTATATAGACGAAGAAACTAGCATATTCACAAGACGTTAAGCTAATAAGACAAAATTTAATCTAAAGTAGACGAACCATGTAGATTCCAATAAAGGTGGTCAAGCTTTACGCTATAATTGGTTTATTGAGAGAAAATTGACTTTTTCGAGATATTTATTAGTTCTCACAAATTTATCTTCTATTTGTTTACCGAGCCACACCTTGGCGTCTCGAAAATTGTCAGTATCTTGATATCAAGGATCATATAAGTTTGGTTGTCCAGTTGGGGGGAATCACATACCATAATTCTGTTTAATGTTTTTTTTCACTTTGAAAGTGTTAACTATTTTATTAAAAATAAGCCACCTGTAAAATAAGCGATGGTATTGATAATGTTAGAATGATTATCCTGAATGACTCCGAGGGTAGGGGTTATCCATTTCGTGGTTGGGAAAGTATAACCCTGCCATTTGACATTTGTTAAAATTAAACGTCATTCAAAGCATGTTTCTTTTAGATGAAGGTTGCCATTTAGAAATATGGATCGCTTAACAGTCGAGAAATGCGTTAAAATTATTAAATTTTATTATAAAATGATGATTCTACTGTATCAACATTTAGGGCTTTACGAGCCGATTACGATCGACATAATCGACCTACACAGCAAACAATTTCAAACACAGTGAGGAAATTTGAAGAGACAGGATCGGTTATTGATATTGCAAGGCCTGTGCATCATCACAACATTCGTTCTGCTGAAAATATCGCTGTCGTTGCTCAAAGTATGGAGGAAGACCCGAATTTGTCGATTCCTCGACGTGCTCAACATTTGGGCTTGTCTTACGGCTCATTGTGGCAGATTTTGCATTTGGACTTGCATCTCCACCCGTACGAAATCCAACTCACTCAAGAACTTAAGCCTCAAGACCATACACAACGCAGAATGTATGCGTGATTGAGCAACAAGACAATTTTCTTAAGTGATGAGGCTCATTTTTTGCTCAGTGGTTACGTAAATAAACAGAATTGCCGCATATGGGGCTCTAAAAATCCTCAAGTGATCGCAGAAAGGCCTTTGCATCCGGAAATAGTGACCGTTTGGTGTGCATTCTGGTCTGGTGGTGTTATTGGCCCGTATTTTTTTTGAAAACGATCAAGGAAGAGCCATTACAGTCAATTCTGACCGCTATGGATGGATGTTAACTGATTATTTTTGGAGAGAAATTGAAGATTATGATCTCGAAAATATGTGGTTCCAACAGGACAGAGCCACAAGCCACACAACACAGGCTAATCGTGCACTTTTGCAAGAGAAATTTCCAGAACGTGTAATTTCGAGATTGAGTGATGTCAATTGGCCCGCAAGATTCTGCGACCTAACACCTTTGGAGTTCTTTTTATGGGGCTATGCGAAAGATCATGTTTACGCGAACAATCCTCAAAATCTTGAGCAATTGAAAACCAATATTTGTGAAGTTATGGCCGAGATATTGCCGGAAATGTGCCAAAAAGTCATTGAAAATTACCTCAAAAGGATTGAGGCCTGCAAGAGGTCCCGTGGAGAACATTTGAATGATGCTGTGTTTCACATATAATGGCAAAGTTCAATCTTTATATTGAATAATTTTGCTTTTACCTGAATATTTTATGTGTTTTTTTTTTAGCTTTACTTTCCCAAGCGTAAAATGGAAAACCCCTATATTCATTTCTCGGTCGTTTGAATCGTACCTTCAAAGCTTACGGCAGAACGCTCATATGAGCAGTTAATGTCAGCTAGCATCGTTTCTCTAATTACTCCTCACCACCAACTTGTCAACATAAAAGTGTGTTAATGCTTTACAGACTCGCCGCCGGATTTTCAGCAACTAATTGCTGTAACTCTCATCACTTCAACATGTACTCGTACTTTGCATTATTCTAATGAAATTTTCCTTACAAATCTAGCTGAACTAACGTGTTTGTGTCATATTTAAGATTTTAACACGATTATTAGCTAAACCTACCATTTACCGTAGATGTTTTCGTGTGAAACATTAACGCCAACTAACGATCATAAATTTGTTTACTAAAGACGAAATATTATCCTCATAAATGATTGCAACTCTCCAAAACCTCCGACCGCCTATTAATTTGCTGCCTAAAGTCAGTAAAATGGGAGATTTTGCAAAATGATGTGTTCACAGCCAGAATGTCTACAACTGAAAAATTGAAGATTGTGCGAAAGGAGCCTCATCGCAACTTGTGTGAACATTTGATGAAAAGGTGATGCCAGTTGTCGCGAATAATATTAAGAATTCTTTGAAAAGATAAAGAGGACCCTTGATTAAATTACTGAGAAATAGATTTCACCAATGTTCTACTCATCATAAGCAGTTATAATACGAGTAATAATCCTTGCGTTTTTTTTTTCGAAGATATTTAACAATGCATCAATACCAAAACTGGAGGGCAGTAACTCCGATTTATCTTAAACAAAAGATTTAACACGGAAACACGAACTAACACTTAAGCTAAGCCACAGCAAAGGTGTGATATCTAAATGGTCAATGTGCGAACAACAAACAACAAATCACCAAAGATCCATGGCCAGTTTGAACCTCTTCATCTCAGACTTCTTTTTCTTCTTCTCCTGCTTCGCCAATGGCCGAGCCATAAGAAAGCAGTAGATTTGTTAAGTATAGCGGTATGCCTTGCGCTGGGTACTGGGTAAATCTAATCGCAAAATAATTGAAGCTTAGAGCGTGAAAATTATTAATATGAGCACGACTGTGCAACAAAAATCAAACAGAATAAGTACAGATTGCACTAAGTGTACAGTGGGCACGAAGACGATGATGAAGACCTCTCTCCTTGTGCAGGTTCTTATGCTAAAATGTTAACATACTCCTCTATAGGACGCTGTATAGGTTCGAGTTGAGCCTGAATAATGCGCGAAACAGCGGGATTGGAGTGGGATGGAAAGGGCGCGCGCGATGCTGGGGCTCGAATCGAAGAAGTTGGAGTTGAGCGATGAAGATGAGGCGAGAAAGATCATAAAACAACCCTTAGGCCATTTCAAAAGCATAAAATTGAAGGTGAGAGAATAAGACGTCACGTACTGGTTAATGCTTAATATTATGGGTTTCGCGGCCTGCAAGGTTCGTCGGTCCGCAATGGTAAATCGATTGTGTAAAAACATCATTTTTATAACCAAACAAACGTGTTCAGCGTAAAGAGGTAACATCTTTATCTTCGTGAGCGAAAACTTCAATTTGCAGTGCTGATTGGGACGATACAAATGAATCTTTTATTTAATTGGAATCAATTGGATTGCGTTCATGCGCTTTGATTTTAAATTAATGGCGTTTAATTTAGTTTGTTAGTTGCCCTTTCTTTCTTGGCGAACAAAAGAATTTTGATTTAATGCGGATGTCAATGCGATATACCATCAATGTCAGGAGTTCTAATATGCTCTTATTGTTCTTTAATAATTTCAAACAATGACCAACATCACAAGGATGACTTTCGTTTCAGAATTGGATAAGTTACTAAAGTTTTAAGGAATTGAGGTTATTTTGAAATATCTCCTCCTCAGATCTCTTTCATGTTCAAAAACTTGTTCTTTTTTAAGCATTACTCGTAGACACAAGCTTTGTGGACACTTAGTTGTGGAAATTGTTGTATTTTTTCTAACCTTTTAGAAGCATTAAAATGGACATCTTTATGGCTACACGTATGGCAAAAATTTTCGGCTGGCTACACCTTTCGCAAAAAAGGAAAAAAGCCAGTGCTTACCCAAGAAAACTTTTGGTTGTCGCCAGTTAACTTTACGAGGAGTAATTAATGAGCTAAGTCTGGTTAATATTTATGTAAATGAATCACTGGATGGTTCGTAATTCAATGGTACTTGTAAGATTTGTAGAGTACACTTCATCATAATATTCACATACATAATTTCAAGCCACAAATAGACAGACGAGGTCAAATGAAAGAATAAAACAAATAACATACAAACATTACATCGATAAGAACTAAAAATCAAATGCGCCGTAGACGGCCCTAAGCTCGTTTGAGAAAGGAAGAGGGAACTCCTTGTCTCCCCAACCCACAAATTCCATGATTCCTCATCCCAGACCCCCCAATCAAACGGTAACAAATGTTCTCAGGGTCGCACATTGGGTTTACTGGTTCCCCAATGATGGGACACTAAATACCGAGAAATGCTAATAACTACAAATATGCCTGCAGCTCTGCTACAATATCTTACCTACACCTCCTTTGTGGAAACGTAAGAGGGTGAAGGCAGCTCTTCCGCACCTGATACCGGAGTCGAAATAATAGCCATGCCACTGGAATGAAGGTTGGGCAACGAGCTAACTCCCCGTTCGTGGAAAACCCTAAAATATTTCGAAACCTGCAGACTGGCCTCGGAACGGATTAGACTCATGGCAATGACCTCGCAAACGGAAAAAGGGTTATGGCATTGGGTCCTGGAATTGCAGATCACTCGATTTCCCTGGCGCTGTTAAGGATCTTTTACAACAGGCCAGTCAATATAAATTAAAAATACTCGCAATCCAGTAAACGAACTGAACTGCAAATGATATTTAAAACAGGAGATCCCACACAATATTCAAAAGTGGGAAGCCTACTGGAAAACGAGAATTCGAAGTAGCCTTCACTGTAGATAGGGAGATCAAATTACTCGCTATTGATTTTGAGGCAGTTAATGAACGGTTGTGTGTGATCCGTATAAAAGTGAAATTTTTCAAAATCTGGCTGATCAACGTACACACTCCGACCGAAGAAAATGATAAAAAAGAAAAGAAAGGAAATGTTCCATAATCACCTGGAAAGACTAGTCGACTCATCGCCTACAAACGACACAAAAATAATTCTGGGTGATTTCAATGCTAAGGTTGGCAATGAGATATTTCATCGGAGAATGACTGGAGGATATAGCCTCCACGATGAAACAAATGACAACGGCCAGCGCCTGATTAACTTTGCGTGTAGCAGAAAACTAGTCATAAGCTCTACTTGCTCCAACATTGATGCACTCATTAAATAACCTGAGCACTACCGGATGGCAACACACAAAACCAGATTGACCATGTTCTGATCCAACAACGATGGGCTTCGAGCATAGTTGACGTCCGTACATACCAAGGAGCCAATTCTTACGCAGATCATTACTTGATCAAATTAACCTATCGATTTTGTATGTCAAAGGCATATTCGGCAAAGACTAGCCCGCTATAAATATTTGACATCGAAAGCCGTCTGTGACCAAAAATTTCACGGAGACCCTCGGCAACCAGCTGGCTCCCATCTTATCAGACGCATCGCTGAAAACAAGCAACGAGCTCTGAATGAAAGTGAAAGCGGCTATTACGGCCGTAGCAGAACACACAATCAGATATAAAGCCCGGCACAAGAGAAATGATTGGTTCGATGATGAGTGCCAGAATGCGCTAGACAGAAAGAATCAGGCGTACAAAGACTACGTAGGTAGGAAAACCAGGATGAGAGGAGAACATTATGAAAATCTCACAAGAGTAGCAAATAAGATCATTAGAATTAAGAAACTAAAATACTATGACGACCAATTGAGAAGTATCGATGTAAATCCAGCGAGCAACAACACAAAACAAGCATACAAAGTAGTGGGAAGCCAGAAACGTATTTATCAGCCCAAAACCACACTCTGTCATGATGAAACTAAGTTTCAAAAAAAGATGGGCATCATATTTCCAGAACCTCGCAAATACTCCATACAGCTCCGGAATATCGGTGCCTGAAGATGTCTCCCCATCAGCTCTGGTTGAAGTTTGTTTCACCATCAAAGCCCAAAAGAATAATAAAGCGCCGGGCATCGATAACATTCCAGTAGAGCTCATCAAATATGGTGGCAACCGTGTTCAGAAAGCCATCCATAAAATCATCCAGCACATGTAGTAACAAGAACATATGCCAAAAGAGTGGAGCCAATCAATTATATAGTATTCTCTATCCACAAAAAAGGTGACAAGTCACAGTGCGAAAATTATAGAGGCATATCACTACTTTGTACGGCGTACAAAATATTTTCAAAGATCTTAGAAAATAAAATCGGATCATATGCCAACAGTTTTATTGGCCGTTATCAAGGTGGTTTTAGAGCCGGTAGATCGACAATAGATCAATTGTTCACAGTCAGTCAGATACTTAAAAAATGCTGAAAATTCAACACAATCGTGCACGAAATTTTTTTGGACTTCAAGCAAGTATACTACACTATTGACCATAACGTACTGCGCCGAATAATGCTTTGCTTTGGAACTCCAGCCAAATTCTCCCGTCTTACCAAAATGACAATGTCGTCGACGACCTCCCAAGTCCGCATTAATAACCAACTCACCGATGCCTTTGACACAAATTTTGGACTAAAGTATGGAGATGGGCTGGCGCCATTGCTATTCAATTTTGCTCTGGAGTACGTCATAAGAGGGCTGCTTGTCGATACACGAGGTACGTTACTATACACATCGAGCCAAGTAGTAGCGTATGCGGACGACATCAACATTTTGTCACAGTCATTAACAACTGCCAAAGAACTTTTCCTGAAACTCGGCAGCGAGGCAAAAATAGTAGGACTACAAATCAATGAAAATAAAACAAAGCTCATGACGCAATCGAAGGAAAATACCTACAGTATGGAAAATGTTGGCGAACTTGTGTATCTAGCACCAAAATAACGAAAGCCGATAATGAAAGAGACGAAATATGTCGAAGAATACAGCTCGCAAATAAAATATTTTAATCAGTTATGACGATGTTGAAGCCCAGCTGCATACACAAGAAAACAAAGCTGCAAGTATACAAACCTGTGATAAGACCTGTGTTAAACTATGAGTGTGAAACATGGACCCTAACCTAAACATCCGCAAAAATATATTGAAAGCCTTTGAGCAACGGGTCCTGAGGCGAATTGAATACAACCATGATTTGTAAGAAGTTTTTGACGAGCCTGAGGTCTAAATGATTATCAGGCTGAAGGACCTGCAATGGGCTGGCCATATGACTCGTATGGACGAACATTGGATACTCAAAAAGGTATTCGTTGGGAGAACTGAAGGCCGGAGACCAGTGGGGAAACCGAGGAAACGCTGGTCTGACTCGGTCGACGAAGACAGTTCATTGCTGCTTGGAGTTCGAAATTGGAGGACGCAGTCAATGGACGGAGATAGTTCGAGGCGCTATTTGTAGGAAGTAAAGGCCCGAGAGGGGCTGTAGTGCTACGAAGAAGAAGAAGAAGAAGAAGAAGATATATGACTAGATTTAGTCTAGTCCTGGAGAGCAAAATGTGTGGCATCAGGAAAACTCATTGGTCTTGCTGCAAAGATAGTGCTTCTTAACTGATCATTAGCTCCATTTTTAAACATTGTTTAAGTATAAGTGTCACTCATCTTCACAACCATGTTCTTTTATTTACTGCATTTTCACCATGATTAGATATTTGCAGACTATTTAACTCATTTACAAGCTCTTAGATTTTACCCTTACGTTTTCGTCGTGCAAATCCACCAGATGAGGGAGCTCCTTAAATTTTGAGTTTGGTTTTGTTGCTAGTTCCTTAAACGTCCTGGGAATTCCTGAGGTACTTATCGCTGTCTGTACACTAACGGATAATTTTATATTGTACACAAAGTCAATGAGAGCTTGCATTCCTGATTTAGACAAGGTCTTGTAAAATATTTCTACTAGCTTGAGAAATTGCTGTTGTGACTTATAACATTCTTCAAAAATAGGAATGTCTCCAAACAAATTCTTAAATTAAATTCTCCCATTTTCGCTAGATTCTGTATCTTCCTACAATCAAGACTTTCTGATAATCAGGAAGTAAAGTTAACTAGATTCTCTTTCAATTCCAAAGTTTTTTCTTCTTTCTCAAATTCCATCAAATTCTCAATATGTATTAACTTTAAATTTATACAGGGACGGTTTTTGCATTTCCTAACATTTGCCAAAAGTTGCTCTAATTCTTTGACTATATCCTTTAATCGTTGCATTTAAAGCATTAATAAAAGTTTCGCAAAGAACTGAATTTTAATTTAAGCATTTATACTTGTGTTTATTCTACTTTTAACATAATTTCTATTCTTATTATGATATACACATAAAACTGCCAAAATAACTATGAAAATAACCAACGTAGCTATACTTTGCTTATATTCTGCCATGAATAAATCGTTAACGTTTGTCGTTGAGTCAGGCGCGGATCCACGGGAGAGGGGACCTCCGGGACATGTTCCCCCTCAAATCTCGGCCACAAAATTTGAATGTGGATTTTTACCTTTTATTCAACTACGATAAATTTGTAGTTTGGTAAAATTTGATGAACATTTACTGTCAAATAGTTGTTTTCCCGCAATATTTGAAAAAAATCATTATTTCAAATAGTATCGACCATCTATTCCGCAACGATATATTGATAATCTGTTATCACACTGTGAGTCAGAGTGCCCAATTTGGATGCACCGAAGCTAGTTTGTCTCTGTCACACAAGTGGCCTTTGATTGCGCGATAGAGAAAAACCAGCTTCTCTGCATCCAAATTGGGCACTCTGCTGTGAGTACATATTGCTTAGTTTACTTCACCTATAGTTGGCATATATTGGCACATCATCTTGATAAAATCTTAGGTTTTGTATATATCGTATGCATATATATAACAGAATTGACGGCTATCATTCGAATTTCTGAAAATTACCAATATTTTATTGTTGCTAAGACGTTTGAAGCTTGAAATGTGTGCTTTTGTGAACAGTAAACATCTGGTAAGTATCTTTCTTAATTTTTGGTGACAGGTATTGCTCTCGCAACAAATAATTGACAAATGGATGGATACGTGCAATTTTGCTAGAATGTGCTTGTGCTAGAAAACATTAAATACAAATTGTGTTGTGTCTGCTGTTTATCAGTCGTTTTGATTTAATGTTCTTTGTTTTTACGTTAGAAAGTTTAGTAATCAGAAACAAAAATCAGTGATAAAAGTATAAATTCATAAATACATGAACGATTGAAATTTTCAATATAAATATAATTACGATAAACCATCGTTGTTTTTGTTCCAAAAAAAAGAAATTTTATGTTTTGTGTTTGATTCATATATGTTCTATCATAGAACATATATTAAACATCTTATATACATCGATCTGTTAAGTTATAAATTGATTTTTTTTCAGACTCACCGGCAGTCTTCGATTTCATATATTTTTCAACTTCTCAAAAACCAAAAAGTTGAGGGGGATTCTTTGGATCAACTGAATCACATCGAAGAAAATCATCACTCAAATGATGATTCGAATGAGTTGAATACATGCAAGCGAAAAACTCCAAATTCATTAGACATCGATGCCATTGAAGCCTGTCCATCACTTTCATCAAACACAAACTACAACGAAGTTGCAGTGGTCATACCAGAGCTCTCTAAGGACATAAGTCATTTTATTGGACAGAAAATAAGCGACGAAGTTAAGCGAGGATTATTAAAAAACCCATGGAGACCCTCGAAAGATTACAAGTTGCTTTTTTCTTCAAGGATAGCCTCAGGGAAAGAAAGAAGGGATTAAGTTTCACATAAACATTTGATTGATCATGGAGACTGGCTGATTTTTTCCATGGTTTACTGTCATCAACGTAGGCGGATACCAAAAAAATATACCCCTGCGCCTGCGTTGATAACAGTAAACCATGGACAAAATTTGCAAAAAAGTCGTTTATCGTATTGTTACATGTACAAATAATTCTGCGAGCTACTGTCGCAATTGTTTTCACAACAATTAAGAACATCAACAAAACGAATTCACTTGAAACCACGAGAACCTAACAAGCATGAACAACATCTGAAAGTGAGTCACTGCTCCATTCATTCATTCTGGAATGTTCCCGCTAATTCACCAATGTACGAGAACTGAGTTGAATGATTAGACACCCTATATAAAGGCGAGCTGAATGAATGGGGGGGGCATTCATTACAACCGCGATAGAAAACTGCGATACGCGAAGTACAGGCGATATTGATTGTTTGAGTGTGAAGTGATTTTAAGTAGACAATTGCGATAGAAATTTATGGACAAGTGGAAGGTAGAATTTTAATAGTAAAAATTAAAGTTATGAAATTCTTAGTGAAGTGATTGTGCATTTTTGAAGAAACAATAAACTCTTTTAATTTAATTTAAAAGACATTGCGTTTTCACTTTCCCGGAACATTAAAATTATTGGCCGCGAACCAAAAACACGCGACAGTATTTATATTTATATTGATGGTTTATCGTATTTATATTTATATTGAAATTCCAATCGTTCATGTATTTATGAATTTATACTTTTATCACTAATTTTTGTTTCTGATTACTAAACTTTCTAACGTAAAAACAAAGAACATTAAATCAAAACGACTGATAAACAGCAGACAGAACACAATTTGTATTTAATGTTTTCTATCACAAGCACATTCTAGCAAAATTGCACGGATCCATCTATTTGTCAGTGATTTGTTGCGAGAGCAATACTTGTCACCAAAAATTAAGAAAGATACTCACCAGATGTTCACTGTTCACAAAAGCCAGTGCCAAGTGCCGCGACACACATTTCAAGCTTCAAACGTCTTAGCAACAATAAAGAATTGGTAATTTTCAGAAATTCGAATGGTAGCCGTCAATTCTGTTATATATTGTCGCGTGTTATTGGTTCGCGGCCTATAATTTTAATGTTCCGGGAAAGTGAAAACGCAATGTCTTTTAATTTAAGTTAAAAGAATTTATTTAATTACAAAAATGCACAATAAACAATTTAACAATTTAACACTTTCACTAATTTTAATTTTCACTATGAAAAAAAAAAATCTAACACTTGTCCATAAATTTCTTATCGCAATTGTCTTCTAAATCACTTCGCACTCAAACAATCAATCGTCTTTACTTCGCGTTCCACTATATCGCAGTTTTCTATCGCGTTTGTAATGAATGAATCCCCCCATTCATTCAGCTCGCCTTTATATAGGGTTTCTACCTATTCACCCATTTCTCGTACATTATCGAATGTTCTACCGAGAGGTACCTGGTAGATTCGAGCAAATTAATGAATGGAGTGACGTCACTTGCAGATGTTGATCATGCTTGTTGGGTTCTCGTGGGTTCGAGTAAATTCATTTGTTGACGTTGATTATGAAAACAATTGCGACAGCAGCTCGCAGAGTTATTTGTACATGTAATTATTTGTACATGTAACAATATGTATATGCATACGATATATACAAAACCTAAGATTTTATCAAGATGATGGGCCAATATATGCCAACTATAGGTAAAGTAAACTAAGCAATATGTACTCACAGCAGAGTGCCCAATTTGGATGCAGAGAAGCTGGTTTTTCTCTATCGCGCAATCAAAGGCCACTTGTGTGACAGAGACAAACTAGCTTCGGTGCATCCAAATCGGGCACTCTGACTCACAGTGTGATAACAGATTATCAATATATCGTTGCGGAATAGATGGTCGATACTATTTGAAATAATGATTTTTTTCAAATATTGCGGGAAAACAACTATTTGACAGTAAATGTTCATCAAATTTTACCAAACTACAAATTTATCGTAGTTGAATAAAAGGTAAAAATCCACATTCAAATTTTGTGGCCGAGATTTGAGGGGGGACATGTCCCGGAGGTCCCCTCTCCCGTGGATCCGTGCCTGACTCAACGACAAACATTAACGATTTATTCATGGTAGAATATAAGCAAAGTATAGCTACGTCGGTTATTTTCATAGTTATTTTGGCAGTTTTATGTGTATATCATAATAAGAATAGAAATTATGTTAAAAGTAGAATAAATACAAGTATAAATGCTTAAATTAAAATTCAGTTCTTTGCCAAACTTTTATTAATGCTTTAAATGCAACGATTAAAGGATATAGTCAAAGAACTAGAACAACTTTTGGCAAATGTTAGGAAATGCAAAAACCGTCCCTGTATAAATTTAAAGTTAATACATATTGAGAATTTGATGGAATTTGAGAAAGAAGAAAAAACTTTGGAATTGAAAGAGAATCTAGTTAACTTTACTTCCTGATTATCAGAAAGTCTTGATTGTAGGAAGATACAGAATCTAGCGAAAATGGGAGAATTTAATTTAAGAATTTGTTTGGAGACATTCCTATTTTTGAAGAATGTTATAAGTCACAACAGCAATTTCTCAAGCTAGTAGAAATATTTTACAAGACCTTGTCTAAATCAGGAATGCAAGCTCTCATTGACTTTGTGTACAATATAAAATTATCCGTTAGTGTACAGACAGCGATAAGTACCTCAGGAATTCCCAGGACGTTTAAGGAACTAGCAACAAAACCAAACTCAAAATTTAAGGAGCTCCCTCATCTGCACACCAATTTCAGTGGATTTGCACGACGAAAACGTAAGGGTAAAATCTAAGAGCTTGTAAATGAGTTAAATAGTCTGCAAATATCTAATCATGGTGAAAATGCAGTAAATAAAAGAACATGGTTGTGAAGATGAGTGACACTTATACTTAAACAATGTTTAAAAATGGAGCTAATGATCAGTTAAGAAGCACTATCTTTGCAGCAAGACCAATGAGTTTTCCTGATGCCACACATTTTGCTCTCCAGGACTAGACGAAATCCAGTCATATATCTTCTTCTTCTTCTTCTTCGTAGCACTACAGCCCCTCTCGGGCCTTTGCTTCCTACAAATAGCGCCTCGAACTATCTCCGTCCATTGACTGCGTCCTCCAATTTCGAACTCCAAGCAGCAATGAACTGTCTTCGTCGACCGAGTCAGACCAGCGTTTCCTCGGTTTCCCCACTGGTCTCCGGCCTTCAGTTCTCCCAACGAATACCTTTTTGAGTATCCAATGTTCGTCCATACGAGTTATATGGCCAGCCCATTGTAGGTCCTTCAGCCTGACAATCATTTAGACCTCAGGCTCGTCAAAAACTTCTTACAAATCATGGTTGTATTCAATTCGCCTTAGGACCCGTCGCTCAAAGGCGTTCAATATATTTTTGCGGATGTTTAGGTTAGGGTCCATGTTTCAAGCTCATAGTTTAACACAGGTCTTATCACAGGTTTGTATACTTGAAGCTTTGTTTTCTTGTGTATGCAGCTGGTCTTCAAGATCGTCGTAACTGAATAAACTATTTTATTTGCGAGCTATATTCTTCAGCGTATTTCGTCTCTTTCATTACCGGCTTTCGTTATTTTGGTGCTAGATACACATGCTTGCCAACATTTTCCATACTGTAGGTATTTTCCTTCGATTGCGTCATGAGCTTTGTTTTATTTTCATTGATTTGTAGTCCTACTATTTTTGCCTCGCTGCCGAGTTTCAGGAAAAGTTCTTTGGCAGTTGTTAATGGCTGTGAGAAAATGTTGATGTCATCCGCATACGCTACTACTTGGCTCGATGTGTATAGCAACGTACCTCGTGTATCGACAAGCAGCTCTCTTACGACGTCCTCCAGAGCAAAATTGAATAGCAATGGGGCCAGCCCATCTCCACACTTTAGTCCAAAATTTGTGTCAAAGACATCGGTGAGTTGGTTATTGATGCGGACTTGGCATGTCGTCGACGTCATTGTCATTTTGGTAAGATGGGAGAATTTGGCTGGAGAACCAAAGCAAAGCATTATTCGGCGCAGTACGTTATGGTCAATAGTGTCGTATACTTGCTTGAAGTCCAAAAAAATTTGGTGCATGATTGTGTTGAATTTTCAGCATTTTTTAAGTACTTGATTGACTGTGAACAATTGATCTTTTGTCGATCTACCTGCTCTAAAACTACCTTGATAACGGTAAATAAAACTGTTGGCATATGATCCGATTTTATTTTCTAAGATCTTTGAAAATATTTTGTACGCCGTACAAAGTAGTGATATGCCTCTATAATTTTCGCACTGTGACTTGTCACCTTTTTTGTGGATAGGGAATACTATATAATTGATTGGCTCCACTCTTTCGGCATATGTTCTTGTTACTACATGTGCTGGATGATTTTATGGTTGGTTTTTTGAGCACGGTTGCCACCATATTTGATGAGCTCTACTGGAATGTTAGCGATGCCCGCCGCCTTATTATTCTTTTGGGCATTGATGGCAAAACAAACTTCATCCAGAGCTGATGGGGGCAATGAAAGCTCTCCGCAGACATCTTCAGGCACCGATATTCCGGCGATGTATGGTGTATTTTCGAGGTTCTGGAAATATGATGCCCATCTTTTTTTGAAACTTAGTTTCATCATGACAGAGTGTGGTTTTGGGCTGATAAACACGTTTCTGGCTTTCCACTACTTCGTATGCTTGTTTTGTGTTGTTGCTCGCCGGATTTACATCGATACTTCTCAATTGGTCGTCATAGTATTTTAGTTTCTTAATTCTAATGATCTTATTTGCTACTCTTGTGAGATAGTGTTCTCCCTCATCCTGGTTTTCCTGCCTACGTAGTCTTTGTACGCCTGATTCTTTTTGTCTAGCGCATTCTGGCACTCATCATCGAACCAATCATTTCTCTTGTGCCACGCGTCATGTCTGATTGTGTGTTCTGCCACGGCCGTAATAGCCGCTTTCACTTCCATCCAGAGCTCGTTGCTTATTTTCAGCGATGCGTCTGATAAGATGGGAGCCAGCTGGTTGCCGAGGGTCTCCGTAAAATTTTTGGCCACAGACGCCGTTTGGAGCCTTTCGATGTCAATTATTTATAGTTGGTTCATTAATGGCAAATCTTTGAATTTTTTTTGATTTAATATTTTGAAACTGATAACTTATCGTTTATTAACTATCTATAAATTGTTACACCCTAGGCTCCACATTCTACAAAATACACATTTTTTTGAGCACCAAAATATAAACCCGTTAACACATTAAAATCAACAGCTATAATTGTAGGTATACCAATAATTTTCATGTTTTCTGTGTCTAGATAAGTCTCGTACTTCAATACGTCGATTTTTCTTCCGGAAAACCCCGCATTAGAGAAGATTTTGTGGATTTCATTGATGCTTTCGTCGAGCTGTCCCAAGAAGCTGAGGAAAATAATGAGAGTGCAGACGATGACGTAGAATTATCTTTAACTGGGTATGCTTTAGGGAAGATCGTCTTGGAGGCTGTAAAAAGGCTGGGTTTATGACTAGAAAACAGTACTTCGATAGGAACTGACGCTTGTGCTCAGTCAATGTTTCGGAAAATTGTGGAGCTGTCAATGAAATCAAGAAAGAAGCAATAAATGCTGTCATGATACTGTGCTTTGCCCACAAACTAAACAGTAGCCTCATGAAAACATCTAATGTTCAGTCGATCAAAAAAGTTTCTGACGTTATACGAGAGGTGACGATATTTTTCCAGAACGCACATCCGAAGCGTAGTACTATATTAGCTAAATTTCTCGGCCACAAACTGAAGCATTTGTGCGAAACAAGATGCGTTGAGAGACATGATGCTATATTGCAGTTCGTCGTAGAGTTGCCAATGATTATCGAAGCATTAACGATAGTCAGTGACAGTACTCATTTCCGCTGTAAGCTCATTCGACTTTATCGAAGGCTTGTTTTGTTTGTGTGAGGTTTTATCTTTGACACGTCCATTGAGTGGAAATATTCTGAAAGAAGATATAGATTTGGCCAAAGCTTCGCAAAAAATAGAATTACGACTTGCAGTGTTGACAAGTCAAAGGCTGAAAGCAGAGGAAAAATTCAACCAAATATATACAGACGCAAAGAATTCAGCAGATGAGTTAAACATAGAAATCAAGAAACCGGGAACTTGTGGTAGAGAAACACGACGAAAAACCCACAATACATCTGACTGTAAAGAATATTTTAGAGTCTCAATGTACAGTCCTTTATTAGATAACATTATGGAAGATATGAAGGTTCGGTTCTCTCAAGATGTTTTGGATGGCTTTCAGTTGAGCTTATTACTTCTTAAAAGCGTGACAAACATGCCACCGAACGACGTAACCGATCTCATTAACAGTCTTATAGAAGGATTTGGTAATCTTTTGAAGGACGCTACAAAACTCCAATATTTGAGACTGAAAGGAAAATGAATCACTGGCAACAGCATTGGAAACTCAAAACAACCCAGGCCTCTCAAAGAAACCCTGCACCACCAAACAGTGCATTAGAAACTCTAGAAAGTTGTGACAAAGATGTGTATCCAATGATTTACGCTCTACTCCGAATTTTTTGTACGATATGTGTTACCAATGCAAGCGCCGAACGGTCATTCTGAACTCTACGCCGTATAAAAACATGGCTCAGAACAAGGATGCTCCAGAAAAGGTTAGTCGGTCTGGCACGACTCAATGTGCATGATGATATTGAAGTGGCACCGGAAGACATCGTTGAACGATTCGCAAACTTAGGAGTACGTCGAATTGTTTTGTGAACTTTGGGTCGCTGTAAGACTAAAAATCTTTTTTTTGACGTTTTTTCATAAAATAGTGAAATTTTGTCATTTATGTAATAAAAATTACAAAAAACAAATTACGAAAGTACTACTAAATACATAGGCATGTTCGTTCTTTGTTAGTTGGTTTGTGGTTGTTTATATGAATAAACTTTTCTTTCTACAATTAGAAAGATTATGTATTGAATAATATTTTATTATAAATTCAAAAAATACAATAACTAAGAACGAACTGAAAAAATTAAATTATATTTATTAATTAACTTTCTCAATACAATATTTGAGAAAGAACTGCATTCGTTGAATGAACTGAACTTACTGAATTTACTTCATTAATTTACAATCTATATATACAATTCCAAAAACAATATAGGTAACTAGATTTCCATGATTTGTCCAATGTGTCAAAAGTAAAGTATTTTTATGTACAGTATATTTTATGAATGGAATGAATATTTTTTGCGTTATTTTAAATATAATATAATATAACCGCCACAGAACTTCCCTCCTAGTCAAATATTTATATTTCGCGATAAAAGGAAAACTACTTATGTGGGGTTAGTTAACTGTTACTGTAAAATTATTCTTTGAGACTTATTGGAACGTTTGCCATTCATAAATATCTTGTTGTAAATCTTGTTTTATTTTTACTGATGTTAAACGATACTTTTGTTTTTCCGCAATTAAGAAAAAAGTAGTAAAAATTATGGATAGATAGAAATCCATAATTTTTACTACTTTTTTCTTAATTGCGGAAAAACAAGGTTTTAATCGATCTACCGAAATATTACACGCTTTATTTTTAATCTTAATAGTGAAATATTTTTCTTTTCTTTGCAATATCTTAAAGGAACCTTGATATGGTGGTTTAAGCGATGGACGAACCGAATCTACCCTGACTAGAGCCTCGGTGCATGTATCTAAACTTTTGATAATTTTTGTGTTATTATTACCATGATTTGCAGCCGGAATAGGTTTGAGAACCGACATAGCAGTCTCCAGATCTTTAACAAAATCGTTTTGTATTTAGTTATCAAATGATGGAATTGAAAAATCACCCGGAATTTTGATATTTTCTCCATAAAGTAGCTCTGCTGGAGAAGTATTAAGATCTTCTTTGATTGCTGTTCTCAAACCTAACATCACAAAAGGTAAGCTCTTGGTCCATGAAGGATTATTATGTGTCATAATGGCCGTTTGAAGCGTACGATGCCATCTTTCGATAATATCGTTAGCTTGAGGATGATAAGCTGTAGTACGGTTGCGCTTAAAACCTAGAGTCCTTGCTAGTTCGCCAAATAGTTGTGATTCAAATTGTTTACCTTGATCAGTAACTATGGTTTCAGGAACTCCAAAACGTGCAATCCGAACACTGCATAAAGCTTCCGCACAAGATTGAGCTGTTATATTGGTCATAGGAATGGCTTCTGGTCATCTTGAAAATCGGTCAATAATTGTTAAGCAATACGTGAAACCTTGTGAATAAGGAAGTGGTCCGATAATATCCATATGAATTGCTTTGAAGCGTTTAGATACCAATGGAAAAGTCTTAATTTCACTTTTATTATGCCTTGAAATTTTGCAACGTTGACAATCTAAACAACTTCGAGTCCAGTTTGCAACATCCTTATTTAATGAAGGCCAAAAATATTTGCTTGCCATAATGCGACGAGTAGTTCGTATTCCAGGATGTGCTAAATTGTGAACAGTTTTGAAAACTTGTTCACGAAATTTTTCTGGAATGTAAGGCCTGATAGTTTTATCAGAAATTTCACAAAAAGCTTCAATATCTGAATTTGGCAAATTAATTTAACCAAACTTAAATTTCGAATTTGTTCTCAAGTTTGTCAAACATTCATCTACAATTTGTGCTTCTGAAATAGCTTTGAAATCTTTTGTGCTAGGAATTTCTATTTGAGAAATCCTAGAAAGAGAATCAGCAACTACATTCTCTTTGCCAGAAATATGTCGAAAGTCTGTAGTAAACTCACTAATAAATGTTAGTTGACGTAGTTGCCTTGGAGAAGCTTTAGCTGCGTTTTGCCGAAAAGAATATATTAATGGCTTGTGATCTGTGAATAGCGTGAAAGAACGCCCTTCAAAGTAAAATCTAAAATATTTTACTGCTTGATAAGCCGCCAACAATTCACGGTCATAAGTACTAGAATTTTTTTGAGCTTGATTGAGTTTCTTAGAGAAGTAACCTAAGGGTTGCCAGTCATCATTTATGCGTTGTTGGAGTGCTGGACCAATGGCAATATCTGAAGCATTGACAAAAATTGCTAAAGGAGCATCCATGTTAGGAAAAGCTAATACTGCTGCTTCGACAATTGTTGTTTTGAAAAATTATAAGATTCAATAGCTTCTGGAGTCCAGTTAATTTTTCTTTTGTCTGACTTTTTAGCTCCTATTAGATAACTGTTAAGTAATGCATGATGTTGAGCTGCATTGGGTAAGAATCGACGATAAAAATTTATCATGCCTAAAAATCGCCTAAGTTCTAAAATAGTCTCAGGTAATTTGAATTGAAGAATATCTTGAAATATTATCTCAGTCTGTAAAAATTTACATTTGTTAATGTTAATCATAAGACCACGTTCTTGTAATCTTTCAAAAATAATTTCCAAATGAGCTAAATGCTCAGAAACTGATTTAGATGGCATCAGGATGTCTTCAACATATACAAAACAAAAATTTAGATCTTTCAATACAGAATTAATGAATCGGTCATTCGGGTAAACTCAAAGAGTCCAAACGGTGTGCGTATAGCTGTTTTTGGAATATCTACGGGTTCGACTGAAATTTGATGGTATGCCTTGGTAAGATCTAAAGTTGAAAATGTTTTGCAATCGGTCAGAAAATGAGTAATATCCTGAATATTAGGAATCAGATAACGATCTGGAACAGTTATGGCATTTAAACGTCTGTAGTCTCCGCAAGGACGCCATTCACCATTACTTTTTTTTACCATGTGTAATGGTGAGGACCATTTGCTGTCTGAAGGACGGCAGATGCCTTGTTCCAGAAGAAAATTAAATTCTTTTTTAGCTGACTCTAATCTGTCCGGAGCTAAACGCCTAGGTTTGGACATGATTGGAGATCCAGAAGTAACAATTTTATGTTTAATATTATGTACTGGAACTTTAGTGAAATCAGATTCTGAGGTAATCGACTTGAATTTAATTAATAATCTTTAATATAAGGATCAACATCCGATTGAACGCGAATTGATAAATTTGAATAATCTTCCTTAGAAATAGAAGTTATTGATTTAAGATTGGTAACTGGGTCAATTGAAGCTTTATTAGCTACATCTACTAAAAGACCGAAATGACCAAGGAAATCTGCTCCTATAATGGTACGTGTAATGTCGGCAATATTAAAGTGCCATGAAAAATCTCTTCTAAGTCATAAATTTAATGTTAATAACTTTCTGCCATATGTATCAATGGAAGATACATTAGCAGCAGGAAGTTTAAATCCCGATGGAATTAATTTCAAATTATTTGATTTCGGAATCACGGAAATTTTCGCACCTGTATTGATTAAAAATTTTATTCTTTGAAGAATGATCGAGAATTAAAAGGCAGTTAGAAGAAATACTACTTAAGTTTGCCGCCGGAGACTTAAGAGTATTTAGTTTTTTGAATTATTGAAAGTCTCTTTAGAATTTTTGTTAATAAATTTGCATGGCTCAATACACTTATGTGCATTGACACCAAATTTAGCATGATACCAACAAAATCCTCTATCTGTTGAGCGTCTGTTGGATGAACTAAGTGAACGGAAACCTTGAAACTGGCCATCGTTCCTTCTTGGACTTCTAAATCTTAATGATTCTCCAACAGCCTAAGTAAGTTCTGCAATTTGATTTTTTAACTCTGCAATTTGTTGTTGAACGTTGGGTTCTGATTTGGAGGGATTTGCAAATGAAAAAACTGATGGTCTATTTGAAACTTCAAAAATTTTATCAGCACTTGATGCCAGATCATTCAAAGAGCTGGACCGGTTACATGCTAATATTGCTTGCATGTTTTCCGGTAGTCTTTGAAGCCATAATGATCTTAAAAGATCATCTCCAACTTTATCCCTCCCAAGTTGTTTCATCTCACGAAGAAGTTGTGAGGGCTGTCTATCTCCTAAAGTGAGATTCGAAATTAATTGACTTAATCTCGTGTTCTCGCTTGCTGAAAGTCTGGAAATTAAAGCTTCTTTTAAAGTTGTGTAAGGAGTAGTGGATGAAGGATTATTCACTAGATCAGTAACTGTCCTAATTGCTTCAGGATCAAGAGCTTCCAGAACATAATTGAATTTAGTTAACTCTGTCGTAATCCTAGCCAGAGCGAATTGAGCCTCCGAACGCTTAAACCATGTTTCAGGAAACTCCTTACAAAATGAAGGTAGCTTTACTGCTACAGCATTTACTGTAGAATCCCCTGAAGGACTCGCATCATGAAAATTATCTTGAGGCATTATTTAATTTATCATAATATAAATATTCCTGCAAAAATAAATCCCTAAGGGTTCTGAGTGCGCTACACTGGATATATCCCCCCTGTCGCAGTATATATCCTTATCTTAATCTGCGATTTAACCGTTAAAATTTACAGTTTTAAAAATTTTTTTAAAAATAATATTTAGAAATATTTGAAATATTTAAAAATTCTGATATATATGTGTGAATGTGTGTAGAATGTAATGTTGTACATAAATTCTCTTACTTAAATTCCTTCTTTGATATTCGCTCCTCACTCGTCGTTTTCCACTTTTGATGTCTTACGAGTTCGCTGATTGGAATTTTCTGCTGCTCTCCATTTTCCGCCTGCTCTCGGTTTATTCGCGGTACTAAATCAATGGCTGCCTACTGATTTGATGATTGTTTTGCTTTGCTCTTAAGGCTCTGTCCGGATGCTATAACTAAATTCGAAATTGCTCACAATTCTAATTTGCGTTTCGCTGGTGGGCGGGCTGACACACGACCGTAAATGTACCACCAATTGGCGAAAATTACAAATAAAATCGCGATTTGACCTTTTCGCTAGTTTTTCTGCTCTAACGAAATAATATTTCTACCGTCGCTCGTAATTGACACAAGAATTTTCATCTATCAAGGTGTGAGTCAATCGCACAAACCAACTCAATCGCCACGAAAAATCAGATTCCTTCACTTTCTTCGCGATTCGATCTTCCACGACACGTGAGTCGCAGCTTTTGCGAGGGAATCTCACAATTTTTTTCTAAAAAATTCTAGTCTGGAGGTCAGTGATGGCTGCCAAATCTGAGACTGTTGGGTTGATTCCTTGTATAAAATTATTGATAGCAGAGGGATCGGTGTGGTTCTCCCGTTTGCGTAGTGTAGCACTGACACCAACAGGACTTTCCTTTGATTCTAAATTACTTCCTACAATATCTGACTTTGCCGAAGAGAGAACGCTCTCAGCTATAGCTTCGACAGTTAGCTTCTGTTCGTTTTTTTTTTGTATTCGCAATAGCAGCTCGGGCTTAGAAAGCGTGGTACTGTTCGTCCTTCTTAAAGGTTACGACGACTTCCGTTGCAAGTCCACGTGTTGAAAAAGACCTGGATTTTCAATAAGAGGCGCTTGTGCCTTATCGGGGTCACCGATTGTTCGTTCTTTGTTAGTTGGTTTGTGATTGTTTATATGAATAAGCTTTTCTTCCTACAATTAGAAAGATTATGTATTGAATAATATTTTATTATAAATTCAAAATACAATAATTAAGAGAACTGAACAAATTAAATTATATTTATTAATTAACTTTCTCAATACAATACTTGAGAAAGAACTGAATTCGTTGAATGAACTGAACTTACTGAACTAACTTCATTAATTTACAATCTATATATACAATTCCAAAACAATATAGGTAACTAGATTTACATTATTTGTTTAATGCGTCTAAAGTGAAGTATTTTTATGTAAAGTATATTTTATGAATGGAATGAATACATCAAGTTGTATGATGTTTCTATCAGAAATTATATTTGAACGATAAAATAAAATTTTTGTTTTATTCCGATACTGATTATTTTATTCACCATACTTCCAACCCCCCATGCATTACTATCAAAATTGAATTATTCTTTCAAATTTCTATAATATCTCCATTAAAAATGGTTCTGATTTCCTAAATGTATGCTGAAAAAATTTAAAAACCAATTTCTGTGGTCTCGTGACCCACAAATCGATTAACACATCATTTGTTTCTTTTCATATGCACTTGTTGTTCGATCCATCGATACTATTTATGGAATGTACAAATGGATATGTTCATAATGTAACCTTTTTACAATGTCAAAAATTCTTATGGTTTAAAGTACATGTGCATTGACCATAAGAATGCACATGGCTATGTTTTCGTTTATATTTCAGAATGCGCAAGAAAGTAAAAGCGAAGAATTGCTGAGATTAATATGGTAAGAATTGCATTGCAGTTCAAGTGTGTTCTACTTATTGGATAATATTGCATATGCTTTGGTTAGTGTATTATTTGATATGATTTACAATTAATGCGTTATGCTTTTTATTGTTTTATAATTTCAGATGTTGGTGATCAATAAATTCCTGGACATCATTTTGTTCCTCTTGGTGGTTGAAACCCCGAAGATTTCTAATATTGGCCTCTGATTCTGAACAGGACATAACACTTTTCAGAGCTTCCACAAACCTAGATTTAAATCGTTCACTCAGGAACGTTTGCCGAAATATCTGCGATGCTTCCGTACTAGTCCGCGGGTTCTTTTGATATTTGGCTTCACCATTTGTATCAGGTGCTCTTTGATCGACTGGTTTTATAGTTTCACTCGTGATCTGTGCGCTATCATTACGAGGAGGTGTCCAAAGCAACATCGATCTCCGAGTAGATACTTCTTTTCGTGTTCGCTTGTAGAGGCCAAGTTCGTCACCAGTATAACATAGCAGTCGCTGGATGACGTTGGTCGGGAACCTGGTCGCTCCCTCCCCACTGCCACCATTACTGGGGTTCCGAACCCCCTGCACCGTAACTTTTTACTATTCGTCGACTTTCATCACTGGTTTTCATTCTGGGTTCCTTTCCATAGCGTTTTACTTACCCACCAGGATATATGGATACTTGATGACGAAATATATATTTTGTCATGTCATAGTGAAGATCATTGACACTCAGGTATTTGTGCTGACCGCAGCCACCTCCGAGACTCTCCTTTCTCTGACGACTGCTGTCCACAGCTGTTTATTGGGTATTCACAGCAGTCTAAGGGCCCTGCCCAATCAGCAACCGAGTCTTCTTCCATTACTCATGGAAATATATTTAATTTAGATGAGCATGTTCTTCTTTAAAAGTTTCTCGAGCATTTCGCCTATACGGAGTGCTCGATTAGGGGGCGTCCATAAATTACGTGAGATGTTTAAGGGGAGGAGGTGGTCGAGTCAAATCTCATCTAATCTTACGTTGGAGAGACAGGGGGTCTCGGCAAATATCACGCAATTTTTTTTCTGATTGAAACAAAAAAAAATTATACTATTTTGGTCCATTTAAATCAGATTGTACATGCTTAAGATTTAATCTTAAGCGTATATTTGTAATACCATTAAGATCATTCACTAATTTGTTCGAAAGAAAATAATTTCATTCATACTTCGACGTTATACATCTACTGACTGTCAAACTACCATATTTGTTTTATACTAAATAGCTCAATTTAATCTGAATTTACGGTACAGTGTAGCCCGTTCTTTGTTTTCGCGCTACTGGCAGCCGAACGCACGACTCGATGAACGAGAGCGTACGAGCTGAGTGGCAGCGACACACGGACAGGTTGCTTTGTTTATTCTTGTAAATGTTTCACTCGACTCAGTGCATGCTCTTACTAATTTAAAATGAGTTATCAAGATTTTTATAACGCATACGTCAAAAGATACGTCTATAAGACGAAGAAGTCCTGCCAGGACAATGTGATAAAATTATGGAATGCAGCGAAGCAAAAATTCCCAAAGAAAGAAGAGTTAATGCATCACATTCAACATGAGATTGAACGGCTTCTCAGGGAAGCCACTGAGAGAAAAGTTCGGTCTACTTTAACATTCCTTCAAAAGGTAGGTTAACCCTTTACGGCACTGAGTAGCAGATCTGCATCATACTCTTCAAACTAGCAAAGTCTTTCAAAGCAAGGAATAAAATACCCTTCAACACAGCAATGCATATCTGCAGCAAAGCATTCTATTGAATTAGTTCCCCACGTTTGTGCTGGACGGTGCTATTTGTAATTTTTGGCCACTTGAAGCGACGGATCCCTTAGAACCGGTTTGTGTTGTTCGCGCATAATTTTCGTTGGTTTTTTTGAGTGGTTATGTTGGAAATATTGACGTGAAATTTCTGCACAGTAAAGATTAGTTATGGGTTTTTGCTAAGAACATGCAATTCAAATGTGCAGTAATGAAACACTGCGCTAAATTGTTATATTTTATTTCTTCTTTCGTGAGAGGAATATTTCCTCTTTTCAGGCTCAATATGAGTTTGAGGTTTCCGCGTTCAGGCTCTAGGCCTTTGTCAACTGTCAAATTAGAAACTATTCTAAGCCAATGGCAAGATTGTGAGGATGGCTTAGACTTTTCAGACGACGACGATGTAGCCGATCCATCCTACATGTTGGAAAATCGAAATTTACGCCAAGATTCGGATGAGGAACCAGAAATACCCTTCCTAGAAGATCAGGAAGATGACATCTTGCTACCGAGCTCTGAGACCAGTACAAGCACTACAGTTCAACCATGTGAGATAACGCCTGCTGTTTCAGTACCCAGTACCAGCTCCAAAGTCAACACAACTTCAAGAAGCGCATGTGATCCCAAAACGAATATCATATGGAAAAATAAAAACTTAGAACTAAATGAAGACCAGATGAGGTTTTGGGGATCTTCCAAGTTAACAAATGAAATACTGGAATTACAGACGCTTTACCAGGTATTTTCTTACTTATTTACTGACGACATTGTGGATCTCATAAGAGACGAAACAAACGTGTACAGCGTGCAAAAAGATGCCAGTAAACATATAAATGTTACAAGGCAGGAAATAAGACAGTTTATTGGAATTATTTACTACATGTCCATAATTGCCCTGCCCAATGTTCGAATGTACTGGTAACAGATATATGGCTATGCCAACATACGTGAGATAATGACACTAACACGGTTCGAGTTTCTGAGGCAAGTACTACACTTCAATGATAACTCTAAAATGTTACCGTATAGTTACCCAAATTCTGATCGACTTTATAAAATCAGGCCAATTATTGAATAGCTGAATCATAACTTCAGAAAAATGCCTCTAGAACAACATTTGTCTGTTGATGAACAAATGCGTTCAACCAAAGCACGAAGTGCTCTAAAGCAATATTTGCCAGACGAACCCCACAAGTGGGGCTTCTAACTGTTCGTTATTTGTGGTGCAAGTGGATATGGCTAGAGAGAATATATGCGCAGATGACGAGCCTCTATTAGGTGCCTCATCTAATGTAGTGGTCCGACTTGCCAGAGAGATTCCTGCCAACCAAAACTATAGACTGTTCTTTGATAACTATTATACATCGCTACCCTTGATTGAATTCTTGTCACACCGTGGTATATTAGCTTTGGGCACCGTTCGGAGAAACCGGATCCCGAACTGTAAACTCCCAGAAGAAAAACAGCAGAAAAACAGCCTAGAGGCACATCAATTGAACAGGTTGCAAGCTATAATGGTATTGACATATCGGTGGTGGCCTGGAGAGATAATAAAATTGTGAATCTAGCATCCAACTTTGCTGGCAAAAATCCCACATCTACCGTAAGTAGATTCAACAGGTCGCAAAAGAAACAAATCAATGTTGAACGACCCTTTATTGTGGCAGAATATAATCGTCACATGGGAGGTGTAGACCTCATGGAATCTGTAATGGGTCATTATAAAATTAGACTTTGGAGCAAACGTTGGTTTATAAGACTCTTTTACCATTTCCTGGACATGACCATGACTAATTCTTGGCTATTGTATAGAAGAATTCATGCTGACACGGAACATAATGTCAAGGTGCTAAATTCTGCTGATTTTCGACTAGAAGTTGCTAAAACTTTAGCCAAATATAAAAGTACGAACCGGCTGAAGCGTACTAGCAATGTAGAAGCACTCATCCAGGACAAAAAGAAAAAAGGGCCTTGCCAGCATATCCCGCCAAAAGATATCAGATTGGATTAGTTAGGGCACTGGCCTGTTTGGACCGACAAAAGGCTTCGGTTTAAATATCCAGGATGTACTGGAACAGCCCAAACGGAATGTGAAAAGTGTTGCGTAGCCTTATGTTTTAATAAAAACAATAACTGTTTCCGTTCTTCCCACAGTTCGTGAATATTAATATGTTTTTACACCATGATGTACATCTGCATCTCATTGTTTTTTTTTCAAAAATAAATACCTTTTCTTACATATGATTTTTTTCACTATTTTTACCGTTATTATATAGCTCATCTTAACATATTTTCAAATAAAACAAGTTGAAGTAGCAGGAGGATGCTCCTGCCAGAAGGGTATTGTAAAACAATTAGTAAATCAAACAATATATTCTGCATATCAAAACTTGACTAATATATAGATTCCATAAATTGAGTTCGTAAAATTATTATGGTTATTATAATTTTAAACTCGCCACCATTTTGTTTCAAGTGGTTTGACCTCGTCGCTTGATTAGTTTCTAAAATTTTTATCAAAATTCCTACATATTTGTAGTGTCTCAGTCCGCTGCAAGCGTGAATCTTCCTAGTATCACGTGTTAATGTTGTTGCAATTGTTAAAGATTCAATCGGCTGTAACTTAGCTGTTTATTGTTCAATTATTGTGAAATTTTCGAACCATATACAATCACTTTCAGAAAATTTAAATTATAGATTTTGGGAAATCTAAGGGTCACATCTTGATTTTATAGACAAAAAAGCAAAATTTATAAAATGTACTATTATTAACAAAGTTGATTGAATTTCGACTTCTAAGGTATTTGTTGCCCTTGTGAAGGAAAAATTGACAGTTCAAGTACTGTTTTGAAAAGCTCTTATAAAGAACTTTCATTTGATATTCATATTGGCTACCTTTGATGAAATTTTTTTTTCAGCGGCCACTCCCCTGTACTGTAATCATCGATTCATGGCCTATTTTTTCGCATCCTAGAATGGTTACAAAGCCCTTTTGCTAGGAGCTCTCTCCTGCCTCCTCGACTTGTTTCACGTATGAGTATTAATTGTAGGTACTCATCTTCAGCCATTCATTAAATTGAATCAAGTGTTAAAAGCATGCGCTTTAAACGTTGAAGTTGGGGCAAAATAACTCAAAATTATTCAATCTTCGCATTTAAAACAGCCACTTTTTTGCTTTACGATTACTAATACCGCTAGCTGAGCCAATTCTCAAAGGAATTCATGATACCTATCATTCCTGAAACTTTCATGCAAATCCTAGCAAAGCTGTAGTATCTGAGTCAGTAAAAAGCGCATATTGTTGCATAGCCATATGTTTCCATAGTAATACAGCGCATATTGTTCCATAGTAATACAGGAAAATTCAAATCGCTATAACTTCATTAAATACCATTCAATCTTTATGAAACTTACAGGACAGATTAATCTTATTGATAGTCATCTGTGCACTGAATTTTATTAAGTTTAAGGGACCCGTTAAGATTTTATTCAACAAAACATAAAATCGATAAATCATACTATTACTAACAAAGTTGAGTGAATTTCGACTTCTCACGTATTTGTTGTTGTTGTACTTATAAAGGCCTATACTCATGATTTTTTTCAGATTTTTCGGGTCAAAGGTCAATCGCGAGAGGGGGGGGGACACACAATTTTCGTACATTTCCCCTTCCCCTGCACCCCTCGAAGGAAAATTTGTCATTTTAAGACCTGTTTTGAAAAGTTCTCATCAAGACCTTTCATTTGATACCCATATTGCCTACATGCGATGAAAACTTTTTTTTCAGGGGCAACTCCCCTATATGGGGAGACCACCCTTAAAGACCTTATAAATTTTTTTTCGTAGTGGAACTTTGAAGAGGGCGTCACTTTGCACCTACCTACAAAATTTTATGTTTGTAGCTTATGTAGTTTGCGAGAAAAAGTGGTGTGACACACGGACGGACGGACGGATGGACGGACGGACGGACGGACGGACAGACGGACAGACAGGACGCGAAACTAATAGGGTATTGTAAAATAATTTTACAATACCCTAAAAAACAAAAACACGTTCTTGCGCCGTAAATGGTTAAATATATTTTTTAGGAAAACACTTTTTTTTATAAACTTTATTGTTACAATTATAACCCGCCGTCGGTGATGTGTATGTCAGTGAGACCGGGTGATACAAAAAAGTGTAATAGCTTTTTTGTACGTGATCGATTTGCACTAAGATTTCAAATAGCTGTCTTATTACGCATCCCTTTACCCGCCAATTAACGCCGTGACCTTGTCACGGGGGCACATCCTAGAGTTTTGGTGACAACCCGGTCTGTGAGAACGGCGTCACCAATCACGTGAGTGAAATACTAAATTTTATACATTACAAAACCTTTCATATTATTGATTATAACTACCTAGTTTTTATAAAAAAATACTAATAATATTTATCTTGTTGATAGTAAATGAGTTATTTGCACAAAATCAATTACTTTTCTAAAAAAAATATTATACATAGAACTTGCCTAGGATGTTGTGGCAAAGACTTGCAGAGATTTTGGAGATAAATGATGAACGTGGGACTGCTGGACCTGTCCGTAATGGTCGATGCTTTGACTTTATTATGATGCTTTGATTTCAGACTAACACTAAGATCTCTAACAGTTCTTCGATTCAGGCTGGGACAAGCACTGAGAGTGTTCCAAACGTGGAATGTGCAGGTCAGGCTCAGATCAACGATCATAATATTCAACACGCGGGACCTGCGGTTTAGGATGAGATTAATGACCAGCAGTCAAGAGATCAAGATTTGGACGTTGGCCCTCAACCGGCAAGTTAGTATTCGTCTTCCTTTCTATAGGTGACGTTTTTTTCATTTTCTCCTATTCTAAATAAAAGTCTTCTGCATTTCACAGGCGCTTCGAAAATCAGCGATGATGAGGATGAAGCTATGTCGAACACTACACCATCAAACGTACGTCCCACTCCAGCACAAGATACTATGAAGAAAAAGATTGCTAAGCTGCATATGGAGCTTGACTTAACGGAAAGGCGCAAAGGGTCTCTAGTAGCTGACGGCACTGAATTTGATAAAGCATGTAATTTGCGGCGAGAAATTGACATTTGTGAGAAGAAGCTCAAGCTTAAAGAAAAACAGAGAGTGTACTCTATGACGCACAGAAAAAATAAAAGACAAAAAATAACTGAATTATGTTCAAAGAATCCCGATTCAGCTAAGTCGTTGACGCCTCGTGCTGGCCCTGGACGCCCACGTTTAGAAGAAGAACAGTCTGAATTGCTTAAAACAATAAGTGATTTAGCCCTGTTTGGTGCTTCTGCTGAAGAGCGACGTCGTTGTGAGATAGTTCGCACGGTCCATACGCTTTCAGAACTTACAAATAAACTAAGCGAGCTGGGATTTAATATTTCACGAAGTGCTACTTATATTCGACCGTTGCCTAGACGGGCAAATACACGAGAAGCTAAGCGCCATGTAGTGACTGTGCCGGTGAAGCTGAGTCGTCCTGAAGCTGACCATCATAAGGCACACCAAGACCAATACTTTTCTGTGGCCTCCATAAGGTTACTGGAAACGATAGCCTCAGTACTTGGTCCTGACTCCGTAATTTTTTTATCTCAGGATGACAAAGCCCGCGTTCCCATCGGCCTGACAGCGGCAAACAAGCAGGCGCCATTATTAATGCACGTTGAATATAAAGTGTCGTTACCAGATCACGACTTTGTGATTGCTTCGGAGCACAAATTAATTCCAAGCGTGTATGCTTTGTGTGAAGTGAAGCTTCCATAGCGATACGAAGTGGCAAGCACTCTTCGTCAACTGCAACTAATCACGCTCAAGACTTGGATACTCTTTTAACAATTGAGTCTTTTTCCAAATTTATAAAGAATATAGACAGCAAAGTTAAACCTGTTCTTATAATTTCAAGTGACGGTGGGCCTGACGAGAATCCGCGATATCGCAAAGTGATCGCACACGCCATAGAGCATTTCAAACCATATGATTTGGACGCAGTATTTATTGTGTCTAATGCCCCTGGCAGGAGCGCATTCAACATAGTAGAGAGACGCATGGCTCCACTCAGTCGAGAACTAACAGGCGTTGTTCTTCCCCATGATTCTTTTGGGACACATCTTGACTCCAGCGGCAGAACATTAGACGAAAGTCTGGAAAAGGATAATTTCAATAAGGCAGGGGATATTTTGGCTGAAATATAGTCTGCAGTGTGCATTGACAAACACGAAGTAGTCGCTAAATATATAGACCCTAATAATGACACTTTCAGCGTTCCAGACCTGCCAGCCGAAGAATGGTACACTGAGCACGTTAGACAGAGCCAATATTTACTCCAAGTATATCGCAGTTGGTTCATATAAAATTTTTATGCGGGCCTATTTTATTTTTTTTTTTTTTTATTTTTTAACAAATCAACAAATTTTTGTTATAAGTTACAAAAGGAAATTGTTTTTAATTTTTTTTTAGGTTGTGAAATGCGATGACCAGAAGTGCTGCAGCCCACGCCGGAGTGATCTGCACATGATTCTTCACGACCGTTTTCTGCCACCTCCATACCCTATCACTCAGGTTGATGGACATTTGACAATCCCGGACTTTAAAGAACATGACGGAAAGTCATTTGCTCCATTTCTAATACGCCACTGCCTACCGATTCAACCGCTGAATGCCTTCATCAGCACGCCTTATGATCTCTATTGCCCAAGTGTACGTGATGATTTAGAGAAAAGATGCTGCAGTACATGCGGTATTTACTTTGCATCTATCACAAGAGCTGCAGAGCACAGGCGAGTCCCTCACATTGCACTTGCTAAGCAAGCGCGTATGTTCCGCAAAGTGCGACCCTCACGGATTGTCACAAGACGAGCTAATGAGTTACTGTGCGCAAGCGCCAACGGCTCAGAGTGGCTAGATCAGAACGAAGTTGAAGGAGCAGATGATTTTATTGAAAATCATATGGACATGTTGGTTCCAATAGTCTCTTTTGAGACCGCGCATGATTTTCCATGGACTGAATCAGAGTAGATATTCTTTTTTTTAATCACAGTAGTCACGATTTAAGTATTCTATTGTTAAATTTTTATTACACTAATAACTCTCAGCAATATTGATTACTAGTCTTAACTAGTCGTAAATAAAAGCACGAAGCAATTTTTTTTTTCTTTTTACAATAACAATCCAACGCGTTTACGTAAGAAACACATATTTTGAAAAATCTCACGGGGGATGGGGGAGGGGGTTGAATAAAATCTCACGACATCTCACCACGGGGGGAGGGAGGTACAGAAAATTTAAAAAAACACCTCACGTAATTTATGGATGCCCCCTTACTAAATGGGTCAAAAAGCACAAATACAAGAGTTCGAAAACAGCAATTAAATTTCTTTTCCTATATTAAAATAATCATTCTCATAATGACTTCACTGAAGGCATCCTCCAAACTATATTGCGCTCACTTTTATATATCTATCTAAGGACAAAAATTCATAATCTAGAACACATCTACAAAAAATTTTAACTGCTTTTACAAACGACTTATTTTTTGTACGCTCTCATTAGATATCAAATAAAATAGATATTTTATTCGTCGGTTAAGATTCATTGAATTTAGTTTTCCCCAAAATACTGATTTGTTATTTGCCTAAAAGCCTCAATCTTATATCCTCATTATCATACCAATCATAAATATCCTAATCATCATTTGAACGCGTTAACCAACCCAAAGGCGGTCAAATAAATATTGCGCAAACAACATTCGAATTTTCAGCGTATTCGCTGCCAGATTCGCAAACTGCGAATTTCATTCCATATTCAAATGCAAATATCTCTCAATCTGTCAGAAGGTAAATTAGATTGTAGAATCGAACGTATGCTGGGAAACCAATTAATGACATCTCATTATGTGACTACGAGTATGCCCTCCTGTATCGACGCTAGCGCTGCAGCGCGACTACCAACAATTTGTTGATTAAAAAAGGCATTGCAAACTACCAACACAAACATCACTTAGTTATTAATTGGATTGCTAATGAGGAATTAGGAAGATTCAAGAAAGGTAACGCGCTCTATAATTTATTGAACTGCTGTCGCTTCTATCTACTATATATATCTATACCAGCCAAATCGGTGTATCAATCGACCGAATCGGACAACATACTCGTACAAGCACAAAAGCACAACGGATTGATAGAAGAATCGCATATTTAGGGGGCATCAAATTAATCTGGAAATTTACGAGCATTATTTAGATGTTAGATAGGATCAGATTGCTATCGGTATCACATTCACATTCATAATTGGTTCTGCCTACTACCATTGCCCGTGGTCGCGGTATTGAATTAAGTCATATTTCTGTTTTAAGCTTAATTTACTATTTAAGATTGCCGCTAAGCGCGAATCCCCAACAGAAACGTGTTGAAAGTATTAGCATAAATTTGAATTATGCACAATAAGTGATGATCAATGGGAAATATTTATGTGATTTGTGAAATGAATTTCTCATAATTTGATACGTAAGTGGGTTTTTAATTCGGTTTAAGAATAAAACAAGTTGAGTAAGCAGGAGAGTACTCCTACCAGAAGGTCTTTGTAAACATCCTAGGGTTAGAAACAAGTTTTCTAATAGCGTGAATGGGTAACTTGAACTATTCATCCAATAGGTACTTGCATATGAAATCGTTCAAATTTATGCAAAAAATGCACAGTTTCTTTCATAAGCCCAGTGCAGCCGCCATTTTGATCTAGCTTAAATAATTTTTCTGAATGCTCGGCCGATTGAACATATTCAAATTAAACACTATTCCTTAAATTTGCATGAAAATTGAAAGAAAATAAAAGTGTCCAGATCAATTTGAAATATGTATCAACAATAAATATGTGTTATTGTTGTTGTGATTCCATATAATTGAAATGGCTATAACTCACTTGATTATAACTCAATGTCAATTAAATTTTCTAAACGTTAATATCTTATATCAATCTATATAATTGCAAAATTTGAAGACATTTGAAGGTACCGTTTTGATCATACTGTTATTAACAAAGTAGAGTGAATTTCGATTTCTGAGGTTTTTGCTGCCCTTGTACTCATGAAGGCTCACATCCGTGATAATTTTCGGATTTTTTGGCTCAAAGGTGTCCAATCGCGAGGGGGGGGGGGTATAAGTGGTTAATATATTCCACTTATATATTTATATACTTAATCAAAACTCAATTTAATTAAAACGCAATTATATTAATTAAATATAACACTTCTTTATTAATCATATATTCCATTCTAATTAGATTCACCGACTAAATACATTTCAAAAATTACATGCTATTTATACTAAAAACAAGTCTCCTATAATTACAATCAAAATTTAGCGAAATTAAAAACTAAGTGTATCGAAATGACATTTACGTTATTTTTAACTGAGTGTTTTTTGTAGTTTGAATGTAACACTACATTACTCCCCCTTCAGCATTAGTGATATAAATTTAAACTGGATATTGATTTAAATTGATATTAGAATCTTTTTAACAATATGTAAAATTAATTGTGATGTTCAATCACGAAACAAAATACTTTTAACTTTAACCCTCCGAGTACACACCTATTTTTTCGATCATCGAGTACATATGGGGTCAATTTGACCCCAACCTTCTTTGAACGTATACAGTATCGCCCCCACTACAAATATTAGTTTGAAAAAATTTTCAGAAATAGTTTGAAAGCTCTTTTAGTAATTCTCATACATTAGAGAGTCCTTAAATGTCCTTAGCCTACCTAAAAAATTCGCGAATAACCTGGAAAACGAAAATTAGAATTTTTACATAAAAAATCGTAACATTTTCAATTTATAATATTGTGGCAATCACGGAAGTCACCGCAGTTGCAGGCATTAGGAATTAGCAGAGGGGTGTGTAGCCCGGTGTAGCATACTGAGTCAGGCTAGCGCTCAGTCGTGTCGTGGGACTTCCGGGACACCCTCTGCTCGTGCTGAGCCACCCTACATACAATAACTAACACAAAGGGAAAAGGAAAGGAAAGGAGGAGGTCATTTCAAGAAATGAAAAATATCGTTCCTAATGTGACATGGCCGTTTTATTTACTAAAAATCCAAAAATTATATAAAAACAATTCGCAAATTTAAAAAAAAAAAAGAAACTAATTTACAATCAAATCCGCCCCTTCAAAATCGGATTTACGCAAATAAGGATTAAACCAAGGTTAACTAAATATACAAAACTATGAAAAATAAAGTAATTTGAAACAATTCAAAAAAGTAAAGAAAATAATCCAAAAAAAAAACAGGTAAAGGAAGAATCAAATCTATACTCACTTACTTTCCTGCAAGACTCCCAGCGCTCGGGGAAAGGCCAAGAAACAAGCGGGGGCCTCTGAAAACGTAAGTTGAAGTCTCTGGAATGTACAAAAAAAAGATTCAAGAGATATGGTAAAACGGCCACCTTTTGTAATTTCCACACTGGCTTGTTTGAATCGTATAACTTCTCACTCATATCCTCTGGCACTGTATTTTAGTTTTTCTTCACTTTGGAATAGAACTTTTTGAAATTCACCGTTTATTCTTTCTTTTCTTTTTCTCACTCCTTCTTAATTCTTTTGGTTATCTATAAGTTTCATTTAGTTCACAACACACTTTGAATTATGTTTGTGTCTTCGTTAAAAGTATAATTTGTCACTTAATTTTTCTACTTTCTGTACTAACATTCAAATTAAAACTATTTTTCCCCAAAACTCACCCAACACCCACACTGAAAATCTCAACCCCAAATTAAAATCCCCAAAATGCAAGTCATAATTCACTTTCGATTAAAAACTCTTCTTCACACCGCCAAAGGACTTCTTCCACTTTCAAACTCGAAACGGAATGACAAAAATTCACGCCTAAAGCACATTTTCCACTTTCAAACTCGAAACGGACTCCAAAATTCACACCCAAAGCGCTCACACTTCTTTTCGACGTCAAATACTGACTGCCCCTATCCCAACCACTTAATCCCGCATTTTCACTTCCATCCAATGCGATTCCGTAATCTCGTTCAATTCCCGCTGTCGCCTTTGGGTAACGTAATCGAAGTTTATTACACTTCGATTTCGCTACCCTCAAATCTTTTTCCCGTATCGACAAACACATTGATTTGCATATATGGCAATTTATATCATCCAAGAATCGCTTGATTGAATGCAAAGTGTCACATATACATTACGGAAACTATTGATTTTGCCGATACCCCAAAAAGAGTGCTTCCCTGCGCCCGGGGGAACTTGATCTCAGGTATTAGCTAAACTTTTTAATTGAAATTTGCTCTACATTTGAAGCTTTATCTAACGTCGCGCGGATATCGATCACTCTTTCGGAAGGCTCCGATAGCTTTTTAAATTACTTTTTATGGAATTGTTTGCAGCTACATATAAATGAGTTGCATATTTTGAATAATAATTTTTCTGAAAAATTATTAGAGAAGAAAAATGTTAGAAGAAGGTGGTTTCGACGTGTGCACTAATTCTCCTCAGGCCATCACACTTAGATACACACCGGTGATGGCGACCACCATGCTCAGAGGTGAGGGAGTGAATTTTTAATTTTTCTACTTATGCAAACTCAATATGTTTTTGTATCTGCAAGTTATATTCAAGGTAAATTTCTCTTGTAAGTACTTGTATTAGCTAAACTTTTTAATTGGATCATTTCACCCTTTTCACATCAATTTAATGTAAATCTATACGACAAATTTGCTCTACATTTGAAGCTTTATCTAATGGTGGTCGCCATCACCGGTGTGTATCTAAGTGTGATGGCCTGAAGAGAATTAGTGCACACGTCGAAACCACCTTCTTCTAACATTTTTCTTCTCTAATAATTTTTCAGAAAAATTATTATTCAAAATATGCAACTCATTTATATGTAGCTGCAAATAATTCCATAAAAAGTAATTGATCTCAGGGTTCCAGCAGACCCCCGGTCGAGAACTCACGACGTAACCAATGGAGCTATGACTTGTCGATCTCCCATTCATCAGTTTAACAACTTCAACTCTTTCTTGATGGGCAAGAAATGGAAATTTGTTAAAAGGGAAACGTGAATAAATTTTTGTTACTATAAAAATATAAAATTTGTTAGTGGGAATAGAATTAGTTAGTATCAAGGAAGGAATTAGGTTTTGTTAGGGAAAAGGTATTGAGTGGGAATTAATCAATGGAATGTTGTTAGTGGGAAAATTGAAATTATTAGTATATATTATATTATTTTAGTTGGAAATAAGGGAAAAGGGTAGGATTGTGATGATGGGGAGGTTAAAAATTATAGGGAAATTGGAAAAATTTTAATAAAATTAAATGAAAAACAGGGAAAAAGGTATAAATGCCCAAAGGAAGTTGGAGATGTTACGGCTGCAAGTTGAAGTTGCGAATGGGAGGAAGTTGGTACGCCAGAGTTCGCAACAATATTTTTGGCTAAAAATTTACGTGGAAACTCTCAAGACATAACAGGATAAAGGGAAAATGAGCGCTATAGTGTCCCTTAAAAAGAAAGTATTTATTTTGCATATTTATACATTCCAACCTGATAATCTTTCACGAGCTCCCATTTTCCACTTTGTCTTATTTTTACTGATCAATGTTGATGTTGGTCTCCCTCGAGCGGCTGAATTTTCACGCTGTTGTAAAAGGCATTCACTGAGGACTGCATTCTCCACATCATCATTTTCTGAACATTCAGAAAGTTCATAATCAGATACTGGTTGCTCAGAGACGTGGTCGTCTTCGGAGGAACCACTTGCCGCCAAAATCATCACCGTTGTCTTCAGCCAACAAACGATTACGCACACCAAATCGCAGATTATATTCCATATTGCTTTAAAAAAAATAAAAATACTTTCAAACTTTTTTTTGTCTTTTTGAATTAATCTATCCATTTATAAAGTAAAAAAAAAAATTCAATTTTTACCTCAAAATTGACGTTGAGTACACAATGGGGTCAAATTGACTCCAGGCTGATTTCAAAGGTTTCTCAACAATAACTAACGTCTTCGAAAGGTAAACAAACTATGTAAACTTATAGTCAAGACACTAAAATATACTTAGAAGCTCATAATACCCCCACTCTCCCGCAGGCCTAGGCGCTGCAATCGGTCAAAGTAGCGTCTGGGGTCAAATTGACCCCATGTGTACTCGGAGGGTTAAATTCAGGTTTAACTCTATCAGTGGAAACTGTGAGGTTCTTTCCGTCTTTTTCAATTATGAAATTTTTAATATCTTTTTTAATTACATTAAATGGTCCTTCATAAGGTGAAGATAAAGTATTTCTTTTATTCTCTACTCGTAAAAAAACTTTGTTGCAAGTATTTAAAGATTCTGGTAGATAAATTTTATTAACTTTTTTGGGATCTTTACTTTTAATATTTTTAAAATGGTTTTTTAATTTAATAACAAAATTATCAACTTATGAATTATCTGCTTTTAAATCGTTAGCAAAAAAACTGGCAGGGATTTTTATATTTTCGCCATATAACATTTCTGCTGGAGAAGCATTTATTGATTCTTTCCAAGAAGATCTAAGACCTAAAAGGATAATAAGTAGTTCATCAAACCAATTGATATTGTCTCTAGATCTAATTGCAGTCTTCAAGGTTCAATGAAATCTCTCAACATTCCATTAGCTTGTGGATGATTAAGCTGTTGTATGGATCCTATGTGATCCTATTAATTTTAATAGTTCATTAAATAATTTAGCTTCAAATTGAGATCCTTGATCGGTTGTTATTTCTAAAGGTGAACCAAATCTGGACAAATATTCTCTGCATAATGTATCAGCAACCATGGTGGCTGTTATGTCTTTAATTGGATAACACTCTGGCCATCTAGAAAAACGGTCGATAACTGTTAATAAGTAGGAGTAACCTTGTGACGTTGGTAAAGGACCTACCAAATCTACATGAATATGTTGACATCTTTTAGATGGTATAGGGATTAACAAAACTTCTGATTTTATACAGGTATGTTTATTATTTTATTCTTTTGACAGGTTCCACATGATTTTGCCCATAAATTTATGTCTGGATTCATCTTGGGCCAAAAATAATTGTAGTGAAAATTAGGTATCAATATGTCCGTGAAGGACTGCAGCGATGGTCTGCTGCCTCGGCGAAGGAAGATGTTGATATCCGCCGAGAACACCCTTGTCTGGGAACGCGTGAATGCTCTGACAGGCTAGCATTGCGGTGTCGTGGGGCGGGTTCATTCCCCCAGCACAATGCCCCACTACAAAAGAATGTCGGATTCACGAATTCTTGGGTCTCAAAAAAAGGCGACCGAAGTCAAAAAATTCTAGGTAACTACAAAGAGTGAGGAATTGCTTGTTCAAAGAACAAGTTGAAACAAACCAAAACAGACGGACTTAGGGTAACCTCGTCGATACCCGACGATTCTCATGGCCCACAAATAAGAGTTGGATAACCGGATGGTGGTGGTGCCCTCTCGCACCCGCCCAACCAGATCAAGATCCATAAATGTTACAGTGGCCATATATTTCCCTTCTGAATGGAAAACTCATACAACATAGCTTGTATGAGCCTTCCCATCAGAAAAGAAATACATAGTATACCGGTGACCAATTTATGTCATAGGGTTATGCAATCGGATAACATAACCCTATTCTATGAAAAGTCACCTTGTCTCGAGGCCACTTAACCCGCAAGAGTCCCTGAAACAGAAAGAAGGTTAGAGTGTACCCGATGGCTAGCTAATTTTTGGTGGGAAAAGCCTTCCACCGTACCGGGTCCTATACCCGGTCAGACGGGACAAAGAAATGAAAAGACCGGCGTTCTGGTCTAACAATCCATTCAACTATTCAATGTTGCAATATACAAAAATGTAAGAATAATAGAAAAATATATAAGTTAATTAATTAAGCAAAATCAGGTTGCAATATACAAAAAAATGTAAAAATAATAGAGAAATACATGAGTTAGTTAATTAAACAAAATCAGGTACCAATATACAAAAAATGTAAAAATAATAGAAAAACAAACGGGGTACTTACCCATCCTTCTCGACGAGCGCTCGTTGATGGGGTAGTTGAGTCCTGGCAACTAATGCGAATTTATAATAATTAATGATGTTAAACTTATTATCAGACAATTTCCTTCGATAGTTTCCTTACACTTCGTAAAAATTTGCTTTTTCAAATCGCTGTTATGTTACACTGAGTGACAATCAGGCAGAACGTATTGACATTCCGTTAGGATGGTCTCACAGACACGATATATTAATTTCAATAGATTATACAAATCGGCACAGCTAGATGTATGTTGTATTCTCTTGCAACATAAAACTATCCCGGGACAGCAATTTACGATAAATTGCTTGGTAACGTACACATAAGTAGTTGTCAGGCAATACGAGGACCAACAGTTTTTGACCGAATTTTTCCAGCTAAGTGTTTCGCCGGCAGTTCAGTCCAATTTTCTGATATTCAGTCTTAGTGCTACCACCAAAATATCCAAGACAGCCGGTTTTACTATAGAACTTCATCAGAGCAAGAGTTTCTTCACAATCACTTGAAGATTTAAATAAAATGGAGATAGTTCACTTTGGAGAATTTTCAGCAAATTGCATCACTCTCGAGTTGTGTTGGTGACTATTCGTTAAATGTGGCCGCGAATGGGAGTGCGTAGAGTTCGTCATTTTATCTAACTGAGCTTTAGCAACAGTTGAGTGATTTAATCGGGACTTTCACAGATTCTTTGTTATTAGAACTAGCACCGAAGAAAACTATGATAAGAGCGTCCTAAGATGTTGGCGATTTAACCGGACGAGAGAGTCGATAAAAATCAAAGGTACCGGCATAATATCTGCAATTGCAATTAAAACGCATAAAGCCAGAAAAGAAAATCGAGTCACTACGGGAAACCAACTTTATCGATATCTGCTTTGTTTGAAGGATCTTTTACGATTCGTTTCCCAAACATAACTTTTCAATCAGAAAAGTTTGACAGATATTGCGTGGGTACAAAATAATCCAATAAGAGAAATCCAAAAAGTGTGTAATTCATCCTTAATTGCAGTTTTCCACGCGAATTTCGACGTCCACACAAACGAAATCTCTTCTCGAGCTTGCGGAACGACGAACGGAAATCCCCTTGTCATCACCACTTGACGCGTCTCGAACCGTTCATTATGTTGACAATTTTATTTCTAAACCACGCGGGCCTCGGTTTAGAACTCTTTTTCTATTTTTGCCCCAATATGTATATCAAAGAGATATATTTAAGATTCAACTATGTCAAAAAACACGTCGGACGGGTTACAGTATATTTTACCACTGTATTTCACAATTGTATACCACCATTTGATCACTATAGGAGTGTAATAGCGTAGATTTGCCAAAATTATTTCAATAAATTACACCAAGTTATAATGCTTCTTGACACTCATTAAACCCTGGCCATCTCAAAATAATTAGCTATGAAGCAATTTCGTTGTGAGTCTAACGTTTTCAACAGTTATTTTTTCCGGTTTATTTAGTCAGACACATACAAAAATCTAAACGCGTATTTGCACTCTATTAAACTTTCTCGCATGTGTTTTAACCACTGAAAAAAAAGATCAATGGTTATTATCATGAAAAACTCTGTTTTCACATTTCCTTTTCACCTAAATCAATTTCTCGTTATCATGCTTCGAGAAAACTTCCACGAACCTAAAAATAAACAACTAAATATCATACCCCCTTCCTCTCTTTCAGTTATTACTCTTACCCTCTCGTCCAGCCAACCATCACGGCGGGCACAATAAAGCATCAATGATTCTCCCCTTTTACTTTTTGTAAATTATTCTAACATCGCACTCAACTTTTGAACTTATTTTTGGTGTTTTAATCTTTCACTCGCGGACAATACGGCACTACTTTACTTCTGCAAGAACATTAACTCTTCTTTTACTTTAGATTTGTGGTGTCTTTCGCAAGTCTATTGCGTTTTTCTCTCCTTAGGCAGGTTTACCGCCCGACCGACAACTTCTAACTCATCGCTACGAGTTCTCACCCTCCCAAGTTACTTTCCGTTGCCAAGCGTATCTCAGATGAGCGTTACAGTTTACGCTAACGTCAGGAATGTCTTCGAATGCATTTTAGGTAATGCACCGTTGCCCTGCACGAAGTCAGGGGTTCCACACCCTAAATTGTAATGGGTAGATTCAAATTTTTAACAAAAACCAAAATTTAATTGTAGAAGAGAAATTTTAACTAAACCAAGGAAATTAAAATCGAAGTAAAGAAATTTAACTAATTCGAAGAAAATTTACATGTAGTGAACAAATTTACATGAAGGAAAGAAGTAAAAATTTTAAATAGTAATGAAAAATTAAATTGTATAGAAAAGATAATTCACGGAGAGCATTTAATTTTTAATATGGAGCAAAATCGATAAGAGGTTACATTTACTAATAAGAATAATAAGAAAAACTATTCTACAAATTACAATTACAGAAAAAAATTACAAATTTTTGTTTTAAATATGCCATTACAATTTAGATAGGAGACAGAAGGGTTTTCGAGCAGTTTGCTGGTATAACGTTGTGGTTTTGAGGCTTAAGTTCTTGAGTGAGTTGGATTTTGTACAGATGGAGATGCAAATCCAAATGCAAAATCCGCCACAATGAGCCGTAAAACAAACCCAAATGTTGAACACGTCGAAGAATCGACAAATTTGGGTCTTCCTCCACACTTTGAGCAACAACAGCGATATTTTCAGCAGAACGAATGTTGCGATGATGCACAGGCGTTGCAATATCAATAACCGATCCAGTCTCTTCAAATTTTCTCACTATGTTCGAAATTGTTTGCTATGAAGGTCGATTATGTCGACCGTAATCAGCTCGTGAAGCCCTAAATGTTGATACAGCAGAACCACAATTTTTATAATAAAATTTAATAATTTCAACGCGTTCTTCGACTGTTAAACGATCTTCTAAATGGCAAACCTTAGACTAAAAAAATGCATTGGATGACATTTAATTCTGACAGATGTTAAATGGCAGGGTTATACTTTCCTACCACGAAATGGATAACCCTGTATATAAAAAAAATAAAACAAAAAAAAATAATAATAATTTAAATTAAGTTATATATTCGTGTTGTGATTGTGGTTTTATTATCCTATCCATAATCCTGTGTCCTATCGGGATATGATGATAGAGGATATGATCATAGCTAAAATGAATAAGTGATTCACTGGTTCTTTCCGAAGAAACTCAGTACCCATTCTGATCCCAATATTCAATGTTTAATACTTCCAAACTCAGATGTAATTTCGATAAATTTTAATGAAGCTAAGTTTGTTCTATTTAAATTTCCATTAGAACCTAAATTAGTCTTTTGATCAATAATGCGTTTTTCCTTTAAATCAACAATTAAATTAAACTTCGTTAAAAAATCAGCTCCAATAATTGGTTTGGAGACTGTAGCGCTTAAAAATTTATGGCAAAATGAACTTCTAAGGCCATGACTAATCTCTAAAATTTTAGAACCAAAAATATTGATGTTTGAGCCGTTTGCTGCTGATAAAGCTTCAATAGGTTTACTAAATTTTGAAGAAGAAGTGACGGGTAAAACTGAAACGTCTGAACCAGAATCAATTAAAAAATTTCAGAATATCCGTTGCCCGCCGCATAGATAACGGAACTTTTTAGTTTAAAGAATTTCGTTTATAAAGGGTGATTCATAACAAGTGTACACATTTATGTCGAAAAAAAACATCGTTTTTGTGAAGATTGAGCTATCATGTTTATTTATTATGAAAATTTGGTCCCTTACAATTAAATAGGAAACATTACTTCGGGCATATGTGCACCTCGTGCTGCTCATACGATGATTGTAATTTTCGATGACATTTTCGCACATTTCCAGCGTTATTAGGCGTATGTTGGCTCGAATATTGTTTTTTAATGCTTCAGTAGTCTGAAGAGCATCAGCGTAAACACGATTCTCCAGAAATTCCCAAAGGAAGAAGTCACAAGGAGTCATATCACACGATCTCGCCGGCCAATTTATGGGTGGACCAAAAAATTCACGTAGAGCGCGAAATGTTTGCACTGGCGATTCATTATTTTTGTAAAATGTTTTAAAAATAATTAAACGGTCAGCTGATGTGTATGACGCCACGGTTAGAAATGTAAAAGACCAAACTGTCATAATCTGTCAATATATGGACCTGAAGTTGGTGATAAATAAGAGTTAAGGCCCATTCACATGTATACACGTGTTATGAATCACCCTTTAGTTGCAAGGTGAAACACATTTACTAGCTTTCTCACCAAACTTTCCATGATACGAACATAAGTCATGTTGCTCGTTATTGTTTGAAGTAAATCGACTATTACACCTTGAACGAGAGCAATTTCCAAATCGATTATTATTATTTTGATGAAAATTACTTTGAAAGTTATTATTATTGTTTTGAAGGTTAAAACTCAAATTTTTAAGCATTTCTTTAATTTATTTTATCTCATTTTTTAATTTTTGATTTTCTAACATAATTTTGGCCATTGTAAAATCATTAGAATTAGAAGAATTTGTAGTGGTAGTTGTATGAATTTAGGAATTTTGATAAGGATTAATTTCTCAAAGATCAATTTGTTTAAAGTTTGAATATCAGAATGAGATTGAGTTTTCATAATCGCCTGAATAAAAGGTGGGAGTTTTCTCAACCATAATTTCAATATGAAATCATCTGAAACAATATTTGATTCTCCACCAGTTTGTTTCATTTTTCAGAAAAATTCAGATGGCTTTTGATCGCCCATTTCAGTTCCCGAAAGTAATTTCTCTAATCTTTTATTCTCGGAAAGAGAATGTCTTTCTATAAGCGCTTTCTTAAGAATGGTATATGGTGATGTAGAATCTGCAGCACAATTTTGAATGATATCAAACACTGACTCTATCATGTCAGGTGGTAACGAAGCAATAACATACTTAAATTTTGTAGTTTCAGCAGAAATTCCTCTAAGTGAAAAACTCGCTTCTACAATGGTAAACCATTGTGCACGAAGGTTACTACAAAAACTAGGTAGTTTTAAAGCTACCGCGTTAATTGAGTTCTGGGAAGAATCTCCATTCCCTGAATTAGCCATAATACTCATTATAATTACTAAGGCTATTCGAATATTATTTGTGTCTAAGATCTGTATTTTATTCAGTTTAAATATACTATGTGGATTTTATCCAGTTTAAATATACTATGCGGAGTTTTTTTAAATAAGTTCACCCCTCCGAAAATAGGATGAACTTTTATAAATTTCCCTTATGCCGTGTGCGTTTTTAAAATTAATATAATTGGGGACAAAACTTACTTATAAATTGATCTTGTGATTTTTTTCGTTGGGGTGCTTGTGCCTTTTGCGCAGAAGCGCTTGTGATTTTTTGGATAGAAGCGCTCTGTTTTTGCCAGATCCGTTCAGCAAATCCGTTGGTATGACTTTGGGTTTATTGATTACATTTATTGGGCGGCTTGATGGTATTCCTGATGATTTGCTGTTGCAGTTACTATAAGTTCCAGGTGTGACAGCTAGACTAGGTGGTAAATTGACCGGGCCAAAGCGATAAATCGAATTTTAGACAATTCGAAACGTATAAAGATAGCAACAATGCGATGTATGATTTTTTTATTTCAGACCCTAAAAGTTCTAATTAAGACCTTGCATTTGATACCCCACTCGACTTCCTTTGATTAAAAAATTTTTTAAGGGCTAATTCGTTATAAGGGGAGCCCTTCTTTAAAATTTTTTTAATTTTCGGTAAGACCTTAACTTTTGAGAGACCATCACTTCTGACCTTTTCACAAAGTTTGAGCATTGTAGCTTCTATAGTTTCTGAGAAAACTAGCTGTGACGCACGGACAGACAGGCTGCGAAACTAATGGGTCTTTGTAAAAAAATTGTTTACAAAGACCTAAAAAGGATTAGATTGTTATGCTTGATTCTACCCGTTTCAGTATTCACTCGCATTCACTTCCTTTCAGCAGGAGTCCCTTAACGCCAATTAACTCCACCAAATAAGACGTCATATGGTCCATTAAACGGAATTCATATTACAAACAATTAATTTTGCGGTTATTTAATTCCCGCACGTTGAGTATCTGTTTTCACCAAATATAATCATACCCTGCCGATCAGAATTCCTCAAGACTTCAATGATCCGTTGAAGAGGCCGAACGAAAGCCAATTTCCTGTTCATGGCCAATATAATTAAATTTAGCAAAATATGTGCCATATGTTTGACGAGGTCTCGTCTTCTGCCTCGCATCGCCAGAACCGTTGAATTGATCGTGAAATTGATTATAAAGTAACGATAACGACTCGTTACTTTGCAGGTAATTCTTGCCCGTGAGGAATTTCTATCTGGGGTTGAACAATGGATTTTCTGCTTTCTTGCCTGGTATTTAATTATTCGCTTTCAGATAATTGTCTTTTGTCGTTGGTGGAACGGCTCTATCTTAATTAAATTTAATGGAAGAATGACTAAATTTTCTTCTTCTGTTTACCACTCTATCTTATTAAAAGATATCGCTTTTAGATTCTTCCTTTGGACCCAAATATAAACTATTAATTCTAAAAAATTAAACTAAATATTAATTTTCTATACAATTTAATCAGACAATTGTCAAGCTCTAGAAATCGATTTTTCCCCCTTAAACCAGCACATCCCTCGCCGGGTTACAGTGAGTGTTAACTCTTCTTTCAAATACCACCGCTGACCAACCATATACGAGTAAGCCGCATGCAAGATCGCCGTATTCAATGTACCATCGACGGCATTATAATTGAACAAAAGATCAATCGGTCGATCAATTGATTGTAACAAGACGATCTCGTTGAGTGAATCAATGGATATAGTCTCATATTGAAAAGAAGAACCCGCGCGTCCGCGAGATTTAACCTCATAACGACAACGATCAAAAGCATTTTCGCATTTTCTTACCCTCCAATCCGCCGACATCGACCTGTGGAGTTCCAAGTAGAAACCCAACCTGTCTCGGGCTCCAGTTAATCATCCTTTAGTAATCTTTTCAGCAAGCAGCGACTTAATCTCATAAGTTCGACATGAAATCGAGGCCTATATAAGTAAATCTCGTATCTTTGTACTGTTGACGATAAATAGACTCAAGACTTCAAACGTTCGTCAATTTGTTGCTGTTGTTAACTTCATTGTTGCAGGAGTTTGGTTCTTTTTAATTTTTCTTATTTTTTATTTTTCCGTAGAGGAGACGGTGATTGATGAAATTTCAGGCGATCCAAATGGAACTAATTAAGTGATTAAAAGCGTGGAAAGGAATCTTTCTTGTCTGTGATGATTTTGATGCCCTCCACAACACGATCTGATCTTTTACGAACTGTGTCAAAGGTCACATTGCTCTGTTAATTGGTTTCTTTTGTAACAACGATACAGTTTTGATTTCGTTGAAAGTGTTAGATTTCCAGACAGGTCAGTTTTGAATACCGAGGTAAATTGATTGATTGACACCAGCACGTTTCTACTATTGTGTAAGAAATGGGAGTAGGTAGCAATTAAGCACACTTTGTCTAGGAGAAAGAAATTTTTTTGATGAATTTCAGAAAGCAGGTTTAAATGCAAAAGTATGATACATCTGTTAGCTAGGCAGAATTTTGATTTAACCAATGATATCAATATATCTAATTCCTCCATTTTACTTCCACTCAATAAATTTTCAGTGCAATCTTATACACATCATCGCATACACAGTTGATCAACAATTCATCATCCATTCATTCATTTGTCAACTGTTTTGTTAATCAGATGTATAAATATAAGACGACACTTTGCTACTCAGTTTAGATATTTATCTTTATTTAAAGGCTTCCCAACCAATTTTCTACAGGTTATGAGCCCTGTAGTGTGATGAAGTAGGTGACCTAGTTCAATAAACCGAAGTATATATTCCAAAAATTAGCTACATTAATCGTGAGGCGTAGATAACCAAAATATGTATTCGGAGGGTTTATCCCGATTTTAAGTACAATAATAAATAAGATGAATTATGTCTGAGTAAAATCTGTATTCATTAAATAAGATAAATGGGGATATACAAGTGGAGATCTTGTTACTAATCTTTGAGGATATATAAAAAAAAGAATTTAATTGGGATTAAAATTGAGGTATGGCACACCAAAAGGGGAAACCGATTTTGGGCACCATGTTACTGCAACGAGTAAGGATGAGTATATTTTGGGTCTATAACTTAATTCGTGCGATTTGCTAATAGATGGCGTAACTTGTATAGTATTACATCGTTCCAATATTCTGAACCTGCGTTGGAAAGCTACTGTCATTGTACGTCTTTTCAGTGTATGCCATACATTTGAAGCGTTAACAACAATAATTTTTTTCACTCAAATATGTCGAACTTTGTTCCTGAAAAAGTGTTTTTGCGGGGAATTTTTCTTCATTACTTTAATATAAAGAAAACTGCTGCCGAAAGTCAACGTATTTTGGTGGAAGTTTATGGTGAACATGCTCTAGCTGAGCGAACCTGCCAAAAGTGGATTGCACGATTTAAAAGTGGTGATTTTAGCTTGGAAGACGATGAACGTCCTGAGCAGCCAAAAAAGTTTGAAGATGAAGAACTGGAAGCATTTGTAGTGAAACAGGTAAGTAAGGACTGCAGCGATGGTCTGCTGCCTCGGCGAAGAAAGATGTTGATATCCGCCGATAATGCCCTTGTCTGGGGACGCGCGAATGCGCTGGCAGGCTAGCATTGCAGTGTCGTGGGGCGGGTTCATTCCCCCCAGCCCAAGGATACACTACAAAAGAATTTTGCATTCATGAATTCTTGGGTCTCAAAGAACGGGCGACCGAAGTCGAAAAATTATAAGTTACTACAAAGAGGGAAAATGACTTGTTCAGAGAACAAGTTGAACGAGTGAAACAAGACGGACTAAGGGAAACCTCGTCGTTACCCGATGATTCTCATGGCCCATAAATAATATTGGGACCACCGGATGGTGGTGGTGCCCCCTCGCACCCGCCCAACCGGATCAAAATCCATAAACGTTGCAGTGGCCATATATTTCCCTTCTGAGTGGAAAACTCATACAACATAACATGTCTGAGCCTTCCCATCCGAAAAGAAATATACCGGTGATCAATATATATCAAAGAGTTATGTGAGCGAGTCACATAACCCTATGCCATAAAAAGGCACCTTGCTCGAGGCCACTCAACCCGCGAGAGTCCCTGAAACAAAAGGAAGGTTAAAGCGTGCCCGATGGCTGGCTCATTTTTGAGGTGGAAAACCTTCCACCGTACCAGGTCCTATACCCGGTCAGATAAGTTAAAATGAAAAGACCGACGTTTTTCGTTTAACAATTCATTATTTATTCAAACAACCACGCGGATCTCGATTCAATTACATGTATAAGAAAATTATTCATCTACAACAGCTGGTATAACAGTCAAGTGATGCAACACCGCTAGTACCACTTTGGCATATCACAAATATTAGTTCTTGAAACACTAACGTTCTTTTTTGCCACACTTCTAAGTTGAGCAGGTAAAAATGATACTTTCTATTCAGTAAGAAGCGGTTACAGATTCAACAAAAGAAAATTCTGACGTGGTGCACAATAAAAATAAATACCATAGTGTATAGGGAAACAACTGACATTTATTAATATTACTCCAAAGTTCTGTCAAGTTAAATTAGCTTGTTTTGTGACCTATGGTAAACAAGAGAAGGAACAGTGTGTGTATAATATATAGACTCCAACTTTGTCTCTAACATTAAAAGCATCAACCACCAGTGTAATTCTCAAATGAATATATTGGTGTACTGACGAAAAAAGAATGTTAAACAATTATTTGGTGGGCAACGCACTACTATGATTTACATTAAAATGTAACTTTTAAGGATATATTTTAACATTTCTGAGGTGCCTCGGAGGTTTTTAGAACACAATAAAATGTTCACAAATAAGAACACCAGCACCCCACTATCAATTTTTGGCAGTGAATTTTTGTTTTCTTAATCCGTTCATGAAACTTAAAATAACTCATTGAATTTGATTTATTTTCCTTTAACTTTAAGTAATGCTAGGTATTCACGTGTTTTGTTGAAATTTCAAATAGTTAAAATTTAAACATAGTTACACGTAACATCCAATTGAAGCAAGGCCCAGAAAAGAATGTACGAAACATTTTTGCAACTTTGAAGCTTTTGTCTGGTCATTGAAATAATACAAAAATTTCCATTTAAAGCATCTGAGCAATCACCACCGATTGCTTCACAAGATATAGCATGTTTAAGTCTTAGCATTTTCATAAATTTTGTACGCGGTAGTTTAAATTTAATGTATGTGAAGACCTAGTATAAAACTGATTTTTCTTCGAACCATACCAGCATGCAGAAGAAATGAGTTACACATAAACAAAACACATGCTTTAAACTAACTAAAAAACGAATAGAACAATAGATCGAATAGGAAACAATTTTTGAAACTAATTCAATGATTTGGGTAATTTACAAAACATATTTATAAACGATGTTATCTACGTGCATAAATGAAGAGAGTGTATGAAACCAACGCAAAACAAAATTATAAGAAATATAATCAAAAGATAAGATTGCATCCGAGCTTACATGTGCTCCGGATGATTGCATATACAGTCGATAAGGTCACAAGTTGTAATTAAATCAGCTACACAGCAGCTTTCAAAGAATTCAGACAGTTTGCTCTCCGGGTAGAAAACATCAACAAATCTGGACATTTTCAGAAGACCTAATCGGATGACAGCTGCCTCTGTGTTGTCTCCAAGTCCCGTATTCTACAGCTGCCGTCACCACGCTCAAGCACCAATACGAGTACTTGGCTTAACTTTGAGGTATGATGTAACAGAGCTTGTTAACATTTTGCTTATGTCCATATAGATTTGAAATCGATGTCATCAGGTCACTCTGCTTCTATCAGATGTCAATAAACCAGCTGAAGGCGCAGTGTCGAAGATACTCGTTTTTCAATATCAGAAATGCTTGGGTTCAAAAACCAACAACAAATTTTATTTACTTCTCCTTTTCCTCTTGCGCTTTTGTCGTGACACCTGTGGTGCGCGTGCTAGGTTTTTGCTATCTGAGGTGGATTTTGGACTCGCGAATTAATAGAAAATGGTGAAGGCTGACGAATGTACTTCCACCAATAATCGCAGATTTGCAAAGTTCACTTTTGATTTTGTAAAAGAAAGCTATCGATGATAAGTTTTTCGCAAAATTGTAACTGTTGAAAATGTCAATTTATAACCCAAACGCAAATCAACACGAAACAAACAATAGGTTTTAGTTCACGATGTCATTAAAATGTAATATCGTCGAAACTTGATGCTTGTGGCTTTTTCGGTTCCTTTTTCATCACTTCTTGCCACTGAATCTTCGCCAACACCACTCTGTTCATTTTAATTAATCTTTCTAATAAATTCAAGTGTTCACACCCATTTCAAAATAAATTCTAATTTGAATTCAAACCAAATCAAATCCTCCTCCGACTCCACATCAATCATTTCATCTTTTATATCAAGCTCCGGTGGTTGGCGCAACTTTCGTCGACCCTGTACAGCTAATTTCGAGGTTTTCTTCACAACCGTTATACCATGAGTGACTTAACGAGTTTTACGTTTTGGGGCTTCACGTATCCTAGCAGTCACAGTTTCAATAAAATGGCACTAGCCGTGGTGGCAGTCACAGTTTCAATAAAAAAAAATGATTGCGCAATGAAAGTGCTGTATCAAGCGACCGGGTACGAGTCATATGGAATTCGTTATCAGTTCCGTCGCTATACGTTGACTTGATGCGGCCACACGCGACGATAAAAACTGCCCTCGGATTAGCATGATTGTAGAGCCCGTTGATTTGGCTTTTGTATGCCTGCTACCGGTACTTGCAATGTGATTGCAGTGCTTAGATCCTATATTGCACCAGAATGACGGCACCGGTGTTCGTTTCGTTCGTCCTTTCTCTCATTTTTCCCGTGTAGATGTCACTCGCTGTATTGGTGAGTGCGTTACGTATACGTGCGCGGAACTTGTCGCCTTTTTGTTTTTCTATTATGTTTAAGATGTCCTCCCTCTCAAACGCGTTACTTGGCAAGGCAGCCAATGTAACCAACTCCCAATGAATATACAAATGACACAGCCGCCGGTGATAAGATAAATTTCAGTCCACGTTTCTCTAATTTAAATGACACACAAAGTCTTATTTAATAACGCGTAATTTGTCCGGTAATGACACAGTATAAACTTTTATACACATTTTCCCGAACCTTTAGGCATGAAGTCACTTTAGTTCACCATCGGATGATTATCACTTTTCCAATTTTCCCCGAAGCGCGAAAATATTTTTCATCGATTTTCTTATCGCACTCGTATTTCGATCTCCACGCGCCGACCGTCGACCATCCGCTGAGACGACGTCCACCATCTGCCTCCTTTCCACGTTTTCATCAGTCCCAAAAAAACTTCTCTTTGCTTTCTCCTCCCGTGCCTACAGTGCATTGCCTCAGCTGTTTTCCACCGCTTCGTTTTTTTTCTTCTGTGATGTACCACACCTTTGAGGAGTAATACATCAGCATTCCTCAAACCCAGAATTTTATATGCAGATTGGAAATTTTTAAAATAAAATTTAATTTGCGTAGAAAAATTAAAAAGAAGTAGGGAAGTTTGCTATGCGGGAAAGACATTTAAATGAGGTGAAGAAATTCAGAAAAAATGAAGAAACTTTAACTATAGGAGGGAAACGAAACTTTTAATTGGTTACGAAAGCTATTGAAAATGAAATCAATTACATTTTTTCTTTCCAATCTGCTACAAAACTCCGAGTAGGAGATAGTGAAGGTTTTCAAGGAGTTTGATTATGTGACTGCTCGATTACTACATATTACTCGATGGAGATTGTTGCCAAACCCAAGAAGAACTCGCAGAATCTTTGGGTGTCACTCAAGCAGCCATTTCAAAACGTTTAAAAGTAGCTGGATATATTCAAAAGCAAGGAAATCGGGTTCCACATGAACTCAAGCCGAGAGACGTCGAAAGGCGGTTTTGCATGTCCGAAATGCTGCTGGAACGCAACAAAAGGAAGTATTTTTGCATCGGATTGTTACTGGTGAAATGTGAAACCCGGCCAACCAATCAAATCAACGGCAAAGCCGAATATCCATGGCGCGAAGGTAATGCTCTGTATTTGGTGGGGTCAGAAGGGTGTGCTGTGTTATGAGCTGCTAAAACCGAATGAAACCATCAATGGAGCACGCTACCAAACACAATTAATTCGCTTGAAGAGAGCAGTAGCCTAAAAACGCCCGGACCAGACACGAGGCAATAATTTTCCATCATGACAACGCTCGGCCCCATGTTGCTTTTCCGGTTAAGAACTATTTGGAAAACAGTGGATGGGAAGTTTACCCCACCCGCCTTATATCCCAGACCTTGCCCGTTCTGACAATCATTTGTTCCGATCGATGCAGAACGCCCACACTGGTATACGGTTCACATCAGAGCAGGATATCAAAAATTGGCTTGATTCATTCTTGGCTACCAAGCCGGCGCAGTTTTTTTGGGATGGGATCCACAAATTGCCAGAAAGATGGGAAAAGGTCATAGCTTTAGATGGGCAATACTTTGAATAATACTATTATACAATTTTTTCTTAGATAAACGTTCAAATTTTGAAAAAAAAACGCATGAATTAAGTTATTGACCCAATATTTATTCATTGGCCCCACCAGGGAATCTTGGTCTGTTATCACGCTAAAATGAGTTCCCTCTTAGTAATGCCTAAGTTTTTCTACAGCCCATAGGATTGCTAGACATTCCTTCTCGGTAGTTGAGTACTTTTTTTCCACTTTTGAAAGGCACCGGCTCAGGTAGCAACCAACCTTCTCCCCCTCTGAGTGGCTCTGACTTAGTACTGCTCCCAACCCTTTGTCGAAGGCGTCCTTTGCACGCTAAACGGTAAGGTGAAGTCTAGACTGGTGAGAATTGGGGCCGTGGATAGTTTTGCTTCCCACTGGGCGAACTTCCTCGCATTCTCAAACCCCATGAATTTCTTATTTTTCTTAAAAAGATCCATGAGTGGTGCTGTCAGTGTTGTATGGTTTAGAACGAAGCACCTATACCAGGATAGCATCCCAAGAAATTGACGAACCTTCTTGACATTTGTTGGCTGAGACATCCACACTACACACTCAACCATCTCGGGAGCCTTATGTAGGCCCATCTCATCCACGACGTTTCCAAGATATTTCAGTATGGGACCACGAAATTCACATTTTTCTCTGGATACTTTGCATACCCGCCTCACGCAATCTCCATAGCAACTGCTACGAAATCTCCAAATGGTTCCAGAAATCACCTGTCACAACTATAACATCGTCCAAATATACAAAAATAAAGAGTTCCAAGTCCGCTCCCAAAACCCTGTCGATGATTCGCTACCAGATTGCCGGAGCACTATGAAGGCCAAAAGGCATGCATCTAAATTGGAACAAACCACGGCCTGAAACTGTGAATGCGGTTAAAGGCTTAAAATCTTACGCCATAGGGACTTGCCAGCATGCGGACTTAATGTCCTACATTGATGAATATCAAGCATTATGTAGTTTATTCAGGGTTGCTGAAACATAAGGGTTCAGATACGTATCCCGTTCAGACACTCGATTGAGCTTTTGAAAGTCCACACAGAAGAAGAACTTCCTGTCCTTCTTCTTAACAAGTAAAATAGGGGGATGACGAAGGGCTAGAAGAGGGCCGCACTATACCTAATTGCAGCATCTCACACAGCTCCGATTGGATGTTCTGTATCAGTGGGGAAATAGTGTAGTACCACCGTTTGATTGGACTTGTGAAGGTCTTAATCACGTGCTCCACGACAGAGGTACAATTAATACCTACTCCCATCAAAGTGAATTCCTCCTCCACCAACGAGCTTAGCAAGTCCTCTTCTGCCTCTGATAAACGTGATCATCACTTCAGTACCTTGTAGGTGGCAATAGATGCAAAGTTCCAGGTCTTATTACTTAAGTCCAAAATGATCCAGAGCTGCTTGAGGAAATCCATCCCTAAAATAACCGGCTGCAAAACAGAAGCTCTTTCAGTTTGTGGCTCATTTTACTCTCACTGGTGGGTTCAGTTCACTCTCCATCCTCCTTAATCATTGTTGGCCAATAGTATCGACGCTTCACTCATCTTGCCCAATTCTACTCCCCACACTTCTAGCGCTTCTCATCCTTCAGCACCCAGGATAGAATGTGTTGCACCCGAGTCCAAAAATGCCCGCAACTGCTTACCAAATATACTCATTCCACCGCCTAATGAGTACGATCCCCATTTCCCAAGGCACTAAGCTATGCTGGTGGATGGTATCGTAATTTAATCTGAAGCTGAATCATCGAACAATTGCAACAGGTAGTTTTCCTTATTCCAATTGTCAGGCTAAGCCCGGTCTCACAAACACACTCAACTACACGATGACTAGTGAGAGGCACGGCAGTGACCAACTAACCGCCGACCACCGAAGACGTACCATGTCGCTATATCGTTTGGGTATTTCAAAGATTATTCTTGTATAATCATTAACCTTGATAAACATTTATATTCTCGGACCGAATTACTTTCTTGTCTTTTCTATTATTTCATATTTTCGTGCGTATTTAATGATCAAAACCTACTCTTATCCTGACACAACCCTCCCACCGCTAAACCATTTTTTAGGCTCACTACAGGCCCTTGAGGTGCGGCTCATTTCCCTACAATCCCAGCAACGAATGATATTAGCCATCCCTGGGAGTGCAGCAACTGCCCCTCTCCTTGTGGCCTTACAGTAAGCCGTTTGGCTCTAACAGCCGCTGAGTCAACGGTTGGGCGGTGGTACAAAGGAGTCAACTATAACTCTCATTGCTTCCAGCTGCCTCGTAAGTTCAACGACTCGCGCTATTAAGGAGACAGATACTAGACTAAGTTGCATCTGATGAAATGGTGAGATGTTCCATCTGATCTCACGAAGCTTCTCCGCCTCCGTACTCTGTATGTTAAGTCGATTGAAGAGACCCTCCATCGCAGCCACATATACTCCTATGGATTCTTCTTTTCCCTGGGTTCAGTTTTTGATCCCTTCCTACAGATGGTCGTCATAATCTGGCGGTAAAATTCTGTCTGTAGCTCTTGTTTTACGTCAGGCCAGTTGCTACATCTGTGCTTTATCGCCCTGAACCAGGTCAATGCTTTACCTTCAAAAGGACCACTGCTGACCGAAAAAAGTGTTCCTTCGACACCCCCTTTGCCTCCTTAAGTTCCTCCACTCTTACCAAAAATGAACTCACCGAGCTTGAATCCCTCGTGATCAGTATTCTCCATTTAGTGACATTCTGTTGCCTCCCCTTGGACACATCCACCTATGGTTTTGAGCATAGTTGTATCACAGCAGGTTCCGGTTCTGTCAGAATTACTACATCTGTCTCTTCTTCGTCCCCTTCTGCGTTAATCAACAACTCACCCACTGCTATCCTCAAGACGGACCTTAACCTGGTCGCTTCTTTTGAGAAGTCCACTTCATCTGAAGGCATGTTGCCTAGCTGCCTCAGTCCATAATCAATTTTTGTTTTAATTTTTAAAAAGTCACCACAATCTGTTCCATTTTCAAAATCTTTAAGAAGATTCTTGACCTCCTCAATCTTATCCCGAACAGCTTCTGTCTCAAAATTTTTAAGAAGATTCTTGACCTCCTGAATCTTATCCCGAACAGCTTCTGTCTCTTCCTTGGACGAAAATTACTAGATTTAATTTCTAAGATACGCGCTAAAAACCCCCAACCCCTTTAAAACGTTGGGCGCTAAACGTTGCACTCCAAAAAAACAAGGTGCCCCGACGGGGTTTGTGGACCCGGATAAGCTCGTCCGGAGATGGGCGTGGGAGCGCCACTCACTTATCTAGTAGAACCTCAATAAGCCGCCAAGCGAGAACTCGGCTTGCCGGTGCAAATTTAGGAGGAACCTTCTAACACACTGGTGAAAATCCTACACTTCTTCTCTTTTTCCCCCGGTTCTACCACAAGGCACTACCTAACACTCGCTATTAATCACCTCCTTTACTTTTGTAGCCGGTTCAACCTTTCTAACGTGCACTTACTTTCATTCCACATGGCGATTCACCATCCGAACCAACCTGTACAGGATTTGCTCTCAGTGAGTTAGCAAATTATTCAATCTTTTCAACGTTATAATTAAAGTAGTGAATCATAAAAATTTTAACAAAGTTCATAGCACAATTTCGTAACAATAAAATTCTATTCAAACGCAAATCTACACACAATCAGACGAATTCACGACTCCTGCTGATTTGCTCGTAAGAGGCCCCTTAGGTGTTTGCCATTCCAGTTTCCGATATCTCCGATTCTTGCTGGCTTCTCGTAGACGATGTCCACCACAGAAAATATCCTTCTTGGATATCCTCATTGGAGGCTGCGCTGTCTTCTCCTGTTCACTGCTCTACTTATCCTTGCTGGAATAATTCCACCGGTGTCTTGTGAATTTTCTGCAGTTCACCTGTGCTTCCAGCTTGAATACCTTCCTTTCGATATCTTCCCTCCGCAAACTCACACCTAACGTTCATCTGCTAAATTCTTGCCAATCGCTCTCACACCAGCTAGTTAAAAAAGACCCATTCAATTTTTTGTCGAAGCTTATATTTCCTCGGTCCAAAAGATTGCCGCCACCTTTCCCGGTTAATCTCCAAGAATCCCCGGTTTCAATTCTATTGCTGGTTAGTTCATTGTTTTTGTATAATTTATACCGCATCGAACAAAGCCGGCCTGACATTTCGGAGTCTGTACTACCTTCCCATGTTTCCACTTCCACTTGACGTTTGCTGGCAGTTGTCAGCTTATTGTTTATTTTGATTCCGGGTGATCTTGTGCGCCATGGACAAATAAAACATGCTTGGTTCCTAATGTTTGCTCGGGCGTATGGAAAAGTTTGTATAATATTACTTGTGAGTTTGTACACGGCGTGACGGAATCGTGCTCGATCCGTGCGTGAAGTTAATGCGGCTAAATGTTTAACAGACATATGCTGCGCTGGGGTTACCAGTGGTTTTGAGGATGTAACTGGTTGACCATCAATGTTCCTCTCGAGCTACTCTTGTGCTAACAAGCGCGTATTGATCCATGACACACTTCTACTCGTTCTTTCGGCCGTCACTGAAGTTTGTTTGTGCAGTCGGATAAGAATAGTTCCTATTGCTCGGCAACATCTAAAGTTTACCTTGGTGGTTGAACCATGTTAGCCGATATTCATCTGCGACTGTTGCCCGATTGTGTAAGCATGGAGTGTCCATTGCAAACTCACGACAAATTATTTGTTGGGTTGTAGCTCCGAGTATCACGCTGGTATTTGAGAAACCGACTTGATACGATGTGGAGGACTCGATCCAACAGTGTTTTCCTTATTTACGTAAGCGTGATGTTTCGATTTCCATTCGTTCAACCGAGAGGTAGTCGTGCATTCCCTTAGTCTCCCTATATGAGTACTACTTCCTGCCTTGTATTCAATATTTATTTGAAATGTTGTAATTTAAAGTACAGAGTTTTCCAATGCAAGGTGTTATTTTGATATTAAAAGAAAATTGCCATTTTTAAATATAAATTTCATTATAAAGAAAAAGGTATGCCCTTAATAGTAAAAAATTAAATCAGGCAAATTACCACCACAACCACGCTTACAGGACCATATCCTTTTTATGAAATTTTCCATAACCAAATCGCAAAGTGGCTGCCCTATGTCCTCGATAGAATCACAAGTTCCATCATTGAGGCCTTAAGTCGACGCTGAGCACTAATTGTAGACCTTCTCTTTCACGTGGCCCCAAAGGAAGAAGTCGCAAGGTGCTGAATCACAAGATTTCGGTGGCCAATTGTGATCACCTCTTCGAGAGATAACATGGTCCGGAAACTTTTCCCGTAAAAGATCAATGGTTTCGTTGCTTTTGTGGCACGTAGCGCCGTCTTGTTGTAAGTAAACGTTATCCAGATCAATACCATCCAATTCCGGCCATAAAAAATCATTAATCATCTCTCGATAGCGCAATCCATTCACCGTTACTGTTGCTCCAGCCTCATTTTCGAAAAAGTAAGGTCCAATGACTCCGCCGGACCATAAACCGCAGCAAACAGTCACGTTGAGGATAGAGAGGCTTTTCAACAACAACTCTTGGGTTTTCCGAGCCCCAGATACGACAATTTTGCTTGTTGACGAAGCCACCGAGGTGGAAATGGGCCTCATCACTCAAGATGATTTTTCGATGGAATTCTGGATCAGTTTCATACATTTCAAGGACCCAATCAGTTGATGATCGATCGGCTTGAGTTCTTGTGTTAACTGAACTTTATAAGCCTTAAGACCCAAATCTTTATGCAAAATACGGTGAAATGAAGTTTGTGGAATGCCTAATTCTAAAGAACGACGAGAAATGGATAAACCTTGGTTTTCTTCAACACTTTCGGCGACAGCAGCAATATTCTCGGCTGTTCTTGAGTGACGTGCACGGGTTTTATTCTTGATATCACTAAGTTGTCCCATCAGCTCGAATTTTTCCACCAATTTCTGTATTGCGGTCCGACAAGGTGCTTTACGTCGACCCAAAAATTTTCGAGTTTTACGAACCGTCTATGCCAAATTTTCACTATAGTGAATTTTAATAATTTCAATGCGTTGTTGAAGCGTGCATCGTTCCATTTTTATTAATGGCATAGTTTCAACTTGTCAAATGTTAAAAAATGACAGCTTCAAAAGTGACATCTACCGAAATAGCTGGCTATTCAAAATAACACCTCTCCACCAACGTACCGATCTGCAATGAAAAAAAGCATTGTAGAAGTAAATGTAATCTTCTCGGAAATACAAAATTATATACTAAATTTGACCAATTCCTTTGATCCGCTGCACTTAGATGATTTCAACTAGCTTTGAAAATGAGTACCTTCATCGTTAATATATGTAGTATGGATTAATATGGAATATACTACAACATGTATGTTTTTCGTATGAATGCGTATAAGGAAGTCAAAAAATGTGTGTATTATCATTTAATTTTTGTGTATTGATAAAAACTACTGTTTTAGGTCTTAAATAAAATTTATCCATGAATCTGCATTTAATTATATGTTATATTTTATTTCTCTCTATAAAAGTTTTGCAAGTTTGATGGGAAAATCTGATTGAAATCCGAAACAACTAAAGTTAGCGGGAGAGTGCTCCTTCCAGAAAAGTATTGAATACTAATTCGAAATTCTAACAACGTCTTCTTAATATCGAAACTTTGCTCATACATACATATATTCGTTGAATTGAGCTTGAAAAAGTAATATATGGTTATTGTGTGTGACCTCAATATTGGAGTAGTCATGATAACATATCAAAGTTAGAAAGTATTTCTAAAATCTTCATCGAAATCCTTACACATCTGTAAAGTTTGGGTCCTTTGCGAACGTATATTTAAATGGTATGACGTCGTTACTTACCTGTTTATGGCTTGATTTTCATGAAACTTTCAGAAAACATACGTTTTAGAAAATTTAAATACAATTTTTCGGCAAATTTAAGGATCACCTTTCGATTTAATAGTCGCTGGGCTCATTTGTCATACCCCAGCAACATAGATTTGTAATGAATCATGCGACGCCGCTGGCGACCACTACTAACACACCTTGCTGCTAGGTGGCTTGTCATTTCACGTGGTTGTGACGAGCGCACATCCCACATCAATTTTGTCGTGGGATGTCAAGAGATATTGACAGCCACATGGCAGTGAAGTGTGCACGTAGTGGCCGCCACCCAAGAAGAGTCGGGTTGTACGTGTTCGGAAGAATCAGTTTACGAACCAACCGAAAAGGATCATTTGCTGGATGAAAGAGCAGCCCGTGAAAATTCACCATCTGATATACATCATGGGGTTAGCGATTCAGTTCTTTTCAAAGTGCCATTAGAGGATCGATTGGCAGTTGGTTCATCAACGATCATCAAACGACGAAGGCTAGCAGGTTAGTGTTAAAATACTAAATATCCAAAGTGCAAGTGCGGTGTTCACGATGTCGTAGGGTAAAAAGAGGAATACGTATGAAGAGTTGGACGAAACGGAGATTGGTTATACATGTGGAGATCATAATTTACTCCGAGGTGCTCACCCGCCCTTAGAGTTTCGAATCCAACCGAAAAACAATGAATTGGATAACTCTGGTGCTTACGTAACCGAAGATTGCGGGGTAACTACTGAAGATGCTACTATCATGAAAGCGCATGAAACACTCAGATACAAAACGCCTTTAGAGAATTATAAATGTACACTTTCAAATGCTAATTGCTATAAATGTGACATCTGCAGTGAATTGGTCCCTGGATTGCATAGCTTAAAAGCCCATGCAGTCTCGCATAATAATTCGGATATTTATAAATGTCCCATTTGTAGTGAAGTATACACTAATCGAATAGTTTTTAGGAAACATATGAAATGGGATTTGAATCCTAATGTATATAAATGTGATAGATGTGATCAACGCTATGCGTCAGCGCAAAATTTGAAGGAGCATTAATTTTCCCATTCTAATTCAAACGCGTGTGACATATGCGGTTAAACATTTGGAACAATACGATTGCTAAAGACTCATATCGAATTACATAAGAATCCCGAGCTCTTTAAGTGTGATATTTGTGAGAAAACGTTTACCAAGGAAATTGGTTTGAAGGAACATCAATGTTCACATTCTGTTTTAAACAAATGTGGTGAGTGTGGTAAATCATTTGCTAGCTTACGGCACTTAAACGCCCATATCGCGTTGCACAAAAATCCCAACCTCTATAAGTGCCATAGTTGTAAGAAAACGTTCAAAAACGAAATTAGTTTGAATGAACATCAATTTTCACATTCTGATTTAAACGATTGTAATAAATGTGGAAAATCATTACAGATTCTTGAAGGGTCGTTCAACTGCTACGAACGTGGCTGAGTTCGAAGATTATATTGCAAGAGCTTTAGATAAACAGCTTCAAGTAGATGCAATATGCACGGACTTCTCCAAAGCTTTTGACTCCGTGCAACATGTTCTCCTCTGTCAGAAGATAGCTTTGCTCAGCATATCCGGTCTCTACATTCTTGGATTTCATCGTATCCATCCTCCCGTTCATGTCGTGTTAATCTCTATGGCACACTCTCCTTTCCACTCAATCCTACGTCTGGTGTCCCCCGAGGGTCAATCCTTGGACCTCTTCTTTTCGTACTGTTTATCAATGATCTTCCCTCTGGTATTTCCTTTTCTTGTCTCCTGTATGCTGATGATTTCAAGGTATTCTGGATAATTAGATCCCTTGAAGATTGTCAGCAACTCAAAATTGATCTTTTTAATCTCTACAACTGGTGCAATGTAAACTCCCTTCGCATCAATATTTCCAAATGTTTTAAAATGACTTTTACTTTGAAAATTGTTCCTTTAACTTTCAATTATACCCTATGTGATGTTGTTCTCTCCTCTGCAGAGTCATGTAATGATCTTGGTGTAATATTTGACCCCAAGCTTAAATTCGATGTCCTCATTTTTAACATAATTACCAAGGCATCAAAAGTTTCGGGTTTTATTATGCGGCATTCGCACAAGTTTGCAAATGTTGCGACCGCTGTTCGCTTGTTCACATGTCTTGTCCGCCCGCTTCTTGAGTACTGCTTAGTAGTATGGTCTCCTAGACATTTATATATTGTGAACTCACCGAAGTCGCAAAAAGCGTAGATAACTACGTCGAGGTAGATAGTACTTGTTTGGAGAACAAGAGAAACCTGAAAAGAAAGGCGGACTTGGGGTAACCTCGTCATTACCCGACGAAGTTCATGGCCCACAAATGAAAGAGGGGCAAACGGGTGATGGTGGAGCCCCTTCGCACCCACCCAACCGGAATAAATCCATATTTATTTTGTTGCAGTGGCCAGGTATTCCTCTTCTGAGTGGAAAACTCATACAACTTGAATCGCATGAACTTTCCCATCAGAAGGGGAGTACCCCGGTGACCAATTTATGCCATGGAATTATACAATTTGATTGCATAACTCTTTGCCATAAAGAGGCACTCTGCTTGGGCCACTCAACCCGCGACGTCACCTGAAACGAGAAGGATTAATTTGTACCCGGCGGCTGGCTCATGGTTTTAGGGGCAGCCTGCCACCGTACCAAGTCATATACCCGGTCAGAGCCGGAAGAAAGGAAAGACCGAAGGGTATGATATTATTTCATGGTTTTAATTTCTCGTAATTATTTTCAATAAGAACATAGTGAATTTGGAAATTAAAATTTGACAAAACAATAAGCATTCCAGTATGAATAAAATAAAGTATAACAGGTGAACTTCAGCACCACTAGCAACATAGTTCCATGTATGTTTGGTTAGTTTTAAACATATTCATCTGTTTTAATATATAAGTATGTACTCGTATGTTCTATTATCACTCTATCAGCCTTAACTAACTAATTTTTCTTCTTTGTATGAATTTGCCTTTAAAAAAATTTGATAACTAAGTTTGATGTTCTTCACATTATTTTTCATTTCTTATTTTAAATATTTATTTAAACATTATCATTATTAAATATTATTTACTCCTAGTCGTAAATAATTATTGTAACTAGTAAGAAATTCTTTTAAATATTTATTAAAAATTAATAAATAACTAGTTCCTTTTTTTTTTGATGTGTATGACTTCTTAAAATTTAAACGCTATTTGTTAACAATTTCGTATTTTTTTTTATCATTTGCAGTTTTTAATCGATGTCCTCACGAGCGGCTTTTTGGGGATTTAAACAAAAGTTCTATTTTTTTTGCGCAATCGAATTGGAATATTTTTAAAAATGAAAAAAAAGACAAGCAAAAAATATATGTATTAATAACACCATAATAGGGTACTCACCTGCATGGTCCTCCGAGCGCTCGACGACGATGCAGATGGTCCGGAAATTTCAATTCTGTAACAAAGCTATTACTTCCTATTAACAAGTCTCGATCAATTTTATGGTTGCTTCGCTTGTTGATAACAATTGAAAAGCTTCCAGCACTAGCAACAAAGTATTCGTCGATTAAAGAACTGCAAGCAAAAACTACGTCCACAACGTTAGCGGGCATACGATTGGTACTGTATAAACCTGAGTACGTATCTAGTGGCAGGAGAATTTTCCTGATAAATCCTTTCGGTCCAACTGGCACTGTCACGAAATGCTTTCTAAAAGTCTCGACGGCGACTGCGAAACGACACACAAATTTGTTTTACGTGTTGGCTGCCAATTAGATGTGACCTCCGAACTGTTCTTTAAATTTTTGTAACTAAGACGACGACGAAAAGCACATCTTTCCATCGACGAGAAATTTTCCTCTTCTTTCCAACTGGCACTGTCACGAAATGCTTTCTAAAAGTCTCGACGGCGACTGCGAAACGACACACAAATTTATTTTACGTGTTGGCTGCCAATTAGATGTGACCTCCGAACTGTTCTTTAAATTTTGTAATTAAGACGACGACGAAAAGCACATCTTTCCATCGACGAGAAATTTTTCCTCTTCTTTCTTCTTCTCCTACTTGATGTGGGTTTTGTCTAACGTTCCTGTTTGGGTGTTGCAGTAGATGTCAGCGTTAGTGTAATTTAAATTATCAAAATCAATACCTGAACTATAGCCAGCACTGCACTAATTCCCACACGTGTGTCTCTTCTCCAGTCTCCTTCACTCAAAATGTCAACTGCCCTGTCCAAGGTATTTCATCGTACCAGATCAATCTCAAACCGGTTCGATTGCAAATTGTTCTAGGTCAATCGGAAATTGTTCCACTTCAATCTGCAATCGTACCGGTTCGATCGTTTCGATTGATCTGGGACATTTTGAGGTTTTCTTTAACCCTTTAACTGCTCGATTATTACAGTAGCTTATGAGTCTTATGAGCGTCGTCTATCCATATTTCGTCTCCCTTCTCTGTCGCCCCGTAGAACATTCTTAGATCAATTTTTCCTTCATAAGTTGCACCACCAACAAATTGCTTCCACTCTAAGCAAAGACTTGCAATACAGACTGTATGCACGTCCTAGTCGGTCTAATAACATTCGGACGGATTTATATTTTCATTCAATTATGTCGCGAATCATCAGAATGCATAACAGCCTCGAGCTTGGCTCTCTATCCACGTCCTACTTTGTTTTTAAAATTAAATTAAAGATGGTACTTTTTGCGAATAGTGATTAATGTTTCCTTATTACTCAATTTTTCAGATTTTGATCTAGACTCTAACTTCTTTTCTTACATGTTTCAATTAACTTTTTTCTGCTTGGTTTTGTTGTGTTAATCTGTCTAACTCTAAACTATATTTAATTGTCTAAGTATATTTTGTAATTGGATTTCTGTCTGTCAAATGAATTAAAATCAATAAATAAATAAATATAGATGAAAAAGTTAAAATTCGTAAAATATACTATTATTGAAAAATTTGATGGATTTTAGATTTCTGAGGCATTTATTGCCCCAGTACTCATAAAGATCTATTTTTGTGATTTTTTTTAGATTTTCCTGTTCAAAGATATTCAATCGGGACGGGAGGACAAACATTTTTCGTACGTTTCCCCTCACCCTGCACACTTCCTTGCAAATGCTTCTGGCTTAAGACATGTTTTGAAAAGCTCTCATCAAGACCTTTCATATGATACCCGTATTGGCTACCTTTGATGAAAAAAAATTTTCAAGGATCATGCCCCTTAAACACGTTAGAAAATTTTTTTGTACTGCTTCTTTTGAGAGGATACTTCTTTTGATCTACGCACAAAATTTCATATCTCTAGCTTATGTAGTTTGCGAAAAAAATTTTCTGAGACGCACGGACAGACAGGTCGCGATTTTAGTAGGGTATTGTCAAAAATTTTTACAATGCTCTAAAAATAACCCATAAATCAGGAGAATAATAGATGCTAAAATATCATCTTTACAAGGAATTTAATAAATAGTAGAAATAAACACAGGCGCACCTTAATATTTTTTTTTTCGTACCACATGAGCAGTCTCAAATCATGCCTTCAATATCAAAAATTAGAGATCCTACGGATTTTGCCTCAAATTTCAACAGCCTGGAGAATGAAGATCGAAAATTTCAATTCCGTGCATCATTTTTGCCTCAAAAATATTAACAACTTTCACGAGCTCATCAAACAGTATAAAAGAGTCAATCCAATAGCATTTAGCATACAATGCTCAATGTTAACCTTTCATCTATTGACATTTAATTTTAAATATCCTCAACTATTAATAAAATTAGTTCAATAGTTGAACAAAACATTTTCCTCACTTTTTCTATTTTTCAACTCAATGAAGAGGAAGGAGGAAATTTTTCAAAGACACAATCCATCTTACAAAGCCTTCTTGCAAATATCTTACACTTAAATATTTCTTTCACTAAATGTGATCTCGAAATAATGATAGTGTTCAAATCAACAGTTATTAAATTCATATCTCGAACAACTCCGACTTATACAATATTTCATTTTGGAGAGGTGATGCTGAAATTTCATTGGCTGGTCAATTTATTTCTAAGATGTTTATCATCTTATCTTTGAATCGCGACTAAGCAACGAGGCCTGCAAGTTCACTCCATGTTGCGCAACTTGAGTTGTCTATTGAAGTGGAAACGTTATAGATCACTCCAATGAATGTTGCCCATAAGTGTGTTTTACGAGAGGTTGCTCGGTTGGAAGTTCCAAGAAGAGGAGGTGCCCAAAGAAGACTCCAATAAGTTGCCATTGTTTGGTATTTTTGATCTCCTTAACAATTTGTTGGATTTATTGCAGAGGAAGGTGGTTCCCTACAGTTCTTCGACAGCATTGGGTAGATCATGATGAAGTGAATTTTTTACCAATTGTTTTGTGATTATACTCGTATAGTGAAGGTGAATGTTTTGTGAGGAGTGATTATGGTAGGATAATTGAAATGAAGTTATTTTCTAATTCAATAACAACATATAAATTCTTATTCGAAAACAATTTAATTAAGCTTTGGAATGAATTGCTTAGTGATAAAAGTACTCATTTATCACTTATACCTTTGATTCCTATATAATCAGAAATAAAGTAAACTAAAATTAGCAAAACGCTTGTAAAGTACATCATCCGGATCATTTCATACTTGGATAGTAAATTTATTCTTAACGGTTTTGTAACGAGGTAGCTAGATAGCTATGTTAGAACCATCAGAAATGAGTGTTTTTAAGGGTACCATAACATGGTTTCTAGTATGGCAAAGAAAGGGCTTTTTTGATACGCGGCATTAGAAATAGGGACGTGAGATCAGTTTTCTGTCAACCCTCTTATCTTACCTGTCCTCATTGTTCACAAAATCTTGTCTATGTTGTATACGAATGTTTGTAATAGTTCTCATAACATCGCTAGCTGTTGTGCAGGCAAGTTTGAAAAGACGTAGAGGACTCAATTGCATAAATTATAATGCAAATTTAATGAAGAATTTCCAGTTCAAAATTCACGTATTGTGTAGGCATGTATATATACTGTCACGTTTCCGAATCTATCTGCGAGCTACTGTTGCAATTCAACCGCTAACTGCACCTTGAACATCAACACAAGCCATTGACGTCAGAACGAATATACGAGAACCAGCCAGCTAAAGGGAGAACACTCACCAATATACTGGAAAGGTGACGCCAACTGGACTCTATATATAGGCGATTGAACGAATGGACGACATTCATTGGGAGTGCGAATTTTAAGCGCGAGTAGGAAGCGATACGAAAAGCGATAGTGTAGTAGTGGATATTAAGGAGAAATTAAAGGCAGCTCGAAGATAAAGTTGTGTTACTAGTGAAAATTGTTAAGTGCAATAATTTATTTGATTTAATAAACTCTTTTAACTCGATTTTAAAGACAGTGAGTTTTCATTTTCTCAAGACATTGAAATATCGGCCGTGAACCATAAACACGTGACAATACAGCAAATTCATACAGTATCCACACTTTGATTTACCTTTCACTGCTAAATATGTTTGGTGGGGCTTCGTATATAGTTTACATTAACGAAGTGCGAAGGAAATTGACGATGCACATATGAACTTACCCGTATGACTTATCTACCTGTTATTGAGCAACCTGAAACAATTTCCTGAAAGGCATAATAGCAACGCAGCAAAGTTTCATCATTTGCGCACAAAGGTACCTACCTACTGCAGTCAGCACATCAATAATACGCTCTGCCAGCAATCGTCACCGTCGCGCGAGACCCAATCAGCCTGGTCTAATGTTCAATATGAAATGATTGCATGCTCTGCCCGAAAATTTGCCTAACCAAAAAATGAACACAAAGCCATATAAATAAATGGACGAGCAATGAGAATCTGTGTACTCATCCATGTGAGAAGCAAATTTGCCACATAAATAAGTTATAAATAACTTACGCTCTCGAAACTATATGATTCCCTCTGCATCTCCTTCCCCTTTGATTTCATACAGGTTTTTCTTTCCTCTCTCCAGAAGAATCACTGACACCCGGGCACCCCGACAAAATTTCATTTCACGTGCACACGATCGTGCTTTCGTTATCATTCGTAAAACAGTACAATACAACAAACGACTCTCACGGAAAACTCGAACGTGAACGCAAAAGAAAAAGAAAGAGGCGCGAAAACGGCGAGAAAACTCATGTGTCAAAGCGGATGGTAAATTCGTAAAGTTTTAATGAAAACAGTGAACTATTGGAGGAATTATGGAATTTCGGAGGGAATAGGATTTTTTTTGTGGAATGATGGAAAAAGAAAAACGAGTTAAAGTGCCTGGATAAGGCGCGTAGGGTGAGAACGAGTAGGAAAACAAGTGGAATGATAGGAATGAACGGAAGGAGTTGAATTTGAATTGGAGTATTTAAAAAAAACAAAACAAGAAACGATTATTATTAAGGCTTTTCAAAGTGTTATTATTATTTTCCCTTACAATGTAATTATTTTGCTTTTTAAGGGTTACAGTTTTTTACTTTCTTTTTTTCCGCTATCGTATTCCAAGTTCTTTCTTGAAATCTGTGAGTATGGGGGAAAAAACGAGTATAGGGAGCTTTCCGCCACTAAATCAAGCTTCACGCAGAAAGCAAGGAAAAACTTGCAGCATTTCTGTGAGAAGTTTGGAGGGGACATAAAGGGGGAATTTATGCTGCACCTGCTTGCTAGTTGTAAGATGCAACTGCAAGTGCCGTAAGGTTTCCAGTGGCAGGGAGGGAAGGAGTGCCATGGACGATGGTGATGAGGAGGAAGCTATCGTAAAGCCAGAAGCCAGATGGAGGCCAATGAGGTCTCCAATCGAAGACCCTTGAAGTGAGCGAGCAAGATTTTCCCCAGCTCAAAAAGGTAGTGACAATAACTTCCGCCGGTTTCTCGGGAATCATACCCAAGCTGGGTGGAAGGTCAGGCCTTGATGGTAATAAAGGGAAATCGAAGTCCCAGCAGCCAGCGTGGCTGCTACCAAAAAAGAGAAGGTGCCTCCTATAGTGTGCTATAAGGCTTGGCCTGAAGGCTTTTAGGGGTAGCGTCAAAAGGGCATGTGCACGAAAAAAGGAGGCAGATGTCAACGTGACAATGAACAGCTCCTCACGAGCTTCGCTTCACCCCAAAACGGCTGAGGATCATACCACCCTTTTTAATTTTCTGAAGTGTACGAAAGTGGCTTGCTACACCAGCATTCTTCCAACAGAGAGAAAACTAACTCTCCTTCTCAAAGACGTGCACAGCTCATACGACGAAAACAATGTCGTGGCTGAGCTAAAGGAACATCCTGAAGAAGATATCCTATCGGCAAAAAGGTTCTCCACTATAACCTCAAAGAGAGAAAAAAGGACGCTTTTATCTTTCTTAGTCCTTTTCAAACTTGACTTTGAAATGAAAAAAGCGATGGACATAATGTTCCTATTGAATCAGAAGATAAAGTGAGAACGTCTGCAGAAAAATTGCATTTCCCAGTGCTTCGATTGCCAAAGATTTGGCCACGTTACTTCTAACTGTGAACTTGAAGTTAGATGCCTAAAATGCGACAAGCAACATAAATCCATTGAATGTCCAATCTTGAAGGACGAGATCTTCGGTGTCAACTGCAATGCTAAGGGACACCCTTCGAGTTTCAGAGGTTGTCCTAAAGCAAAAGAAGTTGAAGAGAGGAGAAAGAATCTCCAAAAGAAAAAAGGGGAAAAGAGGAATTTTATCACCGCCTCTATAAAAAATATTGTACGTGAAGGGGTCTCGTGCTCTAGTCTTATGCAAGGAGCAAAGAAGAAGCTTGCACCTTAGCCTATACGGCAACGCGAACAGTGATCCCAGCAGTCACAAAATGACCAAAATACGGGTTTGAGTACTGGTAGCCAATCTTTCGGATGTGACTCGTTCATACTCATTTGAAAAGTGGACTCTTTCATCGCCCACTATAGAAAACTCACTAACCCTTGTGAGAAATAGCTGCGTATTTAGTATTCGCGTTCAAAGCATGTTGTCGAGATGAGTTTCATTAAACTCTCCATCCTCAACATATGTTCACTGGCTCCACGCTATAAAAGTAATTGTGTTCAAAAATACTTGAACGCCCATAGACCTGAATTCTAGTTTATATCGGAAACAAAGCACAAATACAATGATGATCCAGAAGTATCACCCCACGTACTCGAGGAAAGATCACCCCACGTATTCGAGGAAATTCCCGCAGGGGGAACGCCGGTCGACAAGAGCACTCTTGGAGGCTAGCATTCTTTGGGGAGCGCCGCCCCCACGGACTCGAGGATATGGGGAGTGCCATGAGGCTTCCTAAATGGATTTGGACTACGCTTTGGACAACGAGCTGGAATTCATGCGTTAGGCTGGCGGATATGATGGCTTGGACCTAACTGATTTGCACGGTAGCTCCAAGGTGACACTCGTGTGTGAACGGCTCCAATTCAACTCTCATACCGTCTCCGTCCCGGTACAACCTTGGCAGGTCTCAGGGTGCGTTCAAAGTTCACACCATTGGGTTGGTGGTGTAGGTTTGGTTGAGGCGGACTCCCAACTAGCGCTGGTCTGGCTCTGAGCACTTGTCCCCATAAGGGCTTGTGCCAACCCTCGCATGGCCTCCCTGCTCTGCAAAGATAACTATGAGACCAAAAAGGCGACTGCACGCACGAGCGGGGATAGTGGCTCCAGGGGGGGGGGGGGGCAATCAAACTGGAGCAGCCAAAGACCATAAAACAAGATAAAAAAAACTCAAAAAAGAAAGCAACAATAACAACAAGGATTACACAACTAGCGGCTGCAGCCAAGATGTTAACAGAACATTGGGAGTGGTACTAACGATGACAAAAACGACGATTAATTTCATGATGGTGAAGAGGGACGAAAAAACTGAGATTAATAGACAGTCATGTCCAGACTGAGATTCCTGCGGCATTCGAGTGCAGCACAAAATGATGCAAATGCCAGAGCGTCCTAAAAAGGATAAGCGGAAAACTATGCAGGACGCGTCAGATATTCGAGCGGTCAAGGAAAATATAAAGAACATCGAGGATTCGATGGTCACTGCTGTGATCGATGCCAAAGTGACTGAAGCAAATCTCGATATAACAACGAACCATCCTGAAGTCCACGAGGAAATTACGGCAGGAAAGGACAGGATTGACCAGTTATATAAAACAACGTTGTGTGATTTTATAGCCAACGTCGAAAATTTGGTGGAAGTACAGCGTTCAGAAACGGAAGCCGATAATCTCTCCAAAGAACGATGGTCGCAAATTACAATTGCCGCCCAGTGACATGAAGAAGAAAGGCTATTCCGAAAAGCGGGGGAGGTTGTACAAAGAACAAAATCTGCATGTCACTCGTCAAAAATCAACAAAGCAGTAACGATTGGGGTCCTTAAACTAGAAAAGCTCCTAGACCACATAGGGCATTATCGGAAGAGCTGGTTAAAGGCCGAAGGGGACCAGAAGGCCGAGGAAGAGCAGAACGCTAAAGAAGCGCTGGGGGTGAGATCTAAAGTGCACGTGCAGATAGCTCCGGTATCAAAAAACAATAAAAGGATGGCGTCTAGCCCAATCAAAGGAGATTAGGATAGAAGAAAGGAGCGAGGGGCACTTAATGGGTGCGGAACGGCAGATCAGGGGATCCAAGTAGTGGCAACAAAAGGAATAAAGAAAGCCGCAAATAAACTCCTTCAAAAAGTGCCAGAAAACAAAGTTTGCACAGACACCCAACAATGTCTGATGCGAAACAGAAGAGAAAGAAGCCTTGACTAAGACCCCCGTAGCAGGCACTGCTGGCAAAACCCCAAGGTGGTCGATCATATGTGGAGGCAAAATGTAAGGCCTGAAGACACCAACTCTGCGATTAAAGCAGTACAACCAACATGGTCGAGCCACATACTGGTCGAATACGGAGCAGAGACTGACAATAGGGAAGAACTCTGCAACGCAGTAAAGAAAGTCCTCGGCAAAAGCGCAACTATTGCTTCGCTTAAGCTGATGGCAATGATCGAAATAAGAGATATTGACTGCGTCGAGGATCTGTCCGAGTTGGGAGAGGCCATCAAAAGGCAGTTCCCTAGCGTGGGAAGCATCAAAGCGAGACTGACACCAGAATACCATAGGGGGTAACGCATGGCCATAATAGACTTGGCCAAAAAGGACGCCGAACAATTTCTGAACGAGGGCAAAGACAGAATAGGATGGGTTGTCTGCAGGATACGGCAAAGAGCAGTGCCTCTTCAATGTTTCAAATGCCTTGGCTATGGTGACGACACACAAGTATACAAAGGCCCCGATAGGAGTTTCCTATGTTATTAATGTGGTGATATGGGACATAAAAGAAAAGAGTGTACGAAGGAGGCACACTGTATTCTTTGCAAGGATTTTGATCCAAGACCTGATTTTGGACACGTCTTGGGATCAGGGAAATGCCGAGTTTTCCAGAGAGCCCAAGCCAAGGCAAAATCAGAACTTATAAAGCCAAACCTGCCTTCACTTCAGTTCAACCACCATAAATCTACTTGAACAGTTTGCAGAGGACTTGGAAGCCGCTTTTATGCTGCTGTGTGAGCAACACCATGATAAAAGTTCGGCATCATGGTACCATGATTAAACTGGTACTGCCGCCATCTAGGTTCAAAATAGGGATTCCCAGGCGGAGCCTTATGGACGGGGGGATAGTTTTGTGTGGGTTCGGTGCTCAAGGACCACTTTGTTTAGTGTGTACCTTACGCCGAACGAATTGATATCATCTTTCCAGCCAAGCTGAATGCTTTGGAGGGCGCTGACTCGAGCGCAGATGGGAACTTGCTCATTGGAGGGACTTCAACGCTGCCTGAAACAGATCCGCGAGAGAAAGAATCCTAGAAATGGCGGCCAGGACGGTGCTCGTTGTATTAAACACCAAAAATACGCCGACTTTCAACTATATTGGCTGTGAAGGAACCATATTGGACGTGAAATACGCCTCGGAGTCCTTAGTACGAAGGATACACAATTGGAGAGTAATAGAGGACTACTCAGCCAGTGATCATCAGTGCTTGAGAGCAGTGATGTTGTCTCCCGACGTCCGTGCTCTCGGCTTTCTACAACTGGATGGAACCTCGGAAGGATGGACGTCAAGAGGTTCGTCGAGGTGCTCACAGCAGGCACCTCAGTCTAAGGAGACTCGCAGGGGATGGAACTACCGGCAGCTCAAGACGTTGTGAACACAACTATGAGCATAATCATGACTACATGCAACACTTCTATGCCCCATTGAAAACCCCGACACGGCAAGCCCCCAGTGTACTGGTGGTCAACTGAAATCGCTCAAAAGCGAAGGGGGTGTCACAACCTTCGACGTGAGGTTCAACGGGAACGCAACCGTGACGAGGCATGCAACCGGGTAGCAACATACAAGCAGCATTCCAAAATAAACGAAGACTTTGGCATAACAATTTTTTTGGTGGCGCCATCCACAAATGAGATCGTGCGTTGGATGATTACATCCCTTTCTGACTTCCAGTGAAAGCTTGGTGACATTCGGTTCTGTGGAAGCGAAGTTATTGCATCTAAAGTGACAGTATGTTTGCGTCATTGGTACAAAAATGAGTTTCGAACAAAGAGCTGATACCAAATTTTGTTTTAAAATCGGTAAAACGCTTAATGAAACATTTGAGTTTATGAAAAAAGTTTATGGCAATGATTGTCTACCTCGTGCCGGAGTTCATGAGTGGTTTACACGTTTCAGAGATGTCTTGAGAACATAAATGACGACAAACATACGGGCCGCCCAAAATCAGTGATGACCAAAAATTCCATCGAAATTTTGCATGAATTTATCAAAAATGAGCCAAAATCATCATGGGAATTCATGAAATTGGAGTTGAATATCTCCGAAACATCGATTTATTGCATTTCAACTGATCATTTGGGCTTGTTCTGTCCACATTTCATTCCGTCCAAGTTAATTGGTGACCAAAACTTGCTCAGAATTCAACATTCGAAAGATATGATGTCAGACATGATAAAGAGGCGAGAAAAGACAAGAACTTCCTTTCCAACATTGTAACTGGTGATGAAACGTGGTGTTACCAATATAAAGTTGAAACCAAGCGCCGAAGTGCCGAATGGAAGGCCCCAGATGAGCCAACGCCCAAAAAATCGCGTTTGGAGAAGTCAAAAATCAAGTTGATGCTCATTTTTTTTTTACGATTCCAAGGGAACTGTGCACAAGGAGTTCATGCCAACGGGCCAAACCGCCAATGCAATTTTCTATGTTAGCATTTTGAAGCATTTGTTGCATCGCATTTGTCAGAATCGGCCTGAATACCGCGAAGGAGGAAGCTGGCGCTTATTGCATGGTAATGCACCATCTCATCGATCCACTCTTGTGACTGATTTTTTGACTAGAAATCGCATTTTAACCATCAATCACTCACAATATTCACCTTATATGGCTCCGTGGACTTTAACGTATTCGGCAAATTGGATTTGGCCATTAAAGGAAAACCGTTTGCGACCGTGGAGAGCATCCAAAAGGCTTGTACCGACATCCTGAAGAACACTCCAGTCAATGACCCAAAACGCTCTTTCGAAATGCTTTTAGATCGCGCAAAACAGGTATCGAGACCGGATGAGACTATTTTGAATAAATAAACTCGAATTTATCAGAACAAAGCTCCTGTCGTTTCAATTTTAACCCAGTCTATTTTGTTTTGGAACGCACGTTGTATAAGTCAGCAAGGCTCGCTGCTGGCAAGATCTAGAGGACAATGTGAACAAGGGTCCGTGCGGCCTTGGTTCCAAGCTAGTCATGCGGAAGCTTGGTGCCCTATATATGATGCCAAAAAGATGGAAGAGATGGTGTGGGCACCCTTCGCCACCCGACCCGTCCATGTTGACGCTATCCATGGTAAAATAGCAGTCGAGTGTCCACTTTGCACACAGCCGGAACTGGAAGAGTCCTTTCTCTGAAAGCGAGGAAGGTTCCAGGTCCAGATGGTGTTCCAGCTGAGGTGCTGCAACTTATCTATCACCATTAGGGTGTCCCAAAAAAATTAAAGTTATTTTTTTTTAACGCATACCCTCTTCATTTGTTTGAATGATCTTGAAACAATTGTAAACCAAATTTGGCTTAGGTAGGATCACGATATCCCGTGCCGACTTGCATCGGAACTTGTCAATACTTGCTAACTACGGCCGACGCGCTCGAACGATCGATGTGCTTGTTATAATTTGTCTTTCTTTTACAGTAAACCGTTACGTCATAACATGTCTATGTACAACCATTGTGTTGTCATTGACAAAGGGCGATGCCGACGTAGGAACATGTAAATTAGTAGCTTAAGCAATAAATGGCGATGCCGACACAGGAACATGTAAATTAGTATCTTAAGGAATAAAAGTAAGACTGAGTATTTTATTGTTCACGACATTTTTCTAGAATACATTACATGCCATAAATTTAGCACCCATTTGTTAGAAAATAAGCTATTTTAAAAGGACACGAGTAGAATTTAGAGCAATATGGTATTACTAATATTATGCAAATTAAAATTGTTTGTTAGCAAGTAAGGAACTAGTATGAAAGGACATGTGATCGTAAATTTTTGGCCAGTTGTTTTCACACATTGTTTTTGTTCGGTCAATATGTCAGTGAAATTACGCAGCTCCAAAAAGGATATATTTTTAATAGGTGACGAAAAACATCAAATAACGGGATCAAAACTTCCTTCTAATAGACAAGTTTTAGCAGCGTTATTTTACACCATTTGTCAAGTGAATTTAACTGTAAATGAAAGTGCAAATTTCAGTCTTCGCGAGTGTATTATATATTGGGAAAAGGCGCGTATACCTACGAAATCTTTTCCTAATTGTGTAAAGAAACTTGTGAATTTATATCAAGTTAGGAGGGATTTGCAAAAAAATGCACAAAAACCCAAGACGTATTTAAACAGCGTCGACAAGAGTTTGTCAGGAACTTAGACAATTTGTTTGATATTGCCCACGCCGATGCGCTTCATTTAATAAAAACAAATGAAGGTAAGTCTTTTTTACAACGACAACGGGAGCCAGGTCGACCAGGTCATTTAGGTGGAGTAGACAAAAAAGGGACCGATAAAGAGGAAAGGGCGCGCCATAGAATTATTGGGGAAGAGAAACGGCGATCTAAATATTTCGCAGAGTCAACTCCATCGACATCATCATATGATCCTATACAAATAGACTCTTCTGATTCAGACGAAGACATAATACCTCAGATCGAGTGTGCAACCCAAAAAAATGTAAGTTTCTATGCGGAAAGATTTCATCACTCCAAAATTAGTAGGGGCGCTAGACAGGTGCCAGTTAAGTATGAGAGATTCCGTGTATATTCTTGAAGCTGCTATTGAAGCACTTGGATACAATACTGATGAATTTCCGATAAGTAAGTCCTCAATACAAAGAATTTGCACCGAAAAACGCAAAGAGGGCGCGGAATCCATAAAAATTGATTTTCAAAACGAGATGCCAGAGGTTGTGGCAGTTCACTTTGATGGAAAATTATTGCCTAGTTTAAATGCTCAGAAATCAAAAGAAGAGCGTCTTCCGGTAGTTATTTCATATGGAAATAAAGAACAATTGATTGCTGTGCCAAAATTAGAAAACTCATCAGGAAGAGAACAGGCAGAGGCGGTTTGGAAAGCGCTTGTAGACTGGAATCTAGAAGATAAAGTACAAATTCTTTGATGTGATACTACAGCGTCAAACACAGGCCGCATTAATGGCGCTTGTGTACTTCTTGAACAAAAACTTGATAGAGAATTGCTAATTTTTGCCTGCCGCCATCATATTAAAAAGCGTATTCGAAGCAAAAATCAGTCAAGTGACAACAAGCCCGGATATTGCGCTTTTCAAAAATTTTCGAGATAACTGGAAGAGTGTCGGCCCGAATAAAATACAGTGCTATAAAGGTAAGCTAGATTTGCATCTGACTGTTTCCGAAATAGAAAACATGACCAAATTTTACCAATCTGAATTGACCAAAGATATAGTCCGAGATGACTATCGAGAACTAATTGAGCTCTCAGTGATATTTTAAGGCGGAGATAAAAATCGAAAATTTAAAATCTGACCTCCAGGTGCCATGCACCAAGCCAGGTGGATGTCGAGGGTGATTTATGCACTGAAAATTGCACTTTTTAGCGCTCAACTGAAAATGACGAACAAAGATAAGGCGGCGCTGTTTGATGTTTGCTTGTTCATCGTGACATCCTACGTTAAGCTGTGGCTCCAATGTATTTTGGCTGTAAAAGCACCTTATCAGGATTTGTGCTTTTTGAAGGCGATGAAGGCTTACGAAAAAATCGATACAAACGTCTCGAAAGCAGCTTTACAGATATTAAGCCAGCATCTATGGTATTTAATCGATGAAATAGCTGCCTTATCATTATTTGACGACGATGTGGACCAAGAAATTAAAATAAGAATGGTTGAAAATTTAACCAAAGAGAATCCATCAACCCATGATAAACGCTACATCCCATCCAAAGAAGAACTCTGTGGTTCATTGTATGGTAAATTTCATTAGTAAATATAGTATTGTTTCTTTTATATTCCATTTTTTTTAAATTACAAATTCTTTTCATTTTTTAGTTTAGACAAAAACATCTACGACTTTGTATCAGTCAAAAGTAAAGCGTTGTTCACCTGGCTTCAAATTGATGACAGGTTTCTGAACGAAGAACCGTCTTTATGGCCAAATAATGCTTCGTTTTAAGATGCCAAGAAGAAGGTTTCTTTGCTGAGGGCAGTAAACGATACAGCTGAAAGAGCGGTCAAGATGATGCAAGAATTTCATGTTTTAGTTACAGTTGAAGAAGAACAAAAGCAATTTTTATTACGCTGCGTACAAGAACACGGGAAAATTTATCCAGACTGTAAAAAACAAACCTTAAAAAGGGAATTTGTAAAATAATGTTTTTTTATGTTAAATATTAAATAGTAATATGTTTTGGGTATATAAGTGTTTTATTTACTAAACAAACTCGAACTTCCAGAAATCTTCTATACTAACCCGGAACAAAAATTTATATTTTATGTGTGGTATCAAGTCGGCACGGGTTGTCATGATCCAATCGCAATAATATTTATTATTTAAGCGAATAAGGCCATTTAGAAAAAAATAGAGGGTATGCGATTTTATTTTCGAGAAAAAAAAATCTTCCCTTATATCTTGGGACACCCTAATCACCTTGTCCTAACTTGCTGCTCAGCACATTCAACGCGTCCCTACGGGACGTGGTTTTCCCGGTACAATGCGAGTTGATGAGGCTCGTGCTGTCCAGCCAGGGAAAGGAAAATCCCGGGTCCCCATCTGCATACCACCCGTTATGCATGCTAGAGACTGCTGAGGAAGTGCTAAAGAAACTCATCAAGGGAAGACTCACTGACGCGATTCGTGCTGCTGGGGACCTATCTCCTCGGCAGCAAGACGCTCAACCATCTGGAGCTACTGATCGACTTGAATGTGAGTTTCTCTGAGCAAATCAGGGCAACGGCTGAGAAGGCTGCTTCGGAAGCATCGGCTCTGAGTCTTGATGAGTGCTATAGGCTCAGTGCTACTGTGCGGACCAGAAATATGGGGCTACACTCTCAGTAAGGAGCTATACCCAAAACGCTTGGCACAGGTACAGAGAAGAAGAGCACTCAGGATTGCATCTTCGTATCCGATTGCCTCTGATTCGGCAGTGAGAGTAATTGCAGGCATGATACCTCTTGCCCTCCTTGCTAGAGAGTGCCGCGCTATTTACCTGCGTCAAAACGAGGATGCGAGGCAGATGATTGCTCGCGAGGAGAGACACATTTGAGTTTGAAAAATTTGACGAATTAGCCACGCAAGATACGAAAATAGGGGGTTTCTGTAGGACGTATGAAATCGAAATTACATAAAATGACTCAAATAATATTAACTAAATTAACATTCCGTATTGAATTTGCTTCAAACGAAATTTCACAATAATATGCATTATGTTCAGTTAATAAGCATTGTAGGGGAAATTACCAACACATGAAATAATAGTCGTATAATCTGTGATTATTTCATTAACTCTATGATTGATAATAATTAATTACACTGCTCTATCAAATCACTGATAATATATTATCCTCAAACAAACGCAACATTTTCACATTTAAGCATATAAACTAAAATCCTTATTTGCTTGCCAAATCTCCAACGGTGGCAGTACATTTGATATTTCATTAAACGATTTTTTGAGCATGTCACACGTCCAACGGGCACATGGTGGTTGCAAGTTGGCCTCCAAAATTATTTCTAAGCTTACGTTGTTCCCTTATACCGGAGGTTTCACCTAATGGAATAAAGTGATGAAATTAAGCAATTTATTTGCGTATGAGGAGAGGGGTAGTGCATTTTTTATTGAATCCTATGTACATCGAAAACTGTCCTATTGCGTATTACAACGCACGGACGGCCGTATGGCCTTAGTTATCTATATTCGATGGTAAACAAACAATATATAATTTCTTTTTGATTAAGTATGCGATTAAATAAACATTTTTATGATTTAGTTGTGTTTGTGACGATAATCTCGCGGGATAGGTTGGTAATACCTAAGTACTGAAAGTAGATGTAATTAAGAGTATAATAGGTAGCAACGTTGAGTTTTTCGGGTAATTTTTTTTATATCCATCAACAATGATTAATTCACGCCGGTGATAATGATTATTGATATGTGGAATTATTTATACATTACAATAAGTGGCAGTGCACTTGAGTGTGATTTAATGAAACGAAAGGCAATTAAATAATTTTGTTTTTCGGTATCAACTTCATTGCCGTGACAGTGGCATGATTAAAGTGACTGCATATTGGCACATTTTCCTGGTATTTGGGTCGGAAATCTTTTTATTGGACAAGGATAATTAATTTGGCTGTCATTGATTGGAATATCGTGTCTAAAGATTACAAGACGGCTACCGTTTTGATAATTATGGTTGAAAATTCAAATATAACCTAAAGAAATGCTTTTCTTCCCACACAGCAATTGACCTACACACCCGGAAACCAACCATTCATTATCCTATTTGTGCTACAGTTACCTACTAACTGAGCTAAATTCATACTGTCCATCACCAACAGTTAACACATTTAAAATACAGAAAAGCATGAACAAAAAGGTTCAAAAAGGTGAAATACTTGTTGCCTTATTAACATTTAATATTCAAACAATTCAGATCTATTTGTATCCTAAATTCATATTCGTTACATTTCCAATCGTTACTTATCATATTAAAGCATAAAACTTTTAACCGTATTTCATTAAGTGATTCGAGAACTCACTTAATAACCCATACTCATATGTATCTAGAAATCTTAGACAAATTATGGAAAAAAAGAAGTAAATTCAAAAGAAGAACGTAAATACCTAAATCATAATAATGTACCTACAATCGCAGCCTCAACAAAGCAAAACGTGATCAGTTAAATGAAGATGTAACGAGAGAATCCAAAGAAAGAACGAAGGAATGATATCTAGCATCTCTGCAAACAGTAACGGACACGTATATCCATCTGAAACGACCTACTTAGATTGAAAATTGCTAATGATAAACTATATAGACATCAAATATCGATTTGTACCTGTCAAATTCTGAAGAAGATAATTAACCCCTTTCAGTGAAAAATTCCACGGCTTTGATCGACCACTTCAACCGACCAATGATGGACAGCAATCATGCAAAGCCTCATGTCCGTTGGGCTGACTGGGTATGCTAAGTTCGCCTAAACCCGCTAAAGCCAGCTCCTCAAGTCCAACGCAAGTCCAAGCTGAAGCCTAACCATGCCAGGCTAATTAGTACAATATTCAACTCAACAATCATCGTAGTCGGATCTCAAATTCATTCTCCAATCTATGCATTTCTTACGCGAACCTTTCATTCAATAGTCGATGAAGAAGTTGAAGTATCTACCAGATGTATCTTTTTATCGAGTACAATAACTCGATAATTCGCCGTAGAACAAACCACGACGAATCCGTTCGCGATGATTTGTATACAAACAATATGTTTTGGAAATTAAATTTCATTGGAATCAGCCATATTGCCTACAACAAATTGAAAATCGAAGTTTTTCAGTTGGAGTGTAAGAAGGAATGCAAAGAGGTGCTGGGAGTAAGTATGGTAGGGTTGGTAAAATACTTCAATGAAATTTTGAACGATATTTTTTGATGAAGTTCTATATTAAAGTGAGGAGCAATGCTTGCGCACTCCACTCCAGCATTAGCTTCCCTATTCTTTCTGAGTACATAAGGTTAAAATTTTGAGGAGGAACGCTATTTCTTCAGGATGTAAATTAAGGAAAACGCTTAACAATATCCACCCAAGAGAGGTAAGCTGTTGTTAACTAGGTACTCATTAGTTGTCCTTGTTTGTAAGGTAACAGGGTTAGCAAAGTTTTGGGACGGTTCTTCTTAATAAGAGCATTCTACGGTAGCACCACCTATTAATCCAAGGCGTCGGAAAATGAAAAGAGGAAAACATAGAGCCCGAGACAATTTGCAATGCCAGAAGATGATGCGACACGCTATACACCGTAATCGCTGTGATTTCATGGGTTGTCAGGGTGTCGGGATACCTGGGGAAGCCCTCTGCCCATGCTGAGCCACCCAAGATACAAAGACTAAATACAAGGAGGAGGGAAAGTTGTAGCAGAGTGCCCCTGTCAAAAGTTTTGTAAACCAATTTGTAACTCAAATCACGTCTTCTGAATATCAAAGCTTGTCTCCAGCATATGAGTTCAAAAGTTATTATGTAAGTATTCCAATTCATCGCCAATTTATTTTCTATTGGTTGACCTTGAGTAGTCATACAAATATACCAATGTTACAAATCATTCTCAAAATATTCATCAAAATTCCTACATATCTGCAATACGATTATCTCCGCAGTATGACATTTTATTGGTGTATTTGACAAATTTACACACTACACTACATTGTTTGGATGTCAGTCATTGAGACAGGCAGTAGAGCCAAAGAATATCAGCAAGCACTGGCTTGGAATTGGTTGGGAGTAACAGCTCTCGGTCCTACATCACCAAAGACGGCCGACCATCTACACCACTATATTACACCCAATGATCTGAAACCCGTTTCAAAAACCTCCATTCGAAGTGCTATAAGTGTGACTAGAAAGGCTAGCTTTGCGTATATCAGTTAATCATGCCGCTAGGCGTTCATGCAAATCGAAGTAGTACATAAATAGACAGATCTGAAACATTCAGGATTCTCATGATTATTTTATTGCAAGTAAAGTAAATTTGTATGAAAATGGCCAACGATATTGTTGGTGTTCGAGATTCGAACGATGAACGATGTTGTGTAACCGCATCCCATGGCGATACATTGAATCAACGTCCCCTGACGACATCAATCTGTAATACGGAGCCAACTTCACTGGGTGACACGAAGCCAACTTGACTCAGTATGTGTGATAAGAGACAACGCCGAACTGGAACGTTCGCGTCTCACAACAAGGGACTGGTGGATTCGAAGTTTTCACGTGCGTGAGCGGACCTCCAGTTTCTTGTTTGAATTATTATTGTTGTAGCCATCTCATTTTGAAAATAAAGTTGTAATTTATTGACTGATTGCTTTCTCTCAGAAACAGACTTATCGCGTGTCCAAAACTCCTTTGGTGCCTCTTGTGAGGAAAATGTTGTGACTCATTGTGTGTAAAAGTTCGCCTTGGACATAAATGGCCGCTTTAAATCTGAGAACAGCTGCAAAATCATCACTTATAAAAATGAACGCGCTTATGACCTCCGAACAGTACGATGCCGATTCTGTGGAGATTGAGCATCAACAACAGTTACCGGAGCAACACTATTCGCGATTCTGCGAGAATCATTTTGAGCTGGTCGCTGCTGCCAAAACAGAGGAACTACCGGCATATGAACAGCTGCAGGTAGAAGTGGAGGCTCTATATTCGAAGGTATGGATAACATTACGTCGGATGTCCACCAGTGCGAAATCGGAATGTGATACGACATTTGTGAAAGCGTAAGTCGCGGATATGGGGTTGGAGCCTGTTGTGATACCGAACTTTGACAGACTTGCACAAAACTGGCTCATGTGTCGTGATATGTTCGAAACGATGGTCCACTCGAGGTCAGAGTTATCTCCGACATACTTACAAACTGGGAAAACTACATCAACACGTCAAGGCGGAAAGTGTCCCTTTAATTGGCGGATTGTACACGAGGGGTACGAAGAAGTCCGGGCCGATCTCAAACGCTGCTTTGACGACCCTCGCCTGCTCGCGGAGACCCACATCCGACAAAATTTGCCGGAGAGTCCACCGAACACGCAGAGTACACTGCGGGACATCGTTGATAGTGTCCGTAACTTTCTGCGGCCACTCTCCGTGATGGAGCTTCCCATCGACAAGTGGGATGCTCTGACAGTACAAATTCTTCTGCCAAAACTTTCCAGTATCATGAGTGACGACTGGGAAATGCCCCAATCCAACAACATACCACCGCTGGAAGATTGGCTGCTTTTCTTGGAACGCCGTGCCGTGAGTGACAGGTAGACGACGCCATATGTAACAAGTCAACAAGACACCATATGTAACAACGCAGTGTCATCCGGTTCTGTGGAAAAGGCGGCCGGATCAACAATCGCAGCTATGACGTCAAGGGCCACACAAAACTTCGGTGGCAATGACTGACTGACCTACTGCAGTCATTCATATTGCAAAACGGGGGCATTATTCTGCTCGTGACTGCATACGTGTTATTATTGGACATTTACGGAACGCCTCGACTTTGCCGCGCAGTATGTGACCCCGAGTCTCAAGTAAGCCTTTTGACAGAACAGTTTGCTACATATTTGAAGTACTATTTTGCGCACTATCGCGTCGACCACTCCAGTGGCCACGGTAGATGCCACCAATTGGAGCCTTTTACACAATTTAAAGTTGACTGATCCGGCATTTGACGTCCCTCGTGGTATTGATTTACTCATTAGTACAGACATTTAGGGCATGATTCTTAACGAAGGGATCATCAGAGCTAGTAAGAACGAACCTTGCGCAAAACAAACTTGCCTTGGTTGAGTTGTATTTGGTCCAATGTCAGCCAACACAGCAAGCCAAACGAAGCAGCACACATTTCATGCCTGCAAATGTGTCAACAACGAAGAGCTAGACAGTTTACTTCGCAAATTTCGTGAAGTCAAGGAACTACCCTCAAAAACTGACAGTTATCATACCATTTGTGAATAGACATTTTTGGATTTTGGAAGGGGTCTAAAAATGTCTGTTCGCAAACGGCATACTAATTATCAGTTTTTGAGGGTAGTGCCGCAATTCCCCAAAATTTGCGAACCATTTGAAGACCTTAAAAGTTTTTTTTAAATAATAAAGCTCAAAAACAAAAAATGTTCCTTTTACAAATATTAAATATTTTCGCAGTGTAAATTTGAATGTTTTAATTTATATTCTATCATTGATTAAACACAATTTTGAGCAATCACTTCAAAGTATATATTTTATGTAATATATATTTTATGGAAGAATAAATGCATTTATTCAAGTATCAGTTATTCAATTGGCTTTTCGAAACAGTAAATGATGTGATGTTTGAAGTAGAAAAATTATTTGCACTATGTAGCTGTTTATGACTCTGCAGGATTTTTTTTTTTTAATTATGTTGGTTAATTTTTAAAGGAGCTTTTTGTGGGGGGAAATCAGTTTTATTTTTAAATTAATATCTAAAAAATTGAAAATACATTCTTCGTTTTATTTTCGTCATTGATTTTTGAATGCAAATGAAATTGGCAATAAACCAGCATACAGTTTTGAGAAACCTTTCAAGAAACTGAAATAAATTCCCAACCTTGACTTCAACCTTTTCCTCTGAATATAGGGGAATGAGGTCTTGAAAAATATACTTTGAAAATAAAACACGAGTAGCCTAAAGATGGGGCCATTTCCCTACAACGGGGACCAGTTTTGATTCATCCAATGCGTATGTACACAATACAAATACCGACTGGAGAGACGTAACAATAAATGAATGAATGGAATTAATGTAGCAAATGTTGAAAGTGTACGTCATTTGAAAAAAACTATCGATTAAAATTGTCTAGGGTCAGAACGACGGTATCATCGCTTGTCTGGCTTTTCTGATCTATAATATTATTACTACTTATGTAATGATTTTTCTACCTTCAGCTCGAACGCGGAACCGACCTCTCATCGGTTCTAGACGTTAAGTCTGAGTAGTGCCAACGGATGGTACCAACAGGTCAACCAATCCGTGCACCGTAATCCATTCACGCGGTGACTGCTTGTCGGCCAGCTAGTTCGGAGAGGATTTCGGTCGCGGGTCTCCGAATGGATTACGCTCAATCACAATATTTCAGTCACCTGAACTTGCCCGTTTTTCAAACGCGTCAACAATTACTCATCCAGAACGAGAAACCTACATTACGTTAGTTCTGGATGTGATCTATCCACAGATCTCAAATCAAAAACGCTACAAAATCCCATAGGCGCGTTACCGATTCACCGACGCGGTACCGAAAAATATACTACTCGAACTTAAACCGAAGAAAACTACTCTAAAGAAATGGCGAAACAAACAAAGGTACCGCGTACCGCGCGCGACGCGAAACCGACTTCAGCGGATTTGGCGAAACCCTAACCTCGCGACGACATACCTACCATACACTCTCCGTTCCCCCTGAAATAGAACGAGTTACTGAAAAGGAAAGTCGTTAGTTAAGTTAGCAATTCATTGGATTTTTTTTTATTTACTTCAAGAAACGGAACATAAAGTATAATTTCCTTAATACGTATTTAAAGGGTTTTTGCAAGAATCGAGCGATAATTTATTACTAATAATGATAATAGTTATAATAATTATTTTTGAAGACAATTACATAATAAGGTAAACCGCTAACAATTTGTTTCTTAATTTATGTTTCACCTTTTATTATTTTTGAATATAAATTTGCGATCACAAACAAATTTTTCGTTTTACAATAAACCGCCAAATTAAACATTTATTTTTAATTTTTCTAGGTGGATTTAATATTTATTGTTCTTGTTTGGTTTTAAATAATTTAAATTTTGTTTTCTCAACAATTTCGTAAATTAAATATTTCTAAGTGGTTCAAGTACGCATTAGTGACGAATCTAATCGTGCGTCAAATTCAAAAAGCGAAATGGAAGCAGCAAAGATGGCTTATCCACGTATACAATAATTAATAACAAATCAGGAAACGATGCAAGTGATTTTGTATAAAAAAAACGGAGAATCGATTCATTGTTTTTTTTTTTTATTGCTTTTTATCTGGAATTTTCCACTTCTTTTACCATTTTTTTATTCCCCTTGTATGGCGTTTAACTTTGAATATTATATATATAAATACGGAGCGGTGTAACAATATGTGAGCGTGATCTTTAACAATCATTTGGTGAGTACAAAATATTTACAAGCCAGTTTATTATTATTGTTTATCAGTTACTTTAATGTTTAATGCCTTTGAAATGTCTTTTTTTTTATTGAAATAGTGTTTTAAAATTGAGGATTTGATTCACAATCAGTCGCTGCTTGAAGTTAATGGGAATGTTACTGGAAACGATTGAACTAATCAGGAATAATTGGGGGTTGAGAGACAAAAAAAATTCGATTTTCCATTCTCTGCGACAAAAAGCAATCCCTCCATTTCTTGCAATATTTTTAACGACATAAAGCACACTGTTCAACGTACACAAAGATTTAAAAGTAGGAATGACGTGAAAACTATAAAAAAAATTTATCATATGTTCTAGATAGAAATCAGGACCGCATCATTCATGTCGTTCAACTAACGTCCGATTTAGCTAACGCATTTTCTTACAAAAGTTATTACGCTAAGAGTTATTTTGTATTATCATCATTTACTGTACTCATTACTATGGACAAGCGGTGGAATATAGAAATAGAAAAGTGTAAAATTACCCAAGTCGTTTGTTTGCGTTTTCTTATCTATTTTTACTAATTAATTTTTCTTCATAGCTTCAACAGTTTGTTTATTTATGCCAGATGCGAGTTTTCTATCAGAACAAAATCATCTTTAGTACGGCATGGCTGGGTTTTTTTTTGTAGACTTAAGTAAACCAAACATGGAATCAAACGTAAATTGTACGATTCAAATCGAATTAATTACCACTTGCTATTATTGGTAAATGTACTAAAGAATGTTGTTTACGATATGCATTATTTTCGGAAATACGGTATTGGAGGAATAATGGTTCGTTTTAGTTTCATTCAGTAACTTATTTCTGAATAAAATAAACAATAAAATAAACGACGTGCAAATACCTGAAGGTAAACAACCTGTCTTCGTAGATCGGCTAACTCCTGTCTAGGATCATCGGCTATTGACGAAGCCAGACTACTTGTGTCCTTATCATCAGCGGGCAATTGACCACTACTGTCCAATTCACAAGATGCGAATAATTTCCCATTACTCTGCTCGAATGGGTTGAGAGTTTCAGAATCTTGTAAAATCCTTCGGAGACGTGTCAACTGTTTCCTTAAATTTTGGACATCTTGAATCATTGCATTCCTAAAAGATTTGTCTATACACAGGAGATCGTCTGACGAGCTGACTATATCCTTGCCCGTCAGCGATGAACGGAGATGTTTGTGTGGAAGACTATCTATTGATCTAGGACTATCTGAACCGGTATTGCTGAGCGTGCTCTGTTGCACGCGGGACCTGTTGAGCAGGCGAGTTGCACGTGCGGGTGATTGTGAACTAATACTGTCTTTGCTTGAGCGATGAATTCGCAGGACACTATTCCACTCGCGGATTAAGTCCCCACTTTTGGCGTCAAGTTCTGTGAACAATTGCATGTCGTCAACTCCGTTCCATGCCGATCCACTTTGGCTTTTTCTTGAGTGAGATAACCTATCGACTGAATCCAAGCTGCTCGTCAAATCCACGCCTACTGGTTCCGATACAGTTCACACTGCCTTCCGCTGCAGACCAGACAAAATATTGCTAACCTTTCTAATCCTTTATTAACTAAACTAACCTCTTTCCTAATTTGCCTGTTGATCTCCTTTCCGACCTTGACAGAGCTTCATGCTCCAGCCTGAGGCAATGCTCCGGTGAATGTCACTGCCTCACGAATAACGTTTTCCAAAAACACTTTAAGCACACCACGCGTTTCTTCATAGATTAAACCGGAAATACGTTGCACTCCACCACGTCGCGCCAAACGACGTATAGCTGGTTTTGTAATACCTTGGATATTATCACGAAGAACTTTACGATGACGTTTAGCGCCTACATGTGGCTGCCAAAATCATCCCGTTGTCACATCGGACAAAACAACTGTGTGTGGAATGGCACGTCATATGCGGCAATGTACCTCTCCAGTTGTCGCCAGTGGCATAGTTTTCTCGAGGGCCACGGTGGAGGGGCATTTCCAGATGGCTATGCCTCGAAATGTGCCGGGGTTGGATTAATTCTATATTTCGAATATTTATATCCACGGATCTAAATATTTGGACAGAAAAAAAAATATTTTCTGCATAACGATATCCGCACAACAGATGAAGTCCGCTGGCACTTCGAGGACATATCCATCTGGCAGGTTACAAGGGTTCGGGATCGGAATCACTTCGATTCCTGGGCGTAGGCGTCACATTACACATTCCCCCCCCCAAAATCGAAGTAATTACGATCCCGTCTCCTTTGTAAAAGGTCTTGGTTAGGGACGTGGCGGGTCGAAGATCCGTTTCGAAGGATAGGCTACAACCCTGTTCGTGAAGACTCGACAGTGACTATATAGTAGGAAGTCAGGTGTTATTCGGAGGCCTTCGTCTAGGCAGAGATTTGGGATAAGCCGGGGTTTCTCGTGGGAATTAGTTGCACTTCATCGTCTAAGGTCTTTTGCGTGGTAAATTCCCAGGGTCCTACCAGTCATGTCCGCGATGAGGTATCGGGTGGGGCTTATGACTTGTATGACTCGACACTTCACGAATTTCTTGTCTAGCTTGGCATTGTAATGGCGGGTGGCATCGCTCTGTCGGAAGTTTCGACGATATATTTCGTCGCCGGCCTTAAAGCCAGAAGGATGAGATCGCAAGTTGTACCGCTCCTCTCCCATCCGTCTACTTTCTTCAATCTTCTCCCGCAGTTGATCTCGCAGAAGTTGGAGCTTTTCGTGCGGTTCTAGAACCACGATTGGGTCCTCTAGCGATTTCAGCTGCCGCAATAGCCGGTAAGCGCTCCCATGCCCGATCATGTACTGGCCGAACACTGCAAAATACGGCGAAATGCCGGTCGTGGCGTGGTACGACGAGCGCAGTGCACTAGTGATGGCGGACAATTTGCGATCCCAGTCCCTCTGATTCGGGTGGACATAGGCGCGAATGGCCGCTATGAGCGTACGATTCAGTCGTTCGGATGCGTTGGCTTGTGGTGAATAGACGGCAGTCCGTTGGTGGATGATGCCGTATTTGGACATTAGGTCTCGGAACTTGCTGGAGGTGAACTGGACCCCATTGTCGGAGACAAGTTTCTCCGGAACTCCAAACATGTGAAAGACTCGGTTCTCCAAAAAGCTGATTATAGGTCCAGTGTGCATGTTACGTAGTGGTTCTATGATAGGGAATTTGGAGAGCTGGTCCAGGACCACGACAGCTCCCGTGTGACCAGAAGCAGATCGAGGGTAAGGACCGATAAGATCAATGTACAAGCGCTGGAACACGCGTTCGGGGACCTCAACCTTACCCATGGGTGGTCGAAGAATGGTGTTGGGCGCCTTAGTGCACTTGCATAGCTCACAGGAGGCTACGTACGCTTTTATCTGTTGTGCCATCTTAGGCCAAAAGAAACAGGTTTTCAACCGCCTAAGTGTACGACCGTATCCGCCGTGCGCACTTGATGGGTGGTCATGAGCCCGCCTGATAAGATCAGTGGTTAATTCTTCGGGCACCCACAACTTCCACTGTTCTTCTTCTTGTATGGGGTCTCCGGATGCGTGTCCCATCCGCTTGTAAATAAATCCATCCGTCAACCGCAGTTCAGGAAGCTGGGGCTGTTGGTTCTGGATAGTGTGAATCAGTTGGGTGTAGCTGGCTGACTTGAAGGCAGGATGGTCCAGATCGATCAATTGGGGGCTGTCGTCCTCTTGGACCAACTCGGCTCCTTCAGGGGCGAACATTCTGGATAGGGTGTCGGGGACTACATGCTGGCTTCCTTTTCGGTGGCGAATTGTGAAGTCAAATGCCTGGAGTTTCAGTGCCCACCTGGCCAATCTGCCGTTGAGATCAGTCTGGCTCATTAGCCATTTCAGAGAAGCGTGATCCGTAACGACTTCAAAGGTGTGTCCCTCCACATAGGCTCGGAAGCGTTTCACTGCCAACACCGCGGCTAAACATTCTTGCTCGGAGACCGTGTAATTTCGCTGGGCTGGGTTCAGCTTGTGAGACATGAAGGCTATAGGTCTCTCCTCGCCGTCTTGTGCAACCTGGACTAAGACTGCTCCCACCCCATGTTGACTCGCGTCACAATGGATTGAGAACGGTTTGTCAAAGTCCGGGCTGTGCAGTACGGGGGCCGTAGTCAGACTCTTCTTTAGCTCTTCAAAGGCTCGCAAGCTGGGCTCTTCCCAGACGAATTTACGTCCCTTACGCAGCATGTCGGTCAAAGGAGTGGTAATGGTGGCATAGTCACGTACAAAACGCTGGTACCATCCGCATAAGCCTAAGAATCGGCGTAACTGTTTGGTGGTCTTGGGTAATGGAAAAACGTCAATCGCTTGAGTCTTTTCCGGATCGGTCTTGATATGCCCATGCCCAATGATGTGACCTAAATACTTCACCTCCGTCATCACGAACTGGCTCTTCCTTATGTTGATGGTTAATCTTGCCCTCCGGATGTGTAGAGCCACCTCCTGAAGCAGGTCGATGTGTTCGTCAAAGGTCTCGGTTATAAGCAGCAGATCGTCCAAGTAAACGAAAACTTGGTGCCGCAAATGAGGTGGTATCACCTTGTCCATAAGGCGCGTCATTGTTTGGGGGGCATTACACAATCCGAATGGCATGGTCACGAATTGATATAGGGGCCGACCTGGGACTGTGAAGGCTGTTTTCTCCTTTGAACCGGGGTCTAAAGGAATTTGCCAGAAGGCGTCCTTGAGGTCTAAGCTCGTGATGAAATGGGCTTTAGGCAATCGACTCAAAATGCCTTCGATCAACGGTAGAGGATATGCGTCCTTGACTGTGACGGCGTTCAAGCGTCTGGCATCTAAGCATAACCGGACCTTGTTCGGCTTGACAACTAAGGTGACTGGGGAAGCCCACGCGCTCTGTGATTCTTCGATTACGCCTAATGATAGCATTCGATCCACTTCGGCATATAACGATTTTTCCTTCGCCGGAGATATGGCGAAATGTCTCTGTTTTATGGGTTTAGCGTCCCCCACATCTATAGTGTGGAACACCAGGGCAGTCCGCCCGAGACCTTCTTTCTCGTGCGATGGAAAAGCCGATATAGCCGAGTCGAGACGCAGTTGCTGAGTTACATCCAGTGTATGCCGTAGTAAGTTAGTGGGTTGAGATTGGTCAGGAACGGTGGTGACGGACTCCAGGGTCGAACTGGAAAATAGTGCCGGGGCCAAGTTAAATTTTCGAACGAAATCCACTCCTAAATAAAGATTCTGGGTTAACTGAGGTATGATGAAAAATTCCATAGGTTTAGTTACCCCTTTAAAGGTGACATCCGTCATAATTTTTCCCACTACAGAGTGACGAGTTCCGTCCGCCGTGCTTAACCAGGAGGTGAAATGACGGATTTGGTCCGCGTGCTTGGCCAGTACCTCCCCTGCAAACTCGGCAGAGATGCAATTCACACTGGCTCCCGTATCGACTAAGCCTGATACTCGTTTTTGCAGGAGGTGTACTGACGCATATGGCCGGACATCCTCCCTCAATAATTCGTCTAAGTATATGTCCTTCAACCTTTTTCTCGACTGCCTGACTTTTCTCCAGAAGCTCCGCATCCGACGCGTGGCTCGCTTGCTTCGCGGTGGGACAGTTGTGGCCAATTCCTCATGGAAGATGCGCTGTCGAGTAGCCAAATAATTCCGCAACCTGACATGAAAAGGTTTTACATGCCAAGGAGCCTTCGTCTCGCTATCATTTCCCTGCGCATTGGCCTCGGCGAAGGACGGCGTCGGTTGTGGAACTTCGGGAGAACTGTGTTTAGCGGTGCGAGTCAGCAGAGTTGGAGTCATGATGGGAGCTGGGTCATAGCTGGCGATGGGGTCTGGATTTGTTCGTCCGGGGTCTAGGAGTGCCGACGGGTGGTCGCGGCACTCGGTGGCAAGTTTTTTCGCCCTTTGCAATTTGCACAGTCAGGTGCGTATGTGTCGGCCTTCCCGCAGCGGTAGCAGAAAAGCGTCGGCTCCGCTGGACATGCGTAGAACCGATGTCCCGGTTGTCGGCAGTTCCAACAGACCGTCGGGCTTGTAAGTGCTTCAAGGGAGGGTCGATCAATCAATGCTGGGTCCTCAAGCTCCGGTGGTGCTCCGCTCCTCGGTACTGGTACTGGATCAGCAAGCAGGTGGTCTGCTGCCATCAACTCCGCGGTGTGATGATTTCGGGGATTTGGTCCCGTTATGCGAGGTTGTGGGCGGAAGGTACCTCGTCGCTCATCCAAGTGTTCTTGTCTACGCGCATGGAGGCGCAATCCCTGTATGGTGTTGATGGGAAAATGTAGCAGGCTGTTCTGGAGATCCCAGCGCATGTTCTCTCTGATAATTTCTACTAATTCGTCCTCGGGCATGGTATTTCGCAGGCGAGTGCTCAATCTCACTATACTGGTGTAGTATTGGTCGAACGGTTCGTGAGCGCCTTGTTTCCGTTTCTTTATTTGCTCTCTTAGCTCTCTCTCAGTGAAGCCATCCTCAAATCGATTGCGGAAGGCTGCACTGAAAGAGTGCCAAGTGGGACGTGGCGTTGACTCTTTAAAGCTCCAGTACCAGTCGGCAGCGTCGCCGCTGAACAAAAGATGTGCATGCCGGAGGAAGGCCGAGGAATCCCCTCCCAGGGTGCTGGATATCAACGCCTGAATCCGGAAAAGGAACCGGTCCGCCGATATCATATCGTTGAACCCTGTAAAGTTCAGGCGCCAACTCTCCATGATACGAGGCGTCGGGTCTCGAAAAGGTGCCAATGCGTTCCCGGGGGGAATCACATCCTCGATTGACCTGTGGTACTGAACTGCCTCGGGGGCTGGAGGTACCAACGGAGGTCCGGTACTGTGTCGCGGTCTGTATTCGGGAGCTCTGGGATCCATTCCCGAGTTCCTTGGGGGTGGGACCCATTGCTCGGATTGTCGGGAGTGGGGCATCGCCACACTGGGATTTGGCTCCCAGCCAAGCGGAGTTCTCACGCGGCTGGGTGGTTGGCTCAACGGGAGATTCTGGATCTTTCCCTCCAGGTTGCCAATCCTCTCCGACATATCCCTCATCAACGCCACGAGGGTGTCAATGGAGTGGGCGGAAGGCATGGTTGTCACCTCGGACACGACACTCGCAGCCGGAACTTCACCGCCTACTGCTCCTTGCAGGTCTAAGAGTGGTTGTGACGGTTCGGCTTCTGGAGCTCCTTTCGCCACTGCTCCACGCGTCGGTAGGGGCGTTCCGAGGGGGACGTCTAGGGCAGACCGATCTATGGGTCGTCGGCATAAGGGACACAGCTCTGACGTGAGGAGGAGCTGTTGTACACAGGCACGATGGAATAAATGTCCACAATCCAATCGCACGCTGTGTACGCCCTCCACTACGTCTTCGAAGCAGATCCCGCAGTTAGCTGGTTGGACCGTTTTGGATCTGGTCCAACGCTTGTCTGGGGTCCGCTTCGTTGCCATTTTGTGTGTGTTACTTGTGGTGCTAAAATAAAGTAAAAAAAAAAATATATAGAATATACTTATTCCTACTAATAACTTATCACTAAATTAGTGGCCGTTAGTGGCGAGCTATGTATATAAAATAGAAAAAAAAAGAGAGGAAAAAAGATTAAATGATACACACTTTCCTTTTCAGTGGTCGAACTCTTCAGCGGGAAATGAGAGTGCGTGGTAATCTGCCGAAGAAAGGGTGCTTCGGTCGATTTACGAAATTTATCCCCATACCCACATACATTACAAACCGGTTCTAATCTACGTTAAATGACTCGACGAGACAAGTGGTAGAGCTACCGTAACGACTTTGTACGCGGTCAAAGTTCCCGACGCGTAGAAGCATTCCGGGCTTCGCAACTCCAGCATACGCCACCGAACGTTGAACCGATACCACTCGTCTGACACGCATAAGAAATAGTTAGAATCCTTCCGCGACATAAAGGCAAGGTAGCCTTCTATTTTCTTGAGAGTCCATGCTGATAGGTAAACCCATCAGACTGGCAGTTCCATCAAGAAAATAGAAGGTCCTTACAGGGGTTAACCTGGGACAACACATCGGAAGGATTCTGTCGCGAAAGCAAAATCAAACAAAGGAGAGCGGAAGCTACAACTCACGTGAAGCGACCTCTAATGTGTATCACACAATTCCACTGCTCCTGATAGTGGGACTCGAGTACCAAAGTACCTTACATCCTCCGTAAAGGACCAACTCGTCAGAAGACGCGAAGTTCTTTCCCCCTTAGGATGTTGTTTGGCCCCACGTTGGGCGCCATTTGTAATGATTTTTCTACCTTCAGCTCGAACGCGGAACCGACCTCTCATCGGTTCTAGACGTTAAGTCTGAGTAGTGCCAACGGATGGTACCAACAGGTCAACCAATCCGTGCACCGTAATCCATTCACGCGGTGACTGCTTGTCGGCCAGCTAGTTCGGAGAGGATTTCGGTCGCGGGTCTCCGAATGGATTACGCTCAATCACAATATTTCAGTCACCTGAACTTGCCCGTTTTTCAAACGCGTCAACAATTACTCATCCAGAACGAGAAACCTACATTACGTTAGTTCTGGATGTGATCTATCCACAGATCTCAAATCAAAAACGCTACAAAATCCCATAGGCGCGTTACCGATTCACCGACGCGGTACCGAAAAATATACTACTCGAACTTAAACCGAAGAAAACTACTCTAAAGAAATGGCGAAACAAACAAAGGTACCGCGTACCGCGCGCGACGCGAAACCGACTTCAGCGGATTTGGCGAAACCCTAACCTCGCGACGACATACCTACCATACACTCTCCGTTCCCCCTGAAATAGAACGAGTTACTGAAAAGGAAAGTCGTTAGTTAAGTTAGCAATTCATTGGATTTTTTTTTATTTACTTCAAGAAACGGAACATAAAGTATAATTTCCTTAATACGTATTTAAAGGGTTTTTGCAAGAATCGAGCGATAATTTATTACTAATAATGATAATAGTTATAATAATTATTTTTGAAGACAATTACATAATAAGGTAAACCGCTAACAATTTGTTTCTTAATTTATGTTTCACCTTTTATTATTTTTGAATATAAATTTGCGATCACAAACAAATTTTTCGTTTTACAATAAACCGCCAAATTAAACATTTATTTTTAATTTTTCTAGGTGGATTTAATATTTATTGTTCTTGTTTGGTTTTAAATAATTTAAATTTTGTTTTCTCAACAATTTCGTAAATTAAATATTTCTAAGTGGTTCAAGTACGCATTAGTGACGAATCTAATCGTGCGTCAAATTCAAAAAGCGAAATGGAAGCAGCAAAGATGGCTTATCCACGTATACAATAATTAATAACAAATCAGGAAACGATGCAAGTGATTTTGTATAAAAAAAACGGAGAATCGATTCATTGTTTTTTTTTTTTATTGCTTTTTATCTGGAATTTTCCACTTCTTTTACCATTTTTTTATTCCCCTTGTATGGCGTTTAACTTTGAATATTATATATATAAATACGGAGCGGTGTAACAATATGTGAGCGTGATCTTTAACAATCATTTGGTGAGTACAAAATATTTACAAGCCAGTTTATTATTATTGTTTATCAGTTACTTTAATGTTTAATGCCTTTGAAATGTCTTTTTTTTTATTGAAATAGTGTTTTAAAATTGAGGATTTGATTCACAATCAGTCGCTGCTTGAAGTTAATGGGAATGTTACTGGAAACGATTGAACTAATCAGGAATAATTGGGGGTTGAGAGACAAAAAAAATTCGATTTTCCATTCTCTGCGACAAAAAGCAATCCCTCCATTTCTTGCAATATTTTTAACGACATAAAGCACACTGTTCAACGTACACAAAGATTTAAAAGTAGGAATGACGTGAAAACTATAAAAAAAATTTATCATATGTTCTAGATAGAAATCAGGACCGCATCATTCATGTCGTTCAACTAACGTCCGATTTAGCTAACGCATTTTCTTACAAAAGTTATTACGCTAAGAGTTATTTTGTATTATCATCATTTACTGTACTCATTACTATGGACAAGCGGTGGAATATAGAAATAGAAAAGTGTAAAATTACCCAAGTCGTTTGTTTGCGTTTTCTTATCTATTTTTACTAATTAATTTTTCTTCATAGCTTCAACAGTTTGTTTATTTATGCCAGATGCGAGTTTTCTATCAGAACAAAATCATCTTTAGTACGGCATGGCTGGGTTTTTTTTTGTAGACTTAAGTAAACCAAACATGGAATCAAACGTAAATTGTACGATTCAAATCGAATTAATTACCACTTGCTATTATTGGTAAATGTACTAAAGAATGTTGTTTACGATATGCATTATTTTCGGAAATACGGTATTGGAGGAATAATGGTTCGTTTTAGTTTCATTCAGTAACTTATTTCTGAATAAAATAAACAATAAAATAAACGACGTGCAAATACCTGAAGGTAAACAACCTGTCTTCGTAGATCGGCTAACTCCTGTCTAGGATCATCGGCTATTGACGAAGCCAGACTACTTGTGTCCTTATCATCAGCGGGCAATTGACCACTACTGTCCAATTCACAAGATGCGAATAATTTCCCATTACTCTGCTCGAATGGGTTGAGAGTTTCAGAATCTTGTAAAATCCTTCGGAGACGTGTCAACTGTTTCCTTAAATTTTGGACATCTTGAATCATTGCATTCCTAAAAGATTTGTCTATACACAGGAGATCGTCTGACGAGCTGACTATATCCTTGCCCGTCAGCGATGAACGGAGATGTTTGTGTGGAAGACTATCTATTGATCTAGGACTATCTGAACCGGTATTGCTGAGCGTGCTCTGTTGCACGCGGGACCTGTTGAGCAGGCGAGTTGCACGTGCGGGTGATTGTGAACTAATACTGTCTTTGCTTGAGCGATGAATTCGCAGGACACTATTCCACTCGCGGATTAAGTCCCCACTTTTGGCGTCAAGTTCTGTGAACAATTGCATGTCGTCAACTCCGTTCCATGCCGATCCACTTTGGCTTTTTCTTGAGTGAGATAACCTATCGACTGAATCCAAGCTGCTCGTCAAATCCACGCCTACTGGTTCCGATACAGTTCACACTGCCTTCCGCTGCAGACCAGACAAAATATTGCTAACCTTTCTAATCCTTTATTAACTAAACTAACCTCTTTCCTAATTTGCCTGTTGATCTCCTTTCCGACCTTGACAGAGCTTCATGCTCCAGCCTGAGGCAATGCTCCGGTGAATGTCACTGCCTCACGAATAACGTTTTCCAAAAACACTTTAAGCACACCACGCGTTTCTTCATAGATTAAACCGGAAATACGTTGCACTCCACCACGTCGCGCCAAACGACGTATAGCTGGTTTTGTAATACCTTGGATATTATCACGAAGAACTTTACGATGACGTTTAGCGCCTACATGTGGCTGCCAAAATCATCCCGTTGTCACATCGGACAAAACAACTGTGTGTGGAATGGCACGTCATATGCGGCAATGTACCTCTCCAGTTGTCGCCAGTGGCATAGTTTTCTCGAGGGCCACGGTGGAGGGGCATTTCCAGATGGCTATGCCTCGAAATGTGCCGGGGTTGGATTAATTCTATATTTCGAATATTTATATCCACGGATCTAAATATTTGGACAGAAAAAAAAATATTTTCTGCATAACGATATCCGCACAACAGATGAAGTCCGCTGGCACTTCGAGGACATATCCATCTGGCAGGTTACAAGGGTTCGGGATCGGAATCACTTCGATTCCTGGGCGTAGGCGTCACATTACACTTATCTTGAAAGATATTCCCGTTGAGTTTCTCTGCTTGTAATAGAAGTTCGAAGTTTTCTTTAGAACGTGTCAACAGATCAACATCCTGGGTTATCCCTTTACGACAAGTTCCACGAGTTATTTGGTTTGTTACGCCATTACCACTTGTTGCGTATAGTATGTCACTGGCATCACAGCAGAAATTTACTTCAGGCATGTGAAAGCATGTGCGATTGAAAAATGATAATAACCGGGATTGGAGAAGGTCGCCACCGATGAATCATTTAGCAAAAATTCATTGCATTACACATGTAACAGCGATCATCTAACTGTATCTCCTCTTATTGTATGTGCTTGAACTCCTATCCCACAATTCCGGTTGAACGCCTCCCAAGTTGTTCATAATGTAGATACCTGTAAAATCATTAACACATCTTCTTCCTTCCCACTGGAACCATCTGCTGTAATGTATCGTTCTGCTCTTCAAGCAAACGCGGAAAACGCGAGTCGACAGAAATTCTAACTGTGAACCGCCGAAGGTCACTTCGCGGAATTATTCACTGAAAGTACAAATTTGAGCCAATGCAGGACGACGAAGAACGCGCTAGATTTCTTCAAATCCCGCAATGAATTTTTCGTGTGATTTCAGTCTCGCCTGTGTTCTTTGAGTCAAGCAAATTCTGCAACACAAATAACGGCAGCGACGCCGAGCGGTAAAAGAAAATGTCTCTTGATTTCGAGATCTTGCGCGATGCAAAGAAAACAACAAACTCACGGTCGGCGCGGACTGACTCTTGAGACTTGAATTTCTTGTGGACTTCTGGGCCCCGATTGCAATTTGCAATGACTTGAGTTAGTTTGTTTTTGGGGCTACCGTGGAGTTTTGCGTGACTCCTCACTACTTGATCCTGCGTCAATTTTTCGATCGGATCACGTCTCCCGGACTGTACGGTGAGTAGTCACGGATCTGCATATTGGACGGCGAAAGTAGCTCAATCACAAACAACACGCTCGTGGGATGCCTGGCGCTGCCTTTTCATGTTTTCCGTGTAAGGGAAATGCAAACAGGCGGTCTGGTGTCGAGCTGGGATGATTCTTGTTGGGTTGTAGACAAACTTGAGCTCGAATAACGCAAAACCGGGAATTCCGATCATGCACTTCCCGATCCTCTCGGACTTAACTGTTTTCGCTTGCGGGGTGAAATATAACTTACTTTATCACACAACAAGGTAACGAAAACAATTTTGCACAACCTCCGTACGTACCATTTAACCTGAATGCCTGCTAGAATGTTTAACCTTTAACACTTTAGCGAAAAGCACAAGGGACTGTCACTCCACTCAGTGAGAAAAACGCGCCACGATCAGCCCAACCGTCTCGCTCGGTTGTTCTATTCCGACTCCCCGTTTGTTGTTCGTCTCCGCCTTACGGGACCTCGAAAACAGCTGCTCATACAGCCGCGTTAGATTGCATTCAGCAATGCCATACACGGGAAAGATGCACTAAATCAGTGTTCCCATGTCCGAAATTTTAATTGGCAGATTTAAAATTTTTCAAGATGAATTAACTGAAGAAAAATGCGAAAAATTTTAAATAGTAATAAAAGTTAAATCTCATGAAGAATATAATTAAAGGAAAACGTTTACATTTAATATAAAGGAAAATTGATATAAAATTACATTTAAAAATAATAAGAAAGAAAATTATTTGTTAAATTACGATTTTGAATGGAAGTAACTAGATATTTTTTTCTCTAAATCTGCCATCGAAATTTCGGAGAGGAATTAGGAAGGTTTTCGAGCAGTTTGCTTGTGTCACTGCTCGATTACTACAAGTTTTTCCATCAAATGAGAAATATAAAGGTGGCCAATTTATTTTATAGTATTATGCGATGGAATTTTTTTTTTTTTTTTTAACCTCCATTCCCTTCCACTCTCTCCATCACACTTTCTTCGTCGCACTACGCTCGTGCGATCTGCACTTCACATTTCGTCGTTTCCTCAGGTGTGCCACCCAGGCAATGTATAACACATCGGTATAAGGGGGCACACAAAAATATGTGAAGTCCTCCGGTTAATCTTGTCTTGTCCATATCGTGATCAGCTCTCAGAGATAAAAAAAAAATTATAAATTCGACGCAGTAAAAAAAACTCTGAGTTAAAAGAATAGCTGTCTCTTCAAGCATCTCGACGATAGGGTCAACAATGCCCTAAGATGCTATGTTGAAATTACTGGACTGATATTATAATAATAGTAGGTGTTTCTCGAGGCATCTCGAAGATAGGATCAATAATTGACCTAAGATGCTATGTTGAAAGTTTCTGCACTGAGATTCAATCGTTATTCATTAAATAGTTCCTAAGTCTTTTCTTGAAAACCATAAGAGAATTCGCTTCTTTAACTGATTCTGGAAGATTGTTGTATATACGAAGGGCGTCATTTGTAGCATCGTTCTTCAGGCGATCCGTCCTTGCAAAAGGAATTACAAACTGGTTTGCGTTTCTAGCACTGTATTGATTCTTTTGTGAGACTTTAATAAATGGTGTTTGTGACGACAAGCTGAGATTTAAACTTTTGCAGATAAACTTGGCTTTCTCCATTTTAATGATTAGGTTAAAAGTTAATGCGTTACATGATTGATACACTATGTTTGTTGGCGTGAGCCTTGGGAGATTATGTATATTTTTATACGCCTTGGTTAATATCCTGGAAATTATATTTAGGTGTTGCTTTGAGGACCGACTCCAAATTACCACTCCGTAATGTACTTTTGACAGTACGAAGGCATTCAGAACAAGATGCTTGATGTTTTTTGGAAATTCCTCATATCTTCGTAACAATCCAATTATTGGTGCTAATTGCCTCCTTAAGTTGTTTATATGCGGGAGCCAGGTCAGACGGTGATCGATAGTAAGGCGAAGATATTTAAGTTCGAGCACTCTTTGCAGCTTTTCACCATTAATTTTTATATCAACATCTATGTCTTCCCTGTTCTTTTGCTTAAAGATAATATATTTTGTCTTTGAAATATTCAACGCTAGTTTATTCTCTTTCAACCATAAATTATATGAATTTAGATCCTCGTTGATAGCGTCTCCGATGTCATTTTTATCGCGTCCCGAGTAAAGAAGCACTGTATCATCAGCATATAAAAAGTAATTACCACTTAGCCTGCATGTATTTAAATTATTAGTGTATAGCAGGAACAAGGTTGGGCCAAGTATTGAGCCTTGTGGAACACCTGATTTCATTGGTGCCGGGTCACTCAGAACATAAACATAAAAGGGCACACTATACCATAAAAGGGCACGTGAGTGAGCGGAAGGCCACTCTACCCGGGCAAGAGCCCCTTTAACACAAAAGAAGGGAAGAGCACACCCGATGGCTAACTTATTTCAGTGGAGGGGCCTGCCATCGTTCCGGATCCTATACCCGGTCAGTTGAGGGGAAAGAAAAGGCTGAAGGTAAGACTTTAATAATTCATTGTATTCATTATTGATGTGGGATTTTTCCAAGTTGCCGTTTTCTATTTTTGTGTGTATATAATTTTTATTTTTGTTTAGTGACCAGCATTTCATTATATTTAAAGTCACAAAATACAACTACATTTATTTATAGTAGCAATAATAATAACAGTAGGTTTTTCTCTAGTTTTTCTGTTTTCTTTTTTATGAACCAGTATTTGAAATTATAACAAATTATCTATTAAATAGATGAAAATTTTTCTTCTACATGTATTGGGTTTATTTTTTTGTATTTTTGAAAGATATACAATAAAGTGTCAAATAGGTTTTTGATTGGAACTAGCTAAATTTTCATTTCCATCGATTAAGAAAATGACTCATTTTAAATTTGGTTTTGAAAGTATGACAAACAAAATGGTTGATTTTTCCAGTTATGAGATCAGATTTAGTTAAGACTCTTTCATTTGGCCAAATTCTAGCTTCATTCTAAACTTTAAAACAATTAAGTTTAATTTGCTGGAACGTGTTTTGTCTTTTTTAAGGTTTTGTAAAATAATTTTACAAAACCCTACTAGTTTCACGACCAGTCTGTCCGTCTGTCCGTCTGTCCGTCCGTCTGTCCGTCCGTGTGTCACAGCAGTTTTTCTCGGAAACTGCTTAAGCTAGAAACATCAAATTTTGTGTGTAGGTGTAAAGTGGTGATCTCTTTAAAGTTCAACTATGAAAAAAATTTTATAAGATATTTAAGGGGGGTCTCCCCATATATGAGAGTGACCCCCCGAAAAAAAAATTTCATTGAAGGTAGTATCAAATGAAAGGTCTTGATGAGGACTTTTCAAAACAGGTTTTAGTTTGGCAAAATTTGCGTCGAGGGGTGCACAGGGAGGGGAAATACACGAAAAATTGGTGTCCCCCCCTCGCGATTGGACACCTGTGATCCGAAAAATCTGAAAAAAATCAAGAATGTAGGCCTTGGTGAGTACAACAACAACAAATACGTTATAAGTCGCAATTCACTCAACTTTGTTAGTAATAGTATGATTTATCGATTTTATGTTTTCTTGAATAAAATCTTAACGGTACCCTTAAATTCAATGAAATTCAGTACGTAGATGTCTATTTATAAGATTAATTTATCCTGAAAGTTTCATAAAGATTGAATCATATTTAGCAAAGTTAGAGCGGTTTGAATTTTCGTGTATTACTATGGAACAATATGCGCTGTATTTATTACTATGGCAACATATGGCTATGGAACAACATGCGCTTTTTACCGACTCAGACACTACAGCTTTGCTAGGATTTGCTTGAAAGTTTCAGGAATGATAGGTGTCATGTATATCTTTGGAATCTGTTCAGCTAGTGGTATCAGTAATCGTAAAACAAAATAGTGGCTGTTTTAAATGCGAAGATTGAATAATTTTGAGTTATTTTTTCCCAACTTCAACGCTTAAGGCGCATGCTTTTAACACTTGATTCACTTTAATGAATGCCCGAAGATGAGTACCTACAATTAATACTCATAGGTGAAACAAGTCGAAGAGGCAGGAGAGAGCTCCTAGCAAATGGGCTTTGTAACCATTCTAGGATTCGAAAAAATCGGCCATGAATCGATGATTACAGTACAGGGGAGTGGCCGCTGAAAAAACAATTTCATCAAAGGTAGCCGATATGAATGTCAAATGGAAGTTCTTAATAAGAGCTTTTCAAAACAGTACTTAAACTTACAATTTTTCCTTCACAAGGGCAACAAATACCTTAAAAGTCGAAATTCGATCAACTTTGTTAATAAAAGTACATTTTATAAATTTTGCTTTTTTGTCTATAAAATCAAGATGGGACCCTTAAATTTCCCAAAATCTATAATTTAAATTTTGTGAACAATAAACTGCTAAGTTACAGCCGATTGAATATTTAACAATTACAACAACATTAACACGTGATACTAGGGAGATACACGTTTGCAACGGGCCTAGACACTACAAATATGTATGAATTTTATTAAAAATTTTAGAAATGCTTTGTAATATTCATGTGTTATCATGACGGGGTCAAAGCAGTTGAAACAAAATAGTGGCGAGTTTAAAATCATAATAACCATAATAATTTCTCGAACTCAATTTATGGAATCTGTTTATCAGTCAAGTTTTGATATGCAGGATATATTGTTTGATTTACGAGATGTTTTACAATACCCTTCTGGCAGGAGCATCCTCCTGCTACTTCAACTTGTTATATCTATTTTATGAACTACGATACTTTCAAACAACTTTACACATTCATACAACAAATTCTAACTAACAACCGTCTAGTATACAAATTATTAATAATGATTATTGGATCTTAAGGCGATCCAAATTTTCTTCTCGCGTAAAATCGATATTGATGGGATATCAGTGGAGCTTGTTGTAAGAAAATCAAAATATCCATGACCAATTGAAAAACCGTCTTCACATTGCCTCAAATTAAAAGTTCAAATTGAAATCTCAATGGTAACATCATCATCATCATCAGCAGCAGCAGCATCTTCGTTTACAGCAACAATGTGACCATCATCCTCTTCATCATCATTAACATTGGTCGTCAACAGCAACAAGAGGACCGGGAGCAATAGTCAGTCGTCCTCTTTTAATAAGAACAACAGCAACAACAACAACAAAAACATCCCAAACGAGTAGTACTAACATCATTGGCATTATCATCATCATTTCTTCGCGGCCCATCATCGCAGCATCCCATCGGCGATATGAGTATCTTCTGCACCACCGCACCGTCGCTGCCCGCTGAATCGTCTAGAACCTCAGCATCATGAACCCAATCAATGTAATAACAACTCAATCAAGCCAGGTGTGTGCCCCCTTCATATGAACAACAGCTTGTTTTGGACGTGACCAAGAAGCCCATGACCAAACCAAAAATTCAGCTACCTGCCGATATTTAATTGACCAAAATCCAAAACGGATTTCGTTTCACATCATTTCTTCTGCACTTGCACGACGATTGATTCTAATTGCAATTGTTGCTACTGAATTTTTCATTGATTTGATGAGAATTCAATAAGAACTCTTCGACGGATGATGATTAAGCTACCGATTATTCAACATTTGACTAACAATCTTTGCAATTATGTAGGTTGGAATTGCAGAGAGTTTGCTTTATGTTACCTGTCTTGATATCCTTATGAAGAGTTAATAACTTAATTATACCAGAAAATAATTTCCTTATTACATTTAATAGCGCTAACAACTGAAAGTCAATTTAGTGTCCTTATTAAATAAATTGAATGGCACTCAACAAAAGATACATGTATCTGATTTCCTCTTACAGTAAAGTCGCTCGCCTACGATCGATATCCGTCACGAAATCAAATTTATTTCCACATCATTCTTGTGGATTGTTGTTAAAGACTCTCAACTTACCTAAACTGTACCACTCCACTATAATTTCTGATCGATCATGCCAACAATATGATCAATGAGATATGATTGCCATAATAGGAGATTAAATTGTTAGATTCAACGTAAGTACGTGCGTCGTAAAAAGAGGAGCGTGCAGGCGACAGATTCTGTTTATTGAGTCGTTTCAGATATAAAAGGCTTTGTCAAGTTTATTGTGGAGGTAAATTGAAAACTTAATTTCATAAAAGTCACATGATAATTAGGGATCATGAACTAGGCAATTTTATTTAAACAAAAATTATAAATAGATCCAAAACCGTCAGGAAATTACAAATTGGAAAATTTAAGGCAATAATCTAAACAGATTATGCTTTCTCGTGTCAAATTAAGTTTAAATGTTTAAACGCAATAATATTTTGTCAATTTAACTTATATGTATTAAAAAATTTAGTTCATATAATTATTTTTCAACAACCTTTCATTTTCATTTAGCAATTCGACAGTTTGCAATAAGTTATTGTAACCCAAAACGTCTTTATACTTTTGTGATGCAAATATGTTGTACGAAGAGGTATGCAATAGATGGTGGACTCTGCAACTGAATTGCACTTTAAGTATTTCAACTGATCAATTGCTTATTAACTTGTGCGCAGCAGGAGTTAACGCCTTTAATATCCTGCTGTTATCTGGTATCCATTTCTTTTATTCCATCCCCAACGATGCCGCGCAAATATCTTTTGTTGTATTATGTAAAGAATATAATATGTATTGCTCTCGTATTATTGCACACAGAAAAGAAAATTTGAAAGTAATCTTGAAAAGGACCCCGACAACTTCCTGTAAAATACGTTTTTTATGTAATTTACTCCCCAGATTACGTCAAAAAGTACTATATTTTAAAATCAAATAAGTTCACAATTAATTATGAATATTTTAACTTAACCTACCGAGGGATATATCTTGGCGGGGCTTATTACAAGAATTAAATCTGTTTCCATTACATAAACGATACTTTAATAGAAATCCGATTGCTATTACCTGATTCGAAACATACCCGGTAAGGATATAATAAATTTGTTGAATGTGAAAACCAATGTGAGGTCACTATAGTATTCATTAATTTCATAAATGTATCATGCACAGATGCAAGTAGCGGATAAATACTAGATATCATAATTACTTTTAACTGGATCTAAAGCAATTGATAATATGACTTGGATATTAATTTGCAGATAAATCTATTTGTAACAGTTTTCCAACAGCCTCTTTGCAGTTAAATATCAATTTTCATTGCATTATCTGATGTTCTCTTAGAGATATTTCGATTAAGTTTACACCCTTCTAAACATTTTAATGAATTGATTAAAAACGCTCGTAGGGGAGAATGGGGTAATCACGGACGTGGGGTAATCGCGGACATGTGTGTTTGGCTATGTTAGACAAGGCTGGCAGATATTTTTAGTTATGCAATCGTTTGTTCATTCCGAGCACAGTACCGAACAAACAGTGGTGAATTGACGACGCACTCGCTTTTCAAGGTATGTTTGCTTCTTATTTTTTCAGCAATTTCATATAATTTCTGAGAAAAGTTGAGAAGGTGTTGAATTTTGTTCATATAATATAGAAATTCGGTATCTTTGTTCTGAATTAGCATCAAATCCAACATTGCTTTTAATTATCCGCCGCGTGCATCAAGTGATTCTAACCTCAAATAAAAATATTGTTTTGTGTTATGGTGTGTGCCGGCTAATGGCGGACGACTTCTGTGGGGTAATCCCGACCGTCCGTAATTACCCCTTAGCAGTAGATTATTATGTTTCATTAAATATTTTATTCCCGGTAGTAAGGCACTTTATTCTATTAATAATACTAATGAATTTTGGTTAGCATCATCGTCAGTGAATGTAAACATGCCTCATTATTACATTATACAAATGCGGAAGAATTTTTGTATGTTTGTTTATCGTTTTCTGTTTTCTCCCTGTAGCAACATTGACTTGTTTGTAAATTTAAAATGTGTAAACCTACTCATATATGTTTCAGATGCCACGGACATATCAAAGAAAGACAGAGACTAAATATCAACTAGAAGACCTAGAAAGAGCCATTCAGGACGTCAACAACAAAACACTGTCACTCGGAAAAGCAGCTGCTACGTACTCGATTCCGAAAAGTACCATATACGACCATCTCACAAGGGAAGTCATACAAAAACCAAAAGCTGGAAGAAAGGCTATATTTTCTGATGAGCAAGAAAGTGAATCGGAAGAATATATCCTAAAATGCAGCAAGATATTTTATGGTTTAAGCATCGAAATGGTGCGGAAAATAGGATTCAAGTTTGCCGAAGTAAATAATTTGAAACATAATTTTGATAAAAAGTCTCAAATGGCAGGAAAAGACTGGTTCTATGGGTTTAAGAAAAGGCATCCTAATATTTCGCTACGTAAACCTGAGTCCACTTCTTTAAATAGGATAACAGCTTTCAATGAAGCAGAAGTAAAAACATTCTTCAACAACTTGGTAGAATTGCAAACAAAATATCACTTCAATGCTAGCCGGATTTACAATGTTGATGAGACAGGCATATCTAACGAAGTTCCAAAATTTTAGCACCGAAAGGCCAGAAACAAGTTGGCATGGCAACAAGCGGTGAAAGAGGAACGACAACGACAGTTGTTTGCGCGTTTAGTGCTTCAGGAAAGTATATTCCTCCATTTTTTTATTTTTAAGAGGAAGAGAATGAATGCAAATTTATTGCGCGGAGGTAATTCTGATATGATAGCAGCAGTCAGCGATTCGGGTTGGATCAACGAGATCCTTTTCGTAGATTGGCTACACCACTTCATCTTATATGCTAAACCATCTATTACATAACCTATTCTACTCATTCTAGATAATCATGAAAGTCACGTTAGTCTTGCTTGCTATCTTCTTTGTCGTCAGAATGGAATAATATTGTTATCTCTTCCACCTCACACATCACATCGTATGCAACCACTGGATTTGACATATTTTGGTCCTCTCAAGACTTCATACAACAGAGAATGCAATTTGTATATGGCTTCTAATATAGGCCGAAAAATAACACAGTATGAAGTTGTCGAGATTTTCACAAAAGCTTTCAACCGCATCAGTAATATAGAGAAAGCAGAAAATGATTTCCGGGCAGCTGGTATTTGGCCAATTGACACAACAAAGTTTTATGAACTTTTTGCAGATGCCACATCACCCCCTGAAAATACTATCGGCAATTTGCAAAGTGACATAGCAGAGACAGTGATGCCAAATATCGAAGAATCAGTAACACCTGATGCATCAAATTGGCAAAAAGAAGTGACACCTGAAACCCAAATAATATCGATATCAAATGATATGCAGCAAAGACCAGTAACGCCTTCAGTTTTGTTAGATAAATCAATCCCACTTGAAGACATTGCTAATGTTCCCAGACTACCACAACTTAAAAGTAAACAAACAAAAAAGAAACATTCTGTTATTATAACTAGTACTCCTATGAAAGATATTTTAGAGCAAAAAGAAGAAAGAAAGAAATATAAGCAGAACATGAAATTTTCTAGTCAGGTTAAGATAAAGGTTGAACGAAAGGATATACCTCGCAAGAAAAAGAAGGCCAATGAAGGAGATGCGAAGGAGAACTAGTATTATTGCCTAATTTGCAACGAAAAATATGAAGATCCTCCAAGTGAAGATTGGATAAAATGCTGCAAATGTAATTTATGGGCGCATGAAAACTGTACAAGTGGCGAAAGTATGCCAAGAAGATATATCTGCGATTTATGTCACGATTAGACTTTATCTGTGGATACCCCACATACCATCCGCAATTACCACACGCCATCCGAAATTACCCGAAAACCAAAATTTTGTTTTTTCACGAATATTTTATTTTATATTGAAAATTTATTTACGCTGTTTATGAGAATTTAACATTGATTAGTTTATGTAAGATTTATGTAATAAATTTAATTTCAAACTTTATCTGATTACGTGTTATTTCAGTTCTTCCTTAGGTGTTCGGAATTACCCCACTCTCCCCTATTAAGCTTTCCCCCAAGAAAATAGTTCAGAAACATTAATGTAAGATGATTAAACTTTGTAGTTGGAAGCATCACTAGTTTTTATGAACATCATCATACTTGTGCTTTTATGATTGAATAAACAAAGCAATGTTGATCAGAAGACCTTAAAAACTATTGATTTGATGAGCTAAGTTTCTAGTTAAGAAAGCAAAACAGTAAATATGAGCACTGTGTACTGTAATATTGAGGGAATTAGGAGATTTTTTTAGGGTTTTATACTAAAATACAAAACCCTATTGCAATCACGACCTGTGTCCGTCTGTCCGTCTGTCCGTCCGTCCGTCCGTCCGTCCGTCCGTCCGTCCGTCTGTATGTCACAGCACTTTTTCTCCGAAACTATAGAGGCTACAGCCATGAAACTTTGTAGAAAGGTCAGAAGTAGTGACCTCTTGAAATTTCAAGGGTGGAAAAATTTTTCAAAGGCGTTTAAGGGGGGTCTCCCCATATAAGGGGGTGACCCCCAAAAAAATTTTTTCACCATTGGTAGTCGAGTAGGGTGTCATTGGAAAGGTCTTAATGAGATCTTTTCAAAACAAGTCTTAAAATTGTCTTATAAGTACCGAGGGGGGCAGGGGAAGGGGAAATGTACGAACTTTTCACGTACCCCCCCTCGCGATTGGACACCTTCCATCCGAAAAATCTGAAAAAAATCATGAATGTTGGCCTTAATGAGTACAACAACAACAAATACATGAGAAGTCGAAATTCACTCAACTTTGTAAGTAATAGTATGATTTATCGATTTTGTGTTTTCTTGAATAAAATCTAAACGGTACCCTTAAACTCAATAAAATTTAGCAAAGAGATGACCATTTATAAGATTGATTTTTTTGTAAAATTTCATAAAGATCGAATAGTATTTACCGAAGTTACAGCGATTTGAATTTTCGTGTATTACTATGGAGCAATATGCCCTGTATTACTATGGAAACATATTGCTATGGAGCCATATGCGCTTTTTACCGACTTAGACACTACAGCTTTGCTAGAATTTGCATGAAAATTTCAGGAGTGATAGGTATCATGAAGATGAGTACATACAATTGAAACAAGTCGAAGAGGCAGGAGAGAGCTCCTAGCAAAAGGGCTTTGTAACCATTCTAGGATTCGAAAAAATAGGCCATGAATCGATGATTACAGTACAGAGGAGTGGCCCCTGAAAAAAAAATTTCATGAAAGGTAGCCGATATGAGTATCAACTGAAAGTTCTCTATGAGAGCTTTTCAAAACAGTCCTTAAACTGACAGTCTTTGCTTCAGTGGGAGCACAGGGGGGGAAATACATGAAAAATGTGTATCCTCCCTCGCGAATGGACACCAGTGATCTTAAAAAATCTGAAAAAAATATCAAAGGAGATATTTATGGGTATAACTATAACAAATACCTCAGAAGTCAAAATTCGTTCAACTTTGTTAATAATAGTATGATACTTGAATTTCACATTTTCTCCAATTAAATCGTCTTTGACATGTTTCTTGATTTTATTCGTTGCTGGTTACTGCATTTTGTAAGTTGAGTACAAAACCCTTCTGACATGAGCATAGGTCTGTCTACCCAACTTGTTTTCTTTTCTCGCCCTCGCGACTACATTACTTTTACCACCGGGCGGCTTTGGCCAGCATGCTAGTGGCAGTGTGAGGTGTAGTAATCGAGCAGTCTACTTATATAAACTACTGGAAGGAACCTTCACGAAAGGACAACAGGAGTTGGGAGATACTGTGAAAAAAATCAAATAAGAAAATTGAACCAGGAAATAATGAACCGAAACTAGAATTGGTCCTTCACCGTTGCAATCCTGAGCCCATTAAGGTCATTTTAAACACGCCCCACGTAGGGCGCAAAAAGCCCGGCTATATCAACAGTCGTGAGCAATGAGACAGACCACCGCCTTTAGGGTATCCCACTAGGTGTCCAAATTTTGGCGGGTAGGTAACGACTAAAGGTTATTACACTAACTGTATCCCAGCATCAATATCATTTGGATTTGCTTTTGAATTATACATTGGTGTTTTACCACCATCGTATGACTAGCGAGGCCAGGTGACATTAGAGTCCCTGAATGTAATCGAAAGTTGTTATACATTACCTTTTGCGGTGAATTCTGATTCGCACCCCAAAATCAAGCTGTGCCTTTGTTGCGAGCAAACACATAAAACATGCTCGGATATATTTCCGCTTCATAACTGCAGTAGTAGCGAGCAAACAACACCTATGTACTCGAACTTTGCCAATGAAAATTAGCCAAAGAAACACATACACAAGTAAATAAGCGAGCAGTTAAGTAAACGAGAAAGTTCAACCCGCAATTATATTCACATCATGAACGAACGGGGTGCTTCGAAGTGAGGTAAGCGGAAAGGGAAACCGTAAGTTCCGGCATAAACACTCTTTCGCTCAATGTCCCCAGTTTCGCTATTTCACCTCAAAGGATCGTGGGAAAGCCGAAAGGTTAATCTTTCGGAGTCGAAAGCTTAAGCGAAAAACACTCTTTCGCTCTATTTCCCCAGTTTCGCATATTCACCAGCCGAGCAAGCGAGACGAAGCGGGGAGGAAAAACGTTCGTGGAACGAGAGCGCACGTGTTCGGCTACTCAGCACCTTTAAAGAGAATTTAGGTTGAAAGCTCACGAAAGAACAGTATTTAAAGTTCTCGGGCAAAGCATTCGGGTGAGTCTTGTTCAAATCCAAAAGAGAGCGTGCTGCTACCCATTCTTCATCTGCATCGTTCAAAGTATTCGCGATTAAAATTTAGCTGAAGATCTTGTCTTATGCACGAGAAAGTGGTAAGGGGAGAGGTGTTAGCTTGAGCCGCGATCCTCCATCGGCCTTTTGCGTTTCACGCCGTGTGGCCACCCCGATCCACAAGCCCGTCTTTTTAGTTCCCTCTACAGGCGGGCGCTCACCTGTGCGAAAAGCGATTTACCTAATATTGTTAGTTAGTTGATTAATCAATTTGGTGTTAGTATACAGTTTTGAAAAATGAACAATAAAATGAAAAGTAATTCTTTAAAGTGAACTCTTGCCTTTGGTGTTCTGGTTTAAATGGACAGAGTAGCAGGTAAGTGGTGTTACAGCGAGTTTCTCTCTCCGAGAGCCTTGATGATGTATATAGGATACACATCAAATGAGCTCCCAGTTCATACCAGTATACATAGAGTATACTGGTTTGTAACAAAATTGGCATAGCCGGTAGGTAGAACTCGCAGCCGGGAAAAGAACTCGCTGTAACACCACTTACCTGCTACTCTGTCCACTTAAACCACAACAACAAAAGACGAGAGTTAATTTTTAATGAATTACTTTAGTTTTATTGTTCATTCGTTTTAAATCATTTATACTACAATCGAATTTATAAAATACATTTTCAATTATTTAATTATTTAAAACTCGAAATATCAGCCAACCTGAAGAGAGAAACAACTTGTCATATTAATGGTTCGGGGAGGCCATATGGCGTGAATCGCCAAAAGGCCAGTTGAGGATCGCAGCGCAAGCCAACACCTCACCCCTCACCATTTTGTTGATCACTGAACAGCGCTTCCGTCTGGAACTTAAACCGCGAATACTTATGGGTACGTCTTAAGACTAGGTAGCAGCACGCTCACTTTTGGACTTGAAAAACCGACTCACCCGAATGCTTTGCCCAAGAACTTTAGATACTGTTCTTTCGTGAGCTTTCAACCTAAATTCTCTTTAAAGGTGCTGAGTAGCCGAACACGTGCGTAGGATCCTACCGGCTGCGCCAATTTTGTTACAAACTAGTATACCCTATGTATACTGGTATGAACTGGGAGCTCATTTGATGTGTATCCTATATACATCATCAAGGCTCCCGGAGAGAGAAACTCGCTGTAACACCACTTACCTGCTACTCTGTCCATTTAAACCAGAACACCAAAGGCAAGAGTTCAGTTTAAAGAATTACTTTTCATTTTATTGTTCATTTTTAAAACTTATACTAACACCAAATTGATTAATCAACTAACTAACAATATTAGGTAAATCGCTTTTCACATAGGTGAGCGCCAGCCTGTAGAGGGAACTAAAAGGACGGGCTTGTGCATCGGGATGGCCACACGGCGTGAAACGACAAAGGGCCGATGGAGGATCGCGGCTCAAGCCAACACCTCACCCCTTACCACTTTCTCGTACACAGGACAAGATCTTCGGCTAAATTTTAATCGCGGATACTTTGAACGATATAGATAAAGAATGGGTAGCAGCACGCTCCCTTTTGAATTTGAACAAGACTCACCCGAATGCTTTGCCCAAGAACTTTAAATTTGTTCTTTCGTGAGCTTTCAACCTAAATTCTCTTTAAAGGTGCTGAGTAGCCGAACACGTGCGCTCTCGTTCCACGAACGTTTTTCCTACCCGCTTCGTCTCACTTGCTCGGCTGGTGAATACGCGAAACTGGGGAAATTGAGCGAAAGAGTGTTTTTCGCTTAAGCTTTCGACTTCGGAAGAGTGCTTTCAGCTTAAGCTTTCGGCTTTCCCACAATCTCTTGAGGTGAAATAGCGAAACTGGGGACATTGAGCGAAAGAGTGTTCATGCTGGAACTTTCGGTTTTCCTTTCCGCTTACCTCACTTCGAAGCACCCCGTTCGTTCATGATGTGAATATCATTGCGGGTTGAACTTTTTCGTTTACTTAACTGCTCGCTTATTTACTTGTGTATGTGTTTCTTTGGCTAATTTTCATTGGCGAAGTACGAGTACATAGGTATTGTTTGCTCGCTACTACTGCAGTTATGAAGCGGAAATATATCCGAGCATGTTGTATATGTTCGCTCGCAACACCTTATTGTCTTAATCTTCTCGGATGTTGATTTCGTTTAATTGGCGGCTTTGCTAGTCCGCAACTATTCATGACAAGACACGTGCTGCTTGCGGATCAGAATCAGCCCTGGGTAGACGTACTATTCTTGATTGACGCAGTCGACTAAGAGACGAGTTCTGAGACCAGATATTCATGGTGCCATAAGAGAGTAGTCCATGTAAACATGTAAGGGAGCTGCCCCATTGGTGCCCCTACCTGGGAAGAGTTGAAGAAACAACCCCGAAATATATGATATGAATTTCTATTTTGTTTTGTTTTTTTTTTAAAATACAAATTTATATGTTTTTTTGATATAGTTATTTAATAGTTATTTTACCATTAATTTTAGTCAGTTGTTTTCAGTGAGAATGCTCACGAGACGCACGCTAGGTAGGCGTCGTCTCCGCTCTGATGCTGGCCCGACGTCGTTGTGTGTGGTATGCTAACAGGCAATGGATGATTGCACACCGGAGTAGACTGCGCAGTGCGGACACCGGTTCCATTGAAACTGCTTGCTACATCATCTAGAAACCACAACTGACTGCCTTTACCACCCACTGTTCCCGTAACCAGCAACAAGACATCGGCTGCGCAAAGGGCGGTATCAAACAGTCCAAGTCATCGGGACCTTTATTGTGTCTGGGAGCTGCATGCCATTTATGCACAGAGCGTGGGACTCCCATACACGCAAGAGGGTGTCTGGACTACCCACTACAAACCTCCCCTGTGATCGTTTGATACATCTAGTTTTGTTACGCCGTGAGGTACCTTCAAGCTGGGGGATCCCTCTTCTAGCGGGAGGGCAGAGGAAGTGTCAGACAAGTGATCCCCCAGCCCCAATGACCCGGGCTGGTGTGCCACATGGGTCCGTTTGTCAACCGATGCGAACATCACCGCGACTACATTATCCGGGTTGAGCTCTCCTGTCTCCCTGTAGAGGTCCCTTCGCAGCCTGTTCCACTTTCTGCACGCAAAAAATGTGTGGCAGGCATTGTTTTCCTCTCCTGGAAAAAACCGACAATCGGGGTACCGTAACATACCAATCTTGTGCAGGTAAGACTGAAAAACACAAAAGCTGAGCCAATCTCACCATGCCTTCAATTTAGCCACGGTCTCATATCCGGGATGAGGCGCGCAGTCCACCTCCCCTTCGCGCAATTCACCTGAGACTGCTGCCAATCGTTGAGTAAGCGCTGTCTCTCCTAGCGGACAATCATGTCCCACGCATCTTCGTTTCGGCATAGGTATCACGCCTGCAATAACTCTCACTGCTGAATCAGATACTATCGGATACGAAGATGCAATTATCAGTGCTCCTCTTCTCTGTACCTATGCCAAGCATTTTTGGTATACGTCCCTACTGAGAGCGTCGCCCCATACCTCTGCTCCATACAGCACCACTGACCTTACAGCACTCATCAAGAGGCGTCTTCTTGATGGGGTGGTTACTCCTACGTTGGCCATAAGTCGACTCAGAGCCGATACTCCTGAAGCAGCCTTCTCAACCGTTGCCCTGAATTGGTCAGAGAAACTCATCTTCAAGTTGATCAGTAGCCCCAAGTACTTCACCGATGGCTTCAATTCGATTCGTATGTCTCCAATACTGATCATCCTTACTCTAGAGATTCTCTTTTCTGTCAAGATAAGCACTTCGGTTTTCTCCCAGTGCTAAAGTAAACCCGCGAGCAGTCATCCAGTCTCTCACTCGGCCCATTAGCCTAGCCTAAGTTGCGCTTGTTCAACGGTGCGTCCAGCATCCAGAGTGACAACATCATCCGCATAGTCGATCAAGCGCGACTCATCTGGCATCTCCAGTCTTAGTAGCCCATCGTAAGACACGTTCCAAAGGTCTGGACAAAGGGTAGATCCGTGAGCAACTCTCGTTGTAACTTCCATCCTTCGTTGGCCCTGTGTCGTGTGGTAGAGTAAGCTTCAGTCCTTTAGGTAGTCCCTCAAAGGCCGCATTAAATATTCTGGAACATGAACTTGAGTTGAAGGCATTTCTGACGTCTAGTGTCATCCAAAGGACAATCCGTCGCTTGGTGTGACTATATGCTTCTGCCTTTTGCATCTCGCTCACCACCTCTGTAATCGCATCAATGATAGAACATCCTGCTCTAAAGCTTCACTGCCGAGGAGATAGATACCCAGCAGCACAAATCATGTCAATGAGCTTTCCCTTGATGAGTTTCTCCAGCACTTTCCCAGGAGTGTCTAACATGCATAATGGGCGGTATGCAGACGACGATCCGGAATTTCCCTTCCCCTTGCTGATCGTAGCGGGAAAATCCCGCCCCGTAGGCAAGCGTTGAATGTTCTGAGCAGCAAGTTAGGGCAATGGTGATACACAAGTTACAACACCACAGCTAGAACATCATCTGGACCTAGAGCCTTTCTCGCTTTCAGTAAAAAGACTGTCTCTTCCACTTTCAGCTGTGTGAAGAGTGGACACTCGACTGCTATTTCACCATGGACAGCGTCAATATCTCATCCATTTTTTTCGCATCATGTATGCAAAGCTTCCGTAGGGCACCAAGCTTCCGCATAACTAGTTTGTAGCCAAGACTCTACGAATCCTTGTTCACATTGTCCACCAGATCGTACCAGCAGCGAGCCTTGCTGTTGTTAATCAATTTATGAAGGCATTTCCTGGCTGACATATGTTGCCGCTCAGTTGCAGACCTTGCCACGGTTCCGTGCACGTTGAATCTCACGCCAAGGCTTGTGACACTTCCTTCACTTTTCAGCGATTTTAGTTAAACACCAGTACACCCTATGCCGGGGTTTTCGACGGAGCATGGATGCGTTGCAAGCAGTCGAAATGATGCTCATAGTTAAGTTCACCACGTCTTGAGCTGCGAATTCTCCTGTCCCTTCCGAATATCCCTGCAGCTGCACACCTGCTGTGAGCACCTCGACGAACCTCTTGACGTCCACCTTTCCGATATTCCATCCAATTCTAGAAAGCCGAGAGCATGGAGGTCGGGAGGCAACATCACTGATCTCAAGCAGAATGCACAGATGATCGCTGACTGAGTAGTTCTCTTACACTCTCCGATTGTGTATCCTCCGTACGAAGGACTCCAAGACGAATGTTTTTCCACAGCCTATACGGCGAAAGTCGGTGTATTTCCAGTATTTAGTATACGTGCGCCGTCCTGGTCACAGTTTCTAGGATTCGTTTTCCTCGCGGATCTGTTTGAGGCATGCCCTATTCTATTGCTTTAGCGTTGAAGTCTCCCCCAAAAAACACTTTTTCGTCTGCATTCAAGACAGTGCCCTCCAAAGCTTTAAGCTTGGTTTGGAAATATGACATCAATTCGTTCGGCGTTAGGTGCTCACTAAGAAGGTGAGTACCAAACCCACATAAAATCATCCACAGCTCTCTGCCTGAAAATCACTATTTCGAACCCAGATGATGATAGTACCAATTTCACCAGGATACCATGATGCTGAACTTTTATTATGGTGTTGCTCACTCCAGAGCAAAAAGTTGGCTTTCATGTCCCTCGCAATATGCTCTCGCAGGTTTTGGCGGTTGAACTGCGGTGTAGCTTTAGCTGCGGGATGCGGGTCATTTAAGTTCTGATTTTGCCTTGGCTAGGGCTTCCTGGGAAACCCGGCATTTTCCTGATCCCAAGACATGTCCTAAATCAGGCTTTTGATCAGCATCCTTGCAAATAATACAGTGTGCCTCCTTCGTACACTCTTTTTTTTATGTCCCATTTCACCGCATTTGTAACATAGGGAACTCCTATTGGGTCCTTTGCATTCCTGTGTGGTGTGAACATAGCTAAGGTATTTGAAACATTGAAGAGGCGTTGCTCTTTGCCGCCGAGGGCTTTGTTGACTGCGTCGCAAAATGCATCCCTATTGTCGGCCTCTGCTCCGAATTCGACGAGTATGTGGCGTTGGCTGTATTGATTTAATGGCAGCGTTGGTATCTGCAGGCCTTACGTTTCCCCTGATGTTTCGCAGCACCTCCGCTTAGGATCGACCATCTTGGAGTCTTACGAGCAATGCCTGCTGCCGGGATCTTTGTCGGTGCTTCTTTCTCTCCTGTTTTGCATCGGGTCTTTTTTCTTGTTGGTCATCGGTGCGAACTTTACTTTCTGGAACTTTTTGAAGGAGTTTTTTTGCGGCTTTCTTTGCTCCTTTTGTAAGCACTGTCTGGAACCCCTGATCTAGTGTTCTGCACCCATCAAGTGCCTCTTCCTTTCTCCTTCTTTTATTCAAATCTCCTTCGATCGGGCCCGACGACATTCTTTTATTAATTTTTGATGGTGGAGCTATCTGCAAATGCCTTTTATATTTCACACCCAGCGCTTCTTAAGCCTTCTGGTCCCCTTCAGCCTTTAAAAAGCTCCTCCTTAATGCCCTATGTGGCCTAGAGCCTCCTCTAGTTCAAGGAGCCAAATCTTTACTTTTTTTTTTATTTTTGGCGAGTCGCATATATATTGTATTCTTTTTTGAACATCTCCTGCTTTTCAAAATAGCCATTCTTTTTCATGTCGCTGGGGGGTAATTGTAATTTGCGTCCATCGTCCTTGGGATAAGTCAACGGCTTCCGTTTCCAATGAATGATGAAATCACACAACGTCACTTTATTTGCCTTGTCACTTATTTCTTTTGCTGCCATAGTCTCCTCGTTGACTTCAGAATGGTCCTTTATTATTTCGGGATTTACGATCCTTGCTTCTATCACTTTGCTAGTGCTCGCTGCAGTGATCATCGAATTCTTGGTGTTCTTAATATTTTCCTCCTACGCTCAAACATCTGACGCGTCCTGCAGAGTTTCCCGCTTCTCCTTTTAAGGAAGCTCTGGTGTTTGTATCATTTTTTGAAGCGCCCAAACGCCACAGGAATCTCAGTCTGGACCAGACTGTCTACTATTCTCCGTTTTTTGTCCGTCTTCACTATCATTGTATTGATCGCCGTTTTTGTCCTCATTAGTACCACTCTCGATATGCTGTTAACATCGTGGCTGCAGCCACTGGTTGCGTCGTCGTTATTGTTATTTCTTTTTATGGCTTTTTTAAAATCTGTTTTAAGGGTTTTTGTTTGCTCCAGTTTTATTGGGTTCCTACACGGAACCACTATCCCCGTTCGTTTGTGTAGTCGCCTTTTTGGTCCCATGGCTATTCTTACAGAGTAGGGAGGCCATGCGAGGGTTGGCACAAGCCCTTATGGGGACAAGTACTCAAAGCCAGACCAGCACTAATCGGGAGTCCGTCTCAACCGAACCTACACCATCAACCCAATAGTGCGGACTTCGAACGTACTGCGAGGCCCTCCAAGGTTTCACGAGTGCCATGTCGGCGCTGCCATGCAAAGAAACTAGGTCCAAACCATCATATCCGCCAGCCCAAAGCATGAATTCTAGTTCATTGTCCAAAGCGTAGTACAGATCAAGTCACGATCATTACCTGTCATCTCAGGAGGGAACCTCACAGCGCGCCCCATATCCTCGGGTCCATGGAGGTGGCACTCCCCAAAAAATGCTAGCGTCCAAGAGTGCTCTTGTCAACCGGCATTCCTCCTGCGGAAATTTGCTCGGGTACGTGGGGGTGGAACTCCCCAAAGAATGCTAGCCTCCAAGAGTATTCCTGTCGGCCAGCACTCCTCCTGCGGGTACCACCGCCTTTAGCAGATTTTGACACTACGGGGAGAGATGGAGCGATCCCACTCACTCGAGGACAGCAGCCTACCGTAATCGTGGATGCGACGGTCATACAAGAAATGTACGCCATAATGCAGAACCTGACCACCAGGATCGACTCCATGGAGCGTAGGTGCTGCTTCCCAACCACATCCTCGAATCCCTCCACAATTTTACCTGGATCTCAATGTTTGGGAGTTTTCCATAGGTCGACGATCTGACCCAGCGTGGACCATGCCCAGCTCCTTTAATGAGCCCCATGGCCACGGCATATGAACGCAGGTTCAGTCAGGTCCAGCCATCAACTTTTGGTCCTGTGGCTTCTCTCGAGTAGCGTGGACCTCAGTGTTACACACAGCGGATAAAGCTAACTCAAAGCCCCGGCATAGTATAGGATTGGGACCTAGATTTTAGTGGGAAACTAGATACTCTAGTGGTTGAGGTCTGCATGGAGATACTTATTGACCAAGTATTGGCTGGTGATCATGCCGTGCTATCTGGCTACTTACTCTTACTGTTGAGAAGCACAGCGCTCAAGGCCTATTGGTGCATCCACAACACTCCACTATTCTCTCTGATACGCCCATGATTTCCCTAACGCAAGCATGGCTGTTATGATTGCTGAAACGCAATTTGCGGGCAGAACTAAGAATTTATATCGGAATCATAGATCCACAGAATATAGCAGCATTTATGCAATCTGTAAGCTTGCGTGAAGGGATTCATAAAGATCTGGAATCGCGGCCCTATATGGTGATGATTTTCACGCCACGACGGGGAATTTCGGAAGTTCCCCGGGAAGATGGGACACCAGATGTGGAGGAGATTTCCGAGAAGGTGATAGAGCTCTCCGTACTCTCAGTAGGAACTCCAACCGTTTACTGGAGCTGTGAACACCGGTTTGTAGAACGTAGAGCAGAACAAAAAGTGTTCTGCTACGGTTGCGCTAAACCTAATGCTTATTTCCCTGATTGTTCTGTTTACACCGTCTCAAAAAGTGGGAGAGCGAGTACCCGGCCACCCCAGTGATACAATCAAGCTCAGCCGTAAATTGCCAACATGAATGCTAGCCCTCTCAACATCATACCACGCAACACCATATCGCACCACACCACACCTCACGATATCATACCTGAATTGACAGTGATGACGGCGGAGATTCCGTCTCTCCCAGAGGCCTCTCCACAGACAATGTTGAAGTGGCTACCTCTTGAACCATCAGGAACTCCCAGACAGTCATTGAATCGTGCCATAAAGCCGTATCATATTCGATTGCAAGAATACCGAGCAGCCTGTGAATGGATTTTTGCGTTGCAAAAGGTCACCTTTCGATGGCACTGAACCAAATGGTTAGCTCGTCATTGGAGAAGCTTCCATGAGAGAGTGCGCATCTGCTATCAAACACTATTCATGAGTAACATCTCGATGCTTTCTCAGAATGACACTAGACCTTACGCACAAATCAAAGTGCTGGGTGAAATCAATGTCACATTAATTGACATGTGTCCAAGCATTAGCTGCCTTGCCTCGAGCTTATGCTTGAAGGTGCTTCAACAACACCCTACCCCAGCAAAACCTACACCATCTCGTCACTTTGCCCTTTGGCCTGTGTAACGCACCACAGATGATGACCAGGCTGATGGACAAAGTTATCTCACCTCACCTGAAATACCAAATATACGTTTACTTAGATGACCTCCTGCTCATCATAGAAACGTTCGACCAACATCTCCTACTCTTACAGGAAGTAACCCTACATATCAGGAAGCCGCGGCTCACAATCAATATTCAAAAAAGCAAATTTGTTATGTCCAGAGTTCAGTATATATTATTGGTCATATTACTATCAAGACTGCTCCGGATAAAACTCAGGCTATTGATGAATTCACCTTGCCGAAAACTGTAAAGCAGTTACGATGTTTCTTAGGAGGGTGCGGTTAGTACCGAAGGTTCGTTCAAAACTATACCACGGTGCCAGCCCCTCTGTTGCACATGCTCCAAAAGGGCAAGTTCATCTGATCCGAGCTCAGCTGAAAAGCATTCCAAAAGCTCAAACAAACTTTGACATCTTCTCCAGTGTTGCACAGCCCGGAATTGGTACAAAGATTAATTCAAGTGTAAGATAAAGTTCGTAATAAAAAATCCAAAGTCGAATCATCTGTAAGAAAATGGTGCCCACTCAAAAGTTGAAAAAAGTTCAACCGTAAAAAACACTTCAGGGACAGGTCAGGATATCAAAATGTCGACTAGGCAAAGTCCGAAATCCGAAAACTTCCCAAAGCTACAATATGTATTGGATTTTTATGAAACCTAAAATTAAGGTAGACGTTGATAAGATCTTGTATTAAAATGTATCAGAACTAAATTCGATTCCCATGAACGCTTCAGATTTTAGCAGCAGTGAGAGTCGAAAAATTCTATTTTAATTTACACGGAACAATGTATTTAAGAAACTGATTTTTAAAAGAATTAAAATGAAAAAAATTTGCCACTAAAAAGGTTGAAATAAAAAAACGTTTAACAAAAAACAAAACCGCCTTCAAAATTCCCTAAAAGTGATGAAATAAATTTTATGAAAATCAATTTCCCCATTTTAAAATAAAAACTTCTAACATATCCACCATCACAAAAGAAACGGGGAAAAACTGACATGGCACCGCTTCCATAAAATTTATTTCATCCTTTTAAGGGCATTTTGAAGTCGGTTTTCTTTTTTTACTAAAAGTTTTTTTTCATGTATGTTCACGCACAACTTTTGAACGGAAGCAGACAGAAGAGTCCTGTTTTCGGTAAATTATGCAATTTACTTTCAGTTAGCTTCCATTTGAAGGACATGAAAATCAAATAACAGTAAACATCCTTTACCGTTAAAACTAAAAAATAGGGGTGAAACAATCAACGCATATAAAAATCTTGATTGCAGAAGTTAAATGCCCATTTACGAAGAAGGTGAATGCCCATTTACGCATAGAGTGTGGGACTCCCGTGCTCGCAAGAAGGCGACTTGACTACCCACTAAACACCTCCCCTGTTAACCTGAGAACCTAGCCTGGAACCGTTTGGCACAATACTTCGGGCCAGGTAAACCAAGGACAATATGTTGGACTAAAATTTACCCGAAACTCTGCCGCACTTGGTCCTAAGTCCGGTTGAGAAAGGAGGAGAGATCCTTTTATTTCCCCAAACCCCAGTTTCCATGGTTCCTCATCCTAATTCCATGAGTAGTAAATGGTCTCGGGGTCGCACATTGGGTTTACTGGTTCCCCAATGATGGGACATTAAATAAAGAGAAATGCCAATATCTGCAAATACAACTGCAGCTCTGCAACTAAATCCTACTTGCTCCTCCTTTGTGATGACGGAAGAGGGTGAAGGCGAGTTTTTCGCACCTGGTGACGGAATTGAAAGTAATAACCAATGTATTGGACGTACAGCAACGACACCGCAACTGAAAAAGGGCTACGGCATTGGATTTAAGAATGTCAAATAACGCAGCTACTCTGGCGCTGCTAAAACTCATTTACAATAGGCCAGTCAATATAAATGACACATACCGGCAGTCCAGGAAACTTACTGCACTGAAAGTGATATTAATGATATAAGATTTCACCCAATATTCAAAAGTGGGAAGCCTGCTGGTAAGCGAGAATTTGGAGTGGCGTTTATTGTGGATAGAAAGTTCAAATCATAATTTATTGACCTTAAGGCAGTCTATGCATGAATGAGTACCACCCGCACAAAAGCACAATTCTTCAAAATTTGACTGGTAAACGTACAAGATCCAACCGAAGAAAAGGATAAACAAACGTTCTACAACCACCTGGAAAGACTAATCGACTCATTACCTACAAATGACACAAAAATAATTCTGGGGATTTTAACGCTAAGGATGGCAATGAAATATCTCATCGGGGCACGATTTGAGGATATAGCCTCCACGATGAAATAAATGACAACGGCTAGCGCATAATTTGAGTTTGCATGTAGCAGAAATTTAGTGATACGTTTGACTTGCTTCCCACAGTGACGCATATAGAATAACCTGGGTATCACTGGATGGCAACACACATTGACCATTTTCTGATCCAACAACGTTTCACCTCGAGCATACTAGACGTTTGTAAATATCGAGGAGCCAATTGTAACCCAGATCATCACTTGATCAATTTAAACTATCAAAGTCGGATGTCAAAGGCGTATTCCGCGAAGACCAGCCCTGTCCGGAAATTTTGCATTGAAAGGCACCAAACGGCGTCTGTGTGAAAAAGTTTCACGGAGATCCTATTAGACACATTGTTGAAAACAAGCAATGAGCTATGGGTGGAAGTGGAAGTGGCAATTAAGACACTGGCAGAACAGGCAATCGGATATCAAGTCCAACGCGAAAGAAATTTTTGATTCGGCGATGAGTGCCAGAATGCGTTAGACAAAAAGAATCAAGGATACAAACAGTACTTAACGCAGGATGAAGAGAGCGCAATATGAAAATCTCAGAAGAGCAGTGAATAAGATAATTAGAATTACGAAAAGAAAATACTGTGATGACCAATTGAGAAGCATCGATATAAGTCTAGTGAGTGACAACGAAAGGCAAGTCTTCATACTAGTGAAAAGCTTCAAACAAGGTTAGTAGCCTAAGACCAAGGTGACTTTAGAGCAGGCAGATCGACGATTGACCAATTGTTCACTGTCGAGCAGGTACTTGAGGAATATTGGGAGTTCAACATAGACGTACACCAAACCTTCATTGACTTTAAGCAAGCACATGACAGTATCGATCGTAACAAATTATGCTTTGATTCTATATCCAAGCAAAATCAGTCCGTCTTACCAAAAATGACAATGACGTCAACAACTACCCAAATCCGCATCGATAACCAACTCATCGATGCCTTTAACAAAAATATCGGACTCAAGCAGGGAGATAGCCTGGCCCCATCACTATTCAGTTTGGCTCTGGAATATGTCATAAGAAAGCTAGCTGTCGATGCAAGAGGTTAGATATTATACAAGTCAAGCCAAGTGGTAACCTATGCGGACGAACAATATTTTGTAACGGTCGTTTTCAACTGCCAAATAACTCTTCCTGAAACTCGACAGTATAGCGAAACTAATAGGGCTATACATCAATGAGAACAAAACAAAACTCATGGCGCAGGTGAAGCAAAATACCTTAAATGCCCTAAATATCACGCTAGATGAATACTCGTACAAAATCGAAAATGTGGATGAATTTGTGTGTTTAGGCGCCAAAATAACGAGAACCGGTAATGAAAGAGACCAAATGCGCCAAAGAATACAACTCGCAAATTTTGACGATCATCAAAACCAGCTGCATATACAGAAAAACAAAGTTCCAAGTATACAAATCTATGATAAGACTTGTACTATGCTATGTGTGTGAAACATGAACCCTAACCCAAGCATCCGCAAATATTTTGAACACCTCCGAAAGATGGGTCCTGAGGCGAATAATCAGAGCAAAGCTAGACGGGGGCCAATTTCGAACTCAATGCAACCATGCGTTATATGCAATTTTTGACGAAATGGAGGTCTCAACGGTTGTAAAACTTCGAAAGCCGCAATGGACTGGCCACGTGAATCGTATGGATGAAGAATGGGTATAAGGAATAAGGTATTCATTGAGAGAACTAAGGGGTGGAGACCAGAGGGGAACCCAAGGAAACGCTGGCCTGACTCGGCCGACGAAGACAGTTCGTTACTGTTCAGATTTCGAAATTGGAGGACCTGCTCAATGGATCAACAAGTTGGAGGGGCTTTTTACAGAAAGCGCAGGCTTGACAAGGGCTATAGCGCTACAAAGAAGAAGAAGAATTATTTCTAAGCGAATGGCCGAAAGGGCTATAGTGCTAAAGCAAAAAAAGTCAAGGTAGATGTTGATCAGATCTTGGCCTTAGATGTGTCAGAACAGAATTCAAATCCTATGGGCCCTGTAGATTTTAGCAGTTGTGAACTTTGCATTGTAGTCGTCAAATTAAATTTTGATAAAGTACAAGTATATGGCACAACATAATCAAGAAACTGACTTTCAATAGATTTTAAATGAAATATTTTCCACCAAAACGAGTGAAATTACACGACCAACATGGACACCATCACATAAGAAACAGGGAAAAACTTTTATGGCATCGTTCCCATAAAATTTATTCCATCCCTTTTCGGTCATTTTGATCGTCGTTTTTAGGTCTTTGTTTTAAAAAATTTTACAAAGAGATACTAGTCTGGCAAACTGACTATCCGTCTGGCCATCTGTCCGTCCGTCTGCTAGAAAGCTCAAACTTTGTGAAAAGGTCAGAGGAGGCGGTCTCTCAAAAGTTTAGGAGTTACCAAACATTTCAGAATTTTTCAAGAGGGGTCCCCCCATATAACGAAGTAACCACATAAAATTTTTTTAATCAAAGGTAGTCGATTGGATACCTCCATTGCGATTGGACACCTTTGGGCCGAAAAATTTGGAAAAATCATGGAGTTGGGTCTCTATGAGTACAAGGGCAACAAATACCTTAGAAATCGAAATTCACTCAAGTTTGTTCATAATAATTTTTTTTTTTTATATTAAAAGAAAAAATCCATTTTTTAATATAAATGATCGGATGTTTATTTCATTATAAAGAAATAGGTATGCCGTTAATACTAAAAAATAATATCAGGCAAATGATCACCATGACCGCACTTACAGGACCATATCCTTTTCATGAAATTTTCCATAACCAAATCGCAAAGTGGCTGCCCTATGCCCTCGGCAGCCTCACGAATTCCATCTTTGAGGTCTTGAATCGACGCTGGGTTGTTGGCGTAGACCTTTTCTTTTACGTGGCTCCAAAGGAAGAAATTGCAAAGTATTAAAACACAAGATCTCGGTGGCCAATTGTGATCTCCTCTTCGAGTTTCCGGACCATGTTATCGGTCCGGAAACTTTTCCCGTAAAAGATCAATGATTTCGTTGTTTGTGTGGCACGTAGTGCCGTCTTGTTGAAAGCAAACGTTGTCCTGATCAATACCATCCAATTCCGGCCATAAAAAATTATTAATCATCTCTCGACAGCGCAATCTATGCACCGTAACTGTTGCTCCAACCTCATTTTCGAAAAAGTAAGGTCCAATGACTCCGCCGGACCATAAACCGCACCAAACAGTCACACGTTGAGAATTGAGAGGCTTTTCAACAATAACTTTTGGGTTTTCCGAGCCCCAGATGCGACAATTTTGCTTGTTGATGAAGCCACCGAGGTGGAAATGGGCCTCATCCCCCAAGATGATTTTTCGATGGAATTCCGGATCATTTTCATGCATTTCAAGGACCCAATCAGCGAAGACACGACGTTGTTGATAATCGACCGTCTTGAGTTTTTACGTTAACTGAACTTTATAAGCCTTAAGACCCAAATTTTTATGCAAAATACGGTTTAATGACGTTTGTGGAATGCCTAGTTCCAAAGAACGACGAGGAATGGACAAACCTGGGTTTTCTTCAACACTTTCGGTTATAGCAGCAATATTCTCGGCTGTTCTTGAATGACGTGTACGGGTTTTATTCTTCACATCACTAAGTTGCTCCCAACAGCTCGAATTTTTCCACCAATTTCTGTATTGCGGTGCGACAAGGTGCTTCACGACGACCCAAAAATATTCGAGTTTTACGAACCGTCTCTGCAAAATTTTCACCATTTTTATAGTGAATTTTAATAATTTCAATGCGTTGTTGAAGCGTGTATCGTTCAAATTTTATCAATGGCGTAGTTTTTACTTGTCAAATGTCAAAAAAATGACAGCTTCAAAAGTAACATCTACTGAAATAGCGATCTATTTAAAATAACACCTCTTATTGGAAAACCCTTTATTTATTTTTTTAAATTTTTAATTAAAATTAGATCAAGTATTATGTTGTTTTTCAAGCAGTTGCTTTTCTAACAATGGCTACATGTAACAGAAACGCGTTCTCAAGTGACATACAGCTAATTTCGACGGAAACTTATTGAAAATATCAAAATCCTTTGATGTGATGCTGATACTATCCGACAAATTAGTCTCACAATTGAATTTTATTCAGACTTTCGATTATTATAAGTAAAATATGAATAAATGTTTGGGTGTTTTCTATAGCAAATCTGATTATCATAGGGGCACTGTGTCCCCTTTTTATTTTCGAATTTAAATAATTCACATCGAGGAGTTTAAATAGAAAACCGCATGCATCAATCCTTCAAAAAACATTCCACATAACGAATGATGAGCCTCTGGGTAACGTAAGACGACCATTTCACACTTGCTGAATCATGTCGATAAAAGCACCAGATAACACTTCCCACTCGGATCGATGCAAAAATCTTTCCGAAACTGTATTCTGATTCAATAATTTATAACTCTTATTTGCGCTAATTTGCAAACATATTCGCGTCCATCGGAAAGCACGACCTATCCCGCTCGTTGTTCAAACTCGAGTCCCGTTTCGTGTAAATTCCGCTTACCACCTCGCTCAACGAGCCTCTTAATGGCTGCAACGGAAGATTCTTGTTGCAACAATCTAGCAATTGCTTCACTAAATTGTGTCGCAATGGTGCTGCAATTATCGATTTACATTTGTTAGTTTTTTTATTTTTGATTTGGAAAAACTTTCTATCGATAATGATAGCGGTGATAGTGACAGGGCTTATTGCAGGTTAGTAATAATAATATTAATAAATTGCGTATCAAATTGCTCCGCACTTATGTAATGATTTTCTACTTTCAAATCGAACGCGGAACCGACCTCTCATCGGTTCTAGACGTTAAGTCTGAGTAGTGCCAACGGATGGTACCAACAGGTCAACCAATCCGTGCACCGTAACCCATTCATGCGGTGACTGCTTGTCGGCCAGCTAGTTCGGAGAGGATTTCGGTCGCGGGTCTCCGAATGGATTACGCTCAATTACAATATTTCAGTCACCTGAACTTGCCCGTTTGCCAAACGCGTCAACAATTACTCATCCAGAACGAGAAACCTACATTACGTTAATTCTGGATGTGATCTATCCACAGATCTCAAATCAAAAACGCTACAAACTCCCATAGGCGCGTTACCGATTCACCGACGCGGTACCGAAAAATATGCTACTCGAACTTAAACCGAAGAAAACTACTCTAAAGAAATGACGAAACAATCAAAGGTACCGCGTACCGCGCGCGACGCGAAACCGACTTCAGCGGATTTGCCGAAACCCTAACCTCGCGACGGCATACCTACCCTGCACTTCCCTTTCACGCTGAAAAAGAACGAGCCACTGAAAAGGAAAGTCGTTAGTTATCTAGCAATTCATGTTATTTTTTATTTAGTTCCTAAAAATCGATATAATTTTTCTATTAATATTTCTATTTTTATCTATCCTTATCCTGTAAGCTACTTTAATTAAATATCCTATTTTGTCGTAATCTGTATGAGAATTTTGTACAATTAATCATTTGTGTTTAATATTAGGTTTAATGATTATTGAAAAATACGGTTAATAGCCATTTTACTAATCCTTGTTCAAATTTGTTGAAATTGATTTTCTCCTTAATAATTCAAAGGTTAAAAGCGTATGGAACTAATGTAACATAACTAAGCTAAAGTAAAGTAAACTAAGATAATGCAAATTATCGTGTTGTGGTTGGTTGGTTGTCATGTGTTCATATTATTAGTAAATGATTTTTGCTTCATCTAAATACAAAATTAGGCTCAGTCGTTTGTTGCTCGAACAAATCCGCCTTGTTGTGTATTTAAATTAAGTGCTCTCTCTGTCGGTGTGCTGTCTACTTTTCGTTCCAGCTTGCCGTTTACGCGTTCTCTTGACAGTTGTTCAGGTTGTTAATTCTGTTGTGTTAATGTAATAATCGATACATAAACTAAAGTTAAATCTTTACATGCTTCTAAATCCTGCAATACATTTAAATTGATGTTATTAACTTAAGTCTGAAATTCTACCGTTTTGTTTGTTTTTATCTAGTGTAATTAAATTTAAGTTGCATATATTGTATCGTTATCCTTTATAATTAAATTAGCTAAATAGATTTTTCGTTTCTGTTTGATAAAATTTCATTCTCTTATTTATCGTGTTTTCTTAAATGGGTTAGTTGTAGGGTTTCTAGATTATTTGTGCATTATTATTACTAAGTGTTTGTTTTGCTCTAGGTGTTTATTTTAAATGGGTTTATATTTGTTGTAATTAAACGATTACGTCAGGCAATTTTGAACTTATTCCATAAAAATATTTCTTAATATTTTTGGGCCGAATGACTAGGAGAACTTCTAATTTTCTTTAATTCTTACTTTTTTTCAGATTCAATAAAAACAAACACCAGCCCACAACACTCAACTTTCAATAAACATTTAGAACTCTATTAACTTGTTGTTAAAATATTTTTCTACAACTAACATTTCTGCATACTATTTAGGTATATGATGATGTTTCTACTAAGCATTCTGAATCGATGCAAACGGAATGCTTATTCGCATAAAATTTACTATACAATTAACAAAATTTGAGTTTATGTCAAAATGATACCGGCTGTAGTGCCATAACATGAAATTTCGCTTATATATATGACGAAATAATTAATTTAATTAATTTTTGATAGTTACAAAATTTGTTCAGCTTTATGTCATTAAGTTGTAAATATTCAAATGTACAAGCAAATCTTTTCTTTAAGCCAATCACCTTGATATCACGTTTAAATCTCGAATGTAAATATTGTGCAGTTTTATCTAACTATTTTTTTAAATGGAAACCAGCTGACTCTGAGATAAATCCTGATTTCATGTTATGACATCCAGAGTTTAAAAGTAGGTAACGAGTGATATTAGAAACTGTAACCTGAATTGTCCTCCTTTCCAGATATGACACTTTCCTGAGCCGCATTTTTGATAACGTGAGAAGCATACCCGCGAATAACGTTGATAACTTTTAAGAGCATATGTTTATACCGTACAATGTACGTTGCTGAATCTTTACAAGTATCGTTTTGTTGTATAAATAAAAGACTTGCGTCGATAGATGCTAGGTATTCATCAATTTTACCAAAGACTGCCATCTGTACTGCAGATTGCAAGCGATATGCCAATTGATCAATCTGAACAAAGTAGCAAGCATTACTTCGAATTTCCGCATTAAGAAGTGTCAAATCATTTTGATTTTGAATTATTCTCCTACTGGATTCATTAAGAGAAATTGTTTTATCGAAGGTATATTCCCACTTAGTCCGCAGTTCACGCAACGTTAAATTTGATGAAGTGATCAGCCGCTGCATAGCTTCGCAATAATAGCAGCAAAGCTCTAGTGGATCACAATACCGAGTCAGTTCATTGTCACAATTGTCAACACTTTTCAAAAAGACATCAGACCATTCAAGAAAATTGTTTACATTATCATACGAACGCAACAATTTTCGTTCAGGATTCCTTCTCATAGCTCGCGATGGTCTTCTGATGCCTTTCCGCTCACCTAGACAAAATATTCTAATAATTTCTAAGTCTTTCTTAACTAAACTAACCTCTTTCATGATTGGAGCCTGTTGATCTTCTTGCTGAGTTTGACAGAGTTCCCTTTTGTTTTCTTGAGTACATTTCGCTCCGACCAAATCCTACACACAAACGATCGTCACGAAGGTACGTTAAGAGGTAGAAAAGCACTTGAAAGGATCTAGAAAGCCCGAACTACGATCACGCACCATCGATCACCACAAAACGTTATTTTCTTTTTCTTCGCCGCCATGTGGCTGTCAAAAATCCCGGTTGTCACCTCAGACAAAACATCTGTGTGTGGAATGGCACGCCATATGGCGGCAATGTGCCTCTCCCGATGTCGCCAGTGGCATAGTTTTCTCGATGGCCACGGTGGAGGGGCATTTCCAGATGGCTATGTCTCGAAATGTGCCGGGGTTGGATTAATTCTATATTTCGAATATTTATATCCACGGATCTAAATATTTGGACAGAAAAAAAATATTTTCTGCACAACGATATCCGCACGACAGATGAAGTCCGCTGGCACTTCGAGGACATATCCATCTGGCCGGTTGCAAGGGTTCGGGATCGGAATCACTTCGATTCCCGGGCGTAGGCGTCACATTACACATTCCCCCCCCCCCCCAAAATCGAAGTAATTACGATCCCGTCTCCTATATAAAAGGTCTTGGTTAGGGCCATGGCGGGTCGAAGGTCGGTTTCGAAGGATAGGCTACAACCATGTTCGTGGAGACTCGACAGTGACTATATAGTAGGGAGTCGGGTGTTATTCGGAGGTCTTCGTCTAAGCAGAGATTGGGGTAAGCCAAGGTTTCTCGTGGGAAATAGTTGCACTTCGTCGTCTAAGGTCTTTTGCGTGGTAAATTCCCAGGGTTTTACCAGTCATGTCCGCGATGAGGTATCGGGTGGGGCTTATGACTTGTAGGACTCGACACTTCACGAATTTCTTGTCTAGTTTGGCATTGTAATGTCGGGTGGCATCGCTCTGTCGGAAGTTTCGACGATATATTTCGTCGCCTGCCTTAAAGCCAGAAGGATGAGATCGCAAGTTGTACCGCTCCTCTCCCATCCGTCTACTTTCTTCGATCTTCTCCCGCAGTTGATCTCGCAGAAGTTGGAGCTTTTCGTGCGGTTCTAGAACCACGATTGGGTCCTCTAGCGATTTCAGCTGCCGCAATAGCCGGTAAGCGCTCCCATGACAGATCATGTACTGGCCGAACACTGCGAAATACGGCGAAATGCCGGTAGTGGCGTGGTACGACGAGCGCAGCGCACTAGTGATGGCGGGCAATTTGCGATCCCAGTCCTTCTGATTCGGGTGGACATAGGCGCGGATGGCCGCTATGAGCGTACGATTCAGTCGTTCGGATGCGTTGGCTTGTGGTGAATAGACGGCAGTTCGTTGGTGGATAATGCCATATTTGGACATTAGGTCTCGAAACTTGCTGGAGGTGAACTGGACCCCATTGTCGGAGACAAGTTTCTCCGGAACTCCAAACATGTGAAAGACTCGGTTCTCCAAAAAGCTGATTATAGGTCCAGTGTGCATGTTACGTAGTGGTTCTACGATAGGGAATTTAGAGAGCTGGTCCAGGACCACGACAGCTCCCGTGTGACCAGAAGCAGATCGAGGGTAAGGACCGATAAGATCAATGTACAAGCGCTGGAACACGCGTTCGGGGACCTCAACCTTACCCATGGGTGGCCGAAGAATGGTGTTGGGCGCTTTAGTGCACTTGCATAGCTCGCAGGAGGCTACGTACGCTTTTATCTGTTGTGCCATCTTAGGCCAAAAGAAACAGGTTTTCAACCGCCTAAGTGTACGACCGTATCCGCCGTGCGCACTTGATGGGTGGTCATGAGCCCGTCTGATAAGATCAGTGGTTAATTCTTCGGGCACCCACAACTTCCACTGTTCTTCTTCTTGTATGGGGTCTCCGGATGCGTGTCCCATCCGTTTGTAAATAAATCCATCCGTCAACCGCAGTTCAGGAAGCTGGGGCTGTTGATTCTGGATAGTGTGAATCAGTTGTGTGTAGCTGGCTGACTTGAAGGCAGGATGGTCCAGATCGATCAATTGGGGGCTGTCGTCCTCTTGGACCAACTCGGCTCCTTCAGGGGCGAACATTCTGGATAGGGTGTCGGGGACTACATGCTGGCTTCCTTTTCGGTGGCGAATTGTGAAGTCAAATGCCTGTAGTTTCAGTGCCCACCTTGCCAATCTGCCGTTGAGATCAGTCTGGCTCATTAGCCATTTCAGAGAAGCGTGATCCGTAACGATTTCAAAGGTGTGTCCCTCCACATAGGCTCGGAAGCGTTTCACTGCCAACACCGCGGCTAGACATTCCTGCTCGGAGACCGTGTAATTTCGCTGGGCTGGGTTCAGCTTGTGAGACATGAAGGCTATAGGTCTCTCCTCGCCGTCTTGTGCAACCTGGACTAAGACTGCTCCCACCCCATGTTGACTCGCGTCACAATGGATTGAGAACGGTTTGTCAAAGTCCGGGCTGTGCAGTACGGGGGCTGTAGTCAGACTCTTCCTTAGCTCTTTAAAGGCTCGCAAGCTGGACTCTTCCCAGACGAATTTACGTCCCTTACGCAGCATGTCGGTCAAAGGAGTGGTAATGGTGGCATAGTCACGTACAAAACGCTGGTACCATCCGCATAAACCTAAGAATCGGCGTAACTGTTTGGTGGTCTTGGGTAGTGGAAAAACGTCAATCGCTTGAGTCTTTTCCGGATCGGTCTTGATATGGCCATGCCCAATGATGTGACCTAAATACTTCACCTCCGTCATCACAAACTGGCTCTTCCGTATGTTGATGGTTAATCTTGCCCTCCGGATGTGTAGAGCCACCTCCTGAAGCAGGTCGATGTGTTCCTCAAAGGTCTCGGTTATAAGCAACAGATCGTCCAAGTAAACGAAAACTTGGTGCCGCAAATGAGGTGGTATCACCTTATCCATAAGGCGCGTCATTGTTTGGGGGGCATTACACAATCCGAATGGCATGGTCACGAATTGATATAGGGGCCGACCTGGGACTGTGAAGGCTGTTTTCTCCTTTGAACCGGGGTCTAAAGGAATTTGCCAGAAGGCGTCCTTGAGGTCTAAGCTCGTGATGAAATGGGCTTTAGGCAATCGACTCAAAATGCCTTCGATCAACGGTAGAGGATATGCGTCCTTGACTGTGACGGCGTTCAAGCGTCTGGCATCTAGGCATAACCGGTCCTTGTTCGGCTTGACCACTAAGGTGACTGGGGAAGCCCACGCGCTCTGTGATTCTTCGATTACGCCTAATGCTAGCATTCGATCCACTTCGGCATATAACGATTTTTCCTTCGCCGGAGATATGGCGAAATGTCTCTGTTTTATGGGTTTAGCATCCCCCACATCTATAGTGTGGAACACCAGGGCAGTCCTCCCGAGACCTTCTTTCTCATGCGATGGAAAAGCCGATATAGCCGAGTCTAGACGCAGTTGCTGATTTACATCTAGAGTATGTCGTAGTAAGTTAGTGGGTTGAGATTGGTCAGGAACGGTGGTGACGGACTCCAGGGTCGAACCGGAAAATAGTGCCGGGGCCAAGTTAAATTTTCGAACGAAATCCACTCCTAAATAAAGATTCTGGGTTAACTGAGGTATGATGAAAAATTCCATAGGTTTAGTTACCCCTTTAAAGGTGACATCCGTCATAATTTTTCCCACTACAGAGTGACGAGTTCCGTCCGCCGTGCTTAACCAGGAGGTGAAATGACGGATTTGGTCCGCGTGCTTTGCCAGTACCTCCCCTGCAAACTCGGCAGATATGCAATTCACACTGGCTCCCGTATCGACTAAGCCTGATACTCGTTTTTGCAGGAGGTGTACTGACGCATATGGCCGAACATCATCCCTCAATAATTCGTCTAAGTATATGTCCTTCAACACTTTCCTCGACTGCCTGACTTTTCTCCAGAAGCTCCGCATCCGACGCGTGGCTCGCTTGCTTCGCGGTGGGACAGTTGTGGCCAATTCCTCATGGAAGATGCGCTGTCGAGTAGCCAAATAATTCCGCAGCCTGACATGAAAAGGTTTTACATGCCAAGGAACTTTCGTCTCGCTATCATTTCCCTGCGCGTTGGCCTCGGCGGAGGACGGCGTCGGTTGTGGAACTTCGGGAGAACTGTGTTTAGCGGTGCGAGTCAGCAGAGTTGGAGTCATGTTGGGAGCTGGGTCATAGCTGGTGATGGGGTCTGGATTGGTTCGTCCGGGGTCTAGGAGTGCCGACGGGTGGTCGCGGCACTCGGTGGCAAGTTTTTTCGTCCTTTGCAATTTGCACAGTCAGGTGCGTATGTGTCGGCCTTCCCGCATCGGTAGCAGAAAAGCGTCGGCTCCGCTGGACATGCATAGAACCGATGTCCCGGTTGTCGGCAGTTCCAACAGACCGTTGGGCTTGTAATTGCTTCAAGGGAGGGTCGATTAATCAATGCTGGGTCCTCAAGCTCCGGTGGTGCTCCGCTCCTCGGTACTGGTACTGGATCAGCAAGCAGGTGGTCTGCTGCCATCAACTCCGCGGTGTGATGATTTCGGGGATTTGGTCCCGTTATGCGAGGTTGTGGACGGAAGGTACCTCGTCGCTCATCCAAGTGTTCTTGTCTACGGGCATGGAGGCGCAATCCCTGTATGGTGTTGATGGGAAAATGTAGAAGGCTGTTCTGGAGATCCCAGCGCATGTTCTCTCTGATAATTTCTACCAATTCGTCCTCGGGCATGGTATTTCGCAGGCGAGTGCTCAATCTCACTATACTGGTGTAGTACTGGTCGAACGGTTCGTGAGCGCCTTGTTTCCGTTTCTTTATTTGCTCCCTTAGCTCTCTCTCAGTGAAGCCATCCTCAAATCGATTGCGGAAGGCTGCACTGAAAGAGTGCCAAGTGGGACGTGGCGTTGACTCTTTAAAGCTCCAGTACCAGTCGGCAGCGTCGCCGCTGAACAAAAGATGTGCATGCCGGAGGAAGGCCAAGGAATCACCTCCCAGGGTACTGGATACCAACGCCTGAATCCGGAAAAGGAACCGGTCCGCCGATATCATATCGTTGAACCCTGTAAAGTTCAGGCGCCAACTCTCCATGATACGAGGCGTCGGGTCTCGGAAAAGTGTCAATGCGTTCCCGGGGGGAATCACATCCTCTACTGACCTGTTGTACTGAACTGCCTCGGGGGCTGGAGGTACCAACGGAGGTCCGGTACTGTGTCGCGGTCTGTATTCGGGAGCTCTGGGATCCATTCCCGAGTTCCTTGGAGGTGGGACCCATTGCTCGGATTGTCGGGAGTGGGGTATCGCCACACTGGGATTTGGCTCCCAGCCAAGCGGAGTTCTCACGCGGCTGGGTGGTTGGCTCAACGGGAGATTCTGGATCTTTCCCTCCAGGTTGCCAATCCTCTCCGACATATCCCTCATCAACGCCACGAGGGTGTCAATGGAGTGGGCGGAAGGCATGGTTGTCACCTCGGACACGACACTTGCAGCCGGAACTTCACCGCCTACTGCTCCTTGCAGGTCTAAGAGTGGTTGTGACGGTTCGGCTTCTGGAGCTCCTTTCGCCACTGCTCCACGCGTCGGTAGGGGCGTTCCGATGGGGACGTCTAGGGCGGTCCGCTCGATGGGTCGCCGACATAATGGGCAACTCTCTGACGTGAGGAGGAGCTGTTGTACACAGGCACGATAGAATAGATGTCCACAATCCAATCGCACGCTGTGTACGCCCTCCACTACGTCCTCGAAACAGATTCCACAGTTCGCGGGTTGGACCGTTTTGGACCGGGTCCACCGCTTTTCTGGGGTCCGCTTCGTTGCCATTTTTACTGGTTTTGGTGGTTGCACGTTTTACTGTGAAAGAAAAGAAATGTAACACTATAATATAAAAACTTAAGACTAACTTAGTGGCCGATAGTGGCGAGCTAATGATAGAGGGGAAAAAAAAACAAATATTTGACAGTCACTTTCCTTTTCAGTGGTCGACTCCTTCAACGGGAAAAGAGAGTGCGTGGTAATCTGCCGAAGAAAGGGTGCTTTTGGTCGATTTACGAAAATTACCCCATAACCCACATACATTACAAAAAAACCGTCTCTAAACTACGTTAAAGTGACTCGACGAGACAAGTGGTAGAGCTACCGTAACGACTTTGTACGCGGTCAAAATTCTCGACGGGTGGAAGCATTCTGGGCTTCGCAACTCCAGCATACGCCACCGAACGTTGAACCGATACCACTCGTCTAACACGCATAAGAAATAGTTAGAATCCTTCCGCGACATAAAGGCAAGGTAGCCTTCTATTTTCTTGAGAGTCCATGCTGATAGGTAAACCCATCAGACTGGCAGTTCCATCAAGAAAATAGAAGGTCCTTACAGGGGTTAGCCTAGGACAACACATCGGAAGGATTCTGTCGCGAAAGCAAAATCAAACAAAGGAGAGCGGAAGCTACAACTCACGTGAAGCGACTTCTAGTGTGTATCACACAATTCCACTGCTCCTGATAGTGGGACTCGAGTACCAAGGTACCTTACATCCTCCGTAAAGGACCAACTCGTCAGAAGACGCGAAGTTCTTTTCCCCTTAGGATGTTTTAGGCCCCACGTTGGGCGCCATTTGTAATGATTTTCTACTTTCAAATCGAACGCGGAACCAACCTCTCATCGGTTCTAGACGTTAAGTCTGAGTAGTGCCAACGGATGGTACCAACAGGTCAACCAATCCGTGCACCGTAACCCATTCATGCGGTGACTGCTTGTCGGCCAGCTAGTTCGGAGAGGATTTCGGTCGCGGGTCTCCGAATGGATTACGCTCAATTACAATATTTCAGTCACCTGAACTTGCCCGTTTGCCAAACGCGTCAACAATTACTCATCCAGAACGAGAAACCTACATTACGTTAATTCTGGATGTGATCTATCCACAGATCTCAAATCAAAAACGCTACAAACTCCCATAGGCGCGTTACCGATTCACCGACGCGGTACCGAAAAATATGCTACTCGAACTTAAACCGAAGAAAACTACTCTAAAGAAATGACGAAACAATCAAAGGTACCGCGTACCGCGCGCGACGCGAAACCGACTTCAGCGGATTTGCCGAAACCCTAACCTCGCGACGGCATACCTACCCTGCACTTCCCTTTCACGCTGAAAAAGAACGAGCCACTGAAAAGGAAAGTCGTTAGTTATCTAGCAATTCATGTTATTTTTTATTTAGTTCCTAAAAATCGATATAATTTTTCTATTAATATTTCTATTTTTATCTATCCTTATCCTGTAAGCTACTTTAATTAAATATCCTATTTTGTCGTAATCTGTATGAGAATTTTGTACAATTAATCATTCGTGTTTAATATTAGGTTTAATGATTATTGAAAAATACGGTTAATAGCCATTTTACTAATCCTTGTTCAAATTTGTTGAAATTGATTTTCTCCTTAATAATTCAAAGGTTAAAAGCGTATGGAACTAATGTAACATAACTAAGCTAAAGTAAAGTAAACTAAGATAATGCAAATTATCGTGTTGTGGTTGGTTGGTTGTCATGTGTTCATATTATTAGTAAATGATTTTTGCTTCATCTAAATACAAAATTAGGCTCAGTCGTTTGTTGCTCGAACAAATCCGCCTTGTTGTGTATTTAAATTAAGTGCTCTCTCTGTCGGTGTGCTGTCTACTTTTCGTTCCAGCTTGCCGTTTACGCGTTCTCTTGACAGTTGTTCAGGTTGTTAATTCTGTTGTGTTAATGTAATAATCGATACATAAACTAAAGTTAAATCTTTACATGCTTCTAAATCCTGCAATACATTTAAATTGATGTTATTAACTTAAGTCTGAAATTCTACCGTTTTGTTTGTTTTTATCTAGTGTAATTAAATTTAAGTTGCATATATTGTATCGTTATCCTTTATAATTAAATTAGCTAAATAGATTTTTCGTTTCTGTTTGATAAAATTTCATTCTCTTATTTATCGTGTTTTCTTAAATGGGTTAGTTGTAGGGTTTCTAGATTATTTGTGCATTATTATTACTAAGTGTTTGTTTTGCTCTAGGTGTTTATTTTAAATGGGTTTATATTTGTTGTAATTAAACGATTACGTCAGGCAATTTTGAACTTATTCCATAAAAATATTTCTTAATATTTTTGGGCCGAATGACTAGGAGAACTTCTAATTTTCTTTAATTCTTACTTTTTTTCAGATTCAATAAAAACAAACACCAGCCCACAACACTCAACTTTCAATAAACATTTAGAACTCTATTAACTTGTTGTTAAAATATTTTTCTACAACTAACATTTCTGCATACTATTTAGGTATATGATGATGTTTCTACTAAGCATTCTGAATCGATGCAAACGGAATGCTTATTCGCATAAAATTTACTATACAATTAACAAAATTTGAGTTTATGTCAAAATGATACCGGCTGTAGTGCCATAACATGAAATTTCGCTTATATATATGACGAAATAATTAATTTAATTAATTTTTGATAGTTACAAAATTTGTTCAGCTTTATGTCATTAAGTTGTAAATATTCAAATGTACAAGCAAATCTTTTCTTTAAGCCAATCACCTTGATATCACGTTTAAATCTCGAATGTAAATATTGTGCAGTTTTATCTAACTATTTTTTTAAATGGAAACCAGCTGACTCTGAGATAAATCCTGATTTCATGTTATGACATCCAGAGTTTAAAAGTAGGTAACGAGTGATATTAGAAACTGTAACCTGAATTGTCCTCCTTTCCAGATATGACACTTTCCTGAGCCGCATTTTTGATAACGTGAGAAGCATACCCGCGAATAACGTTGATAACTTTTAAGAGCATATGTTTATACCGTACAATGTACGTTGCTGAATCTTTACAAGTATCGTTTTGTTGTATAAATAAAAGACTTGCGTCGATAGATGCTAGGTATTCATCAATTTTACCAAAGACTGCCATCTGTACTGCGGATTGCAAGCGATATGCCAATTGATCAATCTGAACAAAGTAGCAAGCATTACTTCGAATTTCCGCATTAAGAAGTGTCAAATCATTTTGATTTTGAATTATTCTCCTACTGGATTCATTAAGAGAAATTGTTTTATCGAAGGTATATTCCCACTTAGTCCGCAGTTCACGCAACGTTAAATTTGATGAAGTGATCAGCCGCTGCATAGCTTCGCAATAATAGCAGCAAAGCTCTAGTGGATCACAATACCGAGTCAGTTCATTGTCACAATTGTCAACACTTTTCAAAAAGACATCAGACCATTCAAGAAAATTGTTTACATTATCATACGAACGCAACAATTTTCGTTCAGGATTCCTTCTCATAGCTCGCGATGGTCTTCTGATGCCTTTCCGCTCACCTAGACAAAATATTCTAATAATTTCTAAGTCTTTCTTAACTAAACTAACCTCTTTCATGATTGGAGCCTGTTGATCTTCTTGCTGAGTTTGACAGAGTTCCCTTTTGTTTTCTTGAGTACATTTCGCTCCGACCAAATCCTACACACAAACGATCGTCACGAAGGTACGTTAAGAGGTAGAAAAGCACTTGAAAGGATCTAGAAAGCCCGAACTACGATCACGCACCATCGATCACCACAAAACGTTATTTTCTTTTTCTTCGCCGCCATGTGGCTGTCAAAAATCCCGGTTGTCACCTCAGACAAAACATCTGTGTGTGGAATGGCACGCCATATGGCGGCAATGTGCCTCTCCCGATGTCGCCAGTGGCATAGTTTTCTCGATGGCCACGGTGGAGGGGCATTTCCAGATGGCTATGTCTCGAAATGTGCCGGGGTTGGATTAATTCTATATTTCGAATATTTATATCCACGGATCTAAATATTTGGACAGAAAAAAAATATTTTCTGCACAACGATATCCGCACGACAGATGAAGTCCGCTGGCACTTCGAGGACATATCCATCTGGCCGGTTGCAAGGGTTCGGGATCGGAATCACTTCGATTCCCGGGCGTAGGCGTCACATTACACATTCCCCCCCCCCCCCAAAATCGAAGTAATTACGATCCCGTCTCCTATATAAAAGGTCTTGGTTAGGGCCATGGCGGGTCGAAGGTCGGTTTCGAAGGATAGGCTACAACCATGTTCGTGGAGACTCGACAGTGACTATATAGTAGGGAGTCGGGTGTTATTCGGAGGTCTTCGTCTAAGCAGAGATTGGGGTAAGCCAAGGTTTCTCGTGGGAAATAGTTGCACTTCGTCGTCTAAGGTCTTTTGCGTGGTAAATTCCCAGGGTTTTACCAGTCATGTCCGCGATGAGGTATCGGGTGGGGCTTATGACTTGTAGGACTCGACACTTCACGAATTTCTTGTCTAGTTTGGCATTGTAATGTCGGGTGGCATCGCTCTGTCGGAAGTTTCGACGATATATTTCGTCGCCTGCCTTAAAGCCAGAAGGATGAGATCGCAAGTTGTACCGCTCCTCTCCCATCCGTCTACTTTCTTCGATCTTCTCCCGCAGTTGATCTCGCAGAAGTTGGAGCTTTTCGTGCGGTTCTAGAACCACGATTGGGTCCTCTAGCGATTTCAGCTGCCGCAATAGCCGGTAAGCGCTCCCATGACAGATCATGTACTGGCCGAACACTGCGAAATACGGCGAAATGCCGGTAGTGGCGTGGTACGACGAGCGCAGCGCACTAGTGATGGCGGGCAATTTGCGATCCCAGTCCTTCTGATTCGGGTGGACATAGGCGCGGATGGTCGCTATGAGCGTACGATTCAGTCGTTCGGATGCGTTGGCTTGTGGTGAATAGACGGCAGTTCGTTGGTGGATAATGCCGTATTTGGACATTAGGTCTCGAAACTTGCTGGAGGTGAACTGGACCCCATTGTCGGAGACAAGTTTCTCCGGAACTCCAAACATGTGAAAGACTCGGTTCTCCAAAAAGCTGATTATAGGTCCAGTGTGCATGTTACGTAGTGGTTCTATGATAGGGAATTTAGAGAGCTGGTCCAGGACCACGACAGCTCCCGTGTGACCAGAAGCAGATCGAGGGTAAGGACCGATAAGATCAATGTACAAGCGCTGGAACACGCGTTCGGGGACCTCAACCTTACCCATGGGTGGCCGAAGAATGGTGTTGGGCGCTTTAGTGCACTTGCATAGCTCGCAGGAGGCTACGTACGCTTTTATCTGTTGTGCCATCTTAGGCCAAAAGAAACAGGTTTTCAACCGCCTAAGTGTACGACCGTATCCGCCGTGCGCACTTGATGGGTGGTCATGAGCCCGTCTGATAAGATCAGTGGTTAATTCTTCGGGCACCCACAACTTCCACTGTTCTTCTTCTTGTATGGGGTCTCCGGATGCGTGTCCCATCCGTTTGTAAATAAATCCATCCGTCAACCGCAGTTCAGGAAGCTGGGGCTGTTGATTCTGGATAGTGTGAATCAGTTGTGTGTAGCTGGCTGACTTGAAGGCAGGATGGTCCAGATCGATCAATTGGGGGCTGTCGTCCTCTTGGACCAACTCGGCTCCTTCAGGGGCGAACATTCTGGATAGGGTGTCGGGGACTACATGCTGGCTTCCTTTTCGGTGGCGAATTGTGAAGTCAAATGCCTGTAGTTTCAGTGCCCACCTTGCCAATCTGCCGTTGAGATCAGTCTGGCTCATTAGCCATTTCAGAGAAGCGTGATCCGTAACGATTTCAAAGGTGTGTCCCTCCACATAGGCTCGGAAGCGTTTCACTGCCAACACCGCGGCTAGACATTCCTGCTCGGAGACCGTGTAATTTCGCTGGGCTGGGTTCAGCTTGTGAGACATGAAGGCTATAGGTCTCTCCTCGCCGTCTTGTGCAACCTGGACTAAGACTGCTCCCACCCCATGTTGACTCGCGTCACAATGGATTGAGAACGGTTTGTCAAAGTCCGGGCTGTGCAGTACGGGGGCTGTAGTCAGACTCTTCCTTAGCTCTTTAAAGGCTCGCAAGCTGGACTCTTCCCAGACGAATTTACGTCCCTTACGCAGCATGTCGGTCAAAGGAGTGGTAATGGTGGCATAGTCACGTACAAAACGCTGGTACCATCCGCATAAACCTAAGAATCGGCGTAACTGTTTGGTGGTCTTGGGTAGTGGAAAAACGTCAATCGCTTGAGTCTTTTCCGGATCGGTCTTGATATGGCCATGCCCAATGATGTGACCTAAATACTTCACCTCCGTCATCACAAACTGGCTCTTCCGTATGTTGATGGTTAATCTTGCCCTCCGGATGTGTAGAGCCACCTCCTGAAGCAGGTCGATGTGTTCCTCAAAGGTCTCGGTTATAAGCAACAGATCGTCCAAGTAAACGAAAACTTGGTGCCGCAAATGAGGTGGTATCACCTTATCCATAAGGCGCGTCATTGTTTGGGGGGCATTACACAATCCGAATGGCATGGTCACGAATTGATATAGGGGCCGACCTGGGACTGTGAAGGCTGTTTTCTCCTTTGAACCGGGGTCTAAAGGAATTTGCCAGAAGGCGTCCTTGAGGTCTAAGCTCGTGATGAAATGGGCTTTAGGCAATCGACTCAAAATGCCTTCGATCAACGGTAGAGGATATGCGTCCTTGACTGTGACGGCGTTCAAGCGTCTGGCATCTAGGCATAACCGGTCCTTGTTCGGCTTGACCACTAAGGTGACTGGGGAAGCCCACGCGCTCTGTGATTCTTCGATTACGCCTAATGCTAGCATTCGATCCACTTCGGCATATAACGATTTTTCCTTCGCCGGAGATATGGCGAAATGTCTCTGTTTTATGGGTTTAGCATCCCCCACATCTATAGTGTGGAACACCAGGGCAGTCCTCCCGAGACCTTCTTTCTCATGCGATGGAAAAGCCGATATAGCCGAGTCTAGACGCAGTTGCTGATTTACATCTAGAGTATGTCGTAGTAAGTTAGTGGGTTGAGATTGGTCAGGAACGGTGGTGACGGACTCCAGGGTCGAACCGGAAAATAGTGCCGGGGCCAAGTTAAATTTTCGAACGAAATCCACTCCTAAATAAAGATTCTGGGTTAACTGAGGTATGATGAAAAATTCCATAGGTTTAGTTACCCCTTTAAAGGTGACATCCGTCATAATTTTTCCCACTACAGAGTGACGAGTTCCGTCCGCCGTGCTTAACCAGGAGGTGAAATGACGGATTTGGTCCGCGTGCTTTGCCAGTACCTCCCCTGCAAACTCGGCAGATATGCAATTCACACTGGCTCCCGTATCGACTAAGCCTGATACTCGTTTTTGCAGGAGGTGTACTGACGCATATGGCCGAACATCATCCCTCAATAATTCGTCTAAGTATATGTCCTTCAACACTTTCCTCGACTGCCTGACTTTTCTCCAGAAGCTCCGCATCCGACGCGTGGCTCGCTTGCTTCGCGGTGGGACAGTTGTGGCCAATTCCTCATGGAAGATGCGCTGTCGAGTAGCCAAATAATTCCGCAGCCTGACATGAAAAGGTTTTACATGCCAAGGAACTTTCGTCTCGCTATCATTTCCCTGCGCGTTGGCCTCGGCGGAGGACGGCGTCGGTTGTGGAACTTCGGGAGAACTGTGTTTAGCGGTGCGAGTCAGCAGAGTTGGAGTCATGTTGGGAGCTGGGTCATAGCTGGTGATGGGGTCTGGATTGGTTCGTCCGGGGTCTAGGAGTGCCGACGGGTGGTCGCGGCACTCGGTGGCAAGTTTTTTCGTCCTTTGCAATTTGCACAGTCAGGTGCGTATGTGTCGGCCTTCCCGCATCGGTAGCAGAAAAGCGTCGGCTCCGCTGGACATGCATAGAACCGATGTCCCGGTTGTCGGCAGTTCCAACAGACCGTTGGGCTTGTAATTGCTTCAAGGGAGGGTCGATTAATCAATGCTGGGTCCTCAAGCTCCGGTGGTGCTCCGCTCCTCGGTACTGGTACTGGATCAGCAAGCAGGTGGTCTGCTGCCATCAACTCCGCGGTGTGATGATTTCGGGGATTTGGTCCCGTTATGCGAGGTTGTGGACGGAAGGTACCTCGTCGCTCATCCAAGTGTTCTTGTCTACGGGCATGGAGGCGCAATCCCTGTATGGTGTTGATGGGAAAATGTAGAAGGCTGTTCTGGAGATCCCAGCGCATGTTCTCTCTGATAATTTCTACCAATTCGTCCTCGGGCATGGTATTTCGCAGGCGAGTGCTCAATCTCACTATACTGGTGTAGTACTGGTCGAACGGTTCGTGAGCGCCTTGTTTCCGTTTCTTTATTTGCTCCCTTAGCTCTCTCTCAGTGAAGCCATCCTCAAATCGATTGCGGAAGGCTGCACTGAAAGAGTGCCAAGTGGGACGTGGCGTTGACTCTTTAAAGCTCCAGTACCAGTCGGCAGCGTCGCCGCTGAACAAAAGATGTGCATGCCGGAGGAAGGCCGAGGAATCACCTCCCAGGGTGCTGGATACCAACGCCTGAATCCGGAAAAGGAACCGGTCCGCCGATATCATATCGTTGAACCCTGTAAAGTTCAGGCGCCAACTCTCCATGATACGAGGCGTCGGGTCTCGGAAAAGTGTCAATGCGTTCCCGGGGGGAATCACATCCTCTACTGACCTGTTGTACTGAACTGCCTCGGGGGCTGGAGGTACCAACGGAGGTCCGGTACTGTGTCGCGGTCTGTATTCGGGAGCTCTGGGATCCATTCCCGAGTTCCTTGGAGGTGGGACCCATTGCTCGGATTGTCGGGAGTGGGGTATCGCCACACTGGGATTTGGCTCCCAGCCAAGCGGAGTTCTCACGCGGCTGGGTGGTTGGCTCAACGGGAGATTCTGGATCTTTCCCTCCAGGTTGCCAATCCTCTCCGACATATCCCTCATCAACGCCACGAGGGTGTCAATGGAGTGGGCGGAAGGCATGGTTGTCACCTCGGACACGACACTTGCAGCCGGAACTTCACCGCCTACTGCTCCTTGCAGGTCTAAGAGTGGTTGTGACGGTTCGGCTTCTGGAGCTCCTTTCGCCACTGCTCCACGCGTCGGTAGGGGCGTTCCGATGGGGACGTCTAGGGCGGTCCGCTCGATGGGTCGCCGACATAATGGGCAACTCTCTGACGTGAGGAGGAGCTGTTGTACACAGGCACGATGGAATAGATGTCCACAATCCAATCGCACGCTGTGTACGCCCTCCACTACGTCCTCGAAACAGATTCCACAGTTCGCGGGTTGGACCGTTTTGGACCGGGTCCACCGCTTTTCTGGGGTCCGCTTCGTTGCCATTTTTACTGGTTTTGGTGGTTGCACGTTTTACTGTGAAAGAAAAGAAATGTAACACTATAATATAAAAACATAAGACTAACTTAGTGGCCGATAGTGGCGAGCTAATGATAGAGGGGAAAAAAAACAAATATTTGACAGTCACTTTCCTTTTCAGTGGTCGACTCCTTCAACGGGAAAGGAGAGTGCGTGGTAATCTGCCGAAGAAAGGGTGCTTTTGGTCGATTTACGAAAATTACCCCATAACCCACATACATTACAAAAAAACCGTCTCTAAACTACGTTAAAGTGACTCGACGAGAAGCTACCGTAACGACTTTGTACGCGGTCAAAATTCCCGACGGGTGGAAGCATTCTGGGCTTCGCAACTCCAGCATACGCCACCGAACGTTGAACCGATACCACTCGTCTAACACGCATAAGAAATAGTTAGAATCCTTCCGCGACATAAAGGCAAGGTAGCCTTCTATTTTCTTGAGAGTCCATGCTGATAGGTAAACCCATCAGACTGGCAGTTCCATCAAGAAAATAGAAGGTCCTTACAGGGGTTAGCCTAGGACAACACATCGGAAGGATTCTGTCGCGAAAGCAAAATCAAACAAAGGAGAGCGGAAGCTACAACTCACGTGAAGCGACTTCTAGTGTGTATCACACAATTCCACTGCTCCTGATAGTGGGACTCGAGTACCAAGGTACCTTACATCCTCCGTAAAGGACCAACTCGTCAGAAGACGCGAAGTTCTTTTCCCCTTAGGATGTTTTAGGCCCCACGTTGGGCGCCATTTGTAATGATTTTCTACTTTCAAATCGAACGCGGAACCAACCTCTCATCGGTTCTAGACGTTAAGTCTGAGTAGTGCCAACGGATGGTACCAACAGGTCAACCAATCCGTGCACCGTAACCCATTCATGCGGTGACTGCTTGTCGGCCAGCTAGTTCGGAGAGGATTTCGGTCGCGGGTCTCCGAATGGATTACGCTCAATTACAATATTTCAGTCACCTGAACTTGCCCGTTTGCCAAACGCGTCAACAATTACTCATCCAGAACGAGAAACCTACATTACGTTAATTCTGGATGTGATCTATCCACAGATCTCAAATCAAAAACGCTACAAACTCCCATAGGCGCGTTACCGATTCACCGACGCGGTACCGAAAAATATGCTACTCGAACTTAAACCGAAGAAAACTACTCTAAAGAAATGACGAAACAATCAAAGGTACCGCGTACCGCGCGCGACGCGAAACCGACTTCAGCGGATTTGCCGAAACCCTAACCTCGCGACGGCATACCTACCCTGCACTTCCCTTTCACGCTGAAAAAGAACGAGCCACTGAAAAGGAAAGTCGTTAGTTATCTAGCAATTCATGTTATTTTTTATTTAGTTCCTAAAAATCGATATAATTTTTCTATTAATATTTCTATTTTTATCTATCCTTATCCTGTAAGCTACTTTAATTAAATATCCTATTTTGTCGTAATCTGTATGAGAATTTTGTACAATTAATCATTCGTGTTTAATATTAGGTTTAATGATTATTGAAAAATACGGTTAATAGCCATTTTACTAATCCTTGTTCAAATTTGTTGAAATTGATTTTCTCCTTAATAATTCAAAGGTTAAAAGCGTATGGAACTAATGTAACATAACTAAGCTAAAGTAAAGTAAACTAAGATAATGCAAATTATCGTGTTGTGGTTGGTTGGTTGTCATGTGTTCATATTATTAGTAAATGATTTTTGCTTCATCTAAATACAAAATTAGGCTCAGTCGTTTGTTGCTCGAACAAATCCGCCTTGTTGTGTATTTAAATTAAGTGCTCTCTCTGTCGGTGTGCTGTCTACTTTTCGTTCCAGCTTGCCGTTTACGCGTTCTCTTGACAGTTGTTCAGGTTGTTAATTCTGTTGTGTTAATGTAATAATCGATACATAAACTAAAGTTAAATCTTTACATGCTTCTAAATCCTGCAATACATTTAAATTGATGTTATTAACTTAAGTCTGAAATTCTACCGTTTTGTTTGTTTTTATCTAGTGTAATTAAATTTAAGTTGCATATATTGTATCGTTATCCTTTATAATTAAATTAGCTAAATAGATTTTTCGTTTCTGTTTGATAAAATTTCATTCTCTTATTTATCGTGTTTTCTTAAATGGGTTAGTTGTAGGGTTTCTAGATTATTTGTGCATTATTATTACTAAGTGTTTGTTTTGCTCTAGGTGTTTATTTTAAATGGGTTTATATTTGTTGTAATTAAACGATTACGTCAGGCAATTTTGAACTTATTCCATAAAAATATTTCTTAATATTTTTGGGCCGAATGACTAGGAGAACTTCTAATTTTCTTTAATTCTTACTTTTTTTCAGATTCAATAAAAACAAACACCAGCCCACAACACTCAACTTTCAATAAACATTTAGAACTCTATTAACTTGTTGTTAAAATATTTTTCTACAACTAACATTTCTGCATACTATTTAGGTATATGATGATGTTTCTACTAAGCATTCTGAATCGATGCAAACGGAATGCTTATTCGCATAAAATTTACTATACAATTAACAAAATTTGAGTTTATGTCAAAATGATACCGGCTGTAGTGCCATAACATGAAATTTCGCTTATATATATGACGAAATAATTAATTTAATTAATTTTTGATAGTTACAAAATTTGTTCAGCTTTATGTCATTAAGTTGTAAATATTCAAATGTACAAGCAAATCTTTTCTTTAAGCCAATCACCTTGATATCACGTTTAAATCTCGAATGTAAATATTGTGCAGTTTTATCTAACTATTTTTTTAAATGGAAACCAGCTGACTCTGAGATAAATCCTGATTTCATGTTATGACATCCAGAGTTTAAAAGTAGGTAACGAGTGATATTAGAAACTGTAACCTGAATTGTCCTCCTTTCCAGATATGACACTTTCCTGAGCCGCATTTTTGATAACGTGAGAAGCATACCCGCGAATAACGTTGATAACTTTTAAGAGCATATGTTTATACCGTACAATGTACGTTGCTGAATCTTTACAAGTATCGTTTTGTTGTATAAATAAAAGACTTGCGTCGATAGATGCTAGGTATTCATCAATTTTACCGAAGACTGCCATCTGTACTGCGGATTGCAAGCGATATGCCAATTGATCAATCTGAACAAAGTAGCAAGCATTACTTCGAATTTCCGCATTAAGAAGTGTCAAATCATTTTGATTTTGAATTATTCTCCTACTGGATTCATTAAGAGAAATTGTTTTATCGAAGGTATATTCCCACTTAGTCCGCAGTTCACGCAACGTTAAATTTGATGAAGTGATCAGCCGCTGCATAGCTTCGCAATAATAGCAGCAAAGCTCTAGTGGATCACAATACCGAGTCAGTTCATTGTCACAATTGTCAACACTTTTCAAAAAGACATCAGACCATTCAAGAAAATTGTTTACATTATCATACGAACGCAACAATTTTCGTTCAGGATTCCTTCTCATAGCTCGCGATGGTCTTCTGATGCCTTTCCGCTCACCTAGACAAAATATTCTAATAATTTCTAAGTCTTTCTTAACTAAACTAACCTCTTTCATGATTGGAGCCTGTTGATCTTCTTGCTGAGTTTGACAGAGTTCCCTTTTGTTTTCTTGAGTACATTTCGCTCCGACCAAATCCTACACACAAACGATCGTCACGAAGGTACGTTAAGAGGTAGAAAAGCACTTGAAAGGATCTAGAAAGCCCGAACTACGATCACGCACCATCGATCACCACAAAACGTTATTTTCTTTTTCTTCGCCGCCATGTGGCTGTCAAAAATCCCGGTTGTCACCTCAGACAAAACATCTGTGTGTGGAATGGCACGCCATATGGCGGCAATGTGCCTCTCCCGATGTCGCCAGTGGCATAGTTTTCTCGATGGCCACGGTGGAGGGGCATTTCCAGATGGCTATGTCTCGAAATGTGCCGGGGTTGGATTAATTCTATATTTCGAATATTTATATCCACGGATCTAAATATTTGGACAGAAAAAAAATATTTTCTGCACAACGATATCCGCACGACAGATGAAGTCCGCTGGCACTTCGAGGACATATCCATCTGGCCGGTTGCAAGGGTTCGGGATCGGAATCACTTCGATTCCCGGGCGTAGGCGTCACATTACACTTATTGGGCTGTTATTATTATGAAATGGGTTTTTTTTCATAAAGGTCCCTCGAACAGCTTGCAAAGGGAGCTGCTCGAATAATACAGTGCTCACATGCCTGAAATTACATTCAAATCAAAATGAGTTTTGTCTTCAAACCAATAAGCACTGTTTAGATAATAATCTAAGAAGTGCTTTTCGAATTTTTTCATTAAATGCTAAGTGAAATTATCTGCAAATTATAGATTGAGTACAAAACCCTTCTCACAGGGACTTACTTCTGTCTACTCGGCTTTTTTGATATTCTATGTTTGGGCACTGCTATGATTTCTCATCGACCGAGTGCTTTGGCTACAAATTTTAATTAGATTGAAATTCATTTTTTGTTAAAATATTGAAATTTCGTAATTTTTCTCGTCAATGCTAATTGAAGAAAAACACTCTATTGAGTGATGCAAAAGACGGATTTTCAATAAATACATATTGCTTTTCTATTTGTGCAATATTTGCATTGTTTTTCGTTAAAAAAGTGAATTATTTATATTTTGGATCCAATTCGGCTGTTTTAGGCCTTAGTTTTTGAGTTTAGTCCAATTTTATTTAATCATAATTTTGGACCATATTTGGTTCCTGAACGTTCATAATTGATGCAATTGCAGAGGTTGTGAGCGTGGTCCAAAAGATAGAGGCATATAGTCGCACCAAGCGACGGATCGTCCTGTTTGTGACGCTCGATGTCAGGAACGCCTTCAACTCCGCTAGATGGGCGGATATTCTGGATACGCTGGAAAACCCTTTTCAAGTTCCAGAATATCTAATGCCTGCTCTACTACACGACACAGGGCCAACGAAAGATGGAAATTACATCGGGTGCTGCCCAAGGATCTATCCTTGGTCCGGACCTATGGAACGTGTCTTACGACGGGCTACTGAGGCTTGAGATGCCAGATGAGTCGCACTTGGTCGGCTATGCGAATGATGTTGCGGCTCTGGTCACTGGACGCACCGTTGAACTAGCGCAACTTAGGCTAGGTATGCTAATGTGCCGATTGAGGGACTGGATGACTGGTCGCGGGCTCAGTTTAGCACTGGAGTATACCAAAGTAGTCATATTGACAAAAAAGAGAATCCCTAAAGTAAGGATGATCAGTATACGAGACATAATAATCAAATCGAAGCCGTTAGTGAAGTACCTGAGGCTACTGATCGACTCGAAGATGAATTTCTCTGAGCAAATCGGGGCAATGGTTGTGAAGGCTGCTTCGGGAGTATCGGCTCTAAGTCGATTTACGGTCAACGTATGGGGACCCAGCCCATCAAGAAGACGAGTCTTGATGAGTGCTTTAGGCTCAGTGCTACTGTATGGATCAGAAGTATGGGGCGACGCTCTCAGTAAGGATGTATACCAAAAACGTTTGGCACAGGTAGAGAGAAGAGAAGCACTGAGGATTGCATCTTCATATCGGACAGTCTCTGATTCGGTGGTGAGGGTTATTGCAGGCATGTTACCTGTCACCCTTCTTGCTGCGCCAAAACGAGGATGCGAGGGAGATGGTTGTCCACAAGGAGAGACAGCGCTCGCTCAACGATTGGCAGCAGTCTTGGGTGAATCACACGAAGAGGCGGTGGACTGCGCGCCTCATCCCGGGTGTCAGGCCGTGGCTAAATTGAAGGCATAGTGAGACTGACTTCTATCTGACGCAGGTTTTGAGTGGGCATGTGTGTTTTCAGTTTTACCTGCTCAAGATTGGTAAGTTACGGTCCCCCGAGTGTCGGCTTTGCCCAGGGGAGGAAGACAATGCCTACCAAATATTTTTTGCGAGCACAATATGGGTCAGGCTGCGAAGGGACCTCTACAGGGAGACGGCAGAGCTAACCCCGGATAATATAGTCGTGGTGATACTCGAACCCGTTGACAAATGGAACCAGGTGGCATCTTATGTTAGGGCAGTCCTAAAAGATAAAAGGGACTCACTCCAGCCGGGGGCGTTGGGGCTGAGGGATCGCTTTTCTAGCACTACCTCTTCCTCTCTCTCCTCCCGCTAGAAGAGGGGTCCCCAGCTTGAAGCCACCTCTCGGTGTAACAAAACGAGACCTGGCCCGAAGTAATGTGTCAAACGGTTCCAGGCTAGGTTCTCAGGTTGACAGGGGAGGTGTTTAGTGGGTAGTCCAGTCACCTTCTTGCGAGCATGGGAGTCCCACACTCTATGCGTAAATGACCTTCACCTCCCAAAACACAAAAAAAAAACTAAGTAACTTTAACATCTTTGAGTTTCTATTCATTGAATGATATACAAAATACGTTAAAAAAATGATGGCCGTTTTAATTGACCAAAAGTAGTTTTGCCTTCAAACCTATGATCTAAGAAGTCCTTTTTGATTTTTTTCATTAAATGCGAAGTGAAAGTATCTGCAAATTATAGACTGGGTACAAATCCCTTCTCACAGGGGCGTACTTCTGTCTATTCGGCTTGTTTGATATTCTATGTTTGCTTTGGCGACAAATTTTAATTAGATTGAATTCGTTCTTTGTTAAAATATGAATTTTTAAAATTTTTCTCGTCAATGCTAATTGAAGAAGTACACTCTATTGAGTGATGCAAAAGACTGATTTTCAATAAATACATATTGCTTTTATATTTGTGCAATAATTGTATTGTTTTTCGTTAAAACAGTGAATTATTTATATTATGGAACCAATTCGGCTGTTTTAGGCCTAAGTTTTTGAATTTAGACCAATTTCATTTAATCATAATTTTGGGCCATATCTGGTTCCTGAACGTCCATAAAAATGCAAAATATGGACTCTGATTATTTTTAAATCGGAAAATCGATTTGAGTTTTGACTGCTCAAATCTTTTGACTACACATCAAAAATAGCCCAACAAATCTAAGTAAATTCTTATTGCAGGAAATGTGTTTCCACTCTTCTAGGATTGCATAATTTATTCTTCAATTTTAACACCGATGCTAAGCCCTTCAATTACAACACTCACAACAACTCATATCAAATTCCAGGTCGCATTATACTTAGAAATCACTTCGTTATGCAAATGAATTGGTCTCCCATTCACTTGGCAATAATTTTGGTAGCTTTCTAAACACTACCATTAACCTTGGTTGGGGCGTTCATATAATTTCTTTATTTTCGTTCTGATTGAATCACACACTGAATTATTTAGTGCAACCTGGCCAAGTGCCATCCCACCGTCCGCAGGCGAACACGGGTCGCCCTTTTTTCTTGGATCATTCATTATTCCAAGTTTCACTTCAATAAAGTAAGAAATAATGGCCACCTTTACCGGTAATTTCGTTGTTTCTACTACATTTAATGTTCACCTTTTTCCTGCATAGCAAACTCCATACCTTGCATCTAAATACCACGAGCCAGTAGGCAAAGGTAAAGTACTCATACCTGCCTGCCTAGTTCGATGTTGATGACTCTTCGCGGCAATACAAGCACTTCTTGGATGCCGACGATGTTGTTAACATGGTGTCGCGGCCATAGTTTTGGGGGCTTGTATTTCATTATGACTATTTTTCACTGTTTTTGCTTGTTCTTTTCTTGGGTCGGGGACTTCCTCGTGCGTGGCTATTTTACGTTCATTTTTTTATGTTTTTGCTGCTGTTTGACCGAAAATTGTTGGTTTAATTTCTTTTATTGTTTTGATCTCACCAAAAGATTATGGAGTTAATGGTTTTCTTCGCGTCATTTCAAGCTTGGTGTGTTTCTTGGCCATTGAGGGAATTATGTAAAGTTATTCGGGGCGATTACTTGTGTTTCGGCGTTTGGGTGTGCATGCAAGTCAATTGAAAAAGGGTCAAAATGGAAATTAAATTGGTTCTCATGTTGTTAGGAAAGACTAATTTGTGCTTTGTGTAGGAGTGAGACTGCTTTCCCCCAACTCTAGAGTTATTTTTGGTGTTTTGATTATCTGGGAAAGCATGACAATGCAATTGATGCACAAAATTTAATTGCAGATCTACTTACTGTTAAAAATAAAATGATCGGAAAAATAACACTTAAATCTCCATTGCACACTTTAAACTACTCCCACAAAAAAAAAAGTCTTTCATGAATGGAAAATTAGTTTCGGCGACACCCATCTTCCTTCCAGAACGTGAGAAAATCTATCGAAAACATTTTTCAAAATTGAAAATTGGTTTCATGCCCACCACACTCCGAACAACAACAGTCTATCAATATCTGAAAGGTCGTTGAAACGTTTCCCTCGAACTTTCAATGAAAATATTAACAGTTCAGCTAATTAAAAGAAGATGAAGATATTCCTTGTCAGCAACACAATCAGATTTGCTTACTCATACCGCATCAATATGTCTTCAATCAGAACGTTGGCATATTCGTCTAATAACTCCTTTGAAATTGGTTTCCATCACAAGGCCTGAAGCTCATTATCGTGTATGTTTCGCTACTGGACGTCAATTGATGATATTCCCTTCCCAATATTCAATACAAATATCGGGATAGCCCCGCGAGGAACAATCCGGACGGTTGGGATGGGTGCCAGTGAATATAAATCGATACCACAGTCGCTTCAGCTTTTAGGAGCTAGTGAAAGATTTTTCAAGGTCCTAAGAATAGTCAAGCATTGTCTGACCTCCGATACTTTCTTGTAAATCAATTCTTCAGAAGCCCCTATGAAAAGAAAACTAACAAGTTAAATATTAGTAGCTGGAAAGATTGAATAATCAAATGGTTAGCCAGCAGTCGGGGAGTGGGCCAGCGTGGCTGCTTGCTGGCTACGCCACTCAACGTTTTTTAACCTTCAGGTGAGCGACGCTGACCAGCATTCAATAATTCAAATGTCGGTGAACGTCTTAATTCGCTTCCTATATCCCAACGAGACTTTTATTGCATTTTCTGCGGTGTAGGTTTTTGTTGGCCCCTGGAATGCCATTATCTGTTCGAAAATTATTAATTACACGCGACTTTAAATCACCTCAAGTCTGCTCGGCTATATTGGCTACTTACCAGTACTTCTTGTATTGCTCTGCCAGCTTACAGGCATCCTTCTCTTTCTTCGCGACCAGAAGTAGCAAAGACCAAATAGGAGTTACTTAATCGAATATCGTTAGAGACTCTTCATATGAATATGCTCAAAGCTAACAAGACTACAGTGGAGGAGCGGTAGCGGGAGCAGTAGCATATGTGTATTTTTGATATACGCACGTGAAGCTTTGCTGGCTACCTCAACTATGGAGTTGCCCAGCTTTGCGGGTCTTGGCTAAATACATGCTGAAGTGTATTAGCTTTAATTTGTTTGGATTCGATGCGTGAATAATTCGTAATTGAATGTTACGCCAGTTTTAGACTCGTTTTCTCGTCGGGAGGCTGGGAGAATTTCAGTTTGCCAGTCGAGCCAAATGCTCTGACATTTGAAATAATGAACATTTAGCTTTTTTGTGAGTGATGCCTGTATTAATTTTGAAATTGGAAGGTGTTGTTGATTCGAAACGAGTGAATGAATTGTAGAATGAATGAGCTGCAAACTGACCCAATTTGAAACGTTTTAGTATATTTGCTTTTCATTTGCAATTAAATTTTAAAATGGATTTCTAAAGAAATAAGGGCGTTAATGATGCTTGATTGACAGCTAAAGCGGTTCGATATATTATGAATGAATTTTAGTTTTTGTACAATTTAGTAGATTTCCTAGAAGATAATTTGAAAGTGTTGCATAAGTGTTTAAATGAGATTAATTGTTTATTACTACCTTCAAGTGAAACGTGACCGGTAATGAAAATATTTTTTTTTAAAGTCATTATTAGGAGCACCAACAAAGACTTAGATGCCTGTAAATTTGAATCAAATTGAATTTATTTCATAATCACGTGAAATCACCAACAAGCAATCCGCTCGTTCGTCCTTTTATGCCAGTTTACAGCTCCAAGCACAGGTCTTGGATTTTCTTTTGAAGATCTAACTTATCTTCTATTATTTTTTAAATGGCTAATCATCATCATCTATGGCACATCAGGCCAAGCCGGGCCTTAGCCTCCATTATTAATCTCCTCCAATCATCACGGTTCTGTGACCTCGTTCGTCAGTTGGCCAGTCCCAGGAAGGATCGGTGTCTTCCTGCTGGACATCTACCTTGTGCTCTACCCTTTTATATTCTGTTGGGAAGGTTGTAGCAACCGCGGAAGTCAACGCAGTTGCAGACATTACTTTGTAGCAGAGGGGTGCGTAACCCGGGATGGCATGCTGAGGCCGACTAGGGCTCAGTCGTGTCATCCTCTGATCGTTCTGAGCCATCCATAAAAACCTAACACAAAAAGAAACGGATGGGAGAGGAGAGGGTCAAATGAGATGCTACATAACCAGTATACCCTGTGTAAGTTAACTTTTACGACGAGAAATACACTAAAAAAATATCTTTTAATTTTAACAGGGTCGGTTCCCTTGATGTTTATTCACAAAAATTGAAAGTACAACTCAATTAGATGTTTACAATTTCTAGCTTAAATAAACTAAATATGCTGATGCAATGTCTGTAGATCTTTCCCATGGGAAAGTACTTGATGGCGGAAATGCAACTCTGCACATTTTGCTGCTCGTGCAGGTAAGTATCATATTTTCGCAAGTTTCTGGAATTCGTCATTAAGTCTTCCCCTGTTTAGTACAATTGTCCTCGATTGGTGTTAGAAGAAGGGGAGGTCATTGAACTTGACTCTTTGAGTTTTTCCGGTGCCAGGATAGGATATTGTTTCTGGCAGGACGCTAGCAGCTGCAGCTATTGTTTTCGGGTTTTCAGTGTTGATGACTGCATTGATTTCGTTTTTTGAGCAAAACTTCTGGTAAGCAAGTAGGATTAGTGCGATCAGGCAAATCGCCGTGAGCGTTGATGTTGCGTATTGATGAATCTTACTCTCGTATCTGTAGTAATCTAGGAGCTATGGCTCTAAAAGCAGCGCTGACACAGGCACACAGCACAAACTCAATTTAACAAGGAGTAACCATTCAGTCACCTTCCTCATCGCAACACTCGTTTTTTTTTCCGCATGAAAAATAAGTGAAAAAATTTCTTTTGTACTTAACACCCGGGAAACAAAATTCTAAAACTGTTTTAATGTGTAGTGATTTTATTTCAATATCTTTTGAATATAATTTAACTAATTGCGGTGTAACGCGGTATGCAAATGCTTAGAACGAAACGGTTAACCCCTTAAATTATATGAACGATAAAATCATTGTATCATTTAAACCCCACAAAATTTGTCAAACTTTACCCATTCCAACCATAATATTAATTAAAAATTGTTTTGTTTGTCGGTAATTAACGCGTGCCTGTCCTATTCTTTCGATTTATTTCCCCCTTAATTACGTCTAATAATTATAAACATAAATTGCTTTCAATTGAAAACTTAATCGAATCTACACAAAAAACGATTTAGAATTTTAAAAATAACCGAAATGAGTGTGCATTATCACCACCGCATGTTCACCCATAGATGGCACTTCTATTTCCACATGGTACGAGCGAGGTTATTCCGTGTGTCTCGAACATTTTTTCAATGAACAGTTTCCCATAAACCGCTCCGTGCACAAGGCGGATACGATTAAGTTCTAGTGTAAGTGTCAGGTGATAAGTGATTTGAATGGTTGGCGAGGGAGTCTTATTAAGAAAATCGTGAGTAAACTAATATTAGTTTTTCTAAGGACTATTTTTTTTCGAATTAGTGTAAAAAGTTTAAGCAATGATAAGACAGTTGCTGCAACAACTTAAACGATGACATGGGCTGGAAATCAAAATTGCGGATTCCTCCGAAGGATAATAGACCTAAGACTAGTGATGTAACAGACCCCAGAGAAAATGAATTCGAAGAATTCTGTTTGAAACGAAAAATATTAATGGGAACCTTCGAGAAGGGCTGGGAGGAACCGTCGCCTATTCAAAAGGCGGCTATACCAATTGCTTTAAGTGGTAAGGATATATTAGCACGAGCGAAAAACGGTACTGGGAAAAACCGGTGCTTATTGCATTCCCGTAATCGAGCAAATCGACCCATCTCGTGATGTTATCCAAGCTCGTGTCATCGTACCATCGAGAGTGTGACTTCTGCTTGTGGGACTCAGCAGGCGGAAATCGGACACGTTAGAACGTGTAGTGTAGTTTAGGACGAACGGGGGCAGTGTAAGTGGCAGTCAGCTAAACTGTGTTTTGTCTCATTTTCTTCGACGCTCTTTGTATCACCTGTCCTGCTTTCGTTGACTGCAAGAAAATTCCTTTTCGAACTAAAAAGAAAAGGGACTGTTTGGTGGATTGTTATTGATATGAAGTTCTGTGGAAAAATCTTTTGTTCATGAAAGCTTCAAGCTAGAGACAAAAACGCAATTTAGCAAAGACTCGAGGCAAAAGTTGGATAATTGGAGTTGTGCGAGTGTATAGTACAGTTAATGGTTGTTTTGTGCGTGTCCAGAGCTTGCTAAAGTATCCGAGTTCGGGTCAGTTAATGAATCTACGCGTGCGAATCCGCCAGCGACACAAATTATGTTTTGTAAGCGATTCGAAGGGACGACGAAGGCAGGAAAGGGTGCAACATAGAGCAAATGGAAGCAGTGAAGACTTTGTGCATTTAGTATGGGTTTTACTACGTTGAAAGGGGAGTATCGCTATTCGTTAGTGGTTATTGGATTTATTAGAAACGCCAAGGTGATGCTCGTCGTAAGCCGCGACAATAAAGCGTGTATTACTGTTGTTTATCCCGATCTGCTACGCCGATCTCGAACTGAATTAATGAAAACATTGAATCGAACTTCCTGAACGTGCTTAAAATAAATTTGAGCTTAACCGACAGTTTATCGGCTTTCTTTATATTGTTTCTTCGTGAAATGTTAGTAATAGTATTTCCTGTGAAACTTTAGCCAGACTTAATTTGTGGAAAATAGACATTTATCAATCCACAATGGTTATTTCCGCTGAATCTTTTCGCAACTATGAACTTGTTCTGAAAAATCTTCTGGCTGGGGGAATTGCTGGGATGTGTTCTAAAACTGCTGTAGCGCCATTAGATAGGATAAAAATCTTACTTCAAGCACATTCCTCTCATTACGAACATTTAGGGGTGTTTCGTGGTCTCAGGCACATAATATTGAAGGAATCATTTTGGCATTGTATAAAGGCAATGGAGCACAGATGATTAGGATATTTCCGTACGCAGCCACGCAGTTCACATCCTTTGAAATGTACAAGAAGTACTTATCGCAGTTTGAACTACATTTAAAAGTTTGTAGTACACGCGGATAAATTTATAGCAGGAGCTTGTGCAGGACTGACGGCTGTTACATTGGCATATCCGCTAGATACAATTCGTGCTCGTTTAGCATTTCAAGTAATGGGAGAACACAAATACACTGGAATTTTGCAGTGTGCTTCTGAAATGTTCCGCAATGAAGGCGGAATACGTGCACTTTACAGAGGGTTTTTTTTTCCTACTTTAACAGGCATGGTCCCGTATGCCGGGCTGTCATTTTACTGTTTTGAGATGTTTAAATTTTTTTTGCATGAAGTATTTGCCAAAGTACGCATGCAATAAATGCGAAAGGAATACTGGTGGCCTTGTATTACATATACCTGTAAAACTGGTATGTGGTGGCTTAGCTGGAGCTGTTGCGCAATCAATTTCATATCCCTTGGATGTTACTAGAAGAAGAATGCAACTCGCAATGATGAGCCCAGATACAACAAAATTTGGGATGGGAATGATGCAAACATTAACGTTAATTTACCGTGAAAACGGTATCGTTCGAGGATTATATTGAGGAATGTCAATTAACTATTTAAGAGCAATACCCATGGTAGCTGTTTCATTTTCCACATACGAAATACTTAAACAAGCTCTAAAATTGGATACAGGGATGAAAATTTAATTTTATATTGGCCTAAAACATTTCAATCATCAGAAGTTCATACATTTGAAGCAAAAAGTGCATCGTCTTAATGCGTTATTCTCTAAGTTGCAAATAAGCCAATCGATAATATTTTGCAATTCAACGCGACGTGTGGAATTGCTGGCTAAGAAGATCACGGAATTTGGTTATTGTTGTTACTATATCCATGCCAACATGGCGCAGGCGCATAGAAATCGTGTTTTCCATGAATTTTCGACAGGGGCTATGCAGAAATCTAGTCTGCTCTGATCTTTTTACACGTGGTATTGATGTATAGGCTGTGAATGTTGCTAGTAATTGTGATTTTTCACGTATGGCTGAGACTTACTCGCATCGTATTGGCCGTTCAGGGCGTTTCGTACCTTTGGGTATTGCCATCAATCTAATCGCATATGAGGATCGTTTCGATTTGCATCGCATTGAAAAGGAATTAGCCCCTGAGATTAAACCAATTCCAAAGGTGGTCGATCCTTCGCTTACGTTGCCAACTCGTTACCAAGTTTGCAAAGCGGTAACGGAAACGACATGAGCAATTCATCAATCAATGAAGAAGGGAACGTGAGCAAGTGGGAAAACGTGGGAAGAACGATGTCTGTGAAATAGTTAAATACTACAAGTGTGTTAGTCCGTGCGGGAATGCGCGAGTGCCTGATTTATGTGTGAATGTATTCGCGTTTTGGATTTATAGTACTTTATGAATGAACAAATTGTGAATGAAACGGCGTGAATGAAAATTTTGATTTTTAATACTTATGCGATTCGAATGATAAATTATGAAAGGGATTGTAGGGGATTGATTACCAAAGTGTTTTTAAGAGTATTGGGAGGAGAAAAGAAAAAATTAACATCATGAAAAGAGCTAAAGTTGGTCGCGTTAGCTTTAATGAGGAATAGGGGAAGGAGTTAGATGAATCTGTAAATAGTGCAGAACAGTTTGGCCCAATACATGGGGCCTAGAATGATTTGGCAAAACGAACTCAGGCTCTGATTTCTAGAGTCCAAACAGTAATAAAATTGAATTTAATAGGGATAAAGAAAGAGCGCACTTTGATAAAATGGTGTGAATAATAGACGAGTGGGAGCAGACGCGACCAAAATGTATGAAATAGGCAAATGCAAATGCACAGAATTTTTTTTTAAATGAACGTTTGCATGCAATCCCGTATGGATGAAAATAAGCTCATTTTGCGTCCATTACTTTATAGGTCTTTGTTCGATACGTCAAGTTCAATATGCGTTATTTCAGGTTTGTGGCAGAGACAACTTCTACCATCCTGTGGATGCACAGCGAAAGAAAAGAAGAAAAAAAAGGAAAAACTTCGCATATTGCTACTTTTTCTACGACAGTGCCTGTAAAAAAATGATAGCAGCTGCCAATATCGCCATGAGCCATCAGCATTAGGTCCCGAAGTGTTGTGCAACAGGTGGTTGGAAGGGCGAGGTGAAGATCTTCATTGTACGGAGCGGCACATGTTGATTGGGAAACGGCGGGACCGTACTCCCTGTTTCTGGGAAAACACACCGTTTGGATGCAAAAAGGCGCATGGTGTATTCAAACATAGTTCAACAAAGAGTGATAAATCAACTGAAAAGTTAGATCCAGGAGAACTAGTCAAATCACTCAATCCTATATTGACCAACGGATTGCATATAAAGAAATATTAAGCATTAAAAGCCGTAGAATAAGTAGCAGCAAGCATTACCACGTTCAAAGACCATACGTTTGTGATATTCAAAAAAAAAAGTTTACATGTATTTACACTTGGATAGCTGAATTTTTATATGATTGTATACACACTTAGGATATATTTTATGCCTTCCTACTCGTGTACTAATAGTTGTTATACGAATGCGAATCTACACTAGCAAAAGAAAGAAGTCGTGACTCATAAGTTACAACCGGTACAATAATACGCTTAAAAAACTGAATTACAGGACTTGCTTACCTACAATTCGTCAACGAGCGCTCGTCGTCGAGGGAAAGGTATTGTAAGTACCATTTTTTTAATTTAATTTTTTTTATTATATATTTAATTATTTACCTATTTATTGCAATGTTCTATACGAAACAATATCATTCGAAAAATCTAAATGTAAAACAATAATCTGGGTACAAAAGCATACAACGTCATAATGATTGAAAAAAAATATCAAACTATACAATCGGGAAAAGATGTATGGAAGCAATCACAGAACAGGATAAATTAGGGAAAATATATCCTAATATGTAAAATATTGCATAAACTGTCACAATTTGTATAATGTGATGTTTTCAAGTTAAGTTTTTTTTAACCAAAATAGCATGCGTATACTAGTTCTTATAATATTGGCACACAATATTTAATTATCTCAAATATCCGCATGTACGATAGGTATCAATATCCTATTCAAAGAACCGAAACTACGCGAATATATTCTACACAAAATATATGAAATTGAAATCAGGTTTCTTAAATACTAGAGTAAGAATATAAATATATTCAAACCAAAAGAAATTTAAAAAGCAATATTTTATGATTTCCATAATAATAGTGTAACTTATGTTGCTATGTATAATTTTTCTCCTATTTCTTATGGTCGTGATGTGTATGCTATAGTAACGTGAACTATAATGCTTTGTAATTTCAAGTAACAAATTTTGTACATGACGTATCAAATTTTTGGTTAGGTCACTGTGTGGTTTAAATTTACGATTCCTAATATAATATAATTTATTTTCAAAAAAGTTATATAAAAATAAAAAAAAGAATGCTGAATTAAACAAAAAATTGGTCTTTTCCCTTCCGGTCTTTTCCAATCGGGTATAGGACCCCGTACGGTGGCAGGCTTCCACCCCAAAATATGAGCCAGCCACCGGGTACAATTTAATCCTTTTTGTTTCAGGTGACTTTATGGGTTGAGTGGCCCAAGCCAAGTGCCTTTTTATGGCATAGAGTTATGCAATTCAATTGTATAACTCTATGACATAAATTGGTCACCGGGGTACTCCCCTTTGATGGGAAAGTTCATATAATTCAAGTTGTATGAGTTTTCCACTCAGAAGAGGAATACCTGGCCACTTCAACAATTTAACATTGGATTTATTCCGGTTGGGTGGACATGAAGGGGCTCCACCACCACCCGGTTGCCCCTCTTTCATTTGTGGGCCCTGAATGTATTTGGGTAAAGACGAGGTCACCCCCAAATTAGTCTTTCTTGTCAGGTTGCACTTGTTCTCGCAACAAGTCGTAATTCCTTCGTGGAGGTTATCTACAGATTTGCGACTTCGGTCGTCCTCTTGATCTCTGCAAGCAATTCGTGAATGCGAAATGTTTTGTAGTGATTCCTCGTGCCGGGGAAACGAACCCGCCCCACGACACCGCAATGCTAGCCTGCCAGCGCATTCACGCGTCTCCGGACGAGGGCATTCTCGGCAGGAATCAACACCTTCCTCTGCCGAGGCAGCAGAACATCGCTGCGGTCCTTCACGGACTTATTGAAAACTTCTTTATTCACTACAGCTGGCAGCCATTGCCTGCATGGCGTCTAGTAAGTGAGACATTTCGGTGCTGGATCTGAAAACTCATTTTAAATTTAAAAAAACAAAGTGGCCGTTAGTGGCGAACTATAAAAACACACCTGACAAAAATATAAACAGGTAAATAAATATAAATAAATAAATACCGTGGATTTAAAAAAGCAGATAGTAAATTTTTATTTGAAATTAAAAAAAAATAATTGAATAAATATTAAAATTACAGTTATAGATAGGCTAAAGCGTATGCTGAATTTGTTTTTAAATTTACAACAACGATTCGCAGTATCAAATTCTAGCTCAGTCTTTCCATTTCGCTATTCCCTTCACAGGCAAGGACACCAATGGTACGCTCTTGCTTTGCTCTACAGGGACTACTCTCTTGAGAGAATCAGTGTTCAGAAGTGCTTTTTCATACGCAAATTTCGACCAGGTATAATTTGTCTGGCCACGGTGAATTCTGGCCCGCAAGCAGCGCGTGTCTTGTCATGGATAGTCACGGACCAGCTAACCAGCCAATCCGTGAAGTAAAAATCCATGTAATGGAAGACACTTAGGCACCGCTTGGTTTGGGGTGCAGATCAGAAGTCGCCGCAAAAATAGTATTGGGATAGCAACTTCTGAATACACAGAAAGACTTTAATAACATTTGGCCTTACTAGTCATACAATGGTGGTAAACCACCAATGTATCAATCAAAAGCAGAACAACTCACATAAGGAAGTTATTATTTGCTGGGGTACGATTAGTGCAATATCTCCTAGAGGTTACCTACCTGCCAAAAATCTGGACACCTTGTAGGGACACCTAGAGACGATGGTCTGTCTTATGCACACGACTGTTGATACAGCCAGGCATTTTGTCGTGAAAGTAGGTAAATAGATGTCCGTGAAGGACCACAACGATGGCAGGCTCCTCCACTCAAATGGGCTAGCCATCGAGCGCGCTCCTCTTTTTTTGCTGTTTAACAGGGGTCTTGCCGGGTTGAGTGGCCTTCCGGTCGTGTGCGCTTTTTATGGTATAAGGTTAAATGATTCGATCACATGATTCTGTAACATAAATTGGTCACGTTTATATTTCTCTTTTGATGGGAAAGTTCATGCAAACTATGTTTGTATGAGTTTTCCACTCAAATGTTCAATATATGGCCACGTCTACGTTTGGATCTTGGTCCGGTTGGGAGGGTGCGAGGGGGCGCCACCGCCATCCGGATGCCTCACTCTTTTTTGTGGGCCATGAGAATTGTCGGGTAATGACGAAGTCCCCTTAAGTCCGTCTGTCTTTCCCAGGTCCAGTTAGTCCTTTTACGTCTGCAATCTCCAACCCTTAGTTGGTTACCTCCTTTTTTCGACTTTGGTCGACCTTTTTGTGACCCAGGAATTCGTGAATGCGAAATTCTTTTGCAGTGGGTCCTTGTGCTGGGGGGAAGAACCAGCCCCACGACACTGCGACGCTAGCCTGCCAGTGCATTCATGCGTCCCCAGGCAAGGCCAAGCTCGGCGGATCTTACCATCCTCTTCCGTTCAGGCAGCAGTCTATCACTGCAGTCCTTTACGGATATCTATCTACCTACTTTCACTACAAAGGGTTTCATTTTTCCATTCCAATGTACGCAACCCTAAAAAAGTAAAAAATGTGGGTACAAAACTGATAAGCTCTTCTTCTTTTGGAGGTTGGCCAAATCCTTGTTTGCTGCCTTCTTAAAGAACTAAATTAAGTATAAAAAAGGTAGCGAAATTAAAATCAAGCATTATACTTTTTGTCCAGTCAATGACCATTTCTACAAATCTGCCGAGCAGCATCGATTCGCAGAAAAATTTGGACTTATTTACAAGTGAAAGTAACAGTTTTTGAACCAAAACCCCACGTTTTCAGACGGGTTTTCAACAATAACTCAAAAATCAAGTATTTAATCGAGCAGATTATGCAAAATAAAACTATAGCTTATAAAAAAAAATGCTGGATCTATGATGTCTGTAGACTCAATGCAAATGAAGTAGTAGCTTGTTGAAGGTTAGAGCACTCACCCCGTAAGCTGAAGGTCCCTGGTTTGCATCCCTTTGGCGAGGTATTATATGGACAGACTATAAGCCCGTTCAGTTATGATACGTACTGATTTAAAATCATAATGAATCGTAGCTAGGTGGATGATTGGGCGCCAAAGCGTGATACTGACCATATCGCCTTCCTGAGTGTCGAAACATTCGATCAAGATAATGACATACTCGAACTGTTTCTAAGCGAAGGCGCGAGAAGAGCTGTAGTACAAACAAAATTGAAAGCTTCAATGTGAAATGAGGAAAACTTAACGGACTTTTATTGAAGTGCTTTAAAAGACCTCTATTTTTGTTCCTCATAAAAGCCCCTAGCTTGAATCAAAGCGGGTTATGGCGATAATAAAGTTGGCCCTCCGTTTTTTAGCGAAAAACTATGAAAGTCACCCCCTCATTACCCTCCAATTGAAATAATGGTCACCACCTTACAATTTACTTTATTTAAGTATTTCAGTAGTAAAAGTTTAAAGTACCTAGTTTTGAAACAAATTGGGCTTGAAGTGAAAAGAGCATTTTTTTAACTTTGCAAAAAAACTTCTTTTCTTCAAAATAACTCAAAATCTACTGATACAAAAATTTTTATTGAGGACAAAGTTGTGACTTAAAAAATAACTTATTTTTGAAAAATATACAATATTAAAATTTTTTTCACCCAACTAAATCTTGAATTCAAGATATGTATATAGTTGTAAGCGTTGAGACATTGATTTGAATGATAGTCATAACTATACTGCCTAAACAAGTTACAAATCTAAGATTAATTTTTCTATTTCTTATTAGTAGTAGTATTTACAAGTTGCAAACATGTAAATATACCCTACAGCCATACCTTTCACAACTTGATAGTGATAATTTCTAATGTAACGAGACTATAGTAAAGTTAATACGTGATCTGCAGAGCACCACTGTAAGCGGGTTATACTGTATTATTAAAAGTTTTACACTTCTTACACAAACAACGTTTTATAGCTCTTTAACTCCAGAATTGAAAAGACAACTAATGTAATATTGTTATTTCTCGTTTGCATCGTGAACACTACATCTTACTTACTTACTCCGCCATCTTTTGGTCGGAAAATTCAATGTGACCAATTGATTTCAAGCAGGCTGGAAAAAAAGAAGAAGTATTTTTTGCGTTATGTTTTCCTCATCGATCAAGTTTTTATATTTTTATGGTTTTTCCTTTGTACTCTATTCTAGAATAGAGGAATCTAAATTTTATGGAACATATGGAACACCACATATTAATTTTTGTACGAATTTTGGGGGGTTCTGACCTCCTTAACTGGCTACGGCATTGCATCAGGCCAAGCTACTTTATCGAACTTATGATCACTCAATTGCGCAAATATGTTTTCGTACATATTTTGAATGTCGAACATAACTCCTTCGTTGATTGCTGCTCGGAAATTCAAGATAAAGTTTTCACATTTTCTCGAGCAGTTCACATGTATGGACTACTCGGTTACTACACACCGTCAAGTGTCACCCCTAGATAGCTAGCTGATCTGCGAAGCACATAAACAACAAAACCTAATCACACATTTACTTGCAAGATTGGTAACCCTGTTAGAATTTGAGTGAGAAAATCACACTTTGTATTAACACCAAACCGTATCATTCGTTCCAAATCACTTACTTTTTCCACAATGGCCAAAAGACATGGATGATAATGTGAACTACTGAACACTAGTCGTCGTGTCGTCTCCATTATTGACTGACAAAGTGAGCACCAGTCTTAATTGAATTGTTTCGTGCAGGGTGATAATTAAGAGACAATGTTTCGTGTGATGAATGTTTGACTAATATAAATGCAGTTCACAGTTTAAATCGCGCTTGTACGAGTATGTTCGCAGCTTATCGCGGTGTAAGCATCGCGAAAAACATTTTGATTGTTCACATTTCAATAGATACGCAACGAAAGGTGTTATTAAGTTGCATTTTTTGCGAGTAATTGGTGAGAGCATTTAGATACTCGTAGATACGATTTGTTAGTTTTCTGGGATGAGAGGTAATTTCAATATTGATTAAATCAGAGACATAGTGAAGATTTGCACTATTAATAGATATGTAAATTCGAATTGCCTGAGGATACCAATACCCGATCAACTGTATCTACTTACGTCAATTCATCGCTCATTTCCATCTTAATCTCACAATTCCTCGACATCTAGAAATCTTAATAAGGCATTCAGGGGGCACCGCCAGTGCATGAAATCAATGTAAACAACAAGTAAATTATTTGCAAACCAAATTATATTCAATCGTAGCCGATAACATTTTCAATTAGAACGCCTCGTTTACCGGCGTTGCATAGAAATTACCCATAATGCCATAATAATGTACAAAAGACATGCAGCTGTACTCGTATTATGACCAAGTCTTAAGAAAGTGGTGGATAGCGAAGAAACGCGCCAGCAATCACCAGCCAAGACGGCGATAACGACGATGAAGGCCGGCGACAACGATGAGGCCAACTCAATTCCTTCGAGCCATATAAAATATTTAATCAATGCAACAACAAAACGAGAACGACTCCGCACAATTTATCGGTGCAACACGGAAAAGTGCCAGGGAATACCTTCATAAAACGATAATACTCGTAAAAGGAAATAATGCAAGTCCTAGGCATTCCAGCCAAGATGCGGAGCCTACCGCGAAAGGAAGAAAGGTGAGTGTTGTGTGGGACGCTCATATGGGTTGGTTAAACGGTTCAGTGGCGGAGAACCTTACTCAAATAAAGTTCTTGATAAAATTTTACTTTCAAGTTCCAAAGAGGGTATAAGAAGGCTTCTTTGGAGCTTTGCCTTAAGACTTCAAGTATTGTAACATACGTTCCACTAGCCGCAAGTTAGCTTTCACTGCCAAACAAACTCCACAACTCTAAAACTATTGCTGAGCTGGTTAATTTCGCTATAGTAGTGGAACTTTAAATGGCAATGCAAAATTCATGATGGTCACATAAATCCTGTGTTCGGCATCCACGTCCATGTGCGCACATACATATATCAGTTTCCGTGATGTCTTAATAACTCGTTCTGACAGCTAAATTACACTAAATTACAAAATGTCTAAATTAGCCTCAACAAAAGCCGCTAACCATTTTATTATTGTTTTCGTTGTTTCAATTCATTTGGGACTAGGAGTTTGTGGTGGATGTTAAAAATTTGTTTTGGTTTGTTATGGTAATAAAATATGAGCGTAATATTCGCACGTTGGGATGGATTGAGAAAAAAATAGGAGTGATGAAACATAGTTTTATGGGGATTCCCAGCAGGATTATATGTGTTTCAATTAGCTTTAGACTGCTTTGGAAAATTGATTCTTGGAGTCTTATACTTTAGCTTTTGATCCCAGCAGAAGACATTACTACAAATGCAAGTTTAGGTTAATCTTTACAAGCTTGGATTGTTATCTAAGCTGGATGTCAAGTGTCAATAATGGGAGGTCAAAAGAGCGCATTGCCACACGTGGATTTATATTTTATTATTCCTCTATTGTGACTAACCTGAGTGTTTAAAATTTAATAATAATTCTCTGATTCACTTTGTAGTAATTGAGCAGTCGCCTAGGCAAACCGCTCGAAAGACATTCCCGGGCAAATATAATATTGTTACATATGCAAATAATTCTGCGAGCTACTGTCGCAATTGTTTTCGCAACTATTAAGAACATCACGATAAACAAACGAATGTACTCGAAATCACAAGAATCGACCAAGCATGATCAACATCTGAAAGTGACGTCACTGCTTCCATTCAGAATTGCTCGAATATTCCAGTTAGTTCGTTGATAGTTAAGACATTTGAAATATAAAGTTGAAAGAGAGTAAAAATCAGATTTAAATGCGATTTGTGAAATAGTGAAATTCATGACTGTGTATTCTTTGTAAATAAACTCTTTTAACTTAATTTAAAAGACACGCGACAGTGGTGTCAAGAAGTGAGAAAGAAAATTTTGAAAGTGAAAACATTTTTAAAGTGCACAAGAGTGAAATTCAACGTAGAAACTGGTGAAAAAATAGCCAAAACAATAAAAATGCTAGGAAGCTTACATCTAAAAATTAATAAATTGACCATATTAGAGCTTAAGGAAGACTTGGAACAGCGAAATCTGGCTACACAACGTAGAAAGGCCATACTGATTGGACGAGTTGGAAGGCGCGTATCTGGGAAGCAGAAACAGCATAATCAAAGGAACCCAAAAATGCGCTGAATCAAATGTTGATGCTGATGCAGCAAGAGCAGCAACAACAGTCTTTCAATTCAACTGCGAAGCTAAATGAACAATCAGCAAAGCTGGACCAACAAGCGATCGAAATCAAGGCAGACATCACGCAAAAGATGGAAAAACGGTCAACTGAAATAAAAGCGGAGCTCGGTAGTCTGAACAAACAAATTAAAGGCGTCGAAGAAAAGGTTGACCAGGTCGAAGAAAAGAGGTTTACCAGGTCGAGGAGAAGGTCAGCCAGGTCGAGGAGAGAATCAATCATGAGATGGAAAAAGTGAAAAAGGAATTGGAAGCAGCGAAAGCAGTAGTAACCACCTCACCAGCCCCGCTTACAACAGCAGCGCAAAGCTCATCCAGAAATGTGAAAGCACCAATATTCGACGGGCAAACGGTCTGGAGCATTTACTAAACCCAGTTTGAAGCCACCGCTAGGGCAAATCACTGGAATGAGCAAGAACAAGCAACTGCATTGATTCTTGTTTTAAGAGGCCCAGCTGACAAGCTTTTGCAGACGGTCCCCATTGAGTTGCACTCAAAACTGACTGCTTTAATGAATGCGCTCGACATGCGTTATGGAGACGATAATCTAAAGCAGATTTATCGGTCACAGCTACGGTATCGATGACATCATGGACATTTTAGCCGACACAAAATGGTTTTCTACACTTGATCTCAAGAGTGGCTACTGGCAGGTAGAAATTGACAAGAAGGACCGAGAGAACACGGCATATTCAGTTGGGACTGGATTGTGGCAATTTGTGGTGATGCCATTTGGGTTTGCAATGCACCGGCCACTTTCGAACGCGTAATGGAATACGTTCTACCAGTTCTAACCTGGAAGGCCTGCTTGGTGTACCTAGATGACATCATTGTTATTGTGAGGACGTTCGAGGAGCATGTACGGAACTTAGAAGAGGTGTTCTCTCGATTTCGCCCGGTGAATCTGAAACTTAGTCCCGACAAGTGTACCCTTTTCGCAGCTGAAGTAAAATACCTGAGACACGTTGTATCAGCAGAAGGGGTCAAAGCAGACCCTGAGAAAATCGAAGCCGTGAAAAGCTGGCCAACACCAAACAACAAGCGCCAATCATGAAGTTTTCTGGGTCTAGCAACCTACTTTCGAAGATTCGTCAAAGACTTTGCCAAAATAGCTAAGTGTCTCAATCAGTTAACCGAGAAAAATCGTCCGTATGTCTGAAATTTACAATGACAGGTAGCCTTTGAGACCTTGAAGGAGAAGCTGTGTGAGTCGACCGTGCTGGCACATCCGAAACGCGGAAAAATGTTTGTAGTCGACACCGATGGGAGCAGTGGCGGTATTGGAGCTGTACTCTCCCAGCAGATCGATGGCGAACATAGAGTCCTTTCGTATTACAATCAAGTTCTCTCAAACAGTGAGAGGAACTACTGCGTGACCAGGAAGAAGCTATTGGCTATAATAGAGGCCACCAAGCAGTTCCACAAGTACCTATATGGCCAGAAATTTGTTCTTCGAACGGACCATCCATCTCTGAGATGGCTACTTAACTTCAAAAACCCCGAGGGACAAGTTTCGAGATGGATCTAAAGATTGCAGTCATACGACTACGAAATTGTTCATCGGAAGGGCGGAGTTCATGGAAATTCTGACGCCGTATCTCGTCGTCCATATTCATCTAATTGCAAGCATTGCCGATGGATTGAGGAAAAGGAAACGCCCATTGATCTGCGATTGATAACGGTCGAATTCGATGACGGTTGGTCATCGGAGGAGATTCAAAATGCCCAGTTAGCCGATGAAGACATCGGACCATTGCTCGTATGGAAAGAGACAACCGGGCGATTTGAGTGGGAGGACGTTTCAATGCATGGCGCAACCCGGAGAAGCTGTTGGGCACAATGGGACTCCCTTTAGGTGGAGGGTGGCGTACTCAAGCGGAAATGGGAAACGGCGGATGGCAGCTCCTATAGGATGCAAACTATACTCCCCAAAAACCGAATCCACGATGTGGTTAAGCAAATGCATGAAGGATCCTCGGGAGGCCACCTTGGTGTTAACAAGACCTTAGCGAAATTGCGAGAAAGGTTCTACTGGCTCCATGCTCAAGAAGACGTAGAGGACTGGTGCCGTCGATGCACGATTTGCGCTTCCATCAATTTCCAAAGCGACAACTGAGAGGACAAATGCAAATCTATAACGAGGGGGTACCGTTTGAAAGGATTGCTGTTGACATCGCAGGACCTTTCCTGAATCCAAATGGGGAAATCGATACACGCTGGTTGTAGCCGACTATTTCAGCAAGTGGCCCGAGGTCTACCCCATTCCTAACCAGGAAGCAACTACTGTAGACGAACAGCTAGTATTAAAGTGGGTCAGTACATACGGTGTAGCTTGCGAACTAAATTCGGATCAAGGCCGAAACTTTGAGTCACTTGTTTTTGGCAAAATGTGCGAACTACTGGGAATACGGAGAACGAGGACAACACCGCTGCATCCCCAATCCGATGGGATGATCGAACGTTTCAACAGCACGCTCAATAAACACCTGGCCAAGATGGTTGACGAGAGCCAAAGGGACTGGAACCGACATATCCCACTATTTTTGATGGCGTACAGAACTGTCAAATATGCATCGACGGGCCAAGCCTTAGCCAAAGTCATTTTTGGAAAGACTATTTATCTGCCAGCTGATATAAAGTTCGGAACACCCCCTGAGAAACCCCAAACGATCTTGGAGTACGCAATTGAGCTAAGACAACGGTTGAACCAGATACATCGAACAGTGCGAAAACCCCTTGAATCTGCTACTGACCGCATAACGACCAGGTATGATCTAACGGCAAATTCCACTGGCGTTCAGCAAGATGACTTGGTGTGGCTATATAACCCGCAGCGGTGAAAGGGTAGGTCTCCAAAATTGCACCATAATTGGGAGGGACCATACCGAGTTAAAAAGCGAATCAACGACGTCGTATACCGCATACAGGAACACCGTAAGCCGAGAGCCAAAATAAAAATCGTGCACCTGGACCGTCTGCCCCATATTAAATCCAGGGAGAATTGACTCCAACTGGCGACACATCTTTTCGGGGCAAAAAGAACTGAGGTGGGGGCAGTGTCACATGTACAAGTAATCCTGCGAGCTACTGTCGCAATTGTTTTCACAACCATCATGATCAACAAACGAATGTACTCGAAAACCCGCTAAGCATGATCAACATCAGTATTGCTCGAATATTCGATTTAGTTGCCAATAAACGAGAAATGAATTGAATGACTAGAGACCCTATGTAAAGGCGAACTGAATGAATGGGGGAATTATTACAACCTTGGAAAGTGATATTGATTGAGTAATAGTAATGTGATTTTCGTTGATAGATAAGACAGTTAAAGTAAAAATTTATAGGCGAAGTGAAAAGTAAAATTAGTAAAATAGTGAAATCAATTATTGTGCATTTTTAGAAAATAAACTCTTTTAACTTAATTTAAAAGACAGTGCGTTTTCACCTTCCCGGAACATTAAAATTATTGGCCGCAAACCATAACACGCGACAGTATGAATTTTCTTTATATTTTTTAATAAATTACTTATCCCACGATTTTTTTTTGGATATTAGCACACCAGCCCGTTTCGGGCCTTCGCTTAGTGATAGTTGACTATACCATTATCTTGATCATATTTATCGGCACTTGTAATAATTATGGTCACCCTGCACGATGCTGGGATCTGTTCAATCATCATTGAACGTACCCCAGACGGAACACGTCCGGGCATCGCGAGAGACGATCAGATGTCAAGTGTCAGTAATGGAAAGTGTGAATTATCACACGTGGGCTTATATTTGAGTATTCTTCTAATTTGACCAACCTGAATCAACAAAATGGAATAATTGTTCTCTAATTCCCTTCTATCCTGCACTAATGTAACCCCAGCTATCTGAAAACGCAATACGCGGAAAATTACAGTTCTCAAAGAAAACGAAACAAAAGTTTCATCGATCCAAAACTGTTGAATTTTCTCACGCCTATTTATTTATTTATTTAAATCCATTTAACAGACAAAAATCCAATTACAAAATAGACAGACAATTAAATATCGTTTAAAGTAAGACACATTTATACAACAAAATCAAGCAGAAAAAGTTAATTAAAACATGTAAGAAACGAAATTGGAGTCTAGATGAAAGTTTGAAAAATTGAGTGATAAGGAAATATTAATTGCAATTCACAAAAATTAATGTCCTTAGTTTATTTTTAAAAACCAAGTTGGACGTGGATAGTGAACCAAGCTCGAGGTTGTTATGCTTTCTGATGATTCGCGGCATGATTGACTGAAAATATAAATCTGTCCGGGCATACAGGACCTCGAGTATGTTATTAGACCGACTATGATACACATACAGTCTGTAGTGCAAGTCTTCGCTTAGAGTGGGATCAATTTGTTAGTGGTACAACTTATAAAGGAAACATTGATCTAAGAAGGTTCTATGGGACGACAGAGAAGGGAGATGAAGTATGGATAGACGACGCTCATAAGATTCATAGTCTAAGTTGAATTTGAAGAACAAAATACGGATAAACTAACGCTGAACAGCTTCTAGTGAGCTCACAAGATATAAATATCTAGGAGACCACACTACTGAGCAGTACTCAAGAAGCGGGCGGACAAGACATGTGAACAAGAGAACAGCGGTAGCAATATTTACAAACTTGTGCAAATGCCGCATAATAAAACCCGAAACTTTTGATACCTTGGTATTATACTAAAAATATAGACATCGAATTTAAGCTTGGGGTCAAATATTACACCAAGATCTTTACATGAGTCTGCAGAGGAGAGAAAAACATCACATAGGGTGTAATTGTAAGTTAAAGGAACAATTTTCATAGTAAAAGTCATTTTAAAACATTTGGAAACATTGAGTTTGCATTACACCAGTTAAAGAGGTTTGAGAGACCATTTTGGAGTTGCTGATAATCTTCAAGGGATCTAATTATCCGGAATACCTTGAAATGATCAGCATACAGAAGAGGAAATTACAGAGGGAAGATCATTGATAAACAGTACGATTGACCCTTGTGGGACGCCAGATGTAGAATTGAATGGAAAAGATATTGTGCCATAGAGATTAACACGACATAAATGGGAGGATAGATAGGATGAAATCCATATGCTCGGACGTGCCAAGCAAAGTTAACTTTTGACAGAGGAGAAAATGGCTCACGTAGTCAAAAGCTTTGGAGAAATCTGTGAATATTGCATCAATTCGAAGCTGTTTATCTAAAGCTCTTGCAATATAATCTTCAAACTCGTCGAAGTTCGAGGATGTTGAACGACCTTTCAAGAATCCATGTTTCTGTGATATGACAATTGAACTCAATGACTCAAGAAGTCTATTGTGCACAAGTCGTTCCAGCAACTTAGAGAAACAGGGGAGGAGTAATATGGGACGATAGTTTGAGGCAGATGATGGGTCGTCGTTTTTGAAGATACGAACAACATTTGCATCTTTCCAGTACATTGGAAAGGTGCCAGTACCAACACTGATATTGTATATAAGGGATAGAAGAAAACACAAAGAGGAACAGAGTGACTTTACAAATATATTGAGCAATCCATCGGAACCAAGACTAACATTCGGATCGAACAAGTTAATAAGGGATTCAACTTCAGAAGGATCAGTGGAGTAGGGTGCAATTGATGCTGGATAAGTTTGAAGTGAGTTTATGGGGGGTTGTAGTGTATCAGAAGAGGAAAAAGTAGAGGCAAAGTATTCGGCAAAAAGGTTAGAAATACATAGTTAAGGGAGAATTACAGGGAATATACACAGAGGAAATTAATAAAGAGGAGTTATGAAGAAGAGGGAGTTTCACAATTACACACTCAATCGCACGAGCAAGTTTGAAGTTAGCGCAAAATAAACTATTAAGGATTTTGCAGACTGCACCCAAGACTCCCCAAACATCAGATTTATTAGTGATGTTAAGGTCATGGTCGCATCAGTAGACTATATAATCTGGTAATATTTCCGCATTTGAAATATTTTCATTCAACCACGTTTCAGTTAGTTATCGTAAGTTAATTAAGGCACAACTAATAAGTCCTCAAGTTTGGTTCATAAGCCACGAACATTCTGGTAATAAATAGAAACAGTTAAACGATTAGGAAGGGAAAAATTTCTTTTAGTGTTAGATGATCCTTGAAGGTTGTTGAGGCTGTTTGGAACCTGTATTGAGACGAAATCGCCACTTAGGTAGCCTTGTATCGAATGATTTAACGAGTGTCCCCTTGGGCCAAAAATTGGGATGAAGTAGGATAGAAAATTCAGCCGGAACTGTCAGTTTGAATGAATTTATAACCTGGTCAGGAAGGCTGTCTTTTGTTAATTTTACGCACCTGGAAATACTAGGTATGTAACCAAGCTTCGATGTTACGTAGTTGACAAGCGGATCCTTGGTTGTGTTGTAAGTCAGCCTTGATATGAACAATTGTAAAGCTGGGGAGACTGCTCGCAGCATTCTGTTATCAGCTAACATACTATCTATATAGTTTTATGGTGCTGAACGCATAACAATGTTTTGCTGAAGATTTTTAATCGATGATTGTGTTTGGCACAGCTTGGATTGCGGCTGAATTTTTCGTTGCTGCTGAATAGGCAAGATAGACTGCTGCATGCGACTATTTTGTTGCAGGTCCGTAGCTTTATTGATTGGAGCCGGAATTGACTCCTGACTACCTGCTTGCTGTTGTTGCGCAAGCACACTTCGCGTAAGAGGCCACTGCTGCCCAAGAGGAGGACACGGTAGAATTTTGTATAATGCAGTGACAGCGTGACGATACTAGCTCATCATACACACTGGGTGAAAGTAACTGCAGGTACAGCAGAAGATTTTGAGGTGTCGACGGTTGATCCGGAAACTTCTGTAGCTGATCCTCACTCTGCGGCAGACTCAGGAGCAATTGCTGAGGTTGCTGTTGTTGTAAAGCATGCTCAGGTTGCTGTTGTTGTAAAGCATGCTCATTTTCAGGGGAAAGGATATTAACACCCTATTCCAGTTGCTGGTTCATCCAGCATGTCGACGATAATTCCGCCTGAGCAATGGAAACGAGAGACGCTAAAGAAATTTTAGTCTCTTCAAGTTTCACCTGCATTTTAGAAAAGGAGGTTGATAGGGACTTCACTGTAGCATTAGCTGATCGGAGCCGGTCTACAAATAATGAAATGGTATATTTGCGGCACCTAACGCAGTACCAGTATTCCCCAGAACCGCTTCGCATAATGTTATCAGCCACTGGGCCAGTTAAGTTCACGCATTAAGCGTGGAATGTTAATCCACAAAGACCAAAACATGTCACAATTTTGTTGATTTTGTTCGGCCTATCTTAGCAGGTATTCGCCATGCAGATAGACATAATGCAAGTAAAAAGTTAGAAGTTAGCACAGTCACATACTCACGCACTACAACTATCGATCAATAAATTTACATAAATATGTAGAAGTAAGTCTACATATATAGTGGTTTACTGGTGGTCGACTGAAATCACTGCAAAGTGGAGAGAGGATCACAAGCTTCCGCATGAGGCTCAACCAGTACGGAGTCGTGACGAGCCATGGAATCGGAAAACAGCATATAAGTTGGCCAAGAAATGCCTACGCAAACTGATTAACAACAGCAAGGTACACTGCTGGAGAAATCTAGCGGACGATATGAACAAACACACGTGGGGCCTTGGCTACAAGCTAGTTATATGGAAGCTTGGTGCCGGACGGAAGCCTTGCATACATGAATCAGAAAAGATGGAGGAGGTTGTGTGGGCACTCTTTTCCACCCATCCCGTCCATCTTGACGCTGTCTACAGTGAAGCAGCAATCGAGTGCCTTCTCTTCACGTAGCAAAAACTGCAAGAGGCAGCCCTATCATTGATAGCAAGAAAGACTCAAGGCATATATGGTGTTCCGGCTAAAGTTTTGCAACTTGTCTATCCCCATTCTCCTGACTTGCTGCTCAGCACATTCAACGCTTGTCTACGTAACGGGGTTTTCTCGGTACGATAGATGATGGCAAGGCTCTTGCTGATTAACAAGGGAAAAGAAATTCCGCATCACCATCTGCCTACTGCCCGTTATGCCTGCTAGAAACTGCTGGAAAAGTGGTAGATAAATTCATAAAGGGACGAGTTACTAGTGCAATTCGTGCTCCTGAAGGCCTATCTCTTGGCAGTATGACTTTAGAGCAGGACTCTACACCACTGATGCGATTGCAAACGTGGTGAACGCCACCTCTGCCAAAAGGCGACATATTGTTCGGTGGGTGACACACAACATTAAGAACTACTTCAACTCCATTCGATATGTGGATATTCTGGGAAAACTGGGAAACCCTTTTCGATTTCCAGAATATCAGATTTGGCTTCTGAAAGACTCTATTATCTAAATGACCGAAGCCTGCCTTATGACACGACATAGGGCTAACGAAGGATGGAAGTTACATCGGCTGATGCCCAGGGATCTATCCTTGGTCCAGACCTATGGAACGTGTCTTACAACAGGCTACTGAGACTAGAGATGGGTCGTGCTTGATCAGCTATGCAGATGATATTGCGGCTGTAGTCGCTGGATGAACCGTTGAACAAGCTCAACTTAGGTTGGGTATGCGAATACACCGAACAAGAGACTGAATGACTGCTCGTGGGTTCAGTCTAGCCGTGGAGAAAACTAAAGTGGTCATATTGACAAAAACAGACTCCCTAGAGTAAGGATATGAGACTAACCTCTATCTGACTCAGCTTTTGGGCAGGCATGGGTGGTTGCAGTCTTCCCTGCACAAGATTGGTAAGTCACGGTACCCCGATTGTCGGTTTTGCCCAGGTGAGGAGGGCAATGCCTGCCACACATTTTTTGTGTGTATAAAATGGGACAGGCTGTGAAGGGACCTCTATGGGGAGACAGGAGAGCTCACCTCGGATAATATAGTCGCGGTGATGCTCGAATCGGTCGACAAATGGAACCATGTGTCACATTATGTTCGGGCAGTCCTAAAAGATAAAAGCCTTCTTGCGAGCATAGGAGCGCCACGCTCTGTGCGTAAATGGCATTCACCTCCCAATCACAAAAAAAAACTTATGATGGCTGGTATTTCAGAAGTTTTCATATTGTTTCGATTTTTAACCTTAGAAATTACTTTGCCAATGGTTTTCAATGTCAGCTGTTACAACTTCGACAAATAGAGATGTATTTCTTCCTTAGTTAGATACCTCTCATTAGGAACTCAAATTTTCCATCGAACAAGACACTAAACGTTTGATCAAATCTTTAGAATTTCATTTCGTCAATGGTTGTTAGTAATATTGTAAAAAATGGTGGCAGGTTAAAATGGAGTAACAATCGTTTTTCTTTTGAAGCGAGCAGGTTATTGTTGTTGATGTCAATTACCATGAAATGTATGAAATTTTTGACGAGCCGGAGTTCTCAACGATTGGAAGACTGCGGAAGCTGCAATGGGCTGGCCACGTGAATTGTATAGATGAATAATGGATACCCAAAAAGGTAAAGAAAAAACCAAGGAAACGCTGGTCTGACTCGGTCGACGAAGATAGTTCCTCGCTGCTTGGATTTCGAAATTGGACAACGCGGACAATGAACTGAGACAGTTGGAGGTACTTGTTGCAGGAAGCAAAGCCCCGACACGGGCTGTAGCGCTACAAAGAAGAAGAAGGAAAAGGTATTTGTTGGAAGAACTGAAGGGTGGAGACCGATATGGAAAGTGAGGTAACGCTCGTCTGACTCGATTGATGAAGGCAACTCTAATCGCTGCTCAGATTCCAAAATAGGAGGACGCGATCGACGGACCGAGACATTTGGAGACATTTTTTGAATGAATCGAAGTAGTGTTATAAAGAAGAAGATAGATGTCTGCAGTGAAATATGTAGATATAAAGTCCGTGAAGGACTGCAGCGATAGTCTGCTGCCTCAGCAAAAGAGGATGGTAAGGTTCACCAAGATTTGGCCTTGTCTAGGGACGCGTGAATGTGCTGGCAGGCTAGCGTTGCGGTGTCGTTGGGCGGGTTCTTTCCCCCCAGCACAAGAACTACTGCAAAAATATGTTTCGTATGTGGAAGTTTCGGAAGAGGTTCAATAATTATCGACCAGAGTTGAGAAAGGAGGTAGCCTACTAAGGGCTATTCAATCACTGGTTCAGAGGACAAATTGAGCCGGGAGAAAACAGACGTATTTAAAGGGACTTCATCGTTACCGACGATACTTATGATTTACAAATAAGAGTGGGGCATCCAGGTGGAAGCGGTGCACCCTCGCACCATCCCAACTGTATCAAGATCCAAATGTAGAAGTGGCCATATACTTCCCATTTAACTGAAAAACTCATAAAAACATAATTTGCATGAATTTTTCCATCAAAAGAGTATTATAAACGTGGGCAATTTATGTTATAGTATTATGTGATGGAACCATATAGCACTGTGCCATAAAAAGGCACGCGAGCGGAAGGCCACTCTACCCGGCAAGAGCACTTGATACACATTACAAGGGGAGAGGTCGCCCGATGGCTAACTCATTATAGTGGAGGGGCCAGCCATCGTTGCGGGTCCCATATCCGGTCAGGCTCCCACCAAAAGGAAAGACCAAGGGTATGTTTTTAATTAAATTTTTTTTTATTTTTCGGTTTAGTGCAAGTATTCTGATAAATTCACGTTTTTGACTAATATATTTAAATAGATAAATAGTAAAGATAAGCTTACCCTCAATTCTTCCTTGTGCTTCAAATTATGAAATAGACATGTTCTTTTCGGTTCAATTCAAAAGGTAACATGAATTTTACTTCGTTCGTCGCTATTTTTACGTTTCTAGTCATTTAGTATTGATTTATTCAAATAACGTTAATTATCTTGGAAGACACACATGTCATTTTTGTAACACCATTATAGTGTGTGCATGCAAAAATAAAGAAAACCACAAGGGCACCTTCCCAACATCCTCGCCGAGCGACCGCTGATGATGTGGTTGAAGTCCGATGATGCCTAAAAAAAATTTTGTTTTTTTTACGTTACGTGCGCTTGCGCCGCAATTACTAAGTTTTACAAAAACTTGAGATGAAAAGAAATTGCACTGTATACAAATTAATTTTCTTAATCATATATGATGTTGAGACGAGCTACTTTGGGTTACTACATCAACAAGAGGTCCCGTGTAGGGTTTTGATTTTTTCTATCCTTCAACACTTGTCGTCCCGCTATGATGTATCAGAGAAGTCGATACTCGGCGAACAAATTGCATCAAAGCCTCGCTGACGTCTTAACGATGGATGTAAATCAGCCGTGAATTTCACAACGGAATTTGATTTGTTTCAATTGTTTTGTACAAATCCCTTTGGGTTCACGGTGCAGTGACAATCAAACGGGGATCGTATTAACTAGGTCGTATTGATTGATGGCCACTATCAATGGGAACCCCAAGAAATTTTCATTTTCACAAAATCATAGTGAAATTTTCCGTTTTGATTACCGACGGCGACATATAATCGCACACGGCCCATAAATGGAGAAGATAGCACAGCCGGAATCAATTTCACTCCTCCCTATTTTGGTCGCGATTCGTGGATATCATTGGCTGGGGCCCAGTGGCGGATTTAAGGAAAAAGGCCCGGTCGGCAAAATTTCATTAGCCCCCCCCCCCCCCTATTAAATTGTGTACACAAGAATTTATTTTGGGTCAAGTGTTTCATTGGAAGTGATAGGTATGTGTTTCAAGAAATTGATAGATATAAAATAATTTCAGTTTATTCATCGAGTATTTTGAATGTTGGATTTGTTTTTACATTGAGAACATTTACATATTTTTGAATCCTCTTCTCGCTTTCTTCTCCGCGAAAACTTCGATAGTAGCATCCAAATCAACTTGATTTGCGACATGCTGTTCGATGAAAAGTATGCTGAAATCGTCTAATGCTTCTGCACTCATTGTGGAACGTTGACGATCTTTGACTTTCTTCAATGAGCTCATTGTTCGTTCGGCGCTGGCTGTGCTGACGGGAAGTGTCAATAATAAACGCAATAAACTGCAACACTCCGGAAAACTGCTCATCAAATTTTCAAATATTGCAATGGACTATGCCCAGTAGAATCTTTTTCTTGTGAGAAGTACAAATCCGCAAAACTGATTAACTCATACTTCAGGGCAATTGTGAAAAAAGTTGGATATTTCTCTATCAAGTTGCAAACATTTTTTTCAACTTTTTTCTCATCCATGTTTTTGAAGAATTCAGGTTTAAGAAATCCGAAAAGTGAGTTTATCTCATGAAAACCTTCGGCTCTTTCTTGTAATTTGCTGCACATCCTGTCGAGAACTTCGTAGTATGCAATGCGATGTTTCGTTGCCATATCCAGAGGACTGTCGTCAGCTTTTTCACCGGGCATTTTTTTCGTTCGTCGTTGTCTGGTGCTCGGAAAATCCGGATTCGTCCATCCCATGTTCTCCCATTGAGACTTTGCTTTCGACACAAAAAAATCGTACTTGCTTTCTGCGCGCAAGTTTTTCAACTTCTCCATTACATTCTCAAGACAATTTTGGGCCATCAAAAGATCCACTTCTTTTTTCTGTAATTCAACTTCAGCAACGTCGATGAATGATAAGACTGAATGCCACCACGTCAGATTGAGTAAGAAGAGCCAATCGATCGCCGAAAGTAGAGAATTTGCGTCCATTATATCTTCTCCAGTAGCCTTTTCTCTTGATGTTTCTCGTTCTAAACAGTTGACAATACAGTCAAGATTTTGGATAACTGCTTCTACTGCTTTCAGTCGTGCAGACCAACGAGTCCCGCTCAATCCTTTGATGTGGAGTCTTCATTTTTGTGACAGCGCCTCACTCTCGAAATCTTCTAATGGCACATGAAACTGCCCACCCTGTGTCTCTCTTCCACAGTCAGAATTTGTCTCGAAAATTTCTTTTTTCAATTCTTCCAGAAGTTGAGTGCCGAAAGATTTTTTATTTTGGGACAGATTTTTGCTTTCTTCCAAAAGGTTTTGACCATCGCCGATGAGACTGCGAGAAGTAGTTGAAAATTCTCTGCAATGTTGCAAAAAATACTTTGATTGAAGGGCTGGCAAATTTTTCAGCTGCATGAGATAAAACCAGGTTGAGTTGATGCGCTGTACAGTGAACGTATGGAACGAAGGCCTTCTCTCCAACATATCTTCTGATGAGAGCTTGCAATCCATTCAGCTCTCCTGACATGACGGGTGCGCCATCAAATGCTTGACCACATAGATGAATCTTTTTGAATAGATATTTTTCAAACAAGACTCCAATAATTTCATGAGAAATTGACACAGAATCCCCTTTTTTGATTCGGATGAAACATAAAAAACTCTCTTTGATGGATAGTATCTTGGCTCCTGTCTCATTTTTTCGAATCGTGACGTACCGCAATAATATAGCCATTTGGTCCAAGTGAGCAACATCCGTTGTTGAGTCAGCGATCAGTGTGAAAAACTTTGCTTCTTTGCATTCATTGATGATAACATTTCGTGTTTGATCGGCAAAGATATTTAATAATTCGAATGTTATCGTTTTGCTCAAATACTTTATCCGATTCGAAGATTCGATGTGATCACGTAAAGTCGAGTTGTGTCGAGAGATAAGTTTGATGATAGACAAATATATACCAGGATTTTCTTCATCTATTTTTTCACGATGACCTCGAAACGCGACACCCAAGCCAGACAAAGTTCTTATAGCATCAAAAAAATGTTGAGAACGTAACGCCATTTTTTCGCTTCTTCGCTGATTTGTTGATTTAGTCGGTGACTTACATCAGCTTTCTTGAGAAAATTCGCTGCCGCAACTGCATTCTGGAGATGGCTCTTGCTCAAATTGTGTATTGAAACGGATTTCTGGAAATGTTTCCAGTCCGTGTGACCAGTGCACCGTTTGCCTTTTTTTGTATCCTCGTTTCCAAATAGCCAGCAATAATGGCAATAAGCATAATGTTGAGTCGGTGAGTATGATAACCAAGAGCAAAGATCATTTTCTTCAAAAGGCTTCTGCGTACGTTTGTGATAATACTGTGAGTTGAAATGGCGCCCATTATCTGTATGTTTGAATTTGCCATTGGGCATATCAGCTTCTGTAGGTTGACAAGGGCCAGCGAGCAAAAGCATCCTTATCTGATCTTCGTTTAAAATGAGATTGCCATAAATTCCTTTGTCATTATTGAATTCAGAAAGTATCAGCGGTGCATTCGCGAAAAATGATGATTCAGGTTCGGAAACTTCATCAAATGAATCAGTGGATGCGGAATTATCTTTTTCTCCATCATCGAAAAACGGTTGATTATCAGCACTTCTGTCGACGGAAGATTTTTCTTTTCCACCACTAGTCTCAAGTTCAGTTCTGGTCAGTTCATTGTATCCTCTCTCCATTTTCTTGTTTTCCATTTTTTCTGTAACAATGCAAATATAAAATTATAAAACAATTCTCTGAAGTAGTACGAAATCCCTAGTCATATTGAATCGCACAGGCTGTATGACTCTCTTGAAATCATTTTTGTAGAAATTGAGTAATAATATATATATAAATTCATATATTTACCATACCTTCGTCATTATTGATTTTCGGGTGAATCAGCGGTAATTCTGTAGATTGATTCGATGGGGATTCTTTTTCTGCTGCACGAAATACGATGTCCGTAGAGTTCCTATCGTCATCGTTTTGAACTTAAACTGATGTTGACTTTGGTATTGGAGTTGAAAAGAATTCGCTGACTTTGGTCTGTTTAGGGTTGATCCCAGCATTTTCCAATTTTCTTTTTTCTCTAATTTTTCACTTTTCGAATCCACTTTTTTCTTTCGTATTTTCCATGACTTCTAGAACCATGAAAAGATAATTAAAATACGAAGGCACAACTTTTTGCAGTGACAAAATATTCAATACATTATATTGCAGTAAAATGTAGTGATTTTTGAACGGTGAATGATCACAAACATTCATGAATTTTGAATTGGATGTAAGCTAATATATTTGTTTTTGGAAAATAAATTTTGGAGTTGCTGTGCTTAGATTCGACTATCTACGTGGCAAAACAAACGAGATAGAATGATCCCACAGTGACTTTAATATTTTTCTTGATAATAATTTTTTACAATACAAAAACTCTAATTTACGAATTTTCAAATCTTTAAACAATATTTCGCATGGTTTCCATTTTTTATTCTAAATATTGTCGCGTGTTTTCGTTCGCGGCCAATAATTTTAATGTTCCGGGAAAGTGAAAACGCAATGTCTTTTAATTTAAGTTAAAAGAGTTTATTTAATTAACTAAAATGCACAATAATCCGTTAACACTTTCACTAATTTTAATTTTCACTATTAAAATTAAAATCTAACACTTTTCCATAAATTTTTTATCGCAATTGTCTATTACGAAACACACTTTGCACTCAAACAATCAATTGTCTTTACTTCGCGTTCCACTATATCGCAGTTTTCTTATCGCGGTCGAATGAATGATGATCCCCCCATTCATTCAGCTCGCCTTTATATAGGGTCTCTACCTATTCACCCATTTCTCGTTTATTGGCGAATGTTCTACCGAGAGGTAGCTGGTAGATTCGAGAAAATTTAATGAATGGAGTGACGTCACTTGCAGATGTTGATCATGCTTGTTGGGTTCTCGTGGCTTCGAGTGGATTCGTGTTCTTCATTGTTGTGAAAACAATTGCGACAGTAGCTCGCAAAATGATTTGTACATGTAACACTGCCCCCACCTCAGTTCTTTTCGCCCCGAAAAGATGTGTCGCCAGTTGTAGTCAATTCTCCCTGGGTGTAATATGGGGCAAGACGGTCCAGATGCACGATTTTCATTTTAGCTCTCGGCTTACGATGTTCCTGTATTCGGTATACGACGTCGTTGATTCGCTTTGTAACTCGGTATGGTCCCTCCCAATTATGTTGCAACTTTGGAGACCTACCCTTTCGCCGTTGCGGGTTATAAAGCCACACCAAGTCATCTTGCTGGAAGCCAGTAGAATTAGCCTTTAGATCATACCTGGTCTTCATGCGGTCAGTAGCCGATTCGAGGTGTTTTCGCACTGTCCGATGTATCCGGTTCAACCGTTGTCTTAGATCACTTGCGTACTCCGAGACCGTTTGGGGTTTCTCAGGGGGTGTTCCGAACTTTATATCGGCTGGCAAACGAATAGTTTTTCCAAAAATGACTTTGGCTGGGGCTTGGCCCGTCGACGCATGTTCAGCGGCTCTATATGCCATTAAAAATAGTGGGATATGTCGGTCCCAGTCCCTTTGGTTCTCGTCAACCATCTTGGCAAGGTGTTTATTGAGCGTGCCGTTGAAACGTTCGACCATTCCATCGGATTGGGGATGCAGCGGTGTTGTCCTCGTTTTCCGTATTCCCAGCTGCTCGCACATTTTGCTAAAAACTAGTGACTCAAAGTTTCGGCCTTGATCCGAATGTAGTTCACAAGGCACGCCGTACCTGCTGACCCAATTTAACACAAGCTGTTCGGCTACCGTAGTTGCTTCCTGGTTGGGAATGGGGTAGACCTCGGGCCACTTGCTGAAATAATCGGCTACAACCAGCGTGTATCGATTTCCCCATTCAGATTCAGGAAAGGGTCCAGCGATGTCAACAGCAATCCTTTCAAACGGTACCCCTACGTTATAGGTTTGCATCTGTCCTCTCAGTCGTCGCTTTGGGCCTTTGACGGAAGCGCAAATTGTGCATCTGCGACACCAGTCCTCTACGTCTTCTCGAGCGTGGAGCCAGTAGAACCGTTCCCGCAATTTCGCTAAGGTCTTGTTAACACCAAGGTGGCCTCCCGAGGATCCTTCATGCATTTCCTTGACCACATCGTGGATTCGGCTTCTGGGTAGTATAGTTTGCATCCTATAGGAGCTGCCATCCGCCGTTTCCCATTTCCGCTTGAGTACACCACCCTCCACATGAAGGGAGTTCCATTGTGCCCAATAGCTTTTCAGGGTTGCGCCATGCGTTGAAACGTCCTTCCACTCAGGTCGCCCAGTCGTCTCCTTCCATACGAGCAATGGTCCGATGTCTTCATCGGCTAGCTGGGCATTTCGAATCTCCTCCGATGACCAACCTTCATCGAATTCAGCCGTTATCAGTCGCAGATTAACGGGCGGCTCCTTTTTCTCAATCCGTCGGCAATGCTTGCAGTTAGCTGGACATGGGCGACGAGATAGGGCGTCAGCATTTCCATGAACTCCGCCCTTTCGATGAACAATTTCGTAGTCGTACGACTGCAATCTTTCGATCCATCTCGCAACTTGTCCCTCGGGGTTTTTGAAGTTAAGTAGCCATCTCAGCGATGCATGGTCCGTTCGAAGAACAAATTTCTGGCCATATAGATACTTGTGGAACTGCTTGGTGGCCTCTATTATAGCCAATAGCTCCTTCCTGGTCACACAGTAGTTCCTCTCACTTTTTGAAAGAACTCGACTGTAATACGAGAGGACTCTTTCGTCGCCATCGATCTGCTGGGAGAGTACAGCTCCAATACCGCCGTTGCTTGCATCGGTGTCAACTACAAACATTTTTCCGGGTTTCGGATACGCCAGCACGGGTGATTCACACAGCTTTTCCTTCAGGGTCTCAAAGGATGTCTGGCATTGTTCGTTCCAGACATACGGACGATTTTTCTCGGTTAGCTGATGGAGACACTTAGCTATTTTGGCAAAGTCTTTGACGAATCTTCGATAGTAGGTTGCCAGACCCAGGAAACTTCGTAGTTGGCGCTTGTTGTTTGGTGTTGGCCAGCTTTTCACGGCTTCAATCTTCTCAGGGTCTGTTTTGACCCCATCTGCTGATACGACGTGTCCCAGGTATTTTACTTCAGCTGCGAAAAGGGTACACTTGTCGGGACTAAGTTTCAAATTTGCCAGTCGCAGTCAGGAGAAAACCTCTTCTAAGTTCCGCACATGCTCTTCGAACGTTCTTCCGATGACGATGATGTCATCTAGGTACACCAAGCAGGTTTTCCAGGTTAGACCACGTAGCACGTATTCCATCAAGCGTTCGAAAGTGGCTGGAGCATTGCAAAGCCCAAATGGCATCACTACAAACTGCCACAATCCGGTCCCAACTGAAAATGCGGTCTTCTCTCGGTCCTTCTTGTCGATTTCTACCTGCCAGTAGCCACTCTTGAGATCGAGTGTAGAAAACCATTTTGCGTCGGCTAAAGTGTCCATGATGTCATCGATGCGTGGGAGCGGGTAACTATCTTTCTTAGTGACGTCGTTGAGCTGCCTATAGTCGACACAAAAACGAGTGCTAACATCCTTTTTCTTTACTAGAACTACAGGCGCGGCCCATGGACTGACAGAAGGTTCAATAACGCCTTGTTTTTCCATGTCCGAGATCAGCGCGCTCACTTCTCCTTGTTTGGCTATAGGGAGGCGTCTGGGTGCTTGTCGAATCGGCTTGGCTCCCTGTGTATCTATGACGTGAGTTACCAGACTCGTTCGGCCGTGGTCATCCGGGCTTGTTGAGAAGATGTCACTGTACTTGGTGACCAGATCAGAGGCTCGTTTGAATAGCTGCACCGGCAATTTGACTTGCTTCAATATGGCAGACGTGGATTCCCGGGCTTTGTCTGTGTCTTGCCTCTTTTTCCAATGATGGATGTGAGAAGCTTCCAAAGAGGTGATGGTGGAAACAGGCTGGCAGCTGCCGATGACTTCTCCCGCTTTGATGCTCGTGGTTGAGTCTGCGGTGTTAAGGACTCTAACCGGCACATATCCGTTCCTTAAAGATCTAACAAGGCTTCGTCCTACAATCAAACTGCGCAATGCGGACGTCTTCGTTGGCTCTATCAGATAAGATCGGTGGTCTCCAGAATCACCATCAAGCTTGGCCCATACAATGCTTTCGGAGGAATTCGGTACATCAGTGTCAGTACATACCACTACATTCATCTTGGGGATTTGGACGCTGGGATCCTCCATCAGTACTTCGACATTCTGCCATTTCAATACACGTTTGCCCAAGTCTAACGTGATTCCATGTGGTCGCAGAAAATCCATTCCGAGAATGCAGTCATCCATAATGTTCGCGACCAGAAAATTATGTCGGAACACAAGGTCTCCCAACTGTATCTGGAGGTTGACCTCTCCATGAACAGGTGCAGTTTCTCCCGTAGCTGTCCGTAGTGAGAAAATTCTGCCCTTGTGAAGTTGTTGCTGTCTAACTAGGTCTGGTCGGATAATCGATCGGGTTGCACCAGTGTCGATTGTTATGGTGCAGTGTTCTCCGTCAATTTGACCCGGAAGGCATAAGTCCGCTTCTCCACGATGTAGTCTTGACACGGTGATGGTGGTGCTGGGGACGTCGATCCTCCTAGCCAACCTCTGCCCCACGAAGTTGGCTCTTACATGTTTCCCGACCCCTCTGTTTGAAGGGCTTCCATTCTGGGCTCCTGACTCGGTCTGGATCTCCTCCTAGCTGCACACCCTGGACAATAGCTCGGTTTTCTTCGCTTCTTGCAGTCTCTTTGCAGGTGCCCCTTCTCTCCGCAATTCCAGCATCTAGGCGCACCATTTACATGCGGGTCTCGCTCAATTTCCACGCGCTCACACCTGCACTCGTCTGTCACTACCTCACGAACCCGGGCAGTGGTACGAGTCACATTTTTCGCTGCCTCAAAGTTCAGGCTGTAAGCCAATGCGTCCTTAACCGTTTGCTTTTGAGCTAAACGCACGGCTTGTTGCAATTCCGGGTCCTTTAGTGCGCTGATGAATTCTTCTGTCGCTGCATCATCTCGATGTTCTGGGTCGTAGGCTGGGTAAGCTAAAAGTGCTAGTCGCTCAATGTCTTGGGCTAGCTGCTGTAGGGTTTCACCAGACTTCTGCACCCGATGCCTTAGCTGTGACCGATAAATCTGCTTTAGATGATCGTCTCCATAACGCATGTCGAGCGCATTCATTATAGCATTCGAGTTTGATTGCGATTCAACGGGGATCGTCTGCAAAAGCTCGGCAGCTGGTCCTCTTAGAGCAAGAATCAGCGCAGTTGCTCGGTCCTGTTCATTCCAATGATTTGCCCTTGCGGCAGCTTCAAACTGGGTCTTGTAAATACTCCAGACCGTTTGCCCATCGAATATTGGTGCTTGCACATTTCTGGATGTGCTTTGCGCTGCGGTTATAAGTGGGGCTGGTAAAGTGGTTGCTACTGCCTTCGCAGCTTCCAATTCTTTTTTCACTTTTTCCATCTGATGGTTCATTCTTTCTTCGACCTGGCTGACCTTTTCCTCGACCTGGTAAACCTTTTCTTCGACCTGGTCAACCTTTTCCTCGACGCATTTAATTTGCTTGTTAAGACTACTGAGCTCCGCTTTTATTTCGGTGGACTGTTTTTGAAAATCTGCCTTGATTTCGATCGCTTGTTGATCCAGCTTCACTGATTGTTCATTAAGCTTCGCTGTTAAATTGGATGACAGTTGTCGCTGCTCTTGCTGCATCAGCATTAACATTTGCATCAGCGCATTTTCTGGTTCCTTTGGTTTTTTTGTTTCTGCTTCACCACCTTCTGCGCCTTCTTCTGCATCTGAGGGCTCACCCGAATCCAGATACGCGCCTTCCGATTCAATTGCGTCACGCAAGCGTGCAATCAGTGTGGCCTTTGTACCTTGCGTAGTCAGGTTTCGCTGTTCCAACTCTTCCTTAAGCTCCGACATGGTGAATTCATTAATTTTTAAGTTTAAGTTTCGTGGCATTTTTAATGTTTCTTTAAATTTTATTATTGTGCACTATAAAAATGTTCAAATTTTCACTTTCAAAATTTTTCTTTCGCACTTCTTGACACCACTGTCGCGTGTTTTCGTTCGCGGCCAATAATTTTAATGTTCCGGGAAAGTGAAAACGCAATGTCTTTTAATTTAAGTTAAAAGAGTTTATTTAATTAACTAAAATGCACAATAATCCGTTAACACTTTCACTAATTTTAATTTTCACTATTAAAATTAAAATCTAACACTTGTCCATAAATTTTTTATCGCAATTGTCTATTACGAAACACACTTTGCACTCAAACAATCAATTGTCTTTACTTCGCGTTCCACTATATCGCAGTTTTCTTATCGCGGTCGAATGAATGATGATCCCCCCATTCATTCAGCTCGCCTTTATATAGGGTCTCTACCTATTCACCCATTTCTCGTTTATTGGCGAATGTTCTAGCTGGTAGATTCGAGAAAATTTAATGAATGGAGTGACGTCACTTGCAGATGTTGATCATGCTTGTTGGGTTCTCGTGGCTTCGAGTGGATTCGTGTTCTTCATTGTTGTGAAAACAATTGCGACAGTAGCTCGCAAAATGATTTGTACATGTAACAATATGATCAAATGATAGAAGCACTGATTTTTGTGACACTGGTGACAGAAAATAACAAAGCAAAGAATAAATTATTAGGTTATGTTATGGTAAACAAACTTTTCACACGGAGCAATATTCAATGAACATACCTTGAAATATCTGGAGCCAGATTTTTTTTCTTGGATATATGCTCAGACATTGAACACGGCAAACAACTGCGGCACTTCTCCGTAAACACTGCAGAAATGATTGACGAAGTAGTACGAACTCGATTGACACGAAACTCGGGGAAGAAGTTTTGTTACGAAGGGTACATATACTGATTCAGTATCGTGATGATTCCCGCGCATGCGTGGTGAATCCTCATTATTGGGCGCGGCAGTTTCAACTTTCGGAACTGACTGTCAGTTAACAGTCAACTGAATTTTGATACCCGGGGCCCCCGGGGACCCCTCAGAACATTTTTGACGAGTCAAAAATATTTGCCGAACGTGATTAAATCGTAGACGTTTTTATTAACTGATTAATTACACAACTTTTTTAATTTTATATTCAATTTATGATTATTACGAAGCATTGCAAGTGTTTTGATAACAGAGACCCCTGAAGAGAAATTTGTTTCGTGCTGTCTAAAAACGACTCACTGAAACATTGAAAAAAAAAAAAAAAAAAGGAAGTGTAACTTTTAGCAAGAGGGGCCCTTAATGCCTCCTGTCGGGGGGGGGGGGCCAGTCGGCAAGCGCGCTTTTGCCGACCTGTTAAATCTGCCACTGCTGGGGGCGAATGGCCATGTACTTTACTTGCAAAGGGTAATTATATACGACGAGTAGGAATAACTCGAGGAACGCAACCACAGGAGCAAGGGCTACTCAATCATCAAAAATTGGTTTATCACAAGCGTTTTAACGTTGATATCGATTCTTTGAGTGCGAAAATTAAGCACAATGCTGGCACGAACAGTGTGCGGCGTCCGACTATAACACGAAGACTCTCCTTCGTATTTTCTCTCGTACATATGAGGAAATGATATCCCGTTATTCTAATGAGTGCATTATTTCCAAATACACTTTACACGCATATGTACATAAACCAACTAAAATATAAAACTATTCGGAATTTCTGAATTATATGTCCACATAAGTAAGTCAATGAATTCCAGTGTACTCAGACGTGAACACCCAGTTGGTTAGTAATTTTACTTTGTGATTCAGCGATCGTCATTGTAACACACTGAACCTTTAATGTGCACGAACTCTTAAACAGCGCGTCTTAAGGGCTATCTCATAGCTGTCTTTAAAGCAAGTACAATTTTCCATTCCGAATTTTCCGTTTAAACTTGCGATAATCCTTTAGCATTCACAATCAAGTCAATATCGCTGAGATTCAATTAAAATCTACCGCACTAACTAACGTGACGACTCTCCCCTCCTTGTTCAAACTCCGAGGCTCGTGTTGCTAGTTGTCACCTTGCGGGGCCGCTTCCCACGGCAGTTGACGAGCTTTCCATTCATTCTGCTGCATGCTTACCTTAGCCAATGAGTTTATTCATTATTGGTTTATGCATATCGTACGGTAACTACAAAGCCCTTCTGGCATGAACGTTGTTTTTTCTACCCAGCTAATTTTTTCTTTCTAAGTTTCTTGTTTTGCATCCTTTTCGAATAACGTACAACGAAACAATGCACAGTAGCACTTAAAAGATAACTTATTGGATTTCTTGTGTCTTAATACTGAATGCACACGACCGAAAACAAGATTCTTCATTTGAATAGTCATCTTTCCTAACGTTAGTAACTCAACATTTCAAAATATTCAAATTACGAGCGTTCTGAGCAATAATTGGCACTCTTGTAATAATTTCAATAAAAAAATATGCCCTTAATTTTCATTTCTAAACGAGAAAGTCGTTGGCCTCCGAATAAGGTTATGGGGGGAAATCCGCTCCTTGAAAGTTTCCTTATTTTTGTCAAGACATTTGTGAATATTCTCTTTTAGATACGGATTACTAACGTAAGCATAATTCCAATCAAACTTAAATGGCAACTCTATAAAGAAAATTGCTTTCATTTTAATCACCCATTAAAAATCACAACAAAGACATAATAGGTGTAAACATTGCCAACAAATCTTCCACTCATGTAAACGACAACTAACAAAACAACCAAAACGCAAATTAAATAACTCTATCAATTCTAATTGCACTTTAATTGCAGGCTTTTATCTGCTTACATTGCACGGCGTCAGTTTATTCCGCCAGTTAATTATGAATTTTGCATTTATCTCACAATTATAATTCCAGGCTTTCTCAATTGCAAATGAGTTTTCAATAAAGCAAAAATCGCTATCCCCGACTAGCCCACATATAGTACGAGTAGTATGTAAATATAAAGGCACTATGAAGATTTTAGCACACAACTCTGGCGGCCACGACTACGCTACAAACAACCATTAATTAAAATATCTGAACATTGTTGCATGCATGTAGTACAACCGCAGGAAGTGTGCGTAGCCAGCGAACATGTCAGATTTAATAAACTTCTTAGCATGTCCTGTTGTCAGGTGGAATTGATAAGTTTGATGGAACGTGATCAGTGGACGCCAAGCCGACGACGATGCTTTAATTAAATATTGAATTAATCAAAGGAGTGGAAGGGTTAAAGGAATAACTCAAATTGGCAATTTTAACCAGCGTTTTGGGACAGTTCAAACGCCCATAAGTATTTAATTAAATGCCCATTTCATTCACCCATCATAAAACTATTTAAAATTAATCCAATTTAATTCAGTGCACATGTGAATATTTTATCCGTCGCACCAAATTAATAATTATTTAATGTAAATTATCTACTCATGAGTATAGGTACTGGCTGAGCCTGTAGCAATAAACTACCTACTATCCAATATAACGCTCATATGTAGCCGCGTGATGAGCACTATTCAAAAATTACTGTTTCCAAGTGAATATGAAATAAAAGTAAATTAAAAATAATTACTCAGCTCAACCAATTTGCTAAAAATCCATATTCAACTCAACGCAAACCTCCACCCGAAAACGCGCATAATAACGCACACAGGACATACGCGATAATTGCATAACACAAGTGAATTAATTTTCATTACGTAATGAAATTACTAAACACACTGTCTGTGTCACATTAATTTAACCGCGGCTTAAATTTTAATTTTTCGCCGCCAATATACCGTCGCCATTGAATATCCTCCATGGTCATATGTTCGAGAGCTGGATGTTGGTGTCGCGTTGCTGTAGCTCTTGCTGAGATCTCAATATCCCAAAATGATATTGTTTCATATTCCTCCCAAAAATGTTGGGATGGATGCATGGATAGAGATGTGGATACGCCACGAGTCAGCTTGTGTCATAGTTGGAACCTTCGGCACAATGCAGCTGAGAGTAGCAGCCACAAACTCTATAGGTACAAAGCACTTAGCCAACCACAAGCTTCTGCAAAATCCATTGAATTTTAATTAAAAAATTAAAAACCAATCTCTAATTAATAATTATTGAGTCAGTGAGAGTATGAACGGAACGATGAAGCGCCGTGGTATCAGGTAGGAAATGTGTGTATAGGGAGCAGGTGATTTCCGTTTGAGTGTGATTATGCGATTTAATGGGGAGGACCTAGCGTGCAGATGAAATTAATTTTATGAAAAATAATTTTTTGGCAAAAAACACGTTTTATTTTTTCCAAACAATCTTTTATTTGAAAAGCTGAACAAAAAGCTAAGAAATAAATTTCAATAATATTTTTAGCGTTATATCTAACTTCAGAATTGCTACAGTGCTTCTGCAGCTCATGAAAATAGGCGTACTTACGTATAAAAATTCTAAGAAACCTCATATCTATATGTGCGAAGTGTGTGCGGTGACTTTTTAGATTTCACGGGCAACGTACATACGTCTATCGATTTTTTTATTTTATGTTTGTACACTCGTCACGAATACATATTAAGTTTCAGCTATATAATATGCATAGTATGTTTTTAAGAGGCATAACTGTTAGAAGTGTTTTGCGTGCTTGACGATTTTTTGCTATCGAAAAATTTGATCATCGATCAAGCATTTCTTGGCCAACAACAACACCACAATCATGCCTTAGCCACCATATTCACCGGATTTGTCCCCATGTGACTTTTTCTTGTTCCTAAAACTGAAGACAATTATGAATTGACGGAAATTTGCAACGATTGAGGAGATAAAGACTGCATCACTGGAAGAGCTCAAGGCTATACTGAAAAGTGCTTATGAGAAGTGCTTCGAGGATTGGAAAAAGCGTTGGCACAAGTGTATTTGTTACTTTGAAGGGGACAACATAAATATTGACGAATAACTAAATACTTTTTCCTAAAAATACGAAGTCACCTTATATTTTGAACACACCTTGTATGCGAGTAAAAGTTAGATCACTTCAAGTCGTTGTAGTCCCTTTCGTGTAGTCGTAAGAGTGCTCACACGGCAAGCTGATTCCACCCGTAGTGTCTTTTCGCCGTAACCAGAGTCTTCGAGATGTGGGGCGAAAGCTGAAGTGCAAAATTGAGCATTAAGCAAAACAACTTGTAACAGCGGGTAAATCGCTCTTGAAGGGTGAATAGTTTCTTTTAGAACTTTGTAAAAATTTTAGAATTTTGTAAAATTTTTTTTATAAAGACCTACTAGTCTCGCGTCCAGTCTGTCCGTGCGTCACATCAAGTTTCCTTAGAAATCATAGAAGCGAGAAAGCTCAAATTTTGTTAAAAGGTCAGAACTGATGGTCTCTTAGAAGTTAAAGTTTTATTAAGCATTTCAAAATTTTTTAAAGGAGCTCCCCGCCTGTAAATAAGTAGCCCTTAAAAAATATTGTTGATCATAGGTTGTTGAATGGAGTATCAATTAAAGGGTCTTGCTAAGAACTGTAAGAACATGAAATAGAAAAGTCAATTTGTGCATCAGAAGGTCCAGAGAGAGGCAAAATGTACGAACATTTTGTGCTCAGCCTTTAGTCTAAGCAAAAAATAAACTCTGAGCTGTTGACCCAAAACCATCAGTAGACACGCTATTCTTATGTCTAAATTACATGATTACTACAACTAAAACTAGTTGATTAAACTATAGTCTTTGGGCCGTGGGCCCAATGCTGTCAGCGGACATACTATTTTTCGTTATAAGTCACTAAAGAAACCAACTAAAGCTTCTGAGCAACTCTGCCGTTGACGGTCCCAAGCCCGTTTGACAAAGGAGGAGGGAACCCCTTGTTTTCCCAACCCATAGCTTCCATGATTCCTCACCCCAAACCCCCCAATTAAATGATAGTAAATGTTCTCGGGGTCGCACATTGGGTTTACTGATTCCCCAATAATGTGACATTTAATGCCGAGAAATGCTAATAACTGTAAATACATCTACAGCTCTGCTACTAAATCCTACTTACACCTCCTTTGTGAGGGCGTAAGAGGGTGAAGGCGAATCTTCCGCGCCTGATAACGGAATCGACGTAATAACCATGCCGCCGGAATGGAGGTCCTTTTACAACAGGCCAGTCAATTTCAATCAAAAATACTGGCAGTCTAGGAAACGAATTGGATTGGAAACGACATTCAAGACATGAGATCTCACACAATATTCAAAAGAGGGAAGCCTACTAGAAAACGGAAATTCGGAGTGGCCTTCATTGATAGGGAGTTCAAATCGCACATTATTGATTTTAAGGCAATAAACGAACGGTTGTGTGCGATCTGCATAAAAGCGAAATTCTTTAAAATCTGGCTGATAAATGTTCACGCCCTGACCGAAGAAAAGGACAAAGAAACGAAGGAAACGTTCTACAATCACCTGGAAAGACTAGTCGACTCATTGCCTTCAAATGACACAAGAATAATTCTGAGTGATTTCAACGCTAAGGTGGGCAATGAGCTATCTCATCGGGGAATGACTGGAGAAGAAAGCCTCCACGATGAAACAAATGACAACGGCCAGCGCCTGATTGGCTTTGAATGTAGCAGAAATCTAGCCATAAGTTCGACTTGCTTTACACATCGACGCATTCATAAAATGACCCGGGTATCCCCGGATGGCAACACATAAAACCAAATCGATCATGTTCTGATCCAACAACGTTGGGCCTCGAGCATACTTCACGACCCTACATACCGAGGAGCCAATTGTAACTCAGATCATTACTTGATCAAACTAACCTATCAGTATCGTATGTCAAAGGCATATTCGGCGAAGACCAGCCCACTGCAAAAATTTGACATCGAAAGGCTCCAAACGGCGTCTGTGGTCAAAAATTTCACGGAGACTCTCGACAAGCAGCTGGCTCCCATCTTATCAGATGCATCGTTAAAGGCAAGCAACGAGCTCTAGATGGAAGTAAAAGTGGCTATTAAGACCGTAGCAGAACAGACGATCGGACATCAAGCCCGACGGAAGAGGAATGATTGGTTCGATGATGAGTGCCAGAATGCGTTAGATAAAAAGAATTAGGCGTACAAAGAATACGTAGGTAGGAAAACCAGGACGAAGAGAGAATACTATGAAAATCTCAGAAGAGTAGCGAATAAGATGATTAGGATTAAGAAAAAAAAATACGTTGACGACCAATTGATAAGGCAAGCATGCAAAGTAGTGAAAAGCCTGAAACGTGGTTATCAGCCCAAAACCACACTGTGTCGTGATGACATTGGCAATATCATCGGTGATGAAACGAGGACTAAGGAAAGATGGGCATAATCTTTTAAGAAACTTCTTAATCCTCCGCACAGCTCCAGAACATTGGAGCCTAAAGATCTCTGCGGAGAGTGTCCATTAGCCCCACCTACTCTGGATGAAGTTTGTTTCGCCATCAAAGCCCAAAATAATAATAAAGCGCCGGGCATTGATGAGATTCCAGAGGATCTCGTCAAAGATGGTGGCAGTAGTGCTCATAAAGCTTTTCACAAAGTCATCCAGCACATTTGGCAACAAGAACTTATGCCGAAAGAGTGGAGCCAATCAATTATATTCCCTATCCACAAAAAAAGGTGACAAGTTACAGTACGAAAATTATAGAGACATATCACTACTTTGTACGGAGTACAAAATATTTTCAAAGATCTTAGAAAATAAAATCTGATCATACGCCAACAGTATTATTGGGGAGTATCAAGGTGGTTTTAGAGCAGGCAGATCGACGATAGACCAATTGTTTACAGTCAAGTGCTGTGAGTTCAACATAGATGTTCACCAAATTTTCATTGACTTTAAGAAAGCATACGACAGTATTGATCGTAGCGTGCTGTACCAAATATTGCTTTGCTTTGGTATCCCAGCCGAATAAGTCCACCTTACCAAAATGACAATGACGTCAACGGCCTCCCAAGTCCGCATCAATAACCAACTCACCGATGCCTTTTACACAAATATCGAACTGAAGCAGGGAGATGGGCTGGCCCCATTGCTATTCAATTTGGCTCTGGAGTATGTCATAAGGAAGCTACCTGTCGATATACGAGGTGCACTGCTATTCAAGTCGAGCCGGACGACATTAACATTTTGTCATTGTCATTAACATCTGCCAAAGAACTCTTCCTAAAACTTGACAGCGAAGCGAGACTAGTAGGGCTACAAATCAATGAAAATAAAACAAAGCGCATGACGCAGTCTAGGAAGAATACCTCAAATACACAAAATATCACACTTGGCGGATACAGTATAGAAAATGTTGGCGAATTTGTGCATTTAGACGCCAAAATATCAAAGACGGGTACTAAAAGAGACGAAATACGCCAGCGAATACAGCTCGCAAATAAAATATTTTATTCAGTTTTGACGATCTTGAAGATCAGCTGCATACAGAGAAAAACAAAGATCCAAGTATACAAATCTGTGGTAAGGCCCATGTTATGCTGAGTGTGAAACATGATCCCTAACCCAAGCGTCCACAAATATGTTGAACACCGGGGACCAATGGCGAAACCTATACAACCATGAGCTGTATGAAGTTTTTGACGAACCGGAGGTCTAAACGTTTGTAAGACTGCGGAAGCTACAATGGGTTGGTTACATGAATCGTATGGACGAACAACGGATACCCAAAAAGGTATTCGTTGGAAGAACTGAAAGCCGGTGACCAGACGAAGACAGTTCATTGCTGCTCGGATTTCGAAATTGGAGGACGCGGTCAATGGGCCGAGACGGTTGGAGGCACTATTGGCAATTCCTTTTCCCCTTTTCCCTCCTGCTAGAATAGGGATCCCCCAGCTTGAAGGTGCCTCACGGGGTAGCAAAACAAGACCTGGCCCAAAGTAATGTGTCAAATGGTTCCAGGCTGGGTTCTCGGGTTGACAGGGAAGGTGTTTATGGGGAAGTCCAGTCACTTGCGAGCATGGGAGTCCCACAACCTGTGCGTGAATGACTTGCACCTCCCAATCACATAAAAAAGTGCTCACACCACTAGTTGATTCCATCTCCGAGAGATAGGATGAAAGCTGAAGAGGAAAATTGAGCTTCGAGCAAGACAATTTATAAAAAGGGGAGAACTGCTCTTGAAGGGTAAATCGACAACAATTTCAAAGGAACGCCTTCACCGTCTTACATAAGTAGAATTTAGTAACAGAGCTCTAAGTTTTTTTGCAGTTATTGGCATTTCTTGGCATTTAATGTAGTATAAACCCAATATGTGACCCCGAGACCATTTACCACCATTTGCTCGTGGAATTTATCACGAGAAATTATAGAAATTGTAGGTTGGGGAAACCAAAGCATCCCTCTTTCTTTCTCAAGCGGGCTTGGGACAGTCTAGAGTAGAGTTATGGAATAAAAAGCATTCAAAAAAAATATATTTTTCTCTGTTTCTGACTTGAATGATACTTATTAATCTGAGAAGTACTGGAAAGGAAATGACAATTAAACCTAGTGGACTTGGTCTTGTCATTTCCTTGAATTCTCGTGGGTGAAACCTCTCCATTTGTTCCATCCTCAATGGCCGATACATATCACGGTCAGTGTCAGGAGAAAGAGAGAGGGAAAAATGTAGGTATTTAGATTGGGAACGAGCAAATTCAATATTAATTGGTTGGCAGCCTCACGAAAGCAGAGTTAAGATAGTGGCAAAAATTTTTCTTCGGAAAATTGTCGAACGCGTTTTAAACGATTATTTGTCTCGGTCACTGAAACATTTAATCCGGACTTAGTCTACTTGGGTAAGACCTGCTACCGAAACTCTTCTTCAAAATAGCTAGCCTGCAAGTAGCCATCTCGGAGTAGATTAAGCATATTCGGACTAAATGATCTATTGGGTAGTCCGTTGGCATGGACCAAGACCTTGCGTCTTTAACCAATGTGGGGTCAGCTTAGATTTTCTTCAGAAAATCTCGAACGTGTGAGAACTTATTGAATATCATTACAGTTAGTTGAGTTGAGTTGTATTACCATCGGCTAATTTCCCCGAATCCGCAATATGTTTAGTCTTTGCAAGATAGTTGATGTTTTCTATCACAAAATGTTCGCTCTTGACCGATTGGCCGTATTTTCACCGAAAACACCAGCATTGCAAAAACCGAAGAATAACCATAACAATACTGCTCCTATGGTTTTGATTGCCCTTGGTAAATGAAATGTCACACTTTTCAATCTCGGGAATGGAAGTGCCATTTACTGCATGAAAAATTTCATGTGTGTGCCAATTTGAAGAGATTTATTTGATCCAAAATTTGAATTCAATACAAAATTTGTAATTGTTTCAGCGCCATTGCATTTTTTAATGCTTTTAACTCTTTGTTGAATCTATTGATGAATGGCTTAAGAGTTTGCATTCAAAAACGTTAACTGCCTTTTAGAATTAGCTCGTCAGGGTCCATATTTTGTTTCTATATAGCAGCACAGGTTTGACTTGTGATTTGTAAAAATTGGGCTTATTTTGCCTCTACACAACTCTGAACCTTAAAATAAGAAATACGGACCAGTATGCTTTATTTGCGGCGTCCAATCTCGTCCTTTTCGGCACTTACTTGGAATCCCATGTTCACAAGCGACTAGACTGCCTACCAAATACCTCCTCTGTCAACCCGAGAACCTAGCCTTGAACTGGTTGACATATAACTTCAGGCTAGGTTTTGTTTTATGACGCCATGAGGCGCCTTCAAGCTTGGGGATGTCTCCTCTAGCAGGAGTGGAGAAAAGAAGAGCGATTGCCAGACAAGTGATCCCCCAGCCCCAACGCCCTGGCTGCTGTGAGTCCCTTTTATCTTTTAGGACTGCCCGAACCTAGTGGGCCACTTGGTTTCATTTGTCAACCGGTTCAAGCATTACCGCAACTATACTAGCCTGAATGAGCTCCCACGTCTTCCTGTAGAGGTTCTATCGTAGCCTACCTTACTTTTTACACGCAAAAAATGTGTGGCAGGAATCGTCTTCTGCTCCTGGGCAAAACTGACAACCGCGGTACAGTCAGTCCTACCCTGCCTTCAATTGAGCCACAGTCTCCAATCCAGGATGAGGCGCACAGTCCGCCTTCCCTTCATTCAAATGCTATTCAAGTTGGCTCCAAATTAACAAGGTTATCCACACTATCAAGGTTATAGTCTTCTTCGGTCAACTTTTGACGAACACAAACTCGTAGAACAATTCGGTTGGCTTCAGGTTCAAGGCTCAGAAATATTCCTTTGGCATCTGAGATTGAACGTGCCATAGTATTGACAATTTTGTGGGCTTAAAGATTTTGGCGAGCTGATGTCCTCCTGGCTTTCTTTCTACGATTTTGAAGAGCACTTTATAAGAAGTGCACAGTAAAGCGGTGCCTCTATAATTTTCACACCTTATTTTGTCCCCCTTTTTGTGTACAGGATATATTAAACTTTTCACCAGTCCCCTGATAATTGCTCCTCTGACCATAATCTGTATATTAGCCAATGCAGAAGGTTGCTAGATGGGCGCCCCTCTCTGGAGCGGTTCTGCTGGTTTTCCTTCTAGGAGTTTTTCTGAAGTCCCGTGCTGCTATACTTTGCCTCTGGTTAGTAGTGAGACTAAGACTGATCACAGCTTTAGCCGTTGTTAGGAACGCTGTGAATAGCTTTTGGAAATATTGTAGCTGTTTCAGGTAAGAGAAACAAAAATACATTTAAGGTGCCGCTCAGTCAATGAATTGAGAAATATAGAAACAAATTTTTGGCTGATTACTATGGTGCAACCCTAGTTTTTCTTTTAAAGCAATGACATTATAAATTTGTTGTTCGTGTTATTAAAGTTTTTCTTAAATTAAATAATCCTATATGTCTGCATATCATATATTACATACAAAACCCTTCTGAGATGAGCTGTTCTGTCTACCCTACTTGTTCATATAAAGGGTGAATGCATTATGAGGTTTGATTTTTAATAGGCTTTTTTGACAGATCACACGTAACTCCCGTCAAACTGTTATGTAATATTTATTCAATATTGTTTGACAAATCATCATGGAAGGACTTACACCGTAACAACGTATCCAAATTGTTCAGCTGTATCACGAAAATCAACTCAATGAAAATCCGCGGTTTAATTGCGTAATTTTATTCAGTGATGAGGCGCATTTTCGACTCAATGGATCCATCATTAAACAGAATTATCGTATTAGGGCTTATGAACAACCTGAAGAGCTTCAACAGTTACCACTACAGACACAGAAATGTACAGTTTGATGGGGTTTATGGGCCGGTAGAATCATCGGTCGCTATGCTGGAGCGTGTCGTCTGAAATTGGACCCTCATGATGGAACATTTACGACGTAGTTGTGGTCAACATTTAATCGAGATAATCTTTAAAAAGTAAATGACATAGATCGTTTTTCGACTTACAATAAAATGTTTAGTATAGAATTCAACTTTATGCCTCTTATTTGAGAATAAAAATCAAACCCCATAATGAATCACCCTATATAAAGCCCAGAAAAATTATAGTTATTCTTCCCATTAGGAACATTTGGCGCAATTTTTTAAACATTAAGACGCATAAACTCATTAAGCAGTAGTGAATTGAAGTATGGGGTCAAGTATTGAAAATATTTTCATGCATAATAACTCACTGCACCCCCTTAATCAGCATTTAAATTATTACACTAAATGAAGAGCATACATTCTTTATCTTTGTACGTATGCATATCGCAAATAATTTCGCAGGCTCTTTGTTCATATGTGTATTTTGTAATGTGAAAGGTGTCTGTGCGTCTACACTTGTTCTCTGCAACGTGCCATCAACACGCTGAAAAACAAGAAACAAAAGTACATGTTCATAGACGAGCTTAAGCGTATGTGCTAAACATACACGAAACGCCATTGAATCTATTTGCAATTTAAATTTACAATAAATCTACATAAACTGCAATTAAATGTCAAAAAATTGAACAAGCGAAAATAATGAGGTGGCAGCCGAGCAGATGATTAATTAACAATTATTTAATGGGTGTTGGAATGTGTTATCCCCGCACAACAGACAACACACGCATGTTACTCGCATATGTGTTTCCTCCTACTACTACGCTACATTCGCTGGTAGAGATGGATGTGGGATGTAAATAATAGTTATTCTGAAATCGCTTTTCAACTTTTTCAATTTAACTTGAAATCAATGTAGTGAAAAGTTTATTTGTTGATGCACAATCTAAAATTGCAGATACAAACGACGAGCATATTGTTCCAAGCGTGTGTTCGACTTGTTCTGTGTGTGTAATGAATTTTTATGATTAATCGTTATTTAATTAGTTTCTTTCTGTGTTTATTATTAAATTCCTAACAGACATGATTTTTCAATTCTTCTAGCAGAATGACTAGTTCCCCAATTAATTTCATTTTTTTCTCATCCGAGAGTTATGACTGCTGTGGAATATCCGGTTTCAGATAAATTGAAATTGAAAAAGCTGTTTCGGCACCCATACATTGATTCGTCATGCCTAACAAATTGCTCCGACGAATTAATAATTGAACATAAAACACCGTTTCGCCTCTTTTGATGCTTTTATTCTTCCCAACTACTCAACCTCTGGCATCAATCCGAACTAATCCATCGCCGAGCCAAACTAGAAAAACT